>JAPQWS010000078.1:4215833-5436666 GCA_028651295.1 Catharanthus roseus | reverse complement strand
AGTGATGCCTTTCGGACTTAAGAATGCCCCTTCTGAATTTCAGAAGATTATGAATGATATATTCATTCCTTACAGTGATTTTATATTAGTCTATATTGATGATATTTTAGTATTCTCTAAAACAGTTCAACAACATTTTTAACATTTAGATATTTTTAAAAAATTAGTTATACAAAATGGTTTAGTTATATCAAAACCCAAAATGGTTCTATTCCAAACCATATTAGATTTTTAGGACATAATATTAAAAAAGGAAAAATAATTCCTATTAATAGAAGTATAGACTTTGCTTCTAAATTTGCAGATGAAATCCTGGATAAAACTCAATTACAGAGATTTCTAGGAAGTTTGAATTATATTCTACCTTATTATAAAAATGTAGCTTCAGATACATCTATTCTATATGATAGATTAAAGAAGAATCCTAAGCCTTGGACTTCCCAACATACTGAGACAGTCAAAAGGATTAAAGAAAAAATTAAAAGTTTGCCTTGTTTAATATTAGCCAATCCTACTTGGCAGAAGATTATAGAAACAGATGCCTCTGATATAGGATATGGAGGTATTCTAACCCAAATTTGCCCTGTTAATAACAAACCACATTTAGTCAGATATCATTCTGGCAAATGGACTGATAGTCAGAAAAATTATGCAATTGTAGCTAAAGAAATCTTAGCTATTGTAAAATGTATTTTAAAATTCCAAGATGATTTATATAATCAAAGATTTATTGTTAAAACAGACTGCCAAGCAGCTAAATTTATGTTTCAAAAATACTTTAAACATGACGTCTCTAAGCAGATGTTTGCTAGGTGGCAGGCTCATTTAGCCCCATTTGATTTTGAGATTATATATAAAAAAGGTGAAGAAAATAATCTTCCTGATTTTTTAACACGAGAATTTTTGCAGCATGCAGGGCAGGGGAAATAATTTCCGAGGTCATGGCAGAGGTAATACCTCTCAAGCCAAAGGAAAGAATGTTGTTATACAACGAGGCAATAAGCAGCTTATAGCTGAAAATATTGCTAATCTTAAAGATGATGAATCTCTCTTATATGAGGAATTTAAAAAGCAATATCTTGCTAAAAAGGAAGGTCAAACCTCCAGTTCATATGCTCAGATTATATATGAGGAAGACAATACAACTTCATATCATACTCATTCTCATAAAGAAATTATATTTCTTTTAGAGAATAAAGATTTACAGTGGAAACACGATCCATGGTTATTAATGCAACGCTACCTGGATACATCAGCATATGCTGAAACCTCGTATAAACACAGGTTATTTTATGAGCAGATACTTAAAGTTAGCTCATGCCATATAACGCATTTCCACCCAAGTGGATATCATGATGCTAAAGTTTATAATTTTAGCAAAATTATTATTAAAAGGATTATATCCATCGAAGAATGGGGTATTTCCCCTCTCAGACAAAAGGAGTTTATAATTCCTGATACAAAAATTCCCTTAAAATATAATTATTGGGATTATATGGATGCATTTTATAAAGCATTCTTATATGAAAATCCTATGCGCAAGCATACATGGTTAATTAAAATTTGTGTCAATGTTTATAACAGCCCAATACCTAATTGGTTTATACATTAGTGGTCCATATATGGAACATCTGGAAAAATACTTCTTGAGAAATTCAAAGCATTATATGCTGATTGGGTAAATTTATCCCCCAAACTAGCTGATTATATCAGCCTGGATCAGTATTCAGAGGATATAGCTTCTATGATATTTTTTATTGAATTTTCCATACCATGGGTGTGGAAATGGTCTCCAGAAGTGAGTTATACTCCTCAACATCTTCCATGTTTAAAACGAACTACTTATAGTAGATTCTGGGATCGATTGATTAAAACAGACCCAGAAACCAAAACCATATATGGTAAAAATATTTTGGATAATATCCAAAGTCATAATGAGTCTTATAGACGTTTAAAAGAACAAGGAGAGATTAAATCTCTGAGCCCATTTCATCATATAACTACAAGATTAAAGCTACAAAAAGATGTTATATCTAAAGATGAGCTGATTAAATCTTATTTGGAAGAAGTTAAAAGAGAGCTGGTTAAAAATTTACTTCCAGCAGAAGATAAAGCTGATATGTCCATGACAGGTTCTTCAAATGAAGATTATTTAGCAGGAGAATCTCAAGATCCTAATATGGAGGATTTATCTCAGACAGAGATTGACCAAATGGTCCAAGATATTGAAGATACCGCCAAACAAAAGTTAAAATAGTGCGGACAACTACATTATTGTTATACACCATTATTGTCCTTTAAATGGGACCCAGGAATAGTACCTAGCATTATTACGGATTTAAAATCCATTTGTAAATTGTACTGTTACGGATTTAAAATCCATTTGTAAAAATTGTAATAGATAGGAATTGAAGTCCGCCTTCCACAATTGTGTATATAAGGAGGCATTCTCCTCCTTCCAAGGCAGGACCTCAACGATAGCTCTTTAGAACTCCTTCTCCCTCTCTCCCTCATTGTAAAGTTTTCATAATTTTTACAAGAGTTTTCAAGTTTTCTCTCAATCCCTGGTAAGCTTTTCTTTTCATATTTCTTATTTTGTTTAAATAAATTTATATATTATAAGGATTAGCCTAATGAAAGGCTAAATCCTCTCATGTTAAACTATGCTATCAAATATATCATTATAATTATGTTGTGAAGATCCTTATTTTGTCTGGTTGGTTAGTAGTCTTATGTAAAGATTTTAGGATGGGGTTATAAAATCGAGGACTGGCCATAATTATTAAAAAGATAAGGGTTAGCCTGTTTAAAGCCGTTGAGAAGGCGTGTTAAGGCGTTGATCCCGGTTTTATCTTTTGATAATTATGTTGACGGATCTGGATTTTATGTAAAATTTGTACCTTCCAACCTTGATTCTTACATGGATGACTACGTCCGGACCTCGTTATATTATATTATATTATATTATATTATATTATATTATATTATATTTATTATATTATATTATATTATATTATATTATATTATATTATATTATATTATATTATATTATATTATATTATATTAGAAAAGAACAGGCACACCTGTTTTTCCTATTCGGAAGCTTTTTCTGCATCAGTGCAGAGTTCGGGAATTTTCAATAAAATAGATATTGTTCGGTGGCGTGATTAGAACTTGTCCCGAATATGCAACTTTGTTTTTAGGTTTTACCCAAAAGCAATTTTTCATTAAATTTTAACCAAATACAGTCAAATGCAGCTTATACTGTGAAATTATTAATAAGGTGGCAGTATTCGAAGATTTTTGCACGTGATCAGTATGTGCAACCGGAGAGAGTGGCATTTTGTCAATTTAACTTGTAGAAAAACAGGCTCATATTTTAATACAGTACCTAAATTGAACCAAACATATATTAACCGGTGGACGTATATTATTTATAAAATATATTAGCAGTTTTCAAAAAAGATCAAAATGTCCCTATCCAATTGCACATGCTAACACATGCACAAAACCACCAGATTCTGACGGTTTTTCATAATTGTATAATATTAGCTGCAAGGAAATTGTATTTGGGTACAATTTAAAGAAAAATTATTTTTGGCGTTCATTCCTTCTACTTCTTTTAGGAACTCCGCCAATGGGTCTCATATCTATCTCGTTTTAGTACCAATTTAGTTTTTACGAAACTAAAACAATATAAATTTCCCCCAAATTCATAGCCAATAAAAATTGTGCCTTAATGTTCCATGAAATTAGCGACCAAATTGAATTAGTTATCTAGTTGTGCTATTTTCCTTTCCATAAAACATACTTTAAAATTTTTGCTCAAATGCCTATGTAGATCTCTTTGGCTCAAAGAATTCAGTTACTAACAAGTTTTATTTCAAACTTAAGATACTTTGTTGCATTTGAAATACAATTTGATTTGAAACAGCATGAGCTTTTTTCTTTACATTTTATGAAATTTATATTTTTTCAGAGAAGAAATTGGGACCCCAAAGAAAAATGGAGAAAAGATTTTGGAACCTTTTCCCAAACTCCTGTCTTTCAAAACAAGGTTTTTTTTCTATGTTTATTCCATTTTCAAAAAATGGATACTAAATTGGTCCATTTTTTTTAATCCTACAGTGGCCAAAACGTACAGTCATTGTGCATTATCACCGAGATAACGCACAATGGTTGTACGTTATCACTAATAAGTAGATTAAACAGCTTTAAAAATCATGTTTAACGATGTGGCACTGAGTTGTCAATAACACAGTGATTGTGCGTTATCAGTAAGTATAACGCACTACCATTATGCGTTATTACTAGTGATAATGCATAATGACCGTGCATTACCACATTATAAACCCTACTGCCCACCGCGCTTCCTTCTTTCTTCTTACTTATTTCTTCCCCGAACTGCGCCTCCTTCTTCCTTCTTTCTTGTTTCTTATTTCTTCCCCGAATGCCTCCTTCTATCTTCTTTCCTCTTTCTTCTTCCTTATTTCTTTCCAAAAAATTTACTTCATTCCTCCACGGAAATTTTCTTTTCTTCTTTCTTTGTGCTGCCATCACCCGCCGCCGCTGCTTGCTAAGTCCTTTTTCTCTTCCTTTTATTTTCTTCCTTATTCTTATACCTGTATCTTCTCTTCTTCTTCTTATACTTTTGTATTTTATTTCAAAATTTATAGTAAAAATTTAGTTCAATTTTTGGAATTCAAGTTTGAATCGGTGAGACTTTCCTTGGACGAAGGTTGTTAGAGTTTTGGAGTGGAAAACGGTAGACAAAGCTTATCGGTAAGAAGGTGCATTTTTAATTTTCGGTAAGTTTTTATTTATTTAAATTATTTAGTGTATCATGTATTAATTTTAATTATTGTTTATTTGGGCTTGTTAATTGTTATTCGTGAATCATTTTTATGAATTTTATTTGGATTATTTGTTAATTTGAATTAATTTATTTTTGTGCAAGTGGGGTTTGGGTTTATGTTCAAATTTGTTGTTATTGATATGTTTGTGCAAATTTGATCATTTTATGTATATAATTGTGTTTTGTATTGCAAAAGTGATGTTAGGGTGATGAGTTATCTTGATGAATTTATTACGATAATTAGGTATTTTTTTTACTTTGCTTTATGATTATTTGAATTATTTTATTTATTTAAATAATTATTTTTCATCTTTCTTAAAAGTTTTTTAATGAAAAAGACGGGGATTCGGAATTTTGATTTTTTTATCTTCACTTGTTTGTTTTTTTTCCAGAACCGAAACTTGGAAATTTAGGGTTTGGTAATTAACTGTATGCCATTATGAATATGAAAACTTTTATTTAAAATATATATGGACTAAACCCTAATATTGAATTTACCATGTAATAAAATACCTAGCTATAAAATATAGCATCAATAACCCTAAAAAACTTAAAAATTCCAAATTTTAATTAATAAAAAATTAACCCCTTAAACATTAAATAATAATCAATTAACTTCTTTTTCAATTCACAAATTACTTAACTTCTTTATATTTCATCCTCCCTAACCCTAAACACATCCAGTTAAATCAATTTAAAATGGAAGCAATCCACCCTGCTAGAGTGATGCTATTTTGGGATTCTGAAATTGCAAGGGATGCATACGGTCCTTATTATACTGGAGTAGTGCGAAAAAATTGGACATTACCAACGACCCGAATGATTTCACATAACGAACTGGTAAGAAAAATATTGAAATACTGAGATATGGATCCCAATCTCTGGATTGTTCGAATGACAATGAGGGTGCCTTCCTACTACGAAGTGCATCGTACGTTTTACTTTAACTTATATAGCATGAACAACAATGAAGAAATGCATTATCTATGGACTATTCCATCTCACTAGCGAAGGAAGGGATTCATATTCTTGTTGAATTCGAGCAGATCCAGCAATATAGTATTAAAATTATATAGGACATAAAAACAACAAACATGACCAAACATACTATAGAGGTAACACAGATGGTTTCTGATGAACCATCTATGTTGTACACTACCGTCAATGAAGACAATGAGGTTAACCAATCGGACGGAGATGATGCCATTTCTAGTCAATCTTAATCAGATGATGACAATGACCAAGAAGAAGGAGAGTTACAAACTCCTGTAAACCCTGTAAATCCTGTAAACCCGGTAACTGAAAACATAGTGCCCCAATGGGAGAGCAGCGAATGGTTCAGTAGCGCTAGGTATGACTACACACATTCTGGAGCATTCCTAGATATGGGCTCAGGTTCTCCTATAGATGACCTTGTAGAATCTGGTACCATACGGTTACTCAATTGGAACGATTCCATGACTGACATTCAGTTAGGCATGAGATTCGTTGACAAAGTGCAGGCAATATGTGCGGTTCTAAGTGGTCCATTAGTGTGGGACGTGAATACAAAGTTCTGAAAAGTAAAAATGATACATGGACCGCAAGATGTTACCATAAAAGTGAGGATAATTACTATTCATGGTACATCCGTATAAAAAAGAAAGCAACACACAGTCGATGGAAAATAACCAAATTCGTAAAAGAACACACATGCCTTATTTAAATTTAACGAAACAAGTACAGAAACTTGTCCTCAAAATTTATTTCAATGTCAATATCACACCTACTTGCCAACGATCCTGAAATACCTGTGTCAAACATCATTCAAGAAGTTCAGGTATTGTTTCAAACAGGTTGTACTTAAAAACGGGCATGGTATGCTCGAAAATTTGCCTAGCTGGGAGACAACCTTCAGTATTTTAGCGAAATACTTACAAGTTGTATAGGATTAAAATACGGGGACTGTATACGAATTTTGCATCACAGAACAAGTAGTTCCCCTAGTTATGTTTTCAAATTTCTTTTCCGGTATTTCTTGCCATGTATAGACGGATTTTCATATTGTCGACCAGTGATTTATGAGGATGGAACACACCTAAGGGGACCATACAAAGGCGTACTGTTAATTACAAGTACATGGGATGCCAACAATCACTTGTTCCCACTTGCTTTTGCAATTGTTGATAAGTAATCCTCTGAATGTTGGAATTGGTTCCTTAAACACCTGCGAGAATACATTGTCAAAGATCGCCACGTATGCCTCATTTCTGATCGCCACAAAGGTATTTTCTCTGCTATTCAAAGTCAACCTTTATGGTAACCTCCATTTGTAGTTCACCAGTTTTGTTTACGCTACATTCGAGCAAATTTCAACAAGACTTTTAAGAACACAAACCTAAAAAACTTGATGTGGCAGGCCAGAACAGAATAAAAACAATAGAAATTTGACCATGTAATGAAAGAGATTCAAGAAAGAAATGTGGATGCTTACATTTACTTGATAAAGTTGGAACTAGAGAAATGGACACTATTGCATGATGGCGGACACAGACATGGTATCATGACAACCAACATTCTGAAGCACTTAACAGTGCATTGAAGAAAGCTAAGGTCCTACCTTTAATAGCCCTGGTTGAACTAATATTCAACAAACTAGTTAAGTACTTTCACTAACACCGTGAAGAGGCTGAAAATTTTGTGCATCCATTTCCAACCCGAATTTTTGACAAGTTCTTGCAGATTGAAATGAAATCAAGAGAACACAAAGTTACAACTTACAATCCGCGAGAAGGAATATACATGGTCAAATCTCCAATCTGGGTTTCTGGCACGGGCAACAACGTCTATACATTGAGAATAAATAATGAATCATGTAGTTGCGGAAAGTGGCAAACTTATACATTTCCTTGTTCTCATTTTCTTGCAGTGTTTAGAGAAAATGGGTCAAGAGCAGATACTTATGTGTCGGAGATATATTCGTGACAAATGTACAGAAGAACTTACCAAGTGAATTTTCATCCGGTCTTGAGTGAGAACTTTTAGAGGGATGTTCTTTTTAATTTAACATTTTATCCTCCAAACATGAAAAAGGAACAGGGTAGGAAACAGGGCAAGCGATTTCAGGGGGAAATGGATTATAGAAATTCGGATTTTCCCCCAAGATGTGGCAGATGTCGCATGCCGGGACATAATAGAAAAGAATTGTAATAACTCTGGACCAAGCAATGTATAAGTTTATTTTCTTGAAATTGTTGTAATAAAACAGGATTTTATTACTGAAAATTTTCTTTCAATTTCTTCTAATTACTACATCATTACTCTAAATTTTTACAATATCTTTAGTAGTACTTCTTCAAATAACTTGAGATGAAACAGTTAAAAGTTAAATATATTTTCCAAGAACACGATATAAATATTATCATAAAAATACGCTTAAAATAAGTTAAATATTCTAGACTGTCTTTTTAAATAAATTATACAATTATAAGTTTGGACAAAAATGTAAAGAAATTTTCATTTTTTAAAAAAATTTAAAAATAAATAAATTAATAAATTATGTGGCAGATAACGCACAACCACTGTGTGTTACTGCTGTGTCACAACGAACAATGGTTGTGCGTTATTCGCCACATCGGCAGATTACCGGGTCTAATTATAATTAGATGATAACGCACAATCATTGTGCGTTATCAATAATGATAACGCACAAACATTTTGCATTATGGCCACAATAAGCATAAAAAAAAATGTGGGCTACTTTGGTAGCCAAATTTTAAGAATGGTACAAATAAAGAAAAAAACCTCAAAACAACCTTAAACGAAAACACAATTTCATCAAAAGAAGAAAGAGCGTGGTTTTAATTAAAATAAGAACACAATTTCAATTTTACCAGAACATCCTTCCGACAAATACATGTCCATTTTTAATTAAAATAAGAAGTGTATCTTTTTATTTTTTTTAATTAATCAATCTATCAAAACTGATTCACTTTATGTGTTCCAACTAATATCTTTATTTAACCTTTTACTTTACATTTACTTAGACCATCTAAATTTGTAACGTATCTAGTTTGAATTAAAGGCACTTTTACATCAATCCAACTGGTGATACTTTTATTGTCATATGTGATCTTAGTTATACCTCACAATTAATAAGTGCCTTTTGAATTTGAAAGTTCTTATTTCATTTCACAGTTAATGGAAAACTTTTCTCCATCATTGAAAGAAAAACATACAATCTCCTATTCTTCTTCTCTCTCTCGATCGCTATCATTCACTTCTCATTTTAATCTCTCTCTCTCTCTCGCTCGCTCTCTCTCTCTCTCTCTCTCTCTCTCATTTTCGTGTTTCTTTCTATCTATCTATCTTCCTATCTCTCTTCCCATCTCTCTCTGTTTCTTCTTATCTGTCACTCTCTCCTTCGGTGAGTTTTCTCTCTCTATAATGTTTATCAATGTGATCCAGATTTTTCACTTCATGTAGAAGCATGCACCAAAATAAACAGAGGCAAAACTACATGTGCCCTGTGGAGGCCATAGCTCTCAAAACGTTTTAACATATTCAAATGTTGATGTATAAATTTGTAAATTTTATATTATTAGCCACCGATATTTTTTTCTAAAAATCTTTTCTAAAGTCCCTCAAACTCTTTAACTTATCCTAGTCAGGTATATATATGTATCTTCTTATAATATGAGCCCTCCAAACTTTTGTTTTTTCTTTTGAAAATCCTTCCAAACTTTGACTCTATTTGGATTGATTTGTAATTTGGAAAAATTGTATTTCTTTTTCATTGGGTTTTCCAAAATTTTGATTGAAAAACAAAGTGAAGAAAGTGAAAAAAGGAAATGAAAAGCTTCCTACTATGGGCCAAGTGGTATAGCTCTGCATTATATAAAATCTTAATTGAAAATGAATTGCCTAAATATTTAATTTCAAGCAGCCCTCTAGTCTTTTATCATTCAAATATAGCAGCCTTTCCAATGTTGTATATATTTTAATTATTTATATTTTTTTTAATGATTTTTATTGTACTATATTGTTTTTTGTTTCTTATAAATGACACTTTTTCTACAAATGCTTATAAATGACATTATATCTTTCATTTTTGTCCCCGCTAAAATTTAATCATGAGACTGCCATGGAAACTGAGACATCCTGTACCAGCATTGTCAAGCGACACTACTACCTTAAAATTCAGTCCCCCAATCCATCGAGTCTTTGTTTTGCTGCAACGCACACACATATGAGTAAAGCTTTTTTTATGCTATGAGTAGTGAGCGAGCCATGGCTGCCCAATGAATTCTTTTTTACAATATATATACATATGTATACTCACAAAAATTTTCTATCGTTCTTTTTCTTTTAAAGGGCTATAGTTACTTTAGAGTAGGATACAAGGGTTTGTATGACTTCCTTTAAATAATTTTTCCTACATATAAGGCTACTTGCATATAATTGTAAGTTCTCTAGTTTTTTTTGCTTTTCCACTATTAGCATGTGGGCGCATGCACACACACATACAAATATATATATATATACAAATGTATATATATTTATACATATATATATATATATACATATATGTTGGTGTTAGCCCTAAGGGCATTATTGTATATGTTTTTTATTATGATTAACATATTTTTGTGTGATGAGTATAGCTTAGTCTCTATAGAACAAAAGAAGCATTTTTGGAGGCTCAAGGCTACACTACATAAGAAGTAAAAGATCTTGGAATTAAAGCATAATGAAGAAGGAAAGATCAAGTCATTCCAAGATCAAGGCATTGAAGACCTTGAAGACTTATGTCTTAGTTAGGGATATGCTAAGGTATTTTGTAAAACTCCCTAACTCTCATCTTTGTTTGTTGATCAAGTGTGAAGCTTCTTGGATGAATTTCTTTTTATAAACTATTCTTGAAAAATCTAAGTATTCTTGATAGAGTTTTTGATGCCTTCAAAAGTTTTCTTATCTCTAAAAGAGTATCAAGAATACATATTTTGAAATGTGAAGGAAAGTTCTTTTTGTTTAAGGAAAACTGGCTTGTTTAAGGAAAACTGGCTTTTAAGTCATGCTGAAAAAAAAGGGTCATCCGATTTTTAAACTGGTCATCCGATTTTTAAAACACGTCATCCGATTTTTAAAATCGGACGTCCTATTTTAAAATCGGTCGTCCGATTTTTCTAGCTTTAGAAAAATAGGTCGGCCGATTTTTAAGAGGGATCATCCGATTTTTGTAGGATGAGTCCGAATATTTCTGTTTCAAAAATAGGTCGTCCGTTTTCTAAAATCGGTCGTCCTGTTTTAGTCTTTTACTGCAAAAATATTACCGTTACACAGTGTAACGACTACTTTCTTCTCCTTCATATATATATTGACTTTGATCAGCTGCAAAAAAATGAATGGAGATTGAATTGAAACTTGATTGAGATTATTTTAGAACATTTAAAGAGCTTTAAAAATACATTCTTTCAAAGATCTTCATCTCATACATACAAATAGAAAATTCTTCTTGGAGCTTCATTGTTGATTATCCATCAAAGGAGAAGTAAAGAGGTGCTTGTAGAAGTATTCCATTGAGTTGTATCTTCCTCTTCTCAAGCTCATTTGGTAACATTGTTCCTTACTCTTCTTATTCTTTATTTGTGATCAAAGGTTTGTGGAAAACCCTTTGGGTGATCCTTTGATAAATTTGTTGTATTGTTGTGTTGTGTAAACTTTGAGGTTTTTGTGTAAAATCCTTGAAGGGTAAACCTCATTGTTTTGTCGTGTAACTAACTTTGAAGATAGTGGATTTGTGAAATCCTTGAGTTGAGTCTCAAGGCAGTGGATGTAGCTCTTTGAGAGAGTGAACCACTATAAATTGTTGTGCATGTTCTTTAAAGTTTAATTCTATGCTCATTTCTTGATTTCCAAAACTAAAAGATTTTGTTTGGTGTGGATTTTTATCAAAAAGAGTTTTAGAATTCTTTCACAAACAAATTGGAGGTTTATCTCTCTAATCACACAAAAGATTTTTTAAAATTAGCCAAAAACCTTATTCACCCCCCCCCCCTATGGTTTTTCAATTGGTATCAGAGCAGGGCTTCTCTAAAAAACGACTAACACCCTTGAAGCAAAAGATCTTTATTTTACTATGGGTAATATTTCTAGTTTACCATATGTAGAAGGCTTTTCTACAAATAGACCTCCTCTTTTCAATGGTACAAATTATACTTTTTGGAAATCTAGAATCAAAATATATATTTGCTCTATTAACTTTAATCTTTGGAGCATTGTAGAGAAAGGACCTTATATTCCAAAAAAGGATGGGATAGTCAAGAAGGTTGAAGATTATGATGAGCTTGACTCAAGAAAGATGACTCTAAACTTTCAAGCTATGAACATATTGAGTTGTGCTTTAAATGCTAATGAATACAATAGATTGAGTGGATGCGACTTGGCTCATGAAATGTGGAAGTTACTGGAAGTAACTCATGAAGGTACCAATCAAGTGAAAGAGTCAAAGTTGGATATGTTTGTGAGATATTATGCGCTATTCATAATGAAACAATATGAAAGCATTAGTGACATGTGCACAAGGTTTACGAACATCACAAATGGCCTAAAGGCATATGGGAAAGAATACTCAAGAGGAGAAGTGAATAGAAAGATTCTTCATGCACTTCCAAAAGCATGGCAACCAAACACACTTGCTATTGAGGAAGCAAAGGATTTGAGACTATTTCCTATTGAAGAACTCATAGGATCACTACTCACCTATGAAATGAAATAAAAAGATTGAATGAAAGTGAAGAAGAAGAAAAGGCCAACATATGCTTCATGGCACTAGAAAATGAGATACAATCTTCACCCTCTAACTCATCCAATCTCATTGATGATATATGAGATGATGATCCTTGTACCATGCTTATTGAAATGTATGGTGAATGCGAAAAGGTTTCCAAAAGAAACAAAGAGTTGAAAAACAAAAATAAATTTTTGCTTGATGAAAACTCAAAACTTATTTGTGAAAACAAATCTCTCCTTGAGTCTCGAGAAATCTTGAAAAACGAAAGGGAGTGTTCAAACAATGATTTTCAAATACTTACTTTAGAAAACAAGAAACTTTGTGAAAAAGTTCACTCTTAAAAAAAGCATGGTAGACTATGATGTTTTAAAGGAAAAGGTGAGTGATCTCACTATATGTGTTGAAAAGTTCACAAAAGGGAAAGAAAACTTTGAAAAACTTCTTGGCTCTCAAAGATCACCTTTTGACAAAAATGGTATTGGATATAATCATTCCAATAATTATTCTAAACAAATACGTTTTGTAAAAGCCTCCTCATCCCTTTCACACCTTTGTTGTACTTATTGTGAAAAGAGTGGTCATAAATCCACAAAATGTTTTATAAAAAGAAAGATTGAAAGGGGAGTAAAAACCATTTGTAAGATAAAAGAAAATCCAACTAACATTCATGGACCCAAAAAGATATGGGTACCAAAAGTCTTTTCTACTGTTTTTTTTGTAGGAACACAAGTCAAGGTCATCTAAGTGGTATTTGGATAACGGATGCTTAAGACACATGACTGGATATGCATCCCTCATGAATGAGCTAAGAGAAACCGAAGGTGGCTTTGTTACTCTTGGAAAGATCATCGGTATAGGTAATATTAGATATGATTCATCTTCTTTAATTAAGGAAGTTCTTTTAAATTGATGTTTTGAAGTTTAATTTATCTAGTATTAGTCAATTGTGTGATTATGGGTACAAAGTTCTTTTTGAAAGTGAATCTTCTTCTATCATAAACAAGCTTGTGAACAAAACTATTTTTGTTTCAAAAAGAGTTGGCATATGTCTATGTCTTTTATCTTGAAGTTCTCATTTCTCAAAACTTATAGTGTCTCTTGGTTCATGATGATGATGCATTTTTGTGGCATAGAAGGCTTAGTCATATTAGTATGGATTCATTGAACCAACTTTCCTCAAAAGAACTTGTTAGAGGCTTACCAAAACTTCACTTTGAGAAAACTAAACTTTGTGATGCTTGTCAATTTTGGAAAACAAATTAAGACCTCTTTTAAACCAAAGAAAATGATTTCAAATTCAAAACCTTTAGAACTCATTCACATGGATTTATTTGGACCAATGAGGACCACTAGTCTTGGTGGTAAGAGGTATGCCTTTATTATTGTAGATGATTTTTTCTAAGATTCACTTGGGCTTTGTTTTTAAGCCGAAAGGATGAAGCATTTCATGAATTTATTAAATTATTCAAAAGAGTCCAAACCTCCCTTGTTTGCAAATTGATTTCTATAAGAAGTGATAGTAGGAGATAATTCAACAATCAAGATTTTACAAAACTTTGTGATGATTTTGGTATTTTACATAACTTTTTTCGGTAGCCAAAACTTCTCAACAAAATGGATTTGTGAAAAGGAAAAATAGAACTTTACAAGAAATGGCAAGATTAATGCTTTGTTAAAGCTCCCTTCCTAAATGCTTTTGGGCCGAGGCCGTTAACACTGCATGCTAAGTTATGAATCGTGTTATCTTGAGACCTTCTTTAAAGAAACTCCCTTTGAACTCATTTTTAATAAAACCTCCTCAATTGGTTATTTTAAAGTTTTTGGATGCAAATGCTTTATTTTAAACACTAAGGACAATCTTGGTAAGTTTGATCGAAAATCCAATGAGGGAATTTTTCTTGGTTATTCTTCAAGCAAAAAAGCTTTTAAAATTTTCAACAAAAGAACCTCATGTGTTGAAGAGTCTGTTCATGTTAATTTTGATGAAACTAACATTTTTGACAAAAAAGTTGATGATGATGACGTAGATAACACTCTTAGTAACCAACCATTGTACACTCAAGCAATGGAAGAGCATGCTATGGAGGAAGAAGAGATTGAGGAAAAACAAGGAAACGATCAAGAAACTCAAAATCTTCCTTAAGTTGTGATATATCCAAAGGGACACTCCAAGGATAAAATCATTGGTGATGTATCATAAGGGGTAAGAACAAGAAGGTACTTTATTGACAACTTTTCCCTATTATCTCAAATTGAGCCTAAGTTTATTGATAATGCTTTGTGTGATGAATTTTGAATTATTGCTATGCAAGAGGAATTAAATCATTTTTTGAAACAAAGAAAGTTTGGACTTTAGTCTCTAGACCACGTGATCACCCCACCATTGGCATAAAATGAGTTTTTTGAAATAAACTAAATGATTCCGGAGAAGTTATTAGAAACAAAGCTAGACTTGTTACCCAAGGATTCAATCAAGAAGAAGGCATAGATTTTGATGAAACTTTTGCTCCGGTTGCTAGACTTGAATCCATTAGGATGCTTTTAGCTTTTACTTGTTTTAAAAGGATTCAAGCTTTTTCAAATGGATGTTAAGAGTGCTTTTCTAAATGGTGATATCGAGAGGAAGTTTATGTTGAACAACCTCTCGGTTTTGTGCATGAAAAATTTCCAAATTATGTATACAAACTTTCAAAAGCACTCTATGGTTTAAAACAAGCTCCAAGAGCTTGGTATGAGAAATTAAGCGATTTTCTAATTGGTATTATGTTATCTTGATGCCATGTTTTTTTTATAGACTTCATGATGATCTTTCATGTTGAAAGTCTGATTGTAGTTCTATGATCCCTTGAAGTCTCTCCTAAATATCTTTTTGATTTATGACAAAAGGGGCAGAAATATGTGCAAGAACTAAGGGGGAGAAATAGTTGCAAGATTCTTATTTTGTTGCTTTTAAGTTCATGCTTTTTTTTGGTTAGCTACATATCTTATGGTAATGTGCTTGGTTTGATGATTGTTTGATGTCATTCTTGGTGTGAAGCATGCTTTTAAGGTGAGCTTATTTTGTGTTATATTATCTTTCAAACCCTTGGCATGTTTTCAAATTTATAGGGGGAGTTATCTCTCTTTTATGGTGTTTGGTATGCTTTGTTCCTATTGATGATTTCTTTGAAGTATTACCATATTGATAATACTTGCTCTTTTGTTCTTCTTGTATATGTATTTGTCATAATCAAAAATGGGGAGATTGTTAGCCCTAAGAGCATTATCGTATATGTTTTTTATTATGATTAACATATGTTTGTGTGATGACTATAGCTTAGTCTCTATGGAACAAGAGAAGCATTTTTGGAGGCTCAAGGCTACACTACATAAGAAGTAAAAGATCTTGGAATTAAAGCGTAATGAAGAAGGAAAGATCAAGCCATTCCAAGATCAAGGCATTGAAGATCTTGAAGACTTATGTCTTAGTTAGGGATATGCTAAGGTATTTTGTAAAACTCCCTAACTCTCATCTTTGTTTGTTGATCAAGTGTGAAGCTTCTTGGATGAATTTCTTTTTATAAACTATTCTTGAAAAATCCAAGTATTCTTGATAGAGTTTTTGATTCCTTCAAAAGTTTTCTTATCTCTAAAAGAGTATCAAGAATACATATTTTGAAATGTGAAGGAAAGTTCTTTTTGTTTAAGGAAAACTGGCTTGTTTAAGAAAAACTGGCTTTTAAGTCATGCTGAAAAAAAAGGGTCATCCGATTTTTAAACTGGTCATCCGATTTTTAAAACACGTCATCCGATTTTTAAAATCGGACGTCTTATTTTAAAATCGGTCGTCCAATTTTTCTAGCTTTAGAAAAATAGGTCGGCCGATTTTTAAGAGGGATCATCCGATTTTTGTAGGATGAGTCCGAATCTTTCTGTTTCAAAAATAGGTCGTCCGTTTTCTAAAACCGGTCGTCCGGTTTTAGTCTTTTACTACAAAAATATTACCGTTACACAGTGTAACGACTACTTTCTTCTCCTTCATATATATATTGACTTTGATCAGCTGCAAAAAAATGAATGGAGATTGAATTGAAACTTGATTGAGATTATTTTCGAACATTTAAAGAGCTTTAAAAATACATTCTTTCAAAGATCTTCATCTCATACATACAAATAGAAAATTCTTCTTGGAGCTTCATTGTTCATCATCCATCAAAGAAGAAGTAAAGAGGTGCTTGTAGAAGTATTCCGTTAAGTTGTATCTTCCTCTTCTCAAGCTCATTTGGTAACATTGTTCCTTACTCTTCTTATTCTTTATTTGTGATCAAAGGTTTGTGGAAAACCCTTTGGGTGATCCTTTGATAAATTTGTTGTATTGTTGTGTTGTGTAAACTTTGAGGTTTTTGTGTAAAACCCCTGAAGGGTAATCCTCATTGTGTTGTTGTGTAACTAACTTTGAAGATAGTGGATTTGTGAAATCCTTGAGTTGAGTCTCAAGGTAGTGGATGTAGCTCTTTGAGAGAGTGAACCACTATAAATTTTTGTGCATGTTCTTTAAAGTTTAATTCTATGCTCATTTCTTGATTTCCAAAACTAAAAGATTTTGTTTGGTGTGGATTCTTATCAAAAAGAGTTTTAGAATTCTTTCACAAACAAATTGGAGGTTTATCTCTCTAATCACACAAAAGATTTTTTAAAATTAGCCAAAAACCTTATTCACCCCCCCTCCCCTAAGGTTTTTCAGTTGGTATATATATACATACACATGTATATTTACATTTTTATGACATATATACGTTGCTCTGTACTAATTATATTACTTGAATGTAATAGGAAAAAATGGCAGATGGCAGATCGGAACTTATCATTGAAAAGTGAATTCCGTTTCAAATTTTACAATTTTTAAAAGATTAAGAAGTTTCAGAAACTGCACGTAAGGACAAAGATATTACTACATATATATAGATATGTATATATATTTACATTTATATATGTGTATATATGTATATATAGGTATATATACACACACACATATATTAACATTTTTTATGACATATACATACTTTGCTGTCTACTAAATATATTACTTGAATTTTATAGGAAAAATGGCAGATCAGAAGTTATTATTGAGACATGAAATTTCGTTTCTAATTTTACAAGTTTTAAAAGATCAACGAGTTTCGGAAACTGCATATCAATAAATATCGAGATATTACTACATTGTTTTCTCCTTTTGTATTAAATTAAATTTGTAAACGTATTTTTATAATCTAAATTCTTTTTGTAGACTAGAGTAATCTACTAGTGCCATTTTAGGGTTTAGTTATTTAGCGTAACTAGTAGTAAATAGAAAATTGAACAGCTCAGAGAGCTCTTTATCGACTTTTACAAGGTTCCTTCATGATCAATCAACTTCAGGGAATTTCTTCTGGAATATAAAAAACCAAAAGTTTTGGAAAGCTTTACACAAGTAAATTCCACCTTTTCAATTATTTTTACTTATGTTTTCATTTTTATATAAAATTTTTTGGTTCTTTTAGTATTATGTTGTACAACCTTCTTACATATAAATTGATATTCTTATAATTTTTCAGGCATGATCAAGTCAAGGCAATTGACATATTGAGAAAAATGAATTTATCTTCTTCACACGAGATGAAGAAGTTAAGGAACTCAATGATCTTGCTAAATTGAGTAGTCTCATGTATATAACTTAAGAGAGCTTCTTCTTCATGGAAATTAAAATTACTCATATTCAGATATGATTTCGAGGCATAATACAAGTTTCTCACTTTGTCACAATATTTTTATGGTAAACAACTTAACTTAAGATAAGATAGACATTTTAAAACAAACTTCACGTACACTAGTACATTCAATTCTAGATTTGTCAGTACCACTCTTGATGGGTGTAAAGTCGTCATAGTCATCATACATGATTACTAATCAAATAGAGATTTTGGTGTCTCTCACGAATATTAAATATTTTTTTCCTTTTATTTCAATATCAGAGATTGTTACAACTTTGCCCAACTATGGTGACAAATAAAGTATTGGACAAGATTTAGTTATTGAGCATAGAATCCTAATTCTAAATGATCCAATATGGCAAAAAAAACTTACTTTCCAGCAATGGAAGACAACAGGTTAATAAGACTTTCTCTTCAAGGGTAAGTTGTTTAATTTCAATTAATATATACAGTGCATAAGCTGTATTTTTTCACCTAAATTTCATCTTTTTTGTTTAAGATTTTTGTTACAATGCTTAGCTGGACCGTCTTCTTGACATCAAGGTGCTATACTGCTTCCATTTTTTTACTTGTCATATTTTATCATGGTTATTTTTTTATTTGTTACACTATGAAATAACTATGATGTATCTTTTTGACAGAAAAACCAATGTGATATTTAATGATCTATAAGAAACAATTTGCAAACCCTCTTAATTATTTTCACAAATGAAAACTTGTGCAAGTAATAGTAAGCTGATAACAGATTGATTTAAAGTTTATTATTTTCCACATTAAAATAATTTAAGAATGATATTTGAGATAACAAGTAAAAGAATTGGGAAAATATTATCATCAACCCCTTAGCGTGAACGGACCTTATAAGAGATGAAAGGGCCTAGAAGAAAAAAAAAACATTTGATGTAGGTGAATATATTAAAAAAATATAATATATTTTTCTTACATTTTAATACTTCCTTCAAGATTTAACAATTCTCATTTAAGTTAACAAAAAAAAATTGTTCGACTTAATTTTCTCAGGACTTTACATAACTGATATTAATTTGTTGCTGTAAAATGGTTTTGTGAAAAGAAAACTTGAGTATATTGAAAGTAGAATTATATCATATGTGTTTTGAAAACTCTAAGTATATGCATTTTATTACTATATATTCTAATTTTTTATATTATTACGAACTGTAGGCCTTTTGAGCCTTAGACTTCCCAATATTTTCATTTTCCAGCCCACATATTTTGCACCCAATGATGATCATAGGCCTCAACTGAAGAGTAGGTGATCTGTTATTTGACTGGGTCAGAGATGCCGGGCCAAGCCAACCCGTGCCGCCCATTGAGACTCTGCCTTTTTATTTGCTGCCTCCTCGGTTTCCTTGATACAACCTGACTCTACTTCTTCTCCTTCTCTGTCTTCTGCGCTTCCCATCTCTGACTTCTTGGTTGTGCCGTCACTGTCTTCTTTTTCTCCTTTTTTCTTCGCGGTCCGCTGCACCGCTTGTCCTCTCCAACCTTCGGTCTTGTTCTGTGATGCCGCCTTATTATGAGCTGGTGGTCTTCTTGACCACGGTTACAGTGAGTGCTTGAGAGAGAGCCATGAGGGTGAGGAAAGTGAGACACCCGTGACTCTTGGTTTACCGAGGCCTCTTGGACTGAGGGTACCCGATCTTATCTTGTTACCGGCGCCTCGACGCGCCGCTGCTCGGCGCTGCTGCCACTGTGATCGGTTGTCCACTGGCGGAACTAACCCCTAATGGTGGGTAAGGAACATCTCTATATTTTTATATAGCTTTTCTTGTTTCCATTTCTTGGCTAATTATTTTTGCAGATTAATCTTTTTTACTGCGATTGGCTTTTACAGATGGGTACAAGGAGAAAGGAAAACCTTTTGTAATAGTGTTAGATTTTACTTTTCCGCTGTTTTTGTTATTATTTGGTTTTGTAATAGTAAATAGATTGTGTAATAGTAATTAGTTTTCCTACAAGTGGTATCAGAGCCACGGTTCGGCTCGTCGGCACCGACAACCATCGGAAGATTCTTAGATCTGACGGAACTTTTAGGTTCCTCAGATCTGGCCATTGAAGTTTTCTTTCACTTTCTCTTTTCTTTCGGTTATTCTTTACTGCTTCTTTTTTTTTTTTTTTTGGTTTCAGCTTAGCGCCATTTTATTTTTTCTGTTTTTCCTTTTTTGACTTGCGGCCGATTATTGCTTGTGTTTCTGTTGTGGTTCTCGGCTCACCGAGGTCTGTTTCTGTTTCTCTGTTACTTTGTCTTGCCGCAGATTGTGATTACTATTACTGTGTTTTTACTGAATTTAGTTACTATTAAGTTTTCCTGTTTACTATTCTTGTTTTATACCTGCTTCTTTTATTTTGCTACTGCTGCTATTCTGTCTTTGTTTTTTTTGGGTTTTTAATTCAGTTTTTCTTCAAAGAACTATAAAACCCAAGCTTGTCTTAAATCCTTGAGATTTCAAGTATTCGTGTCTTGGTGCGGATTTTCTATTTTTTCAAAAAGTTTTTATTTTGCTCTCTCTGTTCTTTGTCTTTTTCTGTCTTTTGGTAAGGCAGTTTGTTGCTGCCGTGTTTCTCATTATTTCAGTTATATTGTTTGTTTCTTAGGTTTCATGCTTCACGTTGTTGCGTCATTTAAAAAAAAAAAAGAACAAATCAAGAAAATTAAAACAAACCAACGCCATTTTCTTTGAAATTGTATTTTTTTTCTATTTTTTGAAAAATCCGGGCAGCTTTATTCTTTTTCAAAACTTTTTCAAATCCTTCATTTTTCCTAGTCATTTAATTACACTTATTTGCCTTCGAAACATGTCAGTTCCAAAAATTGAAACTAATAAGTTTGATGGCAAATCTGACTTTGTAATGTGGCAGAGGAAAATGAAAGCAGTTCCGGTACAAAATAAAATTGCACCCGCTATCTATAGCTCTGAAGAGTATCCGGAATCTTGAAAGGGTAAAATTCTTTCAGAAGAACTAGGTGATGCTCACAATTGCCTCACCTTGCATTTAACTGACAATGTTTTACGAGAAATTGATGAAAAAGATAATGCTTTTGAAATTTAGACTAAACTTGAAAAACTATATTTGGGAAAATCACTTTCAAATAAAATTTACTTAAAAGAGCAACTTTTCGGCTTTAAAATGAGCGGGTGAAAAACACTTTAAAAAGATATGGATGATTTAAATAAAATCGTTTTGGAACTTCAAAACGTTGGAGTGAACATCTCTGATGAAAATATTACAGTCATTTTATTTAAATACCTTACCTGAATCTTTCAATGATCTCAAATATGTTATTAAATATGGCAGAGATGGTTTATCTCTTTCCGATGTTAAAAATGCTTTGAAATCTAAAGATTTGGATTTACAAAAAGAGAATAAATCACATGGTGAAAATCTTTTTGTACGAGAAAGAGTTGACCGGAGAGAACCTCCTAGTTACCTTTTTAAAAGTAAAAGGTGATCCAAATCTTGAGAGAAGAACAAAGTAAAGTATTTTTATTGTGGTAAAGACGATGATTTGAAAAACAAGTGTTTTCAACGGATTAAAGATGAAAAACAACGTAAACATGGCAAAGGGAGTAATAAAATCGACAAAACCCACAATTTTGCTTTAAATGGCAATTTTATGTTTTATGAGGTTTTGTGTGTTTCTCTTTCCACATCATGTTCTAAAGTTGTTGATCATTGGGTTCTTGAGTCTGGTTGCTCTTTTCACATGACACCTAACAAACACTGGTTTTCTGACTTTAAACCCTTAAATCAAGGAAAGGTTTTCATGGGAAACAATCAAGTTTGTGATATTAAAGGCATTGGTAATATTTTCATTAAAATGCATGATGGTGTGACTAGGAAACTCACTAAGCTGAGATACATGCCTGACTTACGTCAAAATCTTATCTCCCTTAGTTATTTGGACTCTTTGGGTCTTTCTTTTCAATCCAAAAATGGTATTTTAGATGTTTGTAAAGGGAACCTAGTCATGCTAAAAGGTTTTAAAAGAGAAACTTTATACATCCTTATTGGTAAAACGGTTTACAACTCCATTGCATTGATTTCAAAAACTGTTCCCCAGAAAACTATGTTGTGGCATTGGAGGATTGGCTACAGTAGTGAGAAGGGACTTTATTATTTACAAAAACAAAATCTTTTATGTGGTGACAAAATTGATTACTTGGATTTTTGTGACCATTGCGTTTTAGGAAAACAACACAAAATCAGTTTTTCAACCAGCAACACAAGTCTTCTGCATACTTGATTGTGTGCATTGTTATCTATATGGACCTGAAAAAGTTCAAACTTATGGTGGTAATATTTATTTCTTGTCAATTGTTGATGATTTTTCAAGGCATGTTTGGGTTTTCCTTTTAAAACTAAAGGTCAAACTTTAGTAAAGAGGAGATTTGTAATTTATAACAAGGCTAATCACCAAATCCTTTTCCTAACAGTGGTATCAGTGCCAGAAAACTTGAGCTTTCTCGTGTGTGGTGTCTGTTGCATTCCTCCATCGATGCAGGTTCGTCCGAAACCTCTTGGGTTTCTTTCCAGACTCATGGGAACTGTTGAGTGCAGTGAATCTGGCACTATAAAGTTTACTTTATTTTCTCTACTTTCCTTTTGTTTAAAGTTTATTTTATTGCCTTGATATATATATATATTGTTGTTGATATCTCTAGTCACGGATCAAAATTTTTGTGATTTTTATTTTTCTTGCAAAAATCACAACCCAAACATAGCTTGAGTCCTATTGAGACTCCAAGTATCTGTGTCTTGGTGTTTTTCTCGTTGATTGTGAGAAGTTTTTTTTACTGTCCGTGATCGTTGAGATTTGTTTAATGTCTATTTGGGGCCTTTTGCTCAGCGTGTGTTTATATATATTTCTCTGTTGATCATCTGTTTCTGGCTGTTGCTCAGCCTTTCCTATCTGTTGATCTGTTGTGAGTTTTATTATGTGCATATTGCCTGTTTTATCTAGCTGTATTATTTTTCGAAAATATCTGGGATGTTTTTGTGTGGCAAACCTTTTAAAATATTTTATTTTTCACGCTTCTGATTAATCTTATTTGCCCCTGTACAACATGTCTGTTCCAAAACTTGAAACAGACAAGTTCGATTTCAAATCTGATTTTGTAATCTGGCGCAAAAAAATGAAAGTCGTTTTAGTACCAAAAAAATTGTACCCGCTATTTGTACTCTTGACAAGTATTTGGAATTAGAATTTTGATTTGAAAAACTTGAGATTTTTCTTTAGATTTTATAAAAGTTAAATTTCTTTTAGAGTAGAAATTGGGACCCAAAGAAAAAGGGAGAAAAAGTTTTTGATTGATATTTTAACGGAAGAAAGTTTGAATAAAATTGAAATTCAAATGCCACGCAGATTTTTTTATTTTTATTTTTTATGAAATTATATTTTTGTTCAAGGATATTTTGGATGACACGAGTCTAGGAAAATTTGTGGACCTTGGTACGATGAAATTTGCATTAAAAAAAATTTTCAAATTATTTCGCACTTAAGGCATTCCAAATAGTAGTCCATTTTTAATTCAAATAATCAATATATCTTTTTATTTTTGTTCATTAATTAATATATCAAAACTAACTAATTTTTTGTGCTCCAACTAATATCTTCATCAAATATTTAAATTTACATTTACTTGGAGCATCTAAATTTGTAACGTATCTACTCTGAATTGGAAGCACTTATACATCAATCTAACTTTTGATGCTTTCATAGTCATATGTGATTGTAGTTTACCTCACAATTCATGAAAAGTTTTTCTCAACGATTGAAAGAAAAACAAACGATTACTAGTTTTGAAATCTTTCTCTCTCCTTTCTTCTTCTCTTTCTTGATCGCTATCATTCACTTCTTCTTATATTAATCCAGAACTCCCTATCACACACATCCACAAACTCACACTTTCTCTCTCACTCATTTCGCTGTTTCTTTGTATCTATCTCTCAATCTCTCTTCTCATCTCCCTCAGTTTGTTTAATCTGTCGCTCTCTCCTTCGATGAGTTTCCTCTCACTATTCACGTCAATCGATGTGATTTAGATTTTTTACTTCATGTATATACACACACCAACACACACATGGGCAGAACTACATGTGCCCCAGAGGAAGCCATTACCCTAAAACGTTTTAACATATTCTATTTTCTATATCATTTGTAAATTTTATATTATTAGCCCCCATACATTATTTTAAATAATCTTTTCTGGAACCCCTCAAAATCTTTAACTTATCCAAGTCAGGCATAATATATATGTATAGTTTTATGTTGTGAGCCCTCCCAACTTTTGTTTTTTCTTTTGAAAATCCTTCAAAATTTTGACTCTATTTATATTAGTTCTAATTTTGAAAATGTGTGTTTCATATAAATTGGATTTTCTAAAACGTGGACTGAAACACAAAGTGAAAAAAGTGAAAAGAGGAATTGAAAACCTTCCCATGTGGGCCAAGTATTGCAAATCTACATTATATAAAATTTATTTTTAAAATAGATGGCCTAAATATTTTATTTCATGTAGCTCTTTAGTCTTTTATCCTTCAAATATAGCAAGCTTCAAATTTTGTATGTATTTAATTATTTATATATTCTTTTGAATGACTTATATTGTATTATATTCTTTTATGTTTCTTATAAATGACATTTTTCTCAAAAGCTTATGAATGACACGATATCTTACATTTTCGTCCCTTCTAAAATTCAATCGTGCGATTGTGATGAAAATTGAGACGTCCAGTACCAGTATGGTAAACCCACATTGTTACCATAGAATTTAGCCCCCCACCCCTCGATTCTTGGTTCTCCCACAATGCACACACACATGGATGGAGTTTTTTATGCCAAGAACAGTGAATTTTCCATGGCCGCCCAAAGAATTCTTTTTTACTATATATATATATATAACTACGTATATAATATAAAAGGACAAGCATGATTCTTGTTCGCATTCGGAAGCTTCTTCTTCGTCTGTCAGAGTTTGGGATTTTTTCGCTAAAATAGATATTGTTCCATGGCTTGATTAGAACCTATCCCAAAAATGGAGCTCTTTTTTCAAGTTTTGCAAAAAATTAATTTCTCGTTAAAATTTTAACCAAATACAATTAAATGCAGCTTATATTATCAAATTATTAACAAGGCGGTAGTATTCTACGGTTTCTTGCACATGATCAACATGTATAACCAGAGAGAGTTTCATTTTTGTCACTTAGAGTTGTGTAAAAAGTGGCTCATATTTTCATGCAGTACCCAAATTTAACCGAAAAGATATTAACAAGTTGCTCTATATTATTTATAAAACATATTAGCCGCTTTCAGAAATGATCAAAACGCCCCTCTCCACCTGCACATGTAAACACGTGCAAAAAACCACCAGATTCTCCTCTCAGCTACATATGCTGAACACGTGCAGAAAACATCCAGATTCTTACGCTTGTTCATAATTGTATAGCATTAGTTGCATGGAAATTGTCCTTGGGTAAAATTTCAAGAAAAAATTATTTTTGGAGATCATTCCTTCTATGTCTTTAAGGAACTCTGCAAATGCGTCTCATATATCTCTCTTTATAACCAATTTAGTTTTTATGAAACTAAAAACACTATCGTTTTTCTCCGAAATTCATATCCAATACAAATTGGCCTTAATTTTTAATGAAATAAAAGATTAAATAGAATAACTTATTTAGCTAGTTGTATTATTTTCCTTTCCATAAAACATCCTATTAAAGTTTGGTTCAAACACCTGTGCAGATCTCTTTGGCTCAAAGAATACACTTACTGACAAGTTTCATTTCGAACTTAAGGTACTTTGTTGCATATAAATTAGAATTTGATTGGAAAAACATGAGCTTTTTTCTTTAGATGTTATAAAAGTTAAATTTCTTTAGAGAAGATATTGAGACCCCCCGAAAAAAAGGGAGACAGTTTTGGATTGATATTTTAACAGAAGTATGTTCGGATAAAACTGAAATTCGAATGCCACACAAATTTTTTTTTATGAAATTGTTTCTTGTTTAAGGATGTTTTGAAATAAACAAGTCTAGGAAAATTTTGTGGAGCTAGGTAAGATGAAATTTGCATTAAAAGAAAATTTCCAAATTATTTCGCACTTAAGGCATTCCAAATAGGAGTTCTTTTTTTTTATTCAAATAAGCAGTATATCTTTTTATTTTGTTCATTAGTCAATATATCAAAACTGATTAATTTTTTTTGCTCCAGCTAATATCTTTATCTAATTTTTTAATTTACATCTACTTGGACCATCTAAATTTGTTACGTATCTAGTCTAAATTAGAGGCACTTAATACATCAATCTAACTAGTCATGCTTTCATAGTCATATGTGACTTTAGTTATACCTCAATAAGTAACTTTTGAATTTGAAAGTATTATTTCTTTGCACAGTTCATGAAAATTTTTTCTCAACGATTGAAAGAAACACAGACAATTGCTAGTTGTGAAATTTTTTCTCTCTCCTTTCTTCTTCTCTCTCTCGATTGCTATTATTCACTACTTCTCATTTTAATCTACCACTCCCTATCAAACACACTCTCTCTTTCTTTCTCTCTCTCTCTCTCAATTTGTTTAATCTGTCACTCTCTCCTTCGGTGAGTTTCCTCTCACTATCTACATCAACCAATGTGATTAATATTTTTATTTCATGTATATGCATGCACCCACACACATATGGGCAGAACTAGATGCGCCCTAGGGAATCCATTGCCCCTAAAATGTTTTAACATATTCAATTTTTGTATATAAATATGTAAATTTTATATTATTAGCCCCCAAACCGTTCTTTTAAGATAATCCTTTCTAAAAACCCTCAAACTATTTAACTTATCCAAGTTAAGTATAATATATATAGTTTTCTATTTTGAGCACTCCAAACTTTCGTTTTTTCTTTTGAAAATCCTTCAAAATTTTGACTCTATTTAGATTGATTTCTATTCTGAAAATGTTTGTTTCATTTTCATTGTGTTTTCTAAAAGTTGGATTGAACACAAAGTGAAAAAAGTGAAAAGAGGAATTAAAAACCTTCCCACTATGGGCCGAGTATTTTACATCTATATTATATAAAATTCTAATTTAAAATAAACGACCTAAATCTTTTATTTCATGCTGCAATGTAGTATTTAGTCTTTCAAATATAGCAGCCTTCTGAATTTTGCATGTATTTTAATTATTTATATTGTATTATATTATTTTTTGTTTCTTATAAATGGCATTTTTACTACAAACGCTTATAAATGACATGATATCTTACATTTTTTGTGCCTTCTTAAATTCAATCATGTGATTGTGAGAAAATTGAGACGTCCGGTACTATCATGGTCAACCCATACTCTTACCTTAGTATTTAGCCCCCCACCCCTTGATTCTTGGTTGTCCCACAATACACACATAGGTAGAGCTTTTTATGCCAAGAATAGTGAATTGGCCATGGCTGCCAAAAGAATTCTTTCTTTCTCTCTCTATATATATATAACTATGTATATAATATAAAAGAACAAGCATAATCATTGTTCCTATTCAGAATCTTCTTCTTCTTCATGTATGTAGAGTTCGAGATAGTTTCACTAAAATAGATATTGTTCCATGGCATTATTAGAACCTATCCCGAACATGGAACTCTCTTTTCAAGTTTTACGTAAAATCAATTTCTTGTTAAAATTTTAACCAAATACAGTTAAATACAGCGTATATTATCAAATTATTGACAAGGAATCAGTATTTGGCGGTTTTTTGCACGCGATCAACACGTGCAATCGGAGAGAGTGGCGTTTTTGTTACGTAAACTTCTATAACAAGCAGCTCATATTTTTATACAGTACCTACATTGAACGGACAAGATATTAACAGGCTGCCCTATATTATTTATAAAATATATTAGCCGCTTTAAAAAAGGATCGAAATGCCCCTCTCCAACTGCACATGCTAAACACGTGCAAAAAACCACCAAATTCTTATGCTTGTTCATAATTGTACAGTATTAGCTGCATGAAAATTGTATGTGGGTAAAAGTTGAACAAAAATTATATTTGGAGATTATTCCTTCTGTGTCTTTTAGGAACTTTACAAATGCGTCTCATATATCTTTCTTTATAACCAATTTAGTTTTTATGAAATTGAAAACAATATCATTTTTCCCCAAAATTCATAGCCAAGACAACTTGGGGCTTAATGTTCCACGAAATAAAATATTAAATCGAATAGCTTAATTAGCGAGTTGTGCTATTTTCTTTTCCATAAAACATCCGATAAAAGTTTGGTTCAAACACTTATGCAGATCTCTTTGGCGCAAAGAATACACTTAGTGACAAGTTTCGTTTCGAACATAAGGTACTTTGTTGCATTTGAATTAGAATTTGATTTGAAAAACATGAGGTTTCTTCTTTAGATTTTATGAAAGTTAAATTTCTTTTAGAGAAGAAATTGGGACCCTAAAAGAAAAAGGGAGAAAGCATTTTTTATTGATATTTTAACCGAAGAATGTTCGAATGAAATTGAAATTCGAATGCCACGCATTTTTTTTTTTTTATGAAATTGTATTTTTGTTTAACGATGTTTTTAAAGGCACGTGTCTTGGAAAAATTTGCTGACCTAGGTAAGATAAAATTTGTATCAAAAAAGTTTTCAAATTATTTCGCACTAAAGGCATACCAAATAGCAGTCCATTTTTAATTCAAATAAGCAGTATATTTTTTTATTTTTGTTTATTAATCAATATATCAAAACTAATTAATTTTTTGTGCTCCAACTAATATCTTTATCTAATTTTTAATTTACCTTTACGTGGACCATCTAAATTTGTAACGTATCTGGTCTAAATTAAAGGCACTTAGACATCAATCTAACTAGTGATGCTTTCATAGTCATATGTGATTTTAGTTATACCTCAGCATTGATAAGTGACTTTAGAATTTGAAAGTGTTGTTTCATTTCACAGTTCATGAAAATCTTTTCTCAATGAATGAAAGAAAAACAGGTAATTGCTAGCTGTGAAATTTTTTTCTGTCCTTTCTTCTTCTATCTCTTGATCACTATCATCCACTTCCTCTCATATTAATCTAACACTCCCTACCACACACACTCTCTCTCTCTCTCTCTCTCTCTCTCTCTCTCTCTCAATTCTCTTCTTCTTTGTATCTATCTTTCAATCTCTATTCTCATCTCTCCTAGTTTGTTTAATCTCTCGCTCTATCCCTTGGTGAGTTTTCTCTCACTATATATGTCTATCAAAGTGATTGATACTTTTATTTCATTTGTATGCACGCACCAACACACACATGTGTAGAAGTATATGTGCCCTAGGGGAAGCCATTACCCCAAAAATGTTTTAACTTATTCAATTTTTTGTATATAAATTTGTAAATTTTATATTATTAGCCCCCAAATTTTTTTCTAAATAATCTTTTCTAAAACCCTTCAAAATCTTTAACTTATCCAGGTCAGGTATAATATATATGTATAGTTTTATAATATGAGACCTCCAAACTTTTGTTTTTTCTTTTGAAAATCTTTCAAAATTTTGACTATATTTAGATTGATTTCTAATTTTGAAAATGTGTTTTTCATTTTCATTGGGTTTTCTAAAAGTTTGATTGAAACACGGTGAAAAAAGTGAAAAGAGAAATTGAAAACCTTCCCACTATGGGCCAAGTATTACACCTCTATATTATATAAATTTTTAATTTAAAATTAATAGCCTAAATATTTTATTTCATGCAGCCCTTTAGTCTTTTATCCTTCAAATATAATAACCTTTATGTATTTTAATTAATTATATTGTCTTTTGAACTATTTATATCGTATTATATTATTTTTTTCCCTTATAAATGACATTTTTTCTACGAAAGCTTTTAAATGACATAATATCTTACATTTTCGTCTCCTCTAAAATTCAGTCATACGATTGTGATGAAAATTGAGACATCCAGTACCAACATGGTCAACCCACGCTGTTACCTTAGAATTTAGCCCGCGAACCCTTAAGTCTTGGTTCTACCACTACACGCGCCCAAATGGGTAGAGCTTTTAATGCCATGAGCGGTGCGCAAGCCATGTCTACCCAACGAATTCTTTATTACTATATATATGTATGTATTTATATGTGTATGTGTGTCTATATATATACATATATATATACGTATATATGTCTATGTGTATATATATATATAAATATGTGTATATATGTGATACTCCCAACTCTGCCACTAGGTCAACTGTGGCTGAGTAGGATATATGCGTGCCTCTCGTTACTAAACTATAAGCCTAAAAACAAGAGCATAAACCCCTGGGCAACACTTAGAAGTATATATACAATATGCAGCAGAAAACTAAACAATCTGAACAATAAAAAGGAGCTCAAAATATAGGATTCTAGAAAATTTCTTATCTTATGGTAATTCCGATACAACGATAGAAATACTTTACACACGACTCGAGTACAAGAGAACAACACAAAAATATATGTCCTTCCGGAGAGACTTGAACCAAAATTCCGTGCCTAAAACTTCAGCGTTTTATTGTATCTCTGATCGTCCTGAGTTAATCTGAGAAGAAAATATGATATGAAAAAACGTGAGTACGAATGCTCAGTGAGTCCACGTGTATGTGTGTGCTGTAGTGATTTTTTAAAAATAATACTGATGCAGTTTTACAAAAAGTTCATGAAATGTTATAAGAAAACATTTTCTTTCATTATTTTAACAAAACTGATGCTTCAACTTACATGAGGGTTTCGAGCGCAGTTGGGAAGTTTGAGCGAATCAAGACACATCAGCATAATTTTTACGCCCCAAATTTAAAACAACATGTAATGCAACAGTGGGGCTCCACGGACAATGTCCGGATCCCCAAAACGAGATCATCATAATCCAGTTCCGACATCTCATAGCCTATACCAGCCAAACACCATACCAGCGCTCGATTACAAACAAGCGCACTCCCATATCATTGGTCAAAACAGGCTACAGATTCCTGGGGCACCTACCAGGTCTGCCCTGGGGCCAACCTCAGTTTGGAGCCCCTCCTAACTCTCCACTAGGCGACCATCTCATTACAGAGCATGATGCGATGTCCACGTAAATACCGGTTGGGCCACGACCTCAAGGTACTACGCCCGTCTTCAAGTGGATCCACCCTTAGAGTCAAAAATCTGTCCAGGTCCTCGGAAGAGGCCCTAGTACGGGGAACTAGCCACGTACAGTGCAATCCGCGAATGCGTCCGTTCACTTGATTTTCACCAAACTTTAACCCTGGTCAGAATGAGGTTTTCATACGTATTTACAAATCGAAAGGCCAATTGCCCAGCCATAATAATAGATTCAAGTCATAAACATTTTAGAGCACCAAAAATCCTCATCCGCCAGTCATCACATGCTTATGAAAATTTCACAATTATGCCAATGCAAGGCCTATATTCATGCATGTTGAAACATGTAACTTTTCAGGACCAAAGCATTCTCCATCTTATGCAAATTTTACAAACATACCATGTTTACATTCATGCATGCCAAATCATATAATTTTTCAAAACTAAAGTATTTTCCAACTTATATATATTTCCAGAAAACCCATGTACAGACTAGTTCTTTCTCACAATAATAATAATCTGTTTTAAAAAGAAAATACCTCTATGGAGCACCGCTCCTATGCATTTCTATTGAACATGTAACACATCGTGGAGAACATCCCAATTAAGAAAAACATGGCACGTTATACCGTTTCAAAAATAGTAGATATTTTATGATAAGCTTAGAAACCATATTTATATAGCCCGTAACTTTTGAAATAACATAATAAAACGGAATTTGTGGACTCACCTGGATATAGATCTGGTGCTAAGATCCTACAAAATAATAATACAAAAATACTTAATATCTGGGTACCGATCAAATAGTCCTATTCCCTAAATAATATCGAAATCCTACGAAATGAACTTTAGGATGTATATATATACACCTATATAATGATATATATTTGTAATAATTCTTTAAAAGAACGAAAATCCTATACTCTTAAAAAAATATACTCTCCCAAGAAACCATAATTAATTATATACTATATACTAAAAATCTATTTAAAATATTTAAATCCTAAAATAAAATCCCAAACTTAAACTAAACTATATATATAGTCTAATGAAAAGAAAGGAAAAAAAAATAATAATAATAAAAAGAGCATGTAAAGGACATGCAAACTAACCTCAATTGGAGACTATTATGGCTGCCCAAAAAAAAACTGAAGGAAAAAAAATAGACTTATAATATATATGTATATGGCTGCCAAATGCTAGAAAAAAAGAAAAAGACTTATGACGTATATATATGCCCGGTTAGGGTAAGGGAAAAGAAAAGAAAGAAAAGAAATGAGAAGAAATTGTTGTGGTGACACGTAGGTGTATGAGGTGGCGGTAAATTTCTTAATTGCTAAGTTTTTTTTTTTTTTTGGAAATCCTTATATGAAAATGTTAAGTATTTAAATTTCTAAAATACACACACTGGTTATTAAAAATAAAATCCACTTAAAGACACTTATAAACCTTAATAATAAGACCTCAATACAATAAAATTTTATCCTTATTCCTAAGAATCCCAAAATACCACTGTGTCAAAAACACTATATTCCACCAATATAGATTTATGTCCGTAATTTTAAAGTCATACTAGGTGTTTACAGGGTAGGGTGTTACAATATATATTTATATGTATATATGTACTTATATTTATATATATATATATGAATATCTATATTACATATATATATATGCATATATATTAAAAAAATTTTGCCATAGTTACTTCTTTTTTTTTTTTTTTGAAAGGGCTATAGTTATTTTAGAGTAAGAAAAAAAAGTTTGTATGACTTACTTTAAATAATTTTTCCTACATATAACACTGCAAAAAGAGTAACAATTACTGCAGTTTTTTTGTGACCATTTCTAAAATCCTCAGTAATTGCTTTTAATTTTGCGGTTTTCGAAGCGTCGCTAAATATTTCGTTTTGCAATGGTTTTGGGAACTGCAGCTAAATGATGTACTTTTGCGGCAGTTTCTTTTAGCGGTGGTTCAAACTCCCGCTATGTTTTATGAAAATATTTATTTATTTATTTATAAATTTTTCAATATAATTTATGTTACTTTTTTTTAATAGATATACAAGCAATATTCATGTGCTTATTTTAAAAATATTTGTTTTCATTCTCTTCCCCTTTATTTATATAGATATATCGATTCTTCCAATTTTACACAAGTCTCTCACACTTCTCCCAATATGTAGTTGCTGTTTTATGGGAAAATGTATCTTTATGTGTGCAATTTTCTATGAAGGCATTAATTATACAAATGAAGAGTTGACATGATTAGGCCCTTAGTAATCTATGAAATTCAAATATTTCTTTACAAAATTTGACCTACTTAGTTATAGGTCATATTTTTTTATGTTTGATGGTTGGATACAAATTTAAAGTAATATAAGTTACATAAATTTTAAACAGATCAGTTATAAAATACCAAGAGTTTCTTTAACTAATATCTTTGTACTTTTATTTGAATTATAAAAAGAAATACTTTAAGGCTTTATTATTCGTTAATATTTTTTCATTGTAATAGTTATAGACAATTTTCTATGAATTAGTTAATTATAATAATAGTATTATACATATAAGAATTAAATGAAAAATTTTGGAACAATGCAATTTTCACTAGAATAAAATATAGATATAGTGACGTATTTTTAAAATAAATACATTCCCGCAGAACGACATTTTCATTTACATCCATCTATATATCTCTCTCCCTTCAAACTTTTGCTCAGCAGCCATCCCTTTTTTGCCCTCTCTTCAGTAAGATTTCTTTTTTTTAATTCGTACCCCATTTTCTTCTCTGTAATTAGCCTCTCTTCAGTGCGGTTTTTGCGAATTTCAACCTTTGAGGTTTGGGCTGCAATGTGTTCGGGTTTCTAATTGGTCCCCAAAGATTCAGCATGTGGAGCTAAATATGATATCTATGTTCATCAAAGGGTGGGTGAAAGTATTAGAAGAACAGGTAATATTTCTAAGTATCATCTACTAAGATAGCAATTCAAATTTATGAGTATTATGGTCCTAATATATTAGATCCAAGATTCATTGATATCTTCCCCAACTGTAATAAACTATAAACTGAATTTAGTTCTTAAATTTTGAAATTATTTTTCTTGATGAATTTTCTTCCTTGGCCTCTTTAGGACTGGAATTCTTTTTACATACTCTAGTCAGTTTGAGGGTTGTTATATTTGTCTAAGAAATAAAAGGATGGGAAAAAGAATGAAGTAACAGTCCATCATCTGCTGCTTAGAAAAGTTGTAATTTAAGGGATTCACCTACAAAGATTTTACTTAATTATCTAGTCTCTCTCTTATGTTTTTATGTATGTGTGTGGATAAACATGTTTCATAGTTCTTATTTGTACAACTTCTATGTTAAAGGTATGTGGACTTCTCTGGTTCAAAGATTTGTTCTTCAATTAGACAGATGGAGAAAGAAAGCAGGGGGGGAAAGACTTGAACAATGCAAGGGAAGTATTATCTTAGTGGTAAAGTGATATTGGTCAAACACAATCTTTTTGTCAAAGTCTAAGAACGTCTTTAATTTGATTACAGTTTATGATATCAGGTAACTGCTTCTAAAAGACCAAAGAATAGTGCGCTCGAAGTTGACCTGGATATTGAACCCAATGCAACGCCTGCTGCTCCTATAATCATAGAAGAGATTACAGCATATTTACCAGAATAAATACAAAAAGGTATTCTTGAGGTGAATTCTCTTCCTCTATGGATTGTTTACAAGAATCAATATATATTTTTAAAGTACCACTTATTCTTGGGTATGTAGCAAAAGATTTTTTTAACTTTTCTTAACTTGAGGTGCAATTATTAGCAGAAATTTCGTAAAAGTTGAAATACTGCCTACTGAAGGAGATTGTCAAGAAAGATTATACTTGTTGCATTACTATATATATTGTGAACATCAATGTAAGTTCTACCTAACTCTGCTAGTTTCCTCTACACGAAAACTACCTAAGTATATGGATGTCTTCTTTTTCCTCACAAAAGGAATGGACCGTCATGTGCTTTGTCACAAGGATTAAAAGGCACAGATCAAGTAAAGGGATCATATAAGAAGATAACTTGGCCTAGTATATTACTAAGTCATAAAAAGAGTTTTATCTACGGAACGAAATGTTATATTTGATTATTTTTATTATAACCAATTTTTATATTTAATATGTTTTGGAATTTATTTACTTTCATTTGCATTTTTGTTATCTTTTTGTGTTATTTGTGTACTCTTATTTAGATCTTGTTATTTTTCTGTTATTTAAACAATTAAGTGTAATTTGTGACTTTTTTAGATTTTTTATGATATTTTTAGAATTTAATTTTGGTTTTAAAAATAAAAAATAAAAAATCTTAATTTTTTAATTTTTTAATCGGTAACCGCCTCGGTATCGGTAATCCGAATGGTTTCGGTATGGATAATAAAAAAAATTACCTATTAATAAATGATACGAAATTGGTATCGATCGACTAAACGGTAACAGTAAATAGTGATCTCTCTCTAACTAATGACTAATGATTGAGCTTTGTTGAATGCGTGCAGGTTGTAGGAGAGAAATACTCCTATTATGATGGTCATAATAGATTAGGCTTTTTCGTGACAGCTTCTATTCTAGCTTAGACTAGTGAACTTAAATATGAAGAATTTAGAAGTGTTAAATATTTGAAGTAGCTTTATTAGCTTCAAATATTTTTTTAAAATATAACAAATATTTGTGGTAAAATAAATAACTTTTATGTTTTTTCACATATTGTAAATAATTGCGATGTTCAAAATCGCTGCAATGATAAATAATTTTATTTTAAAATAATTTTACAAATGATTGCGACAGTTTGAAACCGTTGTTATTTTTTCCTTCACAAAATTAAAAATCTTCTTTTTTAACAGTTGAAATGGCGATCAAGTGAATCGCTGCAACCATTAATGGCGATTTGTGTGACTGTTACAGCTAATCAATCTTTGCAGCGATTTTAAAGAATTGCCGCAAAACTATTTAGCGGGCTTCCTAACTGCGGCAAAACCAAAAAATAACCCTTACAATTTTACCAAACTGCGGCATATAATTTTAAGTTTTCATGTTGTTTTTGCTTTTCCATTATGAAGGCGTGCGCGCACACGCATATATATCAATATATATATATATATACCCTCATATGCGAAGGAATATACATACACAACCACACACGTCACCCATGCATATATATTCACATTTTTTATGACATATATATTTTGCTATCTACTAATTATATTAATTGAATTTTATTGGAAAAAATGGCAGATCGGAATTTATCATTGAGACTTAAAATTTGATTCTAATTTTACAATTTCTAAAAGATCAAAAGTTTCAAAAACTGCACACCAATAAGTATTGAGATATTACTACATGTAAATATATAATATATACATATATATTGGTATATATACACACGTCACAAACACGTATATACTTACATTTTTAATAATATGTATACTTTTCTATGTACTAAATATATTACTTGAATTTTAAAAAAATGGAAAATTAGAACTTCTCATTGGGACGTGAAATTTTGTTTTTAGTTTTATAATTTTTAAAAGATCAAGGAGTTTCGAAAACTACACACCAGTAAAGATCGAGATATTACTATATATATATTATATGTATATATATGTAGATATAATATATATACACATATATAGGTTTATATATATACACACACGTCACACACACATATATGTTTACGTTTTTCATGACATATATACTTTTCTATCTGCTAAATATATTACTCGAATTTATAGGAAAAAATAGTAGATCGAAACCTATCATTGAGACATGAAATTCCATTTTTTAATTTTATAATTTTTCAAAAATTGCACATCAGTATATATGGAAATATGACTACATTGTTTTCTCCTTTTGTATTAATAAATTTATAAGTAATATTTTATAATCTAAATTCTTATTGTAAACTTGAGCAATCTAGCCTTTTTAGATTTTAGCTATTTACGCGCAGCTAGTAGTAGACGGAAAATTGAACAATTCAGAGAGCTGTTTATCGACTTTTACTAGGCTCCTTGATGATCAATCCACTTCAGGGAATATCTTCTAAAATATAAAAATCCAAAACTTTTGGGCAGTCTTAGACGAGTAAGTTTCACTTTTTAAATATTATTTTTACTTATGTTTTCATTTTAAGATAATTTCTTTTGGTCTATTAATATTATATTGTACAACTTTCTTACATATAAGTTGATATTCTTATAATTTGTCAGGAAAAATGAAGACAAGACAATTGGCTTTGAAGAATGCCTTGGCGGTCTTCACACAAGATGAAGAAGTTAAGCAGCTCAATTATCTTGTTAAATTGAATAATTTCATGTATATAATTTAAGAGAACTTCTCCTTTATGTAAATTAAAATTACTCATTCAAATATGATTTCGGGGCATAATACAAATTCTCACTTGGTCACAATATTTTTCTTTTAAACAACTTAACTTACGAGAAGATAGAGATTTTAAAACCATCTTCATGTACACAAGTATATTCAATTCTAGATTTGTCAGTAGCACTCTTATTGAGTGTAAAGAAGCCATACTTGGTTACTAATCAAGTAGAGATTTTGGTGTCTCTCACTAATATTGAATATTTTTCTCATTTTATTTTAAAAACAGAGAGTGTTTCAACTTTGCAAACAATAGTGACAAAACAATGTATGGGACAAGAATTAGTCACTGGGCTTAGAATCCTAATTCTAAATGATCCAATACTCTAACGCAAAGCTTACTTTCCAGCAATGGAAGACAATAGGTTAATAAGACTTCCTCTTCAAGAGTAAGTTGTTTAATTTTAATATATATAGAAGATGTACTATATATATTTTTTCATTTAAATTTCATCTTACTTGTTTAAATTTTTTGTTGCACATCCTTGGCTAGTCCGTCTTCTTGGCATCAAGGTAGTGTACTCCTTCCATTTTTTTATTTATCATATTTTATCATGGTTAGTTTCTTTGTTTTGCTTGCTACACTACAAAATCACTATGATATTTTTTTTTAAACGGAAAAACCAATGTGATATTTAATGATCTACAAAAAAACAATTTGCAAACCCTTGTTAATTATCTGAACAAATAAAAGCTTTTACATGTAATATTAAGCCGATAAGATATTGATTTAAAGTTAATTGTATTCTATATTAAAAATATATTTAAGAATGATATTCGAGATAAAAAATTAAAAAATAGGGAAAATATTATCAACCCTTAGTGTCAACGGAGCTTTTAAGAGACGAAGGGCCTAAAAGAAAAAAACACTCTTTGACGCATGTGAATATATTAAAAAAATCTAATATAGTTTTTTCTTACATATTAATACCTCTTTTAAGGTTTAACAATTCTCATTTAGGTTAATAAAAAATTGTTCCACTTAATTTTTCTGAAGAATTTACACAACTTATATTAATTTGTCGTAGTAAAATGGTTTGCCAAAAGTAGAATTATATCTATATATTTATTTGGAAAATGCTAAATATAAATGCAATCTAGGACTTTATATTCTAATTTTTTATATTACTATGAACTGTTTCTGAACCCTGCAATTTGTTTGAAGTTTTCTTTCCAAGTGTTGAACGTCACCAAGAATCTAGTTCTTCACCAGTAAGCGTATTTAAACATTATACGACTCAAATTATTAATATTATACTTCATTCGTTTTGTATTATATGTCGCTTGAACAAAGTTTTTTTATTTCAAAATATCTATCTTCAATTAGTAAATTAGTGAAATATTAAATGATGTATCTCCATCTTGTTGGAGCTAAAGAATTATTTAGAAACTTTCACGAACTTCATTTAGACAGTCAAAGGGTAATTTAGTCAATTTTATTGAATTCAGACAACTTAATCATTTTCTTAATTCTTGTACTTTGTCCTAAGGAGATAGATAATACGAAGCCAATGGAGTATAATCATTTATCATTTTTTCAAAACTAAATACTTATGTATTCATGTCAATTTTATATTTTTTATATACACAGAGAAATCAGATTCAATCTACTATTCATTTCTTGTGACCTTTTACTGCCTATCCTGTCACACCTAGTTAATCAAGTCGTTATTCTTCCCACCTAAGCTTTCCCAATACACTAGTGCATTCACTGAAAATAATCCAAATACCATGCAATATGAATTTCTATCCATTTTAACAAATGAAACTTCTTGGCAAGTTTGTGATAATAAAAAAGAATAAAACATCATACTTTGCTACAAACAATTTATGTTTTTCTTATTTTACCTAAAAATAATTTTTCGTTAAATTTCTATTCATAATGTATAGCTAATAATATGAATGTTATAAGTTATGTGGAAGAATGCGGCTATTCCTTTCACATAAAATGCATAAGCAGCCAGCGTGAGAGGTATTTTTGTCAATAAGAAGGCAAAACCTAGTGTCTATGTGCATTTCACAAGTGAAAGAAGTGACAGGATTCCACCTTGTAGCTAAAAATTTTATATTATATTGACATGTAAAGTACTTTTGTGTGAAAATTTAACGAAAATTGATTTTGATTAAAATCCAAAAAGTATAATTTTTTACGGAAAATTATAATGATTTCCTCTCTAATAAGAAATGCATTCCTTGAGTATTATACTATAAGTTATAATTATATGTGCCTTATGTTTTGTTGGTACAAATAAGGGTAAGCTTCTTTTATGAGATGTTAATGCCAAAACTATGTTATTAAGGAGAAACTTAATCGTGATACATATATATTTAATTTTATCTCAATCATATATTGAATTTTTTAATTTTGAAGTTGTCACTATTGTTAAAAGACTATTGAATTCCTGTGTAGGGATGGAACAAAGAGTACAGGAAGTCTCTTTAATGTTCTAAGATTACGTACTAGATCATTTACTTGCATGTGACCTTTACAATGCAAGTACGAAAATAAGGGTATCAGGACAGTTTTTTTCCTAAAGTCTCATTAATGTTATAATGTTAAAAAAGATGCTTTCGTTGAATGTGACATTAATTTAACTCGAAACTAATGAAGAGGTTGAGTGATTACAGACAAATGTGTGAAAATCATTTGTAAATATACACCTTTTTAGATTTTAGACATTTTTTTGTTCATGCATTAATGTACCTTCCAACATTTTAAAAACTTTTATTTATATATAAATTCTTCTTTATCCATTGGCCTATGATATAAATATATATATATATATATGTGTGTGTTTGTCTGTGTATTGAGGAAACTTGATACATGGGATTTACTTGCTACTCTTACCTGTGTGTTGTGGAACAAACAAGGGGATTTATTTGGTAAAATTTCAAACTTTTAAAGGGTTTGTCATCTTTCTTTTGTTAATCTTTCTTATTTTAATTCTTCCTAATGAATGAATTATGGATATATAGGAGTGTCTTCTTCAAAGAGTTGGTATGCATATATTCTTACACTGATCAATCTCAACCATAAGAGGTAATAAATGTATGGGGGCTAACATTATTAATATTCAAGCTTGAGAAATTTTTACCTTTGTAGCCATGTCCTCTATTACTTAAAATAAGTTCTTGTTTACCTCCAATTCATATTATCAGTCGTTTGGACATACTTTTTCTGGTTTAAAATATTTGTCACTCTAGTAAATCAAGGGAGTATTAAATGATAATTTTCCATATGTACCCTTATCTTGTTAGAATTAAACAATTTTCTAAACACTTTCATTAAAATTACTAATGACAGTCAAAGGGTAATTTATTTCATTTCTTTTTACATCTAAGGAACTATCTTTTTCTTAATTCATGTATCATGTCCAAAAATTACAGAGAATATAAAATGCGGGAGTATTTTTTTAGTTATTTTTGATTGTTTATTACAATTTTAGCCTGTGGAATGCAAGAAAAATAGTTATTTTTGAAAAGTTAATATAAAAGTACTTTAAAAATTTTTTTCTGCTTATTGATGTTGTTAAAAAAAAGGTATATTAGTTTTTTTTCAAATAGCTATTTTGAAAGCAATTTTTTAAACCAATTTAAAAAGGATAAGCAATGAAAAGCATATCATATATATAATCTCTAACAGAAAACCTTATTTCTTTTTTGCAGTTTTTAGTTGGAAGCAAATTTTTGTTAGGTAAATGATATAAATTTTGTGGAGCTAAACAATATTCTTTGCTTGGTACATGTGGTTATCAAGACAAATTAGTCAAGGTTGGTTCACTTTCTCTTTACCAGTCTTTGGTTACTGCGAATTAACAGGGAGGAAAAACAACTCCCATCATGATCTGTAATGTTTCATGTAACAAACATAAATGTTTTAATAATGTTGAATTTCTTCTAGACTTAGGAGCTCGCACTGGATTCTTATTTCATATATATTTCAGATATGAAGCATCCATTAGATATATTTATGCTACTTTGAAGGTATATTTGTATAAGCAAGATCATTTTTATAACATTTTGGTGTGACATTTTCTTTATAACAATTTATATTTTTGGACATTTTTCATTTATGTTTTAAAAATAAAAATACGCTTAAGGTTACAGAAATAGTATTACAAGAAATGTTATACATAATATTTAAATAGAATTTTGTAATATATCATCTCTCTAAATTTTTCTTTATACCAGATAATATATGGTGCATATTTCATTTAGGTTTTAGAAATTCCAATACTATAAACGCATCATTACAGAAACCATGTTATAAGAGATATTTATATAGTATTCAAATTAAATTTATTAGTTACGCTACTTGTTTACTACATGACGAATCAGAATATTATTGATATATCTCTAAGAGATTTGCACTAATGATCTAGCGATGGGGATAGGCATCTTGAGGAAAGTTTCTTAAAACTTCTAACAGTGGCTGCATTATTTTTAATTACTCAATTTATCTTTCATTTTCTTCCCTATAACCTTAGTGTGCACTAAAGTGAGATTCTCATTTTTACCAGTCATGAAGCCTTGAAGCAATACTCTATCATTTCTGAATCCATAATTTCCAATTGAAGAAGAAAGAACACAAATAGTGTTGGTGCTTGCAACTATTGACATAATCTTGATTCTTTTTATATTATTTTTTGAAACATTTAAACATTTACTTTTTAAAAATAACTTGTGATTTGTAAGTTTTATTTTTATTTTTAAGATTTATAAAGGAATCATTTCTTCTATTTCCTTTTTATTTAAAATTTTAGAATCCAAAATATATCTTTTATTTGGTTTACAAATAAAAAAATAACAAATGAATATAAAGAGAGTATTATAGAAGATTTGTACATAATATAAAAGAACATGCATGAATATTGTTCCTATTCGGAAGCTTCTTTTGTTCATCAGTGCAGAGTGTAGGATTTTTTCACTAAAATGGATATTGTTCAATAGCTTGATTAGAACCTATCCTGAACATGGAGCTCTCTCTTCAAGTTTTACCTAAAAATAATTTCTTGTTAAAACTTTACCCAAATAAAAATTTTTTAAATTATTTCACACTAAAGGCATTTCAAGTCGCTGTCGATTTTTAATTCAAATAAGCAAGTATATCTTCTTATTTTTGATAATTAATCAATATATCAAAACTAATTAATTTTATGCGTTCCAACTGATATCTTTATCTAATTTTTTAATTTACATTCACTTGGACCATCTAATTTGTAAAATATCTAGTGTGAATTAAAGGCACTTATACGTCAATCCAACTAGTAATGCTTTCATAGTCATATGTGATTTTAGTTATAGCTCACCATTAACAAGTGCCCTTCGAATTTGAAAGTTATTATTTCATTTCACAATTCATGTAGATTTTTTCTCCACCATTGAGAGGAAAAGGAGAGCATTCGATTGCTAATTGTGAATTTTTTTCCCTCTCTCATCGCTATAATTCACTTCTTCTCATTTTAATCTCTCTCTCTCTCTCTCCATCTCTCTCATTTCTCTTTTCCTTTCTATCTATCTCTCATCTCTCTTCTCGTCTTTGTTTGTTTGTTTGTATCTATCGCTCTCTCCTTCGATGAGTTTTCTATCTATCTATGTCTATATATGTGATCAAGATTTTGTATTTCATGTATACGCACGCACCAATACACATAGGGGCAGAACTACATGTGTCCCAGGAGAGGCCATAGCCCCCAAAACATACTAACATATTCAATTTTTGGTATATAAATTTGTAATTTTATATTACTAGCCCCCAAACTTTCTTATACTAAAAATCTTTTCTAAGCTCCTCAAAATCTTTAAAGTACCTCAGTGAAGTATATATATGTATAGTTTTGTTTTATGAGCCCTCCAAACTTTTGTTTTTTCTTTTGAAAATCCTTCAAAACTTTGACTCTATTTGGATTGAGTTCTAATTTGAAAAAAGTGTATTTCATTTTCATTGAAATTTCTAAAAGTTTGATTGAAACAGAAAGTGAAAAAGTTTAAAAAAGGAAATGAAAACCTTCCCACTGTGAGCCAAGTAGTGCACCTCTATATTATATAAAATCTTAATTTAAATGGCCTAAATATGTTATTTCAACCTTCTAGTCTTTTATCTTTCAAATATAACAGCCTTCCAAATTTTATATGTATTTTAATTAAGAGAAATTAGCTAAAAATAACCATGAACTAATTTAGCTTTTCTATTTATAACCATAAATTTTTATTTTATCTTTTTCTAACCATGAACTATTTTTGTTCTTCTGAAAATAGCTCTGAACTTTTATTTCATCTTTTCTAACGATGAACTTTTTTTATTATTTTTAAAATGTCCATGAACTATTTTTTACGTCTCAAGCCATGAATTGATGGCCATATTTGAGAGGTCAAAAATAGTTCATGGTTATAAATAGAAGATATAAAATAGTTCATGGTTAAACAAGATAAAATAAAAGTTTATGGTTATAATCAGAAAAGTTAAAATAGTTCACGGTTATTTTTAGCTAATTTCTCTTTAATTATTAATATATTTTTTAATAATTTATAGCGTATTATATTTTTTTTGTTTTTTATAAATGAAATTTTTCCACAAATGCTTATAAATGACATGATATCTTACATTTTCGTCCCCTCTAAAATTTAATCATGTAAGTGTTAGGGAAACTAAGACGTCCAGTACCAACATGGTCAACCAACAATGTTACCTTAGAATATAGCTTCCACCCCCTCGAATCTTGGTTCTGCCACAACTCACACACACATGGGTAGAGCTTTTTATGCCATAAGCAGTGAGTAATCCATGGCCACCTAACAAATTTTTTTTACTATATATATTAATTTTCTCAAGAGTGTACGTAACTAATATTAATCTAGTTCTTCAGCTGTAGGCATATTCAAACATTATCTTACTCAAATTATTAATATTATACTTCATTTGTTTTGTATTATCTGTGCTTGAACTTAATTACTTTTTGTTTCAGAATATATACACTTCAATTAGCAATTTAGTAGAATATTAAATGATGTATCCTTACCCTGTTGAAATTAAATAATGATCTAGAAACTTTCATTAGAACTATATTCTGACAGTCAAAGGGTACTTTAGTCTTTTTATTTAAATTAAAACAATCAATCATTTTCTTAATTCTTCTACCTTATTCTAAGGAGATAGATAATACGAAGCCAATGAAGTATACTCATTTATCATTCTTTTCACTAAATACTTTTGCATTCATGTCAATTTTATATTGTTTCTATACACAGAGATATTGGCTTAAGACTACTATTCCTTTCTTGAGACCTTTTACTCCCTATCCTAGCCAACTTAGTTCATTAAGTGGTTATTCTTCCCATTCAAGCTTGCCCAATACACTAGTGTGTTCACTAAAAACAATCCAAATACCCTGTAGTATCGTTTCTATCCAATTCAACAAACCAAACTTCTTGGTAAGTTTGTTATATTATTAAAAAAGATAAACACCATAGTTGCCTGTAAGCAATTTATTGTTTTCAGATTTTACCCAAAAATAATTTTTCGTTAAATTTCTACTCAAACATTTCGTAGCTAATAGTATCAATTTTATAAATTACATGAGAGAATGCAGCTATTTCTTTCACATGAAATGTACATGCAGCCGGTGTAAGAGGTATTTTTAATCATATGAATGACTTAGCTAGCGTGTACATACGTTTCATGTGTAAAAGAAGCGGCAGGATTCCTCCTTGTAGCTGATAATTTGATATTTTTTGTGACATGTACCACTTGTTTTAGTAGAAATACAACGAAAATTTGATTTTGATGAAAATTCAAAAAGTATAAATTGTTTATAAAAAACCATAGTGATTTACTCTCTAATAAAAAAAATGCATTCCTTGAGTAATTATACATCTTTTGTCTCCGTTGATACAAACAAGGAAAGTTGCTTTTACGGGATGTTAACGCAAAAAATGTGTTGTTCAAAGAAACTTTATCATGGTACATATTTATTTAACTTCGTCTCAATCATATATTGAGTTTCTTAATTTTTAAGTGGTCACTGTTGTTAAAAGACTATTGAATCCCTGTGTAAAGACATAACAAAGAGTACAAGGAAGTCTCATTGATCCTCTAAGATTATATACTATATCATTTACTTGTATGTGACCTCTACAATGCAAGTGCGGAATTAATAAATTGGTGTAGCTACGTTCTCACTTCTCATTTAAGGACAAAGCTAAAGGGTACTAGGACAGTTTTTTTCCTAAAGTCTCATTCATGTTTTAATACTACATGATTTCCTTTTATGTGACGCTAATTTACCGTGCTAGGTGAATCTTATGAAGAGGTTGAGTGACAACAGACAAATTTGTAAAAATCATTTATAAACATACATTTGTGTAGATTTTCATGCATTTGTTCATGCTTTAATTTTACCTCCAACATTTTAAAAATTTTTCTTCATATATAAATTATTCTATATCCATTTGTCTACAACAAATATGTTTATATATAAATATATATATGTATATACATATATACATATACATTTATGTATTATATATACATATATATACATGAATATATATATACATGAATATATAGATATATATGTGTATATATATGTATATATATACATAAATATATATACATATATATACATACACACACATATGAGATTCATTTTCCACTCTTACTCGAGTGTTGTGGAACAAATAAGGGGATTTATTTGGTAAAATCTCAAACTTCTTAAGGCTTTTCGTCGTTCTTTTGTTAATCTTTCTCATTTTAATTCTTCCTATTGAATGAATTATGTATATATTAGAGTGTCTTTTTCCATTTGAGCATATATTCTTATACTGATTCATTTGAGCCATAATAGCTAATAAACGTATGGGAAATAACATTATTAATATTCAAACTTGAGAAATTTTACCTTTGTGTCCATGTTTTCTATTGCTTAAAATAAGTTCTTATTTACGTCCATTTCATATTATTTTTCATTTGGACATACTTTATCTCTTTTGAAATGTTTGTCATTTTAGTAAGTGGAGTGGGTATTAAATAATAATTTTTTATATATGCCCTTATCTTGTTAGAATTAAACAATTGCACAAAAGCTTTCATTAAAACTACTAATGATAGTGAAACTGTGATTTAGTTCATTTCCTTTTGATTCCAGACAACTCTATCGATTTCTTAATCCATGTATCATGTCCTAAAATTACAGATAATACAAAATGGAGGGAGTATTTTTTAGTTATTCTTGATTTTTTATTACAATTTTTTGTTTGCGAAAAGTAAGAAAAAAATTATTTTTTAAAAGTTAGAATGAAGGTGATTTACAAAATTTTTTCTGCTTATTGACGTTGTTACAAAAAGATATATTAATTTTTTTAAATAACTATTTTGAAAGCAATTTCTAAATCCTATTAAACAAGTATAAGCAAACAAAAACATATCATATACATAATCTCTAATAGAAAACCTTATTTCTTTTTGCATTTTTCAGTTGGAAGCAAATTCTGGTTTGGTAAATTATATAAATTTTGTAGATCTAAACAAGTTCTTTGCTTGGTAACATATGGTCATAAAGAAAAATTAGTCAAGGTTAGTTTACTTTCACTTTGAGTGTCTTTCTTTACTGCTAATTAACTAGTAGGAAAAAATTGCACAGGATCGTCTATAACATTTCTTGTAACAAACATAAATGCTTTAATAATGTTGAATTATCTTCTAGATCTAGGGAGCTCTTAGTAGATTCCTATTCCATACATTTTCCAGATTTGAAGCCTCCATTAGTCTATTTGTACTAGTTTGAAAGTATGTATGAATAAAGTCGATCATTTCCTTAATATTTTCTTTAGAACAGTTAATATCTCAGGACATTGTTCATTCAAGTTTTAGATAAAATATTGAAAGTTTCCAGTGGGGAAAACAATCTTATGTTTTCTGTCTCATTAATGTGAGAATAGTGTACAATTTATAGATTTGTCCAAGTGACAAATTCTAAGCAGATTAGAAGTAGAAGTCCTAACTAAATACAACTAGGAAACACAATTATACACAGTTTAGGATTAATAGTAATCCTATTTTAAATATATGTCTAACACTCCCCCTCAAGTTGGAGCATGAAGGTCAGAAATAGCCAACTTGGAAGCTAATCGATGAAAATGTGTCGGATGAAGTGCTTTAGTAAGAATATCGGCAGGTTGCTCTTCACTTCGAATATAGGCAGGATAGATAAATCCGTCTTGAAAAGCATCACCAACAAAATGACAATCTATTTCAATGTGTTTAGTGCGTTCATGGAAAAAAGGATTTTCAGCGATATCAAGAGTAGCCTGGTTATCACAATGCAATGGAATGGGGCGAGTGACAGGGACATGAAGATCTCGCAGGAGAATAGATAACCATTTAAGTTCACATAAAGTCATAACCATAGAGCGATATTCAGCTTCGGCAGATGAACGAGAAACAATATGTTGTTTCTTTGTCTTCCAAGAAATAGGGGACCCACCAAGAGAGATAAAATAACCAGTGAGAGAGCGTCGAGTTATCGGGCAGGTGGCCCAATCGGAGTCACAATATACAGTTAACGAAAAAGGAGAGTTAGAGGAAAGAAAAATGCCACGTTCAGGACTCCCTTTCAGATAACATAAAACTCGGATAGCAGCATCCCAATGAGCATGACGAGGGGCGTGCATAAATTGAGCAAGTGTATGTACATATATGCAAGTTCGGGCCAAGTGAGTGTGAGATATAATAGCTTGCCTATGAATCTTCAGTAGCGATCTGGGTTGTCAAACAATGATCCAGATGCTTTTGCCAGCTGATGATTAGGTTCCACAGGAGTAGATGCCGGCTTGGCACCTAATAAACCCATTTTAGAGAGAATTTCCAATGTGTATTTTCGTTGGGATAAAAATAATCCCGTGGAGTTTCTCGCAATTTCTATGCCCAAAAAATATTTGAGCCACCCCAAATCCTTCATGTGAAAGCACTTGTGTAATGAAGCTTTGAATTTTTCAAGTGTGGATAGGGAATTTCTAGTAATGAGTAAATCATCCACATAAATAAGAACACATAGATAAATATTCCCTCGAGAATATGTGAAAAGAGAGTAATTTGCATAAGACTGAGAAAAACCATACCTACAGAGAGCGGTGGTGAGTTTGGAAAACCAACATCGAGGGGCTTGGTGAAGACCATATAAAGACTTCTTTAAACGACATACTTGTCCTTTGTAACAGGTACGAAATCCTGGAGGTGGTCGCATATATACTTCTTCTTGTAAATCTCCATGCAAAAATGCGTTGTGAACATCCATTTGATGGATAGGCCAGTTGCGAGCAGTGGCAACGGAAAGGAGAGTACGAACGGTGACCATTTTAGCAACGAGAGCAAAGGTGTCTGTGAAATCAATACCTTCCATTTGTGTATTTCCCAAAACTACCAAGCGGGCTTTATATTGCTCGATGGTGCCATCGGCTTTGTACTTTATTTGGTAGACCCATTTACTCCCCAGTGCATGTTTTCCAGGAGGCAAGGAGGTTAAAGTCCATGTACCATTTTGTTCAAGAGCATCAATCTCTTGACGCATAGCAGTGCGCCAGAGAGGATTAGAGACTGCCTCAGAATAAGTGGTAGGCTCGGATTTCGTTGCTACAGATGCTAAAAATTGCCTGTGTGTATTAGAGATGAGTCGGAATATGTTTAATTCGAGTGCTTCGTCTTGGGGCATTAATTGGCGGATTGTCTTGCGGCAAGATGGCAGGATTATCATCCGGAATTGGGCTATAAGTTGGCTCAATGGTTGGTTCGTCGTAAGAAGGTGGATGTGGATTGCTATTTGGACTAGTTTGGAGTGGGGCTGTTGGAGAGGTTGGTGGTGGGCTTTGCTGAACTGGGCTGCGGGGTTGTGGGTGTGGATCAGGGTGTGAAAGTGGAGATGGGCTGTGGGAAGGGTATAATGGAGCTGGGCCGTGGGTTAGTGGGCTGCGGGAAGGGGTTGGTGGATCTGGGTTAGCAGGTGGGCTGTGGGTAGGATTTATTTGATCTCGGATAGGTGTGTTATGTGCTAAACTCCCCCTCTCTTGCATACTATATTGCTTGGGGCCCAAAACTTGTTCCCCAAAATTGTAGGATTGTGTGAAGTCTGTAGAAATGGAAGTACCTGATTTTTCATGGAATGGAAATTTTGTTTCATCAAAAATCACATCTCGGGACACAAGGAATTTTTCTGTTTGCAGGTCATAAAATCCCCATCCTTTCTTATGAAGAGGTAACCAAGGAAGACACATGGTTTGCTGCGGGCTCGAAATTTATGTTTTGGGATATCGTGGTTATGAACATAAGCTAAGCACCCAAAAGTTTTGATGTGAGAGTAGGATGGTTTCTCATCGTATAGCAATTCATAAGGAGTCTTACCTTGTAACAATTTTGAGGGAGTTCGATTAATGAGATAGCCAGCCGTCAAAATGCATTCTCCCCAAAACTTTATAGGTAAATTTGCTTGAAATCGTAATGCCCGAGCTACATTTAAGATATGGCCATGCTTGCGTTCAACTCTTCCATTTTGTTGTGGTGTGCCAGCAATAGTAGTTTGGTGAATTATGCCATGGTTAGCAAGATACGACTTTAGGGGTGCAAATTCTGTCCCATTATCGCTACGGATTGTCTTGACAGTTTTGTGAAATTGGGTTTTGATCATGGTAAGGTAATCTTGAAGAATAGAGGCAACTTCACTTTTCTCTGACAGTAAATATATCCAAATAGCCCTAGAATAATCATCTAAGATAGTAAGAAAATATGAAGCACCTATAGTGGATTTGGATTTATATGGGCCCCATATATCACAATGAATTAGGTCAAAAATTGTAGATGCTTTATTGATGCTAAGAGGAAAACAATCACGAGTTTGTTTGGCACGTAGACAAATATTACAAGGTGATGTTTTAGTTGTAGAGTCTTTAGAATTACCCAAAAAATGATTGACGACATAATCTGAAGGATGTCCCAACCGTATATGCCATAGTGTGCTTGAATCAAGGACTGTGCTAGAAAAGGTGTATAATTCCTTCAATTCTATAGGTTTGTAGAAGAAGATTCCATTCCTCTGCTCACCCACTCCAATCAGCCTCATCGAGATACGGTCCTGTATAGAACAAAATTTGTCAGAGAGTGTGATAAAGCATTGCAAATCTCTTGCATATTGAGACAAAGAAATTAAATTGCATGTCAGTTCAAGAATTAGCAACACTCTGTGGAGTTGTAATGTAGGACTTAAAGAGACCATTCCTTCGTGCACAGCAAAAGTTTTGGCACCGTTAGGTAATCCAATAATATGCGGACAGATAGGATGTATATTTTGTAAAAAAAATTTCCTACCAGTCATATGGTTAGAACACCCTGAATCTAAAATCCAAAAATTTTTCATACCAGATAACTTTTCAGATTGCATATTATTTGAGGTTTGGAGGGCAGTCAACAGGGTTGACCACTGGTCAACAGTCAAAGCTGGTAAGGGGCCCGGGCCCGACCCGACACTGCCCGGCCCGTTTCTGCTGGAGCTCGGCCCAATGCCCGGCCCGGTACTCTAGATCGGCCCGCGGTCTTCTTCTTCTCCAGCTCGCCGGCGACTGCTGGGAGTTTCCGCTACCGCGGTTGTTGCAGAATAGGCCCACGCCTCGGTCGATCTTCCTCCATCGCGCGGTCGGGCATCGCCGGTGGCTGTCTCCCGCCTCGCCCAAGCCCAAATCTACCTCCTCGCCAAGAGCTGTGATTCGCCGCTGAGAAGCCGCGGCCGGCGGGCTTGGGAGGATTCCAAGGCCAGCAATCCGGATAGCCAACAAGTTGGAAACATCCAGTGACATCATGGCCGGCGCGTCTGCAGTGGGAGCAGAAATTTGATGAAGAAAAATTTCTGGAAATTTTTTCGGTTCTGGCGGCGGCGGCGGCTCTGACGGCGGGGAAGGCGGCGCCATCTCCAGAATAATCTTCTTTTTGTGTCGAATTTTTGTGTTGTTCTTCTTTACAGATTTGAGCAAGAACGGTACGTAATTTGGGTATAGGTTCTGGTTGGATCATATGGGAACGAACAGTTCCATAAATTGCACTATTTAATCCCATTAAAAATTGGAAAACCTTCTCGTTTTCTCTTTCTTTTATGATAAAATTCAACAGATCTGTGTCTGTGCTGGGCGGAAGTTGAGTATAGTTTTCTAGTTCGTCCCATACTTTTTTTAGACGTGAAAAATACACGTGTACTGAATCACCGCCTTGCTTACAATTTGCCAATGCTGCTTTTAATTCATATATTCGTGGGCCTGTGCCAACTAGAAATCGTTCCTTCAAGTCTATGCATAATTCATCAGCTCTCTCTGAATGATATATGGTGGATCGGAGAGAAGGTTCGATAGTATTGAGAATCCAAGAGTTTACAAGATTATTGATCTCCCACCATTCTTCTTCTTTATCTGGATCACCTTCAGGAATTGGAATTATTCCATCAATGAATCCCAATTTTTCTTCTTCGATCTCAAGGCCATGCGCATGGCTCTTGCCCATTCTGCATAATTATTATCTATTTCTGTCTCTTTTAACTAGACCGTTGTTAGAATCAATCCAGGTCCATTAGTGGATACCACATAATAAGTATCTTTCTTTATTCTGTGAACATGGCTTTATTCCACCATGTCATTATCAACATTGCCAATATTGTTGTTACTCATTTTGAGAAATTTCAGACAATTGGCTCTGATACCATGAAAGTTTCCAGTGGAGAAAACAATCTTATGTTTTCTGTCTCATTAATGTGAGAATAGTGTACAATTTATAGATTTGTCCAAGTGACAAATTCTAAGCAGATTAGAAGTAGAAGTCCTAACTAAATACAACTAGGAAACACAATTATACACAGTTTAGGATTAATAGTAATCCTATTTTAAATATATGTCTAACAATACACTTAACGTTACAGAAATAGTGTTACAAGAAATTTTATATATAGTATTCAAACAAAATTTGGCAGTATACCATTTTTCTAAATTTTTCTTTATACAAGGTAATCTTTAGTGCATTTTTCATTTAGGTTTTAGAAATGCCAATACTATAAAAGTATCTTTACAAAAACTTGTTACAATAGAGATGTTATATAGTATTCAAATCGAATTTTACAATACATCTTCTCTATGTAACACTTTCCATATAGAAGCTAAGCTTTGGGGTTTTTATTCATTTAGGTTTTAGAAATAAAAATACTAGAGATGTAATATTATAGAAATAGTATTGTTACCAAAGATGTCGCAAAGCATTCAAATTGAATTTGCAATATTAAGATAATTAATTTTCTTGTGATATTTTTATTTCAGAAGCTTATCATAGTATGAAGTAATGGGGACTTTGTACAATGTGAATATCCTTTCAGAAATAAGGAACCAAAATGCCATAAAGTAAATTTGAGGATTTACAATGGTTTATGCAAGCAGTGTACTATACTACTGATAATAAAAGGTGACCTAGTTCTTTCAATAATTTCTTCAGAAGAGAAAATCAATATAGTTCATAATGAACAATTTATATTTTTCTTATTCTACTCATACATCTTATTTCAATCGGTTCTGCCCATAAACAATTTATACTATTTATATTGACAAATTAAGGTTCAAGTAGGTGTAATCCCATTATTTTCATCATGCTAATGCCACGTACTCTAAAGTTGAAAAAAGGGTATTTTGTGTTTTTCCCTTACGGTAGTGAGGGGTTTTGTGGAAACACCTCATTTCCCTGAAAAAAAAAGTCCTTACTGCTCTAACAAAAAAGACAAATATACCCTTTCTTCCGGCCTCACGTGACTTCGAGGTGATGAAAAGTGCCGAATTCTACCACCTGAACATTAATTTGTCAAAGAAGCACATAAATTGTTTATGAGTAGAACTAGCCAAATATAAAGTATATAAGTAAAATAAGAAAAGTGAAAAATTTTTATGATTAGTTATAGTGATTTTCTCTAATTCAAATTTTCATTTCCTTCTTTGAGATCATATTTGAATAGTTAATAACAAATTTTCTTCTCTTTAAAAAATTCAGGTTTTTTGCTTCTTGGCTAAACGTCAAAGCTTGTGGTGAAATATTGGAAATGACATAAAATTTCAATGAATCAAATGCTTCTTTTGAAGAAATGATGTAGATCCACTTTGATTGTAATTTTAGACTCTACTTTCCAAGGATTACCTCCTTTTTTGAAGAATCTCTATTGAGGATTTTTAAATTCAAACTTTCCAATAAGAAACCTATGAGAAAGTAAGTCTCATAAACCTAATATTAAGAGGCTAATTCTTTCCTAGATTGATAATCAAAACGTTGAGGGAACAAAGACCTCAAAACCCCAATTACACAATTTAGAAGACCAAAGATTAATTGATTTAAAGAAAGAAAACTCTATGAATCAACTAATGAATGGAATTGGAATGATCAATTGATTCCATAGATGCCTCAATCTAAGGCTCATATGTTCACAATACTAAGGACATTAACCCTTAGAAAACTAGTTTAAAACGAGTGAAGAACCTAACAAGCATTGGAGAAACTCTCTCAATTTTCAGCAAAATTCATCACTGTTGTTTATAAGAGGAGGCATAAATAGGTATTTATAGAAAAAACTTACTCATCTTCCTAAAACCTAATAAGTATTAAAAATACCTAATTAACCTTGTGACAAAAGCTAATTACAAATTTTGAAATAAAGAAAGCAAGAATTTATCAAAAAATAACTAGAATTTACAAAAAATAAGTTGTAAGCTTAACCCAACAGGGTTTGGCCATTTAAACTTCAAAACTGGCTATTCTAATTAGAGACCTATTGGGAACGGTACGGTGGGAGCCTACAGTGCCGATAGGCTCTGTTTTAGCCTTTAAACTGTGATTTTACATTTCCTCGGTTTTCAACTTTGTTTTACCTTCAATACATTCAAAATGATTCTTGGTATCTTAAGCAAACTTGTAGAGCATTCTCTAAGCTTTCCAATGAATCTTGAATCTCCTAAATTGGACACCTATAAAGCCATTTATGGCTATTTTACCTGAATGTGTTGCCTTTGCAATCGAAAGTAGAATGTCCAGTTTAAGACTTGTCATAGGATATCCAAATGAATACATTTATGCATGAGCTTTATCATTCTAGAAACCTCAAGAAGTCTTCTCCAGTCTTCATGAAGATCACTTGTTTATTGAAGTCATTAAAAGCCCCAAAATGAAGTTCTTCCAAAACTGGTCCAGAAATTCTAGAATTCCAGTTTATCTCAATTTTGACCATTCTTCTAGCTTTAACTCTTGGACTTGAATCTTCCAAGAAGTCATATATATCCGTGGTCATATCAAGAAATCAACTACAAAACTTGCTATAATCCCTTTTAAAGAATAGGAAACCAATTTATGGTTGTTGGCAATGAATTTTCTGTCAAGTTATACGATATAAGCTACCACAATATCATGAAAAATTCATAACAGATAATTAAAAGAAGAGAAATCCAGCCATTGCAAAGTCTTAAATTCAATGGTAAAATTAATTCATATCTTCTCGTTACTCGAAATCTTCTAATACATTCTTGATTTACTAAACGAAGATTATCTTATTTAGTCTATAAATAATTTAGATATTTCCATTTCGGTCTCTCTTTATTACTTTCAAAATATTTTGATCTTTCAATAGTTTATTTCATCATTTTTGGTCATTTTGAATAGATTTACCACTGTCAAATATTGATATTTTTTTCTTTTCACTTTCAAATATAATATCAAAAAAATTTTAAGCAAATAAGATTACATATATACCAACAAACTATTGACTCATGAAGAAACATTAGAAGATTTCCCTCAATTCTCTTACACTTTGAACCAAAACTAGGGCTCTCGTGGGTGAAGAGTTCTTCCGAATATAATTTATTGTTGGTCTATTGGGCTACCTTCACTTTATTTTCATTTCTCCTTCTTGGCCCATTTATCCCTATGATGTATTAAACCTGGTGGGCCTCTTGAAGAGTGAAGCTGGGCTGGCAGGCTTTTGATGCCGGGCGGGCCGGGTTCAACCCGACCCGCCCAGGTGACATGGCTATTTATACTCTCTTTCTCTCAGCCTACCCTACCTCACTCATTTTTTCTGTTGAGACCGCCGCTGCCTCTCTTGTTCTCTGACCTTGTGTCTTCCTCTCCCTTCTTTCGATCAGTTTGTCTGTTCGTTTTTCTGTGCGACCCTTCGAGACTCCCATTCGCTTGTCTGTGCCGGCTAACCCTTGGGTTACCGTGTGTGTGACTGCATTGAGAGGAAAGGGCATTTTGGTGAGAGAGTTTGAGAGCATCGTTTTCTTGAGGCCACCGGTTTGCTGAGGGAATCGCTCTGCTTTCACCGGAAGAACACTCCGGGACGGTCCTTCGCTGCGCACACTGAGGCCGAACTCACAGAGTTCGTTCGGCTCCTGCTGTTGGTGCCCTTACCGAGACCTGAAGGGTCTCAAGGTAAACATCTAACCTTTTTGCTATTTTGCTACTAACTGTTCTCTGTTTTACTGATTACTTGGATCTTGATCGGGAAGTCGTTGAAGGTGAAGAAAGTCGTTGTAATAGAATAGGCTCTTTCTGCCTTTCTCTTTTGCTTCCTTGATTCAGTATATGTAATCGTAAATAAGGAAGTGTAATAGTAAATAGGTCACTGTTTTAACTGCTCGGTTGCCGGAGTTTATAACAGTGGTATCAGAGCCACGTTTGACGAAGCAATCGTCCGGTTACCACTTGAGTTCAGATCCACGCGGGACTCGGTAAAGGGAAGACTCTAAACCTTCCTTCTCTCGTTTTTCTGTTTCTGTTTCTGTTTTGTAATGACTGATTGCTGTTATCGTTTTTCCGTTTAACTGTTCTTGTTTTTCCTGCTCCTGTTTCTGTTCACTGTTAACGTTCTCGTAGACCTGCTTCATTGTGGTTACACCTGCTGTTCCTGAATCTGCTGTGATTAATTTCTAGGTTTCTGGTTTGTTCATTATTATAACTGCAGTACTACTGTTTTTTATTGTGTTCTGTTTCTGGAATTTTTTTAAAAAAAGAATCTAAAACCCAAGCCTGGCTGGAGTCCAAGAGACTCCCAGTATCTGTGTCTTGGAGTTTTTCATTATCTGTTACAAACACTGTATTAACTGTGATTGATTCTGTACTGTGATTGTTTTAGTATTTTTCGCTGTTTCTGTTTCGGTTAAATCTTGTGTTCATCCGCGCTATTTTTGGTTATAAAACACTACTGCGTTTACTGAACTGTGCCGTTTTTCGTTAAAGCAAAATCTGGGTTTTTTATTTGTGTGACAAAACTTCCTTTTTTCAAAATCTTCCATTTGTCTAGCCATCGATTACTCCTATTTGCCATTTAATCATGTCTGTTCAAAAGATTGAAACTGACAAGTTTGATGGAAAATCTGATTTTGTAATGTGGCGTAGAAAAATGAAAGCAGTTTTAGTTCAAAATAAAATCGCACCCGCAATATGTAGCCCCGAAAAGTATCCGAAATCTTGGAAGGGCGAAGCACTTTCTGAAAAACTTGGCGATGCGCACAGTTGCCTCACTTTGCATTTAACCGATAACGTTCTACGAGAGATAGACGAAAAAGATAATGCTTTTGAGATATGGACAAAACTTGAAAAACTGTATTTGGGAAAATCTTTATCTAACAAGATTTATTTAAAAGAACAGCTGTTTGGTTTCAAAATGAGCGGGTCAAAATCTCTTTCAGAAAACATCGACGATTTAAACAAAATAGTTTTGGAATTACAAAACGTCGGTGAAAAGATTTCTGATGAAAACGTTGATGTGATTTTACTGAATTCCTTGCCTGAATCTTTCAATGACGTTAAGTAGTCCATTAAGTATGGTAGAGATGACTTGACTCTTGCTAATGTGAAAAACGCTTTAAAATCAAAAGACCTTGATTTAAGAAAAGAAAACAAATCCAACGGAGAGAACCTTTACGTGAGAGGGCGGGTTGAACGGAGAGAACCTCTTATTCACCGCTCTAAAAGTAGAGGGAGGTCGAAATCACGAGATAAGAAAGTGAAGTGTTTTTACTGTTGCAAGAAAGGTCATATGAAAATAAACGTTTTAAAAGGATCAAAGAGGAAAAACAACGTAAACAAGGTAAAGGAATTGATAAAAATGACAAAATTCACGATTTTGAATCAGATGGTAATTCAATATATTCTGAAGTTTTGTGTGTATCCTCTTCCCTTTCCCCTGTTTCTGAACAATGGATCCTTGATTCAGGATGCACTTTTCATATGACACCAAATAAACATTGGTTTTCAAATTTTGAACCCCTTGAGCATGGAAAAGTTTTCATGGGCAATAATCATATTTGTGAAATAAAAGGAATTGGAAATGTCTTCATTAAAATGCATGATGGAGTGACCAGGAAATTAACCGAGGTGAGATATATGCCTGACCTCCGTCGGAATCTAATCTCCCTTGGTGTTTTTGACACAAATGGTTTTCCTTACAAATGGTTTTCCTTACAAATCCGAAAATGGCATCATGAAGGTTTGCAAAGGAGCACTGGTCATGCTCAAAGGTTTTAAAACGGATGGTCTTTACCATTTGATTGGAAAAACTATTTGCGAAGCATCTGCATTAGTTTCCAAAATCGTTCCTGAAAAGACTCTGTTGTGGCACCATCGTATTGGCCACATCAGTGAAAAAAGACTTCATTGTCTTCACAAACAAAATCTTTTAAGTGGTGACAAAATTGAATCTTTGGATTTTTGTGACCACTGTGTTCTTGGAAAACAGCATAAAACTAGTTTTTCAGTAGGCGCACACAAGTCCACTTCTGTCCTTGATTATGTGCACTATGATTTGTGGGGGCCTAAAAAGGTCCCAACTTATGGTGGGAATGTTTATTTCTTATCTATTGTTGATGAATTTTCTAGGCATGTATGGGTATTTCTGTTAACATCGAAAGATCAAACTTTTGAAAAGTTTTCTGAATGGAAACGCCTTGCCGAAAATCAAACTGGAAATAAACTAAAAACCATTAGGATAGATAATAGCCTTGAATTTTGTAATAAAAGGTTTGTTGATTTATGTGCATTGCATGGCATTCTACACCATAGGACTATTAGGCACAATCCTCAACAAAATGGAGTTGCTGAAAGAATGAATCGTACGATAATAGATAAAGTTAGGTGCCTTATGGTGTCTTCAGGAATCCCAAAACCTTTCTGGGGAGAAGCTGTAAGTACAGCTGTCTACCTCATTAATAGATCACCCTCAACAGCCATAAATTTCAAAACTCCCTTAGAGTTGTGGTCCGGAGAACCACCAAACCTATCAAACCTTAGAGTGTTTGGATGTGTTGCTTTTGCACATCAAAAAGAGGGTAAGTTAGACCCTAGGTCAAGGAAGGGAGTGTTTTTAGGATACCCTAGAGGGGTGAAGGGGTACAAATTTTGGCTCAAAGGTGAGGGTTGTTGTCAGTAGGGATGTGGTCTTCAATGAACTAGATACGCCTTGCCTAAAGGCTGAAACCAATCCTAATAGCCCTAGTGACATTCCCGTAGATAGGAATATTCCTGTGGAGGTGGAGGACACCTCTGAACCTTCACAACACCACGATCAACCCAAAACCAGTGAAGAGTCGGATATACCGACCAGTCAGCAGCCGAAAACCAGCACGCCTGAATCTGAAAATTCAGATGAGGATGATGAGGATCATCCCGAGGCACAAGCTCAAGCCCTAAGAGACTACCAACTGTCTAGAGATAGGGTTAGGAGAGAGACGAGAAAACCCGCTAGGTATGGATATTCCTACATCGTCTCATATGCATTTGCTATTGCATCATATATAGAAGAAAAAGAACCGTTGTGTTTTTCAGATGTGTTAAAGAGTCCTAACCGTTCTTTGTGGTTGCATGCTATGGAAGAGGAAATGTCCTCACTTCATAAAAACAAAACCTAGATTCTTGTTCAAAAACCCTCAAAGCAAAAATTAATTGATTGCAAATGGATTTTTAAAATCAAAGAGCCAGAATCTGCCAATGAATCCCCAAGGTTCAAGGCGAGGCTGGTTGCAAAAGGTTTTTCTCAAGCTGAGGGCATCGATTTCAATGAAATATTTTCTCCCGTTGTTAAGTATAAAACAATTAGGATAATGCTTGCAATTGTTGCCTTTTATGATCTTAATCTGGAACAACTTGATGTGAAAACTGCTTTTTTGCATGGGGAACTTGAAGAGACTATTTACATGCGTCAACCACCAGGTTTTGAGGAAAAGGGTACGGAAAACATAGCATGTTTGTTGAAAAGGTCCTTGTACGGGCTTAAACAATCACCTAGGCAATGGTATAAACGCTTTGACTCTTTTATGCTTAAAGCTGGTTTTCTTAAAAGCAATTATGATAGCTGTTTATATTTCTTCAGTGATAATGTTGAAACTGTTATTTATCTTTTACTCTATGTGGACGATATGTTAATTGCTAGTAAGCATAGAGATAAGATTACTCACTTGAAATCCTTGCTAAAGTCTGAATTCGATATGAAGGACTTAGGTTCTGCATCTAGAATCCTTGGGATGAACATCAGTAGGGATAGAACTGATAGATCCTTATTCATATCCCATAAATCCTTCTTGCAAAAAATTGTTTCCAAATTTTCGATGCATTTATGCAAACCAGTTTGTACACCACTTGCGAGCCATTTCAAGCTTTCCGAGAAAACTTGCCCCAAAACTAACAGAGAAAAGAATGACATGGCCCACATTCCTTAGAGAATGGCTATAGGATCTGTCATGTATTCTATGATATCCACCCGACCTGATACTGCTTATCCCATAAGCCTTCTTAGCCGATTCATGTCTAACCCGGGTAGGGATCATTGGGTAGCTCTTAAGTGGTTGTTGCGTTATATTAATGGAACTATTGATAGGAGTCTTCTTTATCATAATTGGTCAGATAATTTTGAACTGGTTGGATATGTGGATTCTGACTTTGCAGTTGATAAGGATGGTAGATAATCTAGCTCTTCTTATTTCTTTACTTTAGCAGGTAATTGCATATCGTGGAAATCACAGTTACAGCCTGTAGTCGCCTTGTCGACTATGGAGGCTGAATATATTGCTGCCACTGAGGCAATTAAGGAAGCCATCTGGCTTCAAGGCTTACTATTTGAATTGCATGTTTTATATTCTAAAGCTGTGATTTATACTGATAGTCAAAGTTGTCTTCACTTGTGTAAAAATCCTGTTTATCATTAAAGAACTAAACACATAGATGTTAAGTATCATTTCATAAGGGAAAAGGTTTCAAGTGGCTTAGTTAATATTGAGAAAAATTAGTACTAATGATAATCCTGCAGATTTTGGTACTAAATTTGTGATAACTGATAAGTTTTCTTTGTGCAGGGACCTCCTTCATATAGATGAAGGATGACTCCTTTCAGTCACTGTTGGCTGAAATAAATGAAAATAAGTTCAAGGTGGAGTTTGTTGGCCTATTGGGCTACGTTCACTTTATTTTCACTTCTCCTTCTTGGCCCATTTATCCCTATGATGTATTAAATCTGGTGGGCCTCTTGAAGAGTGAAGCTGGGCTGGCAGGTTTTTGATGCCTGGCGGGCCAGGTTCAACCTGACCTGCCCAGGTGACATGGCTATTTATATTCTCTTTCTCTCAGCCTACCCTACCTCACTCATTCTTTCTGTTGAGACCGCCGCTGCCTCTCTTGTTCTCTAACCTTGTGTCTTCCTCTCTCTTCTTTCGATCAGTTTGTCTGTTCGTTTTTCTATGCGACCCTTCGGGACTCCCGTTCGCTTGTCTGTGCCGGCTAACCCTTAGGTTACCGTGTGTGTGACTGCATTGAGAGGAAAGGGCGTTTTGGTGAGAGAGAGTTTGAGAGCATTGTTTTCTTGAGGCCACCGGTTTGCTGAGGGAATCGCTCTGCTTTCACCGGAAGAACACTCCAGGACGGTCCTTCGCTGCGAACACTGAGGCTGAACTCACAGAGTTCGTTCGGCTCCCGCTGTTGGTGCCCACACCGAGACCTGAAGGGTCTCGAGGTAAAGATCTAACCTTTTTGCTATTTTGCTACTAACTGTTCTCTGTTTTACTGATTACTTGGATCTTGATCGGGAAGTCGTTGAAGGCGAAGAAAGCCGTTGTAATAGAATAGGTTCTTTCTGCCTTTCTCTTTTGCTTCCTTGATTGAGTATATGTAATAGTAAATAGGGAAGTGTAATAGTAAATAGGTCGCTGTTTTAACTGCTCGGTTGCCGGAGTTTATAACATTTATGTTTTTTTGTTTTAATTTTTTCAAATATTATAATTGAAATTTCAAATTCACTCTGATAGTTTTCTCATGAAAAATTATCAATGTTTGATAGGGATAAAATCATCCGAAAGGATCGAGACATGAAAATAAATTATTAAAGAATCAAAACAATTAAAATTAAAAAAAGAGAAAGACCAAAGTGGAGAATCTAAAATTCTTCAGAGACTAAATAGGATACTCTTCCTTTAATAAAAAAAAAATCTATATAATTTGAAATGTTTTACTTCACTTACTAACAAGTAGCTAGAATGCTTATTCACAATAAATGTGTTGAATTTATTTGTATTAAATGTACATATTGCAGGCTACCCCTAAAACTAAATCCAACAAAGAAGGAACCTTGATTGTTGTTATTACAAGAAGAAATGGGATTTTATTTTTTCCATTTTTGAAGGCTTTCGGCAGTTTTCTATTGTTCGTGAATCCAAAATCTCCAATTGAAGAAGAAAGAACACGAATAGCGTTTGGTAAATACAACTGTTGATATAATCATGAATTCTTTGATAGTTAGTTTTTGGAAAATCTGTCATAATATTTCTTTTTTAAGATTTACTTGAAATTTTGAAGCTTTTTTTTTAATTTTTTTATGAAGGAAATATTTCTTGTATTTACTTGTTGTTTTAAATTTTAAAATTCAAAATTTATCTTATATTTTTATGTTTTATAAAAAAAACTATAAAATGAATAAAAAAAGTGTTATGGAAAATTCGGACATAATGCTAGTAATAAAAGAACAAACAAGAAGGTTCAATAAGAAAACGTTATAGGTAATTCGAATATAGCAGTAGTGTAAAATGTCAATCTCACATGTGATATATATAAAATGTCCGTATGCTATATAAGTATTGACCAAAGTGTCAATAGAAACTTTGGGATACCCATTGTGGCGTAGTAAGGATAATGCCAAGTATAGCCCATAAGTGTTGTCTAACCCATAAGTCGCGATCTCAAGCCTACAGGCCTAGGATGTGACATTATGTTCTCGAGTATGCTTACAAGCGACAATGAACGGTGGAGTTTGTGTGAAACACCAAGGATCAAATACTAGATTTTATGGTTTGCTTGAAGATGTTGTTACACTTGAATTCCATGGATCATCCCAACTCTTTTACAAATGAAAAAAAACTTATACAAATAATAAGCTGCCTACATATTGATTTAAAGGGTATTATATTCTATATAAGAAAAAAATATTTAAATTTTCATATTAATACATGATTCAAGCTTGGTTGGTTCATTTTTTTTCTCCAATTCTGACAACTTTGCATACTGGTGAAAGTGTATCTTTGCCCAGGTAGTCTTCTTGGCACTAAGGTACTATATTCTTTCCATATTTTTACTTGGCATATTTTACGATAGTTCTTGTTTTATTTTACTTGTTACACTATGAAACCACTGTGATATTTTTTAAGGAAAAACTAATACGATATTTAATTACTTTTGCTTGAAAACTTGTATAAATAATCAGCTGATTAGAGATTGATTTAAATGGTATCATCTTCTAAATAGGAAAAAGATATTTAGAGTTTCATATTAAATACTTTTCTCTGCCTTCGTTGGTCCCTCATCATCTCCTATTTCGGCAACCTGTCCTCCGAGGGGAGGTGCAAATCCTTTGTCAGACAGTCTTTTTAGCCTCAGGTACTTTACTCCTTCCATATTTTTACTTCTCATATTTTAGCATTTCGTATTGTTTTAGTTACTAGAGTAAATCCCCAAATTTTCCTATAAACAATTTACACATTTCAGTTTTTACCCAAAAAAAAAATTTTCTCGTTAAAGTTTTACCCAAATACAATTAAATGCAGCTTTACTATCGAATTATTAATAACACAGCGGTATTCGGAGGTTTTTTACATGTGATCAGCATGTGCAACCAGAGAGAGTGGCATTTTTGTCACTTTAAATTGTATAACAAAGGGTTCATATTTTAATACAGTACCGAATTAAACCAACCAGAGATTACAGACGGGCCCTATATTATTTGTAAAACATATTAATAGCTTTCAAAAAGATTAAAATGCCCCTTTTCCGCTACACATTCTAATCACGCGCAAAACTCCACAAGATTCCAATGCTTTTTCATCATTGTATAGTATTAGCGGCACGGAAATTGTATTTCGGGGAAATTTTAAGAAACAAAATTATTTTTGGAGTTCATTCCTTCCATGCCATTTAGGCATTATGCCAATGGGTCCTATATCCCAAATTTATTGCCAATACAAATAGCGCCTTAATGTTTCATAAAATCAAAGACCAAATCGAATAGATTAATTAGCTAGTTGAGCTCTTATCCTGTACATAAAATATCCTATAAAAATTGATCCAAACGCATCTGCACACTTTTGCTCAAAGAATTCACTTACTGACAAGTTTCATTTCGCAAGGTACTTTGTTGCATTTGAACTAGAATTTGATTTGAAAAACATGAGCTTTTCTCTTTGGATTTGTGAAAATTAAATTTATTTTAGAGAAGAAATTGGGACTCCAAAGAAAACCGGAGAAGAAGTTTTGGATTGATATTTTGTCCAAAGGTTGTTCTGATAAAATATAAATTCTAACGCCATGCAAAATTGTTTTTTTTTATGGAATTGTATTTTTATTTAAGAATCTTTTGAAAGACATTAGTCTAGGAAAAATTTTTGGACCTAGATAAGATGAAATTTGCTTTAAAAATTTTTCCAAATAAGTTCGCACTAAAAGCATTTCAAATAGTTGTCCATTTTTAATTCAACTAAGTAGTATATCTTTATATTTCGCTAACTAATCAATATATCAAAACTAATTGATTTTATGTGTTCTGATTTATATCTTTACCTAATTTTTTAATTTACATTAACCTGAACTATCTAAAATTGTAACGTATATAATCTGAATTAAAGGCCTTTATACATCAATCCAATTAGTGATGCTTTCATAGTCATATGTGATTTTAGTTATACATCACCATTAATAAGTGATTTTTTAATTTGAAAGTTATTATTTCATTTTAGAGTTCATGAAAACTTTTTCTCCACCACTGAAAGAAAATAAAATTGCTAGTTGTGAAATTTTTATTCTCTCTCCTATTCTTCTTCTCTCTCTCTCTCGATCGCTATCATTCACTTTTTTTCATTTTAATCTCTCTCTCTCTCTAATTTCTCTATTTCTTTACATCTATCTCTCTTCTCGTCTCTCTATGTTTGTTTAAATCTATCGCTCTCTCCTTTGGTCAGATTTCTCTTTATCTATGTCTATTTATGTGATCATGATTTTTTATTTCAGGTATATACACACACAACACACACGGGTAGAACTACATGTGCCCTAGAGGAGGCCATAGCCCCCAAAACCTTTAACATATTTACTTTTTTGTATATAAATTTGTATTTTTAATATTATTAGCCCCAAAACTTTTTTCTAAAAATCTTTACTAAAGCCCCTCAAACTCTTTGACTTATCCCACTGAGGTATATATTTGTATACTTTTATATTATGAGCCTTCTAAACGTTTGTTTTTCTTTTTAAAATCCTTAAAAACATTGACTCTATTTGCATTGATTTCCAATTTGGAAAAAGTGTTTCATTTTCATTTGGTTTTCTAAAAGTTGGATTGAAACCCAAAATAAAAAAAAGTGAAAAAAGGAATTGAAAACCATCCCTTGTGGGCCAAGTAGTCCATCTCTATATTATATAAAATCTTAATTTGAAATACATGACCTAAATATTTTATTTCAAGCAGTCCTCTATGCTTTTATCTTTCAAATATAATAGTCTTCCAAATTTTATATATTTTAATTATATACATTGTTTTTTGAACGATTTATATTGTTTATATTGCTTTTTGTTTCTTACAAATGACAGTTTTTCTACGAATGCTTATAAATGACATCATACTTACATTTTTGTCCCTTCTAAAATTTAATCATGCGACTGCTGTGGAAACTAAGAGGTCTGGTACCAGCGTGATCAACCCACCCTGTCACATTAGAATTTTGCCCCCCACACATGGATAGAGCTTTTTATGCTATGAGCACAGACCAAGCCATGCCCACCCAAAGAATTCATTTTTAATATATATACATAAATTATATATGTGTCTGTATATATATTTATATATATTTGTGTGTGTGTATATATATATAAACACATATGTATGTATGTATGTATGTATGTATGTATGTATGTATGTATGTATGTATGTATATATATTCACAAACTTTTGATATAGTTACATTTTTTTTTTGAAAGGGCTATATTTACTTTAGAGTAAGAAAAAAAGGTTTGCATGACTTACTTTAAATAATTTTCCTCAATAGAAGACTACTTGCATATAATTGTAGGTTTTCCTATTGTTTTTGCTTTGCCACTATGAGTGTGTGTATGCATGCAAACACACACAAATGTATATACACATATATTTACATATATGTATACACATATATATATATGCATATATATATACACACATAAATATACACACACGTCACATACATACATATATACATTTATTATGACATATATATACTTTCCTATCTGCTAATTATATTACTTGAATTGTGTAGGAAAAAATGGTAGATCGAAACTTATCGTTGAGACATGAAATTTCTTTTTTTAATTTTACAATTTTTAAAAGATCAAGGAGCTTTGGAAAATGCAAATGTGTAAGCATCAAGATATTACTTCATTGTTTTATCCTTTCGTATTAAATTAATTTTGTAAATAGATTTTTTTAATTTAAATTCTTTTTGTAGACTAGAGCAATCTACTAGCGCCATTTTAGACTTTAGCTATTTAGCGCAGCTAGTAGTAGACAGAAAATTGAACAGCTAAGAGAGCTATTTATCAGCTTTTACAAAGCTCCTTGATGATCAATCCACTTCTAGAATATCTTCCAAAATATAAAAACCAAAGTTTTAGGAAGCCTTAGGCGAGTATGTTCCACATTTTTTACTACTTTTACTTATGCTTTCATTTTAATTTTGGTCAATTAGTATTTAGTTGTACAACTTTTTTATATATAAGATATTCTTATAATTTGTCAAGTATGACCAAGTCAAGGCAATTGGAATATTGAGGAATGAGTTGACCTTCTTCACACTAGATGAAGAAGTCAAGTAACTCAAATCTTATTGAATTGAGTAATTCAGGTATATAACTTACGAGAACTTCTCCTTGATGGAAATTAAAATTATTCATATTCAAATCTCATTTCTAGGCACAATACAAATTTCTTACTTTGTCACAATATTTTTTCTTATAAACAATTTAACTTATGAGAAGATAGACATTTTCAAACCATATTCACGTACACCAGTACATTCAATTCAAGATCTATGAGTATCATCTTTTATGGGTGTAAAGACGTGAGACATGGTAACTAATCAAATAGAGATTTTGGTGTCTCTCACTAATATTGCATATGTTTTTCTCCTTTTATTTCAATATCAGATAATGTTAAAACTTTGCCAACTATGGTGACAAAAAAAGCATGGGACAAGATTTAGTTATTGAGCTTGGAATTCTAATTCTAAGTGATGCAATACCGTGCAAAGGAAAACTTACTTTCCGGCAATGGAAGACAATAGGGTAATAAGACTTCCTCTTAAAGGGTAAGCTGTTTGATTTAATTAATGTATATAGTACGTACTATGTATTTTTTTCACTTAAATTTCATCTCTTGTTTATGCTTTTTGTTGCACATGCTTGGCAGGAACATTTTCTTGGCATCAAGGTACTATACTCCTTTCATTTTTTTACTTATCATATTTTATCATGGATAGTTTTTTTTTTTTTTTTTTTTTACTTGTTACACTATGAAATCACTATGATAATTTTTTTTAAAAGGAAAAACCAATGTGATATTAATGATCTATGAAAAATCAGATTGCAAACCCTCTTTAATTATTTTAAGAAATGAAAACTTGTACAAGTAATAATAAGCTGAAAAGAGATTGATTTAAAGTTTATTATATTCTATATTAAAAACATTTCAAAAAGGACATTCAAATAACAAGAAAAAATAGGGAAAAAATTATCATCAACCCTTGGCGTGAATGGAGCTTTTAAGAGATGAAAGGGCCTAGATGAAAAAAAAAAAAAAAACCCCTTTGAACTAGGTGAATGTATTCAAAAATATACTATATTTTTTCCTACATATTAATACCTCTTTCAAGGTTGAACAATTCCCATTTAGGTTAACAGAAAAAATTGCTCGAACTTCATTTTCTCAAGAATGTACATAACTGGTATTAATTTGTTGCCGTAAAAAATGTTTTAGTGAAAAGAATATTTTGAATATATCGGAAGTAGAATTATATATATTTAGAAAATTCTTAGCATACATGCATTATATGACTATATATTCTAATTTTTTATATTGTTAAGAACAGTTTTGGAAAGTCGCAATTTGTTTGAAGTTCTCTTTCCAAGTGATGAACATCGCCAAGAATCTAGTTCTTTAGTTGTAAGCATATTTAAATATTATCCGACTCAAATATTAATATCATACTTCATCCGTTTCATATAATCTGTCACTTGAACATACTTTTTTGTTTCAAAATATCTAAACTTCAATTAGTAAATTAGTGAAATATTAAATGATGTATACCTATATTGTTGGAACAAAACAATTATCTAGAAACTTTCATTAGAACTATATTATGACAGTCAAAGAGTAGTTTACTCTATTTTCTTTTGAATTCAGACAACTCAATCATTTTCTTAATTCTTGTTCCTTGTCCTAAGGAGATATATAATACAAGGCCGATGGAGTATACTCATTTATCATTCTTTTCACTAAATACTTATGCATTTATGCATGTCAATTTTATATTGTTCCGACACATAGAGAAATCAAATTCAACCTACTATTCTTTTCTTGAGACCATTTACTACCTATCCTGGCCATCCTAGTTCATCAAGTGGTTATTCTTCCCACCTAAGCTTGCCCAATCACTAGTTAATCCTAATATAGTAGTAGTGTGAAACCTCAATCTCACATGTGATATGCACAAAATGTTCGTATGCTATATAAGTATGGAACAAAGTGTCCACATAAACTTTGGGATATCCATTGTGGCATAGTAATGGCAATGCCAACTACAACCCGTAAGGGCTACCTAGCCCATAAGTCGCAATCTCGAGCCTGCAGGTCAAGGATGTGATATTATGTTATCGAGTTGCTTACTAGCTACACATGGGAGAATTAGTCCTAGGCTATATCTTAATGCCTAACGAGGATACTAGGGCCTTTAATGGAAATGAATATATCAAACCCCATTCCCGTATGAGATATATATTAAATGTTTGTGCGCTATATAAGTACGACCTAAACGTTCATGATAACTTTGAGATATTCATTTTGGCATAGTAAGAACGGTACCAAGTAGAGTCCATAAGTTCTATGTCGCGCTCTTGTTTATCACAATAGAACCACCACTTTACTATACATAGAAAATAAGCATCCAAATTTCTCAATACCATCCACTACATGCAAAAGAACTTTATTTTGACCATACATCCATTCATTTTCATGGCACATATAAAAAAGCTCTCCTTCTTCTTTCCATACATATAAAATAGTTATTTAAAAGTGATCCAATTGTGACACTATTAAACAAACAAACAACTGCATGACAAGCAGACATCGACGGGAAGATATCTCACAAGTATTGGAAGTGCCTCCGATTGAAGTTTCTTGATCTCCAATGAATCCACTTAGCAATATTCCAATGAAAAACTTCACAAATTCCTTAGAGGTTTTAAATACTGCAATCCCTCGTTTGTGATTCGAGAATTTGAAACGTTTAGTGATACGAGTCTCCTTAGTCCTACACAATTTTAAGATATATATTAATGATGTAAATGTTCCTACCATAACATCCTTCATTCAAGAATAGAGTAGAGTTTACTTGAGATCAATTCCAAAGCTTTATTACTCTAGTTTGGCTTTTGAGAGAGGAAAGAATATAAGGGAGGAAAGATCATTAATATTCTTCATACCAGCATCTGTCAATCCACCACCACATATATATCAGGGACACGAAATTCTTGAAACCTAGTTAATATAATTAAAATATAACAAATAGTGCATAAGCTGAAAATCTAAGCATGCCATCATAATGATCATAAGTGAAAAGTATTGACTTACAAAGCAAGAAATACGTCCAGACTCGATAATATGAGCACCAAATATATCTAAGTGAATTATTCCAATCAAGCATGTAGTAGAAAAAGCCATTCAATTAATAAACGAACCTAATATCGCGTGTTAATACTAATATTCAAGCCTCAAAAGATTGCTTTCGGCTTACCAATAAGCAATGAGAGCCCATAACCAATAATTTGGTGAACATCCAAACTAAGGGATTTTAGAGATGCAAATCCAGCTAAGTTTTTCAATCAATTATCATTCACTGATGTGAATGACAGGTTAAAATCCTCGAGGTTTGTCCAACCTAAAAAATTTTAGCACGTAAAAAGATTCAACACCGAATTTCATGAAAGGAAACGAATACCATGCACATACTACAAAGTCGAGCATAAGAGCCATGAGAAAAATAGGCTTCAAATGCTACATTACTCTAATTCACCGTATAACTACTACACGATATCGGTTTTTCAGTAACTCTGTCAAGAGTTAAACCTACCGTGCAGATGCTAGAGGCCATTGCTGCCAACTTCAATATCGGACAACTCTTAATATTTTATGAAAAAGTATTTGGTATGTGCTACGCTTGTTCAAAAGCTTTCAAATGGACAAAACCGTTAAGCAATTTTCAAACTATCAAAGAAAGAATGTGCAACTCCAGGAAAATATCGAGTACATACATATGAGCCTAAGGGTAGCCTCAAATGGCTAAAGAGCTTCATACTAGGAAAATCACCACAATTAGGATATAATAGCGAACACATAAATCTATGCAAATTAGTGAAGAAAGAGGAAAACTTTCAATACAAAATCATATATCATATACCACTTAGATTAAGTAGCCCTTCATCACCAACATGAGAAGAATCCAAATTCAGCTTTTCCAATGTGTTAAACCTGGAAATAGACAGCAATCTTATGTTTTGGATTTTGAAGACATAATATAGTTCGATAATTCGTATAAACTGCTGAGGCAAATGTAGAGAAAACATATAGTAAAGAAAAAATAGGAAAGTGTGAAAGCAACCTTTCAAATGGACTAAAGATGTGTCAGTTATAATTTTGAAGCTTAAGTTCGTACCCTCAAGGTCTCGAGGACGGTAGACATAACCATACAAAAGGCTTAATGTTCACCCAAACTTCGGAAACATTTGAACAAAAATGATGAAAGTATGATGTTCACGCTGAAGTTTGTCATAACAAGATTGAGTCACCCCAGAGAAACCAAAGCTGCCACTGTGTAAAAAACACAATCATATTAAAACCATATAATCAACTTTTAGAATCCCTCATCCTTCAGCAAAAATGATGCAACAAAATTCTTTATGGCGAATGGCTAGGGTGGCCTTGACATAAATCTTCTGGCAACTACTTCAGCAATTAAAAAGGCTTGTGCTATCTTGAAGTGTGATTTTTTCAAATCCAATAAGTTGACGAAAGCTTGCGAAATGCAATTAGTTTAAAACAACTAAAATATCCGTAGCTAATTATTACTTCTTTAATAATTTGCCTTTACTAAATATTCAATTTGTGCTTGATTCTTTTTCTTGCAATATAGAACAAGATTTGAGGGAAAGGTATGAAAATTAAACAGTTAAAATGTAAATCTAAAATTGGATCGAAACATGTTACTGTAACATGGCATCACTCTCTGCTTAGTGATATAAGGCTTCTCAAACCTACAACTTTCACAAGAATTACTTAAAAATATGAAAAGATGCGATGCTTCAAAAGAACTATGTCCAAGTGGCATCATAAGTTCAATTTCAGCAGAGTCTCCCCAAGAATTATCTTGAAGATGCGCAGAAAAGTATCAACAGTGTGATAAAATATACATTCAGATTTGTTCAATGTGTGCGGTAGCTACATCTATGAATTTGAGAATTAACAGACCAAGATAAGGTGGAATTTGATTTAAAGATGTGGGACCCAAAGTGAAAAAGAGAAAAAATAAAGAGAAATCACTCCCCATGCCCCTATTATATTTTTTCTTTACTACTCGTCCCCGTAATGTTTATATTATCCTTTTTTGCCTTCATAAAACTTACGGATCACTGTTCATGTCCAAGAGTGATAGAATCCAAGGGTAATTTTGTAAAAATCTACTAAATCCGTCCGACCAACATGTTTTAAGTAAAAATAATAAATACTTAAAAGATTTGGGGCTAAATAAAATATAAAACCCATAAATCCCTATTTGCTCTTTTCTCCTCCCCTCCCCTTGTGAATATATGCCTTAAGACCAATTGACTCACATTTATGATTTATGAAGCATGTATTTTTGAATTGTATTTTACGCTCTTGGTCATCAAGTATGTGACTTGATAGTAAAACTCTTATAGCTAATAAAATACTATTCTTATTTGTCCCTAGTTTATTACATCTTGTAAACTAGTGTGAAGTTGATTGATGGTTAAGTTTTACTGATCATGAATATGAGATATAAAATCAATTCATAAATACATATTGAGAATATTGTATTGGACATGACCCAAAGTGAAGAAAAAATATTGCATGGGTTTAAGTTATAAGTATTTCTTCTCAGTTTTATATTTGGTGTCCTTTGACCTAATGTTTCTAATGTTTCTTGCATGGGGAGAAAATATGTTTTGACATAGTCAAACATCACTTTTAATTAGGTGATTATTATGACTATTAGTTGGCTTATTTTCTTGTCATGACTTGAATATTGGAGATAGTGAAAGGGATTTGTTCCTCTCCTTTTAGAGAGAGATATCCATGGGCCCCTTGATAAGGAAGACTGGAAAATATGCATGGCCATGCTCAAATAAGTATTAATAAGGTGTTATTAATATTATTTGTTGGAACAGTCTGCCTGGTGATCAAGTAAATGATTAATGAAGTTTTATAAGGATGACTTAGTCCATGCCTTATACTTAATTAGGATATCGTGTGACAAAATGACTAAATATTAAATCTGATGCTAGGTTATTATTGCATTTACTTAACTTGGGTAAGCATAATGTCTTGCTAGAGGCTGCTTATGTTTTGTGAATAAATATCTAGGACATTTTTCATTCACTGCCGACGTCAAGTGAACCTACAAGGTCACACGCATAGACGATCTTGTGAGAATAATGTCGACGTTCAATGGATCTAGATTGTGTCTAGATTTGTTGAACGTATACAAAAGGGGAATCAGATTCCATATTGTATTTTCTGGTAAGTTACTAATTAATTTTATTTAATCGAATAAATGAAATTAATTACTTAATATTACTCATCCAACCGTTGGATGGCTATAGGAATAGACGGACGAGATTAAACTATCATTAGATGACAGTTAGAGTTTTGATATTGACAGCTATAAAAGGTTATGTTAACCTTTTCTTGGCAGCCGTCCTTTATCTGATTAAAGAAAAACAAAGCCCTAAACCCTAGAACGGTGATATAGTATCTAGCCTCCTCTCTCCGAAATATGACCGATTACCAGATAGTCAGGATCAGTTATGAACAGTTTTCAGAACACAGAAGCGGCTAGCATCCTGATCGCTTGCAGAGGAGTTCGTCGCATGGATACCAGTAGAGGGTGAAGCGTAAAAAGCAGCGCCTCCACACCGAACAATCAAAACATTGAGATAGTTTCTATCCAATCGGTTTTTCTAGTATGTGCAGATCCTATTGGTGGATTTCCGTAGTTTTATTTTATTTTGTTTTTGCCTACGGATTCCAGCACCCCTTCCTCCTTTTACTTCTTCTTCCTCTTTCGATTGCAGCCAAGTTATGTCGACGACGTTCTTCTTCTTCCCTTTCTATCATTCATGAACTCATTCTCCAAGTCTCCACTAGAGGATGAAAATTGAAACAACTCCTCCTGAAAATTGAAATCCCAAAGCAAAAACCATGCTTAAAACCAATAGATTCTTAGTCTTGAGCAATCCTGAGAGATGAAAGAATCTATGCATGAAGTTGAAGCTTCATCAAAATCATCATCCCTGTTGTTCTTAAGGATAAAATCTGGTACTTAATTTTTCTCCATATTTCAATTGGGCACTGAGGTATTCCTAAATAATCATTAGGGAAGTGAAAATTTCAATTTCAAATATCTACTTAATTAGCAAGAAGAGGGCAAAAATATGTGAAAATTAGAAATTCTCACGTAATCTTGTTAGAGATTTTTCTATGCAATTAGTTTGGGCGAAAGTAGAAATTCTCACATCTCTGGGTTGCAGAAGAAGAATGAGTTCGCAGAGACTTTGAGAATGATTTCATGAATGATGGAAAGGGAAGAAGAAGAATGTTGCTGCATAACTTGGCCGTCGTAATAAGAAGAAGAAGGGGGAGGGTGGGAGGAAGGAGTAGTTGAAGAAAAGAGGAGAGTGTAAATAGAGATTATGGATTTTATCTTTTGTTTAGCCCCAAATCTGTTTAGTATTTTTATTTTAAAGCGAAACATGTACGATAGAAGGATTTAGCTTGATTTGACAAAATTTTCCTTCGATTCTGTCACTTTTGAGCATGAATGCTTGCCCTTAAGTTTTATGAGGGCAAAAAAGACTAGTTAAAACATTATGGGCACGAGCTATAAAGAAGAAATACAATAGGGGCGTGGAGAGTGATTTTCTCAAAAAGAAATTCAAAACTAGCCGCAAATGGCCCGAATTTATCCCAAAGAGTTTGGTTCAAATAGCTGTCCATTTTTAATTTAAATAAGTTGTATATCTTTTTATTTTTGCTAACTAAGAAACATATCAAAACTAATTAGTTTTATGTGTTCCAACTAATATCTTTTTACATTGACTTGTACCATCTAAATTGGTAACATATCTAGTTTGAATTAGATGCACTTATACAACAATCCATGTAGCATGCTTTCATAATCATATGTGATTTAGATATACCTCACCATTAATAAGTGCCTTTTGAATCGAAACTTCTTATTATTTCATTTCACGTTCATAAATTTTTTTTCTCCACCTTTGAAAAAGATATATATGATTGCTAGTTGTGAAATCTTTTCTCTCCTACTATTTCTTGTGTGTTCTGATCTCTATCACTCAACCCTTCTCACTTTACTCTCTTTGTCTCTTTTTGTCACCACAAGAAAAGAGTAGAATAGGCACGGAATTTCGGGACCGAAAATATTCGTGCCAAACGTTTTCACAGAATTTGGATAAAAAATTTATGGATAAACAAGCAGTTCCCATAGTCACCCCAAACCCCATCCTAAAATATTTCAATAATTAAACTTTTCAATGTTCTAAAATTTGGCATAGAGATTGGAACCACTTAAGATACGGTCCAAAATATTCCATCGCAAAATCCCTAAAAAATAGCACAAAAATTTTATGTTCTAAAGAACTCGTCCCAAAATTTATCCCTAAATATTGGCACAGATTTTGGAATGAGTAAATTATAATCAAATTTATCCCACTAAAAGTAAGACCGACTTTAGCAACAATAAATTATTGTGCTACTGATGCCTTAAATGGGGTAAAACTAAAATTACACAAACAGAGATACACCCAGGTTGTCGAACTCAAGGAACAAATAAGCTCAATTACTAAACATTTTACCTAATGTCTAGTCTAACAAAATTAATCTTTGAGAAATTATTTTAAAAACTACTAAGAAAATAATTAAATGAAAGAAATAGTTAAAAGGTATAAATTTAAGTAAAAGAGTTTGAATAATGGAATCCCCATAATTTCAATTGGAAACAATCATAAAATGATGTCCGAAAAACCAAAGTTGTGTGATCACACGAAAATCGGGTAATTCCTATCTCAATGTGAAGGCCACTCTAGTCACTAACCTTTAGAAGAGAATCTCTTATCTCTAACCGACTATGAATGCAATTAAAATTTAGGTGATCTAATAACCTAAAAGTTGTAAAGAATATCTCTATTCAATTGCCAACCTTTATTATCTAGTTGCCATAGATTGGTTTTTCTTTTTCAACTCCAACCAATCTTGCAAAATAATTGAGTCCCCACAATCAATTATCATAAAAACATAATTGAAAAACAACCCAAAGTAAAAAAATCAATTATATAACATCCAATCAAAAACTCACATCATTCAAAAGTTAGGGTTCAACCCTCATTGAAACAATAAAAATCTAACCACTAAACATACTAACAAAAGTTCAATTAATAGTAGAATTGATAAATAACAAGAGATAAAGCTTATGATGAAGAGGATTCGATTCCGTGGTTCTAAAAGTCACCCGAGCTTATCTCTCGATTTGCTTGATAAAATCCGAAATTGCTTCATAAAACTTCTTCAATCTTCCCCTAAGAGCTTCAATTTGATGTTAATTATGAAAAAATACCTAATTGAAGAAGAATTGAAAGGGGTTTTTTTGCTATGTTTCGCCCCCAATACTTCCTCTCTAAACCTAAACTTAAGAATATCTCATAAGAGAGAAAAAATTACATAAATAAAGATGAAAAACGCATTAACTTGTGCTGTAGTCAGAACGTACCACATCCGGTGGGACGAGCCCTACCATCCGCGGTAGGGTTCTCGTCTGCAAATATCTTGTTGGTACCTACCAGTCCGTGGTAGGCTTCTATTTGTCTTCTTCTTTTCACTTCGATTGGCCTACCGTCAGCAGTAGGTCATCTTCCTTGATGACAGCAACTTCCGTTTTCACTCCATTTTTGCCCCTTTTTTCCGTTCAGTTTTATTCTCTATTTTCTTCATCGGGAGACACCTAAGATAAAAATAGAGGTAAATGGTATAAATTATGCATCTTATACATTAAATACATCATAAAACAACGAAAATAATATATATAAAAGTAACACTAAATTGAACATATAAAATACACCAACACTTATGTGTTTCTTGCTCTCAAGCAACACAAAACTATGTGAAACTAGAAAACATAATCATAGAAATGCACAGATTTTTATCCATGGGAATCAACACATGGAAGAATAACATAAACGACAAAAGAAGCACGAGACTCTATAATTGAAAGGACAAAAAATAGAACAAAAACAAAAAATAGACAAACATCACTTCAATGGGGATCATAACTACTCAATCACATAAGGATCTTTCAAAGGACGTATCACAAGAATCGACAATCCCACCGCTCTCTTACTACTATCCTTAGTACTCAACAGTGTGAGTGTATGAATTGCTTATGTCTCCTTCAAGAGAAGACAAGGAATATCATATTATTAACATAGTGAAAAGTTTTATTAGAAAATGTACAACACAACTCAGATTTCTCTAAACCTTTTCACTCTAAGTTCTATTCCTCTTGGATTAGTTAGGACTTTTAAGATTTTAATGTTAGGCTCAGGACATAAGGGTGTCAAACGAAGAGAAAGGAAGAACAAAAGCAATCATTAACTCAAAACAGCTAAAAAGTCATCAATTATTAACTCAACGAATTGAAGTTTTATATAGTGTGAGTTTAAAAAGTAAATAATGGAAGGGATTAAAACCCTTGGCATGAAGGCGCAAAAGGGGAACTAGGGTTTGTGCCATATTTCTAAGGGCACAAACGGTACAATGAAGGCCTGTGACCATATTTCTAGGACCAACCTAGGCTAAACCTTATCCCTTCAAGGCCAAAGAAACACAAGGGTAAAGGTAAAGACTAGAAAACTATTCACTATGCTAATCTCCTAAGATTCGAAGGCTTTTATTACTAATCGACACTTACAAGTGCATAAAAAACATTGATTTTGTAAGACTAAAAACAAGTGAAGTTTTCAAGTAGATCAAGTCAAACGCCTTTTAAAATCCTACGGGTTTGCAATCAAGAATCCTTCTAAATATCACAAAACAAAAATCTTTATGGATTTTTCTGAGTGTAAAGTGAGTGAAAAAGGTAAAAGAAGGAAAATTTTTTTGAGTTTTTTAAAATTATCTAATTGTTTTGATTTTTAAAATGTGAAAAAGAGAAACATGACTTCATAGACTAAGTAAAAAACACAACTCAAAACACGAAGGAAATAGTCCAAAGATACAAATACCCCCACAGTTAAAACCATATTTTCCTCAATGTGGAGGGCCAGAATAAAACGTAAAACACAATTAAGGCACACACATGGGAAGCTATCGCGCAAAGAGTATGTAAGCAAATCGGGAAGCAATCCCCATGAAAAGTTAAAACAGAAAATGAGATAAATAACAGTAAAATAACATAAACAAAATAGTAAAGAAAAGCAAATAAGGAAAACTCTAATACTACAGAAGTAAGAGAAAAGAAAAATTCCCTCATTAGGAACCAAAGTCTGCGTTGCCGCCTCTACTGCTGCCCTAATTGGGTAAGACCCGACTACACAGCTGGCCCAGCATCACCTCCTGACGATCTATGGACGCCCTCTGACGTGCCAATTCGTCTATATAACGATGGGAAGACCCCACTATCTCCACCAGCTGGGCTCCATAGGTATCTTGTGTGAGGCAGAGCTGCTCCAAAGCAGCCTGTTCTCTACCTAGAAAATGTCCACGGGGATGGTGAAAGGTGTATTATCGGCCTAGGAGTTATATGACCCATCATCCTCACTCTCATCATTGCCATGCTAAAAGGAAGACACTCTAATACCCGGTTTCATGGTTTTCCTAATTTTTTAAAACCAGTAATGTTTTGTTCTCTTATTCGATCCTCCTCGACTGGAGGTATCTAAATCTTCTGGGCTTCATCACAAACATAGCCGCAGTTGTTGAAAGTATTAAATTTGATAATCTACATATGCCCAGTTGTCACTCTCCATTCACCTATGAAATCAACATTGAAAATAGCAAAAAAAGAAAAAGAATCACAAGGCAACGGAACACATAGGTAAAATTAGTGTGACAACCTGTGTTGTGTATTGTGTGTATGTGAGAGACGCTACAGAAAAGGGGATTGTTTTTTAAGTTTATCGATTATGTAAAGATCGAGAATCCTGACAGTGCTCTCTGCCCACCACCTTTTTTAATTCAAGTGTCACCAAAGAAATAGGTAAGGACTCGGGGTAAGAGTTGGGGAAATCATCCCCGTGAAGAATTCGTCATTGATTACCCATATGTGAGTGGATCTCACGGCGATTGCGAGTCACCTTGTTGTTCCGATCCCGAGTCCTTGTCGATGGATTTTTTTTCAGAATCACCAGTGGTAGTGTTTCCCTCGTCCCTAATCCCTAGAATAGAAGTAAGATGCTCTCTATCTAAAACAATCCTCACTCCCTTGACCGTGGAAATAATTATGGAGAGGTCCTTGTCCGTCTTATGCAACATATTTCCGTAAAACTCACACATAAGCTCGGGATAATAATTTCTAGAAATGTGCAAAATTCGTTACCACACTAAACTACAAATAAGAACATTTAAACCTAAGTGTTCTATGACAGGAGTATCAAAGGATTTTTCTACGATTAACTTAAGGGCTCTCTATCTGCTATCCATTTCTGAACTGCAGCAGAGAGGCACTACGAATAAGGGGGGATGGCAGGGTTGGTGGGGTCGGCCATGGAATCATCAACCCCAACCCTTTTGGAAATGTTGGCTAGTTTTGAGGAGGAGGCAGTAGACATTTTGGTTGCCACGAAAGAGGTGAACATAAGATAAGACACGAAAAAATAAAAAAACCTAAAACAACACGAATGAACCGCTAAAACAAATAACAACAAAAAGAATATGTCAAAACTAACATAGCTTGTATGTGTTATGTGTCATGTACATCGTCCCTTTGCGATGAAGTGTACCACAAAATAAACAAAAAGAAAAACGAGTAAAATGGCGAACATGAATACGGGGTAAACAGAAACACAATCAAATTACAATGCTTACGAAACAAGCTAATAACGAGCACAAAATAACAAAACAAAAGTGATGCAGATGGTATTAGAATTAGCCTCGGTTTGTTTGAACAAACAAACAGTCACCGCAATGCCATCGAAACGCTGCACTCTATCTTGAACAGTGTACCGATGAAGTTGCCAAAATATTTTTTTCTTTGTATTTTCTACAAATTTTTGTTAGAGAAACCAAGGAAAAGGAGTAACAAAAGTTAGAAAAAACAAAGGGAAAGAAAAGAAAAGACAAGAAAGAGACAAGAAATAATAGAAAGAGAAAAACAGAGAGAGAAAAGTTGAGGGGCGATGGGTTAAGGTTGCAGTGAATAGTCGAGAAGGATGGAGAAGAAGGAAAAAGAAAATGAGGAAAGAAAAGAAAGAAGGATGGGAAGTGGGTTAGATGAACTTAGAGGAAAGAAGAGAGAGGAAGAAGAAAAGAAAAAAGAAGAAAAAGAGATAAAGAGAGAGAGAGAGAGAGAGAGAGAGAGAGCAAACTGATGGTGGTGGGTTGCAGCGTCAGAGGTAGAGGAAACCAAGAAGGAAAAGGGAGAGCCGAGAGGGAGGGGGAGGAGAGAGAGAGGTGAAGGAGTTAGGAATTTGAGAGAGAAAAATTTCAGGGAAATGGTAGAAAATTGGTAAGAGTGCTGAAAATGATTTGAATTTGGGTCGACCCGACCCGTTTACCTGCAATTTGACCCGAATCCGGCTTTAATCAAACCCTACCGCATGGGGTGCGGCGAGACCTACCGTCCGTGGTATGATTCTGTTCGTGCAGGAAGTTTATTGTCTAGACCTCCCGCCGATGTCAGGTTGGACCTACCGTCAGTAGTAAGGTTTAATTAAACACCATGACCCTACTGCATGCAGTAGGGTACCCTACCGTCTGGGGTAGGGTTCTACCCGAACTCCGAATTTTCTTCTTTGTGCGATTGTTTCAGCCTCGTTAATGCCTAGTAAAGTTGCATATTCGTTTTAAGCTCATAATTGGTATATAGAAGCCATTCATCTCTCCAAAACACCTTGCAACAACACAAACGATAAAATGATCAAAGCAAAAAATGCGAGAAAACCAAAATAATAGCACATGATACAATAAGTTTACAGAGGGTTATATGAAATACTCCCTTCTAGGTGTAAAGAACACTTCTCGGGTCATGACAATCCGTGGTTTTCTTTACCTTTCCCTTCCCGATACGATGAATGGGTACCCGTTTTATCAAACCCACTTTCAATTTGGGAGAAAGAGTCTTTCCATTTTTCTTTGATTTCTTTGGGCTCTCATCCTGTAATGAGTGAGTTCCTACAAAAGTAAAGACACTTCTTGAGTTGCATGATTAATATAGAATAAAGTATCTTGACTTTTACACGGGGGAAGCGGGGTTGGATTCAAAGGAAATTTAACACTATTTCGTTCTCCTCAACCCTTAAGAGTAGCTTCCCTTTCTCTATATCCATCAAAGTCCTTAAAGTATGCAAAAACGGGTATCCTAAGATTAGAGGGAAGTATACATCTTCCTCCATATCAAGAATCACAAAATCTACAAGGAGAAAAAGGTCATTGACCTTGATCAAAACGTTTTCTATCACCCTCTTAAGATGCCTAACACTTCTATCTACTAGATTTATGGACATCTTAACGACCCTTGGTTTTCCTAGGCCTAGTTTCTTACATATAGAATATGACATAAAATATAGCTTCTTAATTGGCTAATATCTTATCAACTTGGAAATTATCGATAGTACAAGGGAAAGAAACACTCCTTGGATCCTCTAACTTCTGTGTTAATTTGTCCTTGTTGACAAGAATACCTGAGCATTCTTCACCCACGACGTGTGTTGATGCATCGGTAAGTTTGCTTTTCTTTGTCACCATCTCTTTCAATTATTTGGCATACTTGGGTACCTTCAAGAGTAAATCTCATAAGGTAAGTTTTTTTTCCATTGTTTAAAAATCTCTATAAATTTCCCCATGTTATCTTGGCTGCGATCAAGAACAATAGCCGTGGGATATGGAATTTTTAGCTTGTAATCGACAATTTATGGCTTCTCGTTCTTTTCCTCCTGGCTTGGTTCTAATGCTTTAGAGTCAAGAATCTCAGATGATCTCCCTTCCTTTTCAACACAACTATTCTCTTGAATGCTCATCACATTTTCTTCTTTAGGAAACTCCTTATCAAATCTTACCGAGATAGCATTGACATGCTCTCCTGGGTTCAATTCAGTATTGCTGGGAAAAGCTTTTGGAATCCGCTTTGATACCAATTTTACTAGCTGCCCAATCTATTTCTCCATATTTCGAATTGACGCCTCTTAGTTCTATTGGGCAACCTTTAAGTGTTCATTCTGGTATCAGTGGCATTCATGAACTTGACTATGAGTTCTTCCAAATTGGCTCTTACTAGTGGAGGATTTTGCGGAGCTGTATCATAAGGTAATGGCTGAGTATGACCTCTATTCTGGAATCCTTGAGGTTGTTGTGGCCTTTGTTGTCTTTCTACTCTCAAAGAAAAGTTGGGGTGATTCCTCCAACCCGAATTCTAAGTATTAGAATAGGGGTTGTTCCCCTATCAGTTCTCTTGCACAAAGTCTACTTGTTCCATAGGACCTCCCACGCTAGGGCATTCATGATTGGGATTCCCTCCACTATAGAAATCACAAAACATGACTTGTTGAGTATTTTTCTTGAAGGTGTAGTAGTCATGTTCCCCATCTTTTGCTCTATCATTGTCGCTAATCTAGCTTACATAGCAGTGATCGCATCTACGTTATGTACTCCAGCAGGTTTAGGCTTGGATCTCTATCCTCCCCATGTATAGCTATTTGGTTAATAAGATTGTATACCTATTGAGGGGTCATATGATCTGTGGAATCACCAGCAAAAGCATCGATAAGCTGTCTCACCCAAAAAGATAGCCCATTGTAGAAGGACTGAATTTGAATCATCAAGTCTAGGCCATGGTGTGGGCACTTCCTAAGAAGCTCCTTCCATCTTTCCAAGCCTCATATAAGCTTTCTCCATCTATCTACTGGAACTAAAAAGATCTCGTTTCGAAGCTTGGTTATGCTCCTAGGAGGGAAATACCTCCCTAGAAACTTCTCGGCTAAAGATTCCTATGATGCAATTGAGCAGGAAGGTAATGACTTCAACCATGGTTCCGCCTTCCCCCTCAAAGAAAATTGAAAAAGACGAAGTCTAATGGCATCCTCTAAGACTCCATTTATCTTGAATGTTTCACGCATATCAAGAAAATTGGGGATGTGTGCATCGGGGTCTTCCTTTGGGAATCTATCGAACAGTACATTATTCTGCAATATTTTGATCATGTTGGGCTTGATCTCAAATTGTTTGCTTCTGCACATGGTCTTGCTACACTCGACTGTATCTCAACAATGGACGGCCTGACGTAGTCTACCATTGTCTGCTCCGCCATTGTTGCTGGTAGAGGCTGTCCAAACTGAGGACTTAACAAAGGTGGATCTTGTTGACCCTCTTCCATCTTCACGACGGCAATGATAGTGTTGTTGTTGTTCGTCTCTAATCGAAGAGCGCGGTGGGCAATCCGCAGCAAATGCTCGGGCTTTGGATCAAATAGGACTAATTCCTCCCGTTAAATTTGGGGGATAAACTAGTTACCCAAAACCTGCAACAGGCGAACCCCAGTCAAGTTCCACAAATAGGGAAGCACAATTTAAGATATAAGCCAAAAACAAAAACAGAAACAGAAGAAAAATAAATGACTAAAGCACAAGGAAAATAGTTTTCTCTAAGTTGAGTTTCCTGGCAAGGTGCCAAAAAATTGATATCTTAAATGGGGTATAACTAAAACTACGCAAGACGCAACTGTACCTATCACTATAGTAACAGAGATACACTCGGGTTGTCAAACTCTAGGAACAGATAAGATCAATTACTAACCGTTTTACCTAATATCTAGTCTAATAAAATTAATCTTTGAGAAATTATTTTAAAAAGTACTAAGGAAATAATTAAATGAAAGCAATAGTTTAAAAGGTATAAATTTAAGGAAAAGAGTTTGAACGATAGAATCTCCCTAACTTTTGTGAACTATTTCAATTAGAAAAAATCATAAACGATGTTCGAAAAACTAAGGTTGGATTATCACATGAAAATCGGGCAATCCCTACCTCTAGGTGAAGACCACTCTACTCGCTAACCTTTAGAAGAGAATATCTTCTCTCTCTAACCGATTGTGAATGCAATTAAAATTTAGGTGACCTAATAATCTAAAAGTGTAACGAATATCTCTATTCAATTGCCAACATTTATTATCCAATTGGTTATCCTAGATTAGTTTTCCTTTTCCAGTTCCAACCAATCCTGTGAAATAATCGATTCCCCACAAATCATTTATCATAAAAACATAATTGAACAGCAACCTATAACAAAACAAACATCAATTATATGACATCCAATAAAAAACTCACATCATTCAAACTTGAAGATTCAACCCTCGTTCAAACAATAAAAATCTAACCAGTAAACATACTAACAGAAGTTAAATTAATAGTAGAATTCATAACTAACAAGAGAGAAGAAACTGTAGGATAAATAGGAATCGATTCTGCGGTTCCGAAAGACACCCGAGCTAGTCTCTCGATTTGTTTGATAAAATCAGAAATTGCTACATAAAACTTCTTTAATCTCCCCCCAAGAACTTCAATTTGATGTTAATTATTAAAACTACCTAATTGAAGAAGAATTGGAATGGGTTTTTTGCTATGTTTCACCCCCAATACTTCCTCTCTAAACCTAAACTGAAGAATATCTCATAAGAGAGAAAAAATTACGTAAATAAAGATGAAAAAATGCATTAACTTTCGTGCTATTGTCTGGGACCTACGACGTCGATAGGTTGAGCCTTACTGTCCTCGGTGAGGATTCTATCAAGAATCTCTTGAGTGCTTGGCACCTACCAGATGCAATAGGTGTAGTCTACCATCTACGGTAGGCTTCTGTTGTCTTCTCTTTTCATTTCGGTCTACCATCAGTTGTAGGTCATCTTCCTTGATGTCGGTAGCTTCCGTTTTCGCTCCATGTTTGGCCGGTTTTCCGTTTTCACTTTTATTCTCCGTTTTCTTCATCGGAAGACACCTAAGATAAGAATAGAAGTAAATGGTGTAAATTATATATCTTGTACATTAAAAATATCGTAAAACAGCAAAAATAATATTTATAAAAGTAATACTAACGGGCATATTCCTGAAGGCCGTCCTAATATTTATGGCGGCATTTTGGACAGAAGTATGAAACTATTAAATTTTAAATTTTAAAACTTTGGCACATATTTTGGAACAAATGAATGGAAATCTCATTTAAATCTTAGAATTGCTTTTGGCACCGAATGATTTTCATATTATTGAAGTTGGTCCTAAAAGTTGTCCCAAACTTTGACAACAATTGGGATGACAAAGTTAAATTTTAAAAGTTTGGCACGGATCTAGAGACAAACAAAAAAATATAATTTTCTTGTAAAAATCTTGGCACCAACTTCAGCACCGCTTATTTTTATTATTTTCAACATTTGAGATGGATTTTCTCACCGATTGTGTTGTATTAAATTTAAAGTGACACTGGCAGCTTTATATTTATGAGGGTTATTGGATCCGTATGCATTATTAAATTTGGGACGAAAATAATAACAGTCCCGAAATTCGTGCCGAATGTTGTGCCTAATATTCAATGATCGAAACAACAATCAAATATCAACCAACAACTACCTCATTTTTCAGACAAAAAACAAAATCTCTCCTCTGTGTTTTTTGCGTATTCTCAGCCAACATGGCCCCTCAAAAACCAACCAAAAAAAAACCCTTTTTTAATGTGAAAGTGTATATATGATTAGGAGAAAATGACAAGTTCTTGCGAAAAATTTGGGTGAACATCTAGAGCTAATTTCATTTTTCTTCATATAAATTTCTATGTTAAATATTGTCTTTCACAAATATTCAAGTTGTTTAAAGTTTATTTTACACACAAACATACATATATGATATATATACATATATAAATATATATGTGTGTATAGGAAATGAATGAAGATAAATTTTAATTATTTAGTGGTAGTGTATGCATATTTTATAGTATGAATTTAATTGGTCGGAAGAAAATAAATATAAGCATAATAGTTTTTATTTCACATCATATAACAAAATAAGATTTTTAACTATATATGTAATCAGTAATTTGTCATTACAGCTGAAAATAGCGCTAGGAGAACAATGAAAATGGACGTATTGTAAGAATCTAGATGGTCATAAAGGGCTTATGAGTTTGTGAATGGTGTGGATTAATTTATTAAGTTTGCAAAATGGCAAGACTCAATATATTAAAAAATAAGCAAAAAATTAAGTGTCCTTGTGTGAAGTGTAAAAATAGAAAATTCCTTTCAGAAGATGAGGTTGCAGTTCAGCTATATCGGAATGGGTTTAAAGAAAATTATTTCAATTGGACTTGTCATGGTGAAGTAAAATTATTGAATAATGAAGATTAACGTAATGTGGTTTAGCCGTTACCAAAGCAAATTGATAATTGAGGTAGTTATGAGCAGTTGAATTTGGATCAAAGGATGGTAGATGATTTATTTACTTCAGTTGTATTGGATGATGATCTACAATATAAGTTATTTGATTTTGAAAATGACGCATGTCCAAGTGAGCAACCTCAAAATGAGCAATTTCTTCATGGTATTCGTGATGAAGATGTAACATATTTAATTGAACAATTTCAAGATATAACGAGAGACGCTAATGAACCTCTATTCACTAATTTTGAGGATCATTTGCAATTTTTATGTGCTTCTAGGTTGTTAAAAGTTAAGGCTGACAGTAACATGTCAGAGAAAACAATCAATATATGGTGCATGCTATTAAAGAAGTAATACCTTCTGAAATACAATGCCAAATGATTACTATTAGCAAAAAAAAAAAATTGTTGCAAAGTTAGGACTCCCTGTTATAAATATTGGTGCTTGCCAGAAAGGTTGTATGATATATTAAAAAGATGATTAATTTAAATAATGTTGCAAGTTTTGTGGCTTCTTGAGGTACAAAGAGACAAGAGGCTAAAAAGATAATCCGAAGCATAAGAAAGTTGCACGGTCTATACTACGATACTTGTCGTTGACTCCAAGATTACAGGGTTTGTATGCTTTGAAAGCTACATCTTAGCACATGACGTGGCATGCTAATTATAAAAATGAAAATGGAGTAATGTGTCATCCTTCTGATGGTGAGGCTTGGAAGCATTTTGATAGAACTTATGCTAAATCTGAGTGAGAGCCTCATAACATTCATTTTGGTTTCTGTAGTTATGGTTTTTCTCCATTTTGGAAATACCGTAAGACTTTTTCATATTGGCTGGCCATTGTCACTCCTTATAATCTTCCTCCGGGTTTGTGTATGAAGAAACTGTACATGTTTGTAACCTTAATTTTTCTTGGGCCTGATATTCCAAAAAAGAAGATAGATATATGCAACCACTAATTAAGTTAAAGCATTTGTGGGAGGTTGGTGTACTCAAAAGTTGAGCATTTCAACATGAAGGCTGCACTTATGTGGACAACAAATGACTTTCTTGAGTATAGAAAGTTATCTGGTTGGAGCACAGTTGGTTTGTTAGGATGTCCCATCTATATGGAGTATTCTGGGGCTAAATGGATAAATCATAACAGAAAAGAAAGTCATTTTGATTGGCACAAAAATTTTTTTACCACCTCAACATTTGTATAGAAAGGGTAAGAAATATTTCATGAAAGGGAGAATAGAAAAGAATGGTCCACTATCCCAGTTGACGGGGCATGAAATTCTTGATCACATTTCTGGTCTTCCAATTGCTTGGAGCTCCCAAATAATGATCCCCCAGGTTATACTGATACTCGTAAATAGACCAAAAAAGTGTATCTTGGGAGTTGCCATACAGGAAAGATAACTTCATTCGACATAATTTGGATATTATGCATCTTGCGAGTAATGTCTTTGACAATGTTTTTGAAACAACCATAGAGGTGAAAGGTAATAATAAGGATGATTTAAATGCAAGGAAAGATATTAATGAGATTTTTTATCGACAAGATATTGATTTTCCTTCTAGTAGTGCTGAACCTAAAACGAAGGCAATTTACACCTTAACTAAGGAACAAAATAAGAAGCTTTTATAATGGATTCAATCTTTAAAGTTCCCTAATGAAAGAGTTGAGGATGAGGGGAATGAAAAGTCATGATTGCCATGTATTTATGCAGAAACTTATTATGATTACTTTTAAGGAGATGTTGCCATCATTTTTATGGGGTTCATTGGCAGAGTTGAGTCCTTTTCTTCAAACCATATGTTCTGTTGTACTAAATGCTCAAAAGGTTCAAGATCTAGAGAACAATGTGGCATAGTTGTGCACTTTGGAAAAGATATTCCCTCCATCGTTATTTGATGCTATGGAAAATGTCATCATTCACTTATGATATGAAGCTTTGCAAGGAGGTCCATCTAATATAGATATATGTATCCATTTGAAAAGTATTCGTATATTATTTGTAAAATTTTGTTAAATCATTTTCTTTATACAAAATGAAGTATTGTAACATTTTAAATGTTTATTTTGTATAGGTTCATAAATCACTTGAAGAAGAAAGTGAAGAATAAGGCACATATTGAGGGTTCGATCTATCAAGCATACATTGCAAAAAAATTTGCTATCTTTGAAGAGAATTACTTTGAGCCTAATGTCACATGCAAAAGTAGGAGACTTGCAAGAAACAACGATAGAGGAACTGGAAAAAACATCAAATATGTTTATTTAACTACCCCGGTAGATTCTATGGTCGTCCAAAGGTTAGGTGGCTAAAGGATTGAGAGTTACATACAGCTTCACACTTGCATTTTACAAAACTATCTAGAAGTTCAGCCATTTTTACAATAAGTATAATACACCAATAAAAAAGTAAATATTATAGTTTTATTTAGAGCTCTTGATAATTTATTTCAATGTATTTATAGGATGTTTGTTGATTAATGTGAAGGTTAACATGTGACACAATTGACCTAGCAATTGATAAGAACTTTGCTATTTGGTTTTAAACAGTTTGTATGTCCTCGTTTTTCTTCCTATTTTAATAAATTAAATTTATCCCTTAGATTTATTCCTTAATTTTATTATGAATTAAACTCTAATTATAAATTGTAGGTTGAAAATGTTGTTAATGAAGTGGTTGACCCGTTATTGCATACACTTGCTTGGGGTCCATCTCGAAAAGCTCAATCATGGCCAGCTTACTTTATTAAGGGGTATAACTTTCACATTGCCCAATATGGGTTCGGAAAGTGACAATGAATAGTGGTGTTTGTGTGCAACATCAAGGATCAAATACTAAATTTTATGGTTTGCTTAAAGATGTTAGACTTGAATTCCATGGTTCAATAGGGACTCTACACGTTGTGTTGTTCAACCGCCCTTTGTATGACCAGATTCATGGTATATTTACATATTCCAAGTACAAGTTGGTGGATATTAACCGAAAAAAGTTTTACAAGAGATATGATACATTTGTGCTAGGATAACATGCAATTCAAGTGTACAATATTAGCTATCCAAGTCTGAAAAAGAATAGAGATGATTGGATGGGTGCTTGCATAACAAATCAAGAAGAACAATTGAGATACAATGGGAAGAGAAACATGATTAATCGATGTACCAAACAGAGAAAATGAATGTCATGCCTGCTGTGAATACCACAAGTTTTGTCATATTGTGACCCTCAAGTTATCAATCTACCTATAGATTTTTAGGAGTTTGCATTATCTAGACATGGTAGTGATGACATCTCGGAATATGAAGACTTCAGTGAAGATGATGATTTCGATTCTAGTGATGAAGACGATGAATAAGAAGATTATGATCTTTATTTTTCGTTTATTGTCATCATATAGGATCTTTTGTGTTGTTAAAACTAATTTGCTTGTTCTAATAACTTGTGTGAAAAGGATTTTTTTCTGAAAACAAGGAGAAATTATAACAATAGTTTTTTTGCATAGACAAGTTAGCTACCGTATTGGGACGAAAAACAGTCATTTTGGTCCCAAAATCCGTTCCCCCGGAAAATGGGAAAAATTCTGGGTCATTTTTTTGGGATGGAAATACATACCACATTTCTATTCTTACGGACTTCGGAACATAATATGTTTTTTGTCCCAAAGAAAAATAGTGTGTCAGGTTGCCGCCTAGGCTGTTCTCCCAAAATTTTTAACCTGCCCCTCTTTTCCTTTTAGTCTCTTATTTTTTCATTTTACTCCCTCATAGAAACCCTTTACCTCTCACAATTCCCCTTCATCTTTCAAGAAATTAGACAACCCTCAATTACAGCTGTAAACGGGTCCAGACCCTCAGGGTACCCCAGACCCATACTCTTATAGTGAAACTTTGACCCAAACCCGAACTCATACCCTCAAGGTATAAAATTTTTGGACTCAGACCCGACCCTCCAGGTTCCAGGGTAGGGTCTGGGTATACCCGTACCCGTATAACATTTTTCTATATTTTTGCCTGTTAAACAAAAATATATAAAACAATATATAATCCTAAAATAAAAATTTTAACATGATTAACATAATCTCCTTAACATTTCTTTCAAGAAATACAATCATTTAACGTATACATAAATTAATAGGAATATATACCCATTTAACTATATTAAATCACACCAGAGAAAAAAACAAATCAGTGACATAAATAATAATCAAACATAATTAAACGAATCATTGACATAAAACCTAGAACAATGTTCTTTAACCATGGAGAAACATCTTTTTTTTTCCTCAAATCATTATCAAAATCCCATGATCTTTTTGAATGCCCAGAAGAAATTCTTTTTTGGTAGTAACTTATGTGATGAGTTGAAGTACATTGACCCATTCAATTCAATGAAATTACAGAGAAAAGAAAATTCAAGAATAGAACCCCAAAATCAATTTAGACCCAAAATTAAAACTTCTTTCGAAGCTTTCTTCTTTGATCGCAGATTCAATAATAATTAAAAGATCCAAATCTCTCGAGCAATAATTTCCTAATTTATAGTATATGAACAAGTGACTGGATTAATTACGTGGATTAAAAATCAGAAAAAAATACAGTTACGAATGGAAGAAGGGATTTGTGGGTAAGAAAGAAGAAGGTAAAGATTATCGGGCATTAAATTGTGGGAGTTTGCTTATCCACATGGGAGAGTGAAGCTGAAGAGTGAAGAATGAGAGTAGTAGTAGGTAGGTAAGTTGTACTGTAATTCTGTAAAGATTATATGTTAAAAAATTTATAAATTATATATTAATATAATATAATATATAAATAATATAATATATAAATATATATTATTTTATTAATACGGGTATACAGGTTTGGTTATCATCATACCCTGCCCAAACTAATATAACGGAATAAATGCGAGTACGGGTATGAGTTCGCGAGTATAAAATTTAAACCTTACCCACTAAAAACGGGTATTGACCCGGCGAGTACGGATATGACCTGCCCCGTTTTCAGCCCTACCCTCGATCACAAAAGCTTTCCGAGAAAACCCTCACACAGATTCTTTTCGCCATTGCAGACGGTCGTCTCCGACGAGGTTCTTCGCTCACTGTCACTCTTTACAGTTAGCCATCACTATCCATAGTTTGCCGCTCCCCATCTCCAAAGGTTTCTACATGAAATATTTAGATTTCACTGAGAATGTGGAATTTCTTCTTTCTGGTTTGAAATTTCAAGAAAATAGCCAACAAATTGAATAGCTTCTCTGTTTGATTTCATTTATGTGTTATGTTTTCCTTGTTAGCTACCCTCTTCCTCTATCCTTTTACTCCCGTCACCTCCGTCATCGTCATCCCCGTTCGCACTTCTTTCTTGAGCTCGTCTTCTCACTCAGCTGGCCACAGTCGTTCCTTCTCGTCCTCTCGTTGTCGGTGTATATACATTTTCTTTTTTCCTAACTTCTTTTTTTTGGTTGTATGGTGTGCGGTTTGCTAATTTCTTGTTTTTTAAGGGTTTCCTTTATTGTTGAAGAGGCTTTGGATTTCAGCTTTTGATTTTGTTGTGAAGTTTTAATCTTTTTGTTGCTTCGAGTATAACAGTGACATGAGGGGTTTTGATTCCCCTGAAGAATTGTCTATACTCCTTTTAAATCTTGCTTCTGTCTTCTGAATTTTCTACAAAAATTGGGTAATGAACAAAGCTACACATGTCAACATTAGAATATTTGAAATAAACTTGGAATTTGAGAGTGATGCTCTCAAGGTAATGAATTAAAATATTTATATATTTTATGTTTTCTTTATGAATCATAACATTTTTTAATTTACTTTATATAATGTTGCAGCATAAGAAGCTTGGTGATGCTTATTCGAAAGATAAGGTTTACCAAAAGTTTTATATATATGGTGGCCATGAGAAGGCTTGCTAGTTCGTCTACAAGTGCTCTACCGAGTTCTGGGTAAGTTATTCGCTTTAATTATTATGAATATCATAATTGAACTTGTCGTTTACTTAACAAATTTCGATTGAACATATTTTTTAATTCTCAACAAATGTACATGGACCTGAAGAAGAAGGAGGAGGAGGATTCTCATACTAGTGTCCTTATGCCACCAACGGAGAGCCGATGCTTGAGGTTAAGACGGAGATAAAGAAGAAGTATGCCTATAGGTTCAAGTCTACAAAGTTAGCCCGTGTGAGCACTAAGTCCCGAGGGGCAACTGGAGCCCACCCTCTCCTTCCTGGGACAATATCCAGTCCCATATTTTAGAGGTTACTAGATGCATCATTACTGAAAAGATGCATGAAGCAAGTTGAGAGTGTGAGCAGCAGATCCCATACAATGTGTATGTCATCAGTGAGTGGGCCATCCGGCATGCCATCTACCGATCTCCAGCCTACCTTCAGAATTGTGGATGTGAGCCGAGCTAGGAGGATGGTGATCATCATGCTCCTCCTAGTTAGATAGTTTTTTTTATATTTCATTGTTGTACTCTCATTTATGTTTGTAGTATTTTTTATTTTGACTATTATATATTACATTTTGTTTATGTGAATGTAGTGGGGTTTTTATGTTTGTATATTACTGTTTGTTTCGGGTTTTTTTACATACAGGGGGTTTTGTATTTTTAAGAATTATTATTTAAAAATAAAATAAAACTTGCGACTGATAGGCGGCCGCAAAAAAAAATTCTAAAAAGAATTAAAAAATATATATACGACCGATGACTAGTCGCAATATTTTGGCAGGAACCTATTCAACGCCGAACCTTTATGACTGACGTCAGCGATCTTCTATTAGTCACAAATATCATTGACTCGCAAGTTAACGACCGGTGGTTGCAAAGTTGTGTTTTTCACTGTTGTCGGTCGCAAACTTCCGATTTGCGACCACGTTTTAGAAACAGAAGTTATCAGTCGCAAACTACCTAACTGTGATTGATTTGCAATTTATATGTGGGTCAAATTTTTCCGTATTTTTTGTACTGAAATCAGTCGCAATCTTTGAAGAGCCATATTCATCAACATGTGTTTTATCACTCCACTTCACATTGATCGTTAAGTAAAAGAATTTTATTACTTTATGTATGTTTTTTTTTAAACGATGAAACTAGATCATTAACTTAGCTTTTGGCTGTTATGTTTTAAGGATTCTAAGGTTAGGAAAAGGATTAATGAGCTAGTCTTCTCGCTCTATTCAGCCCCTTCAATACATTGGACAAAGATTCCAAGGAAGTTCAGAAAACAATTTGGGATGCATTTGAGATAATATACAAATAACAAAATATTTTTTATAGAAAGAATTTACACTAGCTTTCAAACCCATTTTATCCTAGTCGAATTGCTCTGAAGTCTTCAACCATATGTTGGTCCACCAGTTTCTTCACTGAACTATATCAGAATTGAACATATACTAAAAACTTCACATAGAGCACGTTAATCATCCATAATATTTTAGCAAAATGATAAATTATTTATGGTATACCCTTAACCAAATTAGACTATGAAAACTGATGAGCAATTCTAGTAAGAAAGATTAAAAAAAATTAAATTTATTACTTTAAAGATCATTCTTGATAACTTAATTCTAATTTTTTTTTTTTAATTTTTTATCTTAAGGGTACTTACACAGAGGAGCAAGAAAATCATAGTCTAATCTAAAAGAAGTGGAGCATAGCTTCAGAGACCTTTCTTAAAAAGTATCTTTACTTGGTTCGATTGAAGGATGGACAACCTGACAATATCAGTAATGCAGTATGGGGTGGAAGGAAAAAGTGAATAGCCTATGTCCGAATATATGGGAAAATGTTAAAAAAAAATAAAGAAAATAGAGAGAAAAATTCAAGTACTTCAATGACCATTTATCCAGACGGATCATGTTTCATGTCTAAGTATGAAAAGAAGTAGGTAAGAATTTTTTAATTTTAACTAATGATAGTTGTTTATTTTTCTTTTTGAGAAAATCACCCAAAATATCGATAAACAATTTATACTTTTCTCTTTTTACTCATAAATAATTCTTTGTTTAATTTTTACCTAAATACAATTTTACTTTTCTCTTTTTACCATGGACAATTGTTTGTTCAATTTCTACCCATATACTATTTTTGAGTTGCTGATATACGCATTTAATAAAAACACATCAGAAATCATAATTTGGTATTATCAACAAATCAAAATTTGTATTTGGTTAGAAATTAAACAAATAATTGTTTATGACTAAAAAAAGAAAAGTAAAATTGTATTTGGGTAGAAATTAAACAAATATTTTTTTATGGGTAAAAGAAGAAAAGTATAAGTTGTTTATGGTATTTTAGATGATTTTATCTTTCCCCTTTTTTACAAAAAATAATATTATTCATTGAGCGTAAATATCATTTTGAAATTTTCTGGGAAATGAGTTAAAATGTGAGCCTCCCAATAAGAGCTTTTCTAGAAGTGTTATGGTGTAAATGGAGTTCTCAAAAACAAGGTAAAAGAAATTATGTTAACTTCGTTTATTTTTCTAAGACGTTATATATTTTCCTATTCAATTTTATTATTATTCTTAACAATTTTGTTCTATATGTAGGACGAGTTTAACAAAGTCGTCGTTGAGCATCAAGAATAAGATGGTGAAGTTGATCAAGAGGAATTTTGGATTGAGCATTTTGGGAGAAAAAAGGACGTGTATATGGCCTTGGGAATCTTGCCCCCAACCATACATCTTCATGCTTAAGGCTTGAGGTACATTTCTATAATTTCTCTATTTTAGGGTTAAGTTTTGAAATTGTTATGTATGAGTATGATTTACAGTCATTGATGATGTTGATTTAGATTAATATGATTTACCTAAGATCGTCTTCAAGTTTCTTCATTTTGGATCAATTGTTTTTTTAATGTTTGTCTAGCTGAATTGACATGCTTGTATACGGATTTGTTGCTACTTTTCTAGTGATATGAGTTCCTTATTCAATGTAAGTGCTCTTTCATACTTATTCTACGGATGAGGTAATGCATGGGGTTGGCATTTGTGTTGTTTCTTGTACTAACAAGTCATATATAGTACAATTCTGAGAAAGTATTATGTTAGTATCCTTTTGTTATAATTGCCTAATTTTGCATTTTGCTTCTAGAAAGCTTATTTTGTGAATGATGGCTTAGTAATGTAGCCACAGTCTTGGCGTGATCTATGACCATGTTACTGTTCTTATGATTTTTGTTCAATTCATGTTAAGGGCAGGTTTTAGTAGTACTTATTTGAAGGTACTTTCTTGATGCTTACATGGTACTTCTGCTTGTTAGAACATTACTTCCTTTGTCAAAAAACAATTGTCTAATTTTGGACTTATTTGTCTTTACTTGTAAACATCTTGGAAATATTTGTAAATCTCTTGGATAATATTTCATAGCAAATATATTTTAGGGATGAATTTCTTGTTTTACTTTGTGATTTTTCTTTAATGAAGTAGGACAGCTACCTTCTAACTAATTCCTTTTTTGGTCAAATTTCTTATCGTAGAGCTTGAACAATCTCTCAATAATAGAAAATAATTATTGAACAAGGTCAAATTATAAAGATATTAGTGTCTCAGTTGGAGAAAAATTCACAAGTTGAATAGATCACATTGGCATTAACTCAACAAGAATTTAAATTACCAATTGCAACTCAAGAAAATCATCATTCGCCTACTAAGGTTGGATCACAAGTTGGAACAAACCAATCTTCCATTGAACAGTAGTTGTGTTTTGTTCAATAAAATAATGATGCCAATCTTTCAAGTACTCTTTTTAACAAGCATTTGATAAATGATCTTCTGAGTATGTTTATGGTGATTAAAAAATTGAATTATATTTGTTGGTTGAATTGGATATTTATTGTTGTATTAAATTATTGCTTAATATTTTATTTCGAACAAACTTATTTTGAATAGAATCTACTTTTCTTGCTAGCATGGTTGTAAATTTAAATAACAAGGAGAAAGTGTTCATAAATTAGTATCTAAATATTTGTGAAAAGCAAATGTCCCAAAATTAGTTCAAAGTTTCATGTAAAAAAAAAACCGTCCGAAATTGCTCCCAATAATTTCAGGTGAAGAGGAAAAAATAGTCTCAAAATCGATTTGAGTTGGTGCAAACTTGAGGGGAATAATTGTCCGGTTGGACCAAACGTTACTCCGAAATAGGCACCAAAAAAAAGCCGTGCCAAAGAGTTGGACCAAACGTTACTCCGAAATAGGCACAAAAAAAAAGCCGTGCCAAAGAGCTTGGGATGGAAAATATTTCGCCCAAAAATTTAGCATGCACCCTATAGGCATAGAGTTAATTTCTGTCCCAAATTTCGTTCGAAGGCAAATTGAACGAATTTTAGGGCAGCATAAGTTGTGCCAAAATTCTGCATTTTTCTTGTATTGTTGTGCACACACACTCTTTCTCTCTCTCTCCCCCTATATCTTTGTATTTCTCTCCATCTCTCTCTCTTTCTCTCTCTATCTGTTTACTTGTATCTGTCACTCTCATTTTTGGTGAGTTTTCTATCTCTTTCTATGTCTCTCTTATCTTTTCCTCTCTTTCACTAATGAAGCTTTCTTATTTCGTGTATATACATGCACTGACACACAAAACACACACATGGGCAAAAATAAATGTGCCCAAAGGGTGCGTTAACCCCTCCCCCTCCTTACCCCACCAAACTTTTTAACATATTCAATTTTGGTATATAAATTTGTATATTTTACATTATGAGCCCCCAAAACTTTTATTTTTTTATTTTTTAAAAAACCCTTCTGTTGATCTAGTGGCCCATTTTTCACACTATTTTCATTCTTTTATTTTTGGCCCTTTTAATCCCAATGATGACAATAGCCTGGTGGGCCTCTTTGTGATAGGAAGTTGGGCTAGCAGACATGATGCCGGGCGGGTCGGGTTATATAATCTCGCTTTCTCCTGCAGCTAGCCCTAATCCTCTCATTTTCTCACTTGCTGAGCCGCCCCTGCCTCCTCTCTCTCTGACCTTCTGTCTTCTCTCTCTCTTCCTTCGAGCAGTCTGTCTGCTCGTTCTCTGTGCGACCCTTCGGGACTCTAACCTGTTCGTCGGTGCAGGCTAACCCTCGGGTTACCGTGTATGTGACCGCAGTAAAGAGGAAAGGGTGCTTCTTGCTGAGAGAGATCGAGAGTTTCTTTGAGGCCACCGGTTACTGAGGGATTCTTCCCGTTCTTCACCGGAAGAACACGTCGGACAGTCATTCTTCGTGGATACTCAAACCGAACTCGCAGAGCTCGTTCGTCTTCCGCTGTTGGTGTCCAATCCGAGACCTGAAGAGTCTCGAGGTAAGAAAGATCGAACCTTTCTGTTACTTGTTGTTATTTCTAACTGTTTTTCGCTTACTGATTGCTTGGACGGAAACCGGGAAGGCACTGAAGGCGAAGAACCCTTCTGTAATAGAATAGGTTTCATTTCTCTCTTCTTGCTTCCTTTATTCTGATCTGTAATAGTAAATAGGGCCTTGTAATAGTAAGTAGGTTTCATTTTATTATCTGTTGGTAGCTGGAATTCGTAACAGTGGTATCAGAGCCACGGTTGTCGGAGCAACCGACCGGCTACCACTCGGTGTCAGATCCACACGGTATCTGATAGAAAGGGAAATTTCTAAACCTCTCTTTTCTTTCCTGCTTCTGTTTTCTTTATTATTATTACTGTTAGATCTGCTGTTGCTGTTTTGTTGGTTAACTGCTCTTGGGTTGTTTCTGTTTATGCAATTTTTTGTCATTACTGTCGATTTCATGAAACCTGCTTCTGTGTTGCTATAACTGCTGTTGCCGAATAAGTTGTGTTGTTTTCCGGGTTATTGTCCAATTTTAGTTTCATAACTGCAGTATTTTGGTGATTCTGTTTCTGGCATTTAATTTTTTTTAAATCCAAAACCCAAGCCTGGATGGGGTCCAAGAGACACTCAGTATCTGTGACTTGGAGATTTTCACTATCTGCTTAAATTGTGATCAAATTCTTGTACTGTGGTTGTTTTGGCTTATTTTTCACTGTTTCTGCTTCGGTTAAATATTGTGTACATTCGCGCTGTTTTGTTCATAAACACTACTGCGTCTTACGTACTGAATTGTGCCGTTTTTCATCAAAGCAAAATCCGGGCATTTTATTTTTTTTTTCGTGACAAAACTTCCTTTTTCAAATCTTTCATTTGTCCAGCCAGCAATTACTCCTATTTTCCATTTAATCATGTCTGTTCAAAAGATTGAAACTGACAAATTTGATGGCAAATCGGATTTCGTAATGTGGCGTAGAAAAATGAAAGCAGATTTAGTCCAAAATAAAATCGCACCCGTAATTTGTAGCCCCGAAAAGTATCCGGAGTCTTGGAAGGGCGAAGTGCTTTCTGAAAAACTTGGTGATGCGCACAGTTACCTCACTTTACATTTAACTGACAACGTTTTAAGAGAAATAGACGAAAAAGACAATGCTTTTGAAATATGGACAAAACTCGAAAACTTTATTTGGGAAAATCTTTATCTAATAAGATTTATTTAAAAGAACAACTTTTTGGTTTCAAAATGAGCGGGTCAAAATCACTTTCAGAAAACATCGACGATTTAAACAAAATTGTTTTAGAACTACAAAACGTCGGTGAAAAGATTTCTGATGAAAATGTTGCCGTAATTTTATTAAACTCTTTGCCTGAATCACTTAATGATGTCAAGTCTGCTATTAAGTACGGTAGAGATGACTTGACTCTTGCTGATGTGAAAAATGCTTTAAAATCAAAAGACCTTGATTTGCGAAAAGAAAACAAATCTAACGGAGAGAACCTTTACGTGAGAGGGAGGGTTGACCGGAGGGAATCTTTTAGTCACCGCTCTAAAAATATAGGGAGGTCGAAGTCACGAGATAAGAAAGTGAAATGCTTTTACTGTGGCAAGGAAGGTCATATGAAAAATAAGTGTTTTAAAAGGATCAAAGAGGAAAAACAACGTAAACAAGGTAAAGGGAGCGATAAAAATGACAAACCACACGATTTTGAATCAGATGGTAACTCAATGTATTCTGAATCTTGTGTGTGTCCTCTTCCCTTTCCCCTGTTTTTGAACACTGGATCCTTGATTCAGGATGCACTTTTCATATGACACCCAACAAACATTGGGTTTCAGATTTCAAACCCCTTGAGCATGAAAAGGTTTTTATGGGCAACAATCATGTTTCTGAAATAAAAGGAATCGGAAATGTTTTCATTAAAATGCATGATGGTGTGACCAGAAAATTAACTGAGGTGAGATATGTGCCCGACCTCCGTCGGAATCTAATCTCCCTTGGTGTTTTTGACACAAATGGTTTTTCTTATAAATCTGAAAATGGCATTATGAAGGTTTGCAAAGGAGCACTGGTCATGCTCAAAGGTTTTAAAAAGGATGGTCTTTACCATTTAATTGGAAAAACTGTTTTAGAAACATCTGCATTGGTTTCCAAAATTGTTCCTGAAAAGACTCTGTTGTGGCACCGAAGAATTGGCCACATCAGTGAAAAAGGACTACATTGCCTCCACAAACAAAATCTTTTGGGTGGTGACAAAATCAAATCGTTAGATTTTTGTGAGCACTGTGTACTTGGAAAACAGCATAAGATTAGTTTTTATGTTGGCACACACAAGTCCACTTCTGTCCTTGATTATGTGCACTGTGATTTGTTGGGACCTGAAAAGGTTCCAACTTATGGTGGGAATGTTTATTTCTTATCTATTGTTAATGATTTTTCTAGGCATGTATGGGTATTTCTTATAAAATCAAAAGATCAAACTTTTGAAAAATTTTCTGAATAGAAACGCCTTGCCGAAAATCAAACTGGAAATAAGCTAAAAACAATTAGGACAGATAATAGCCTTGAGTTTTGTAACAAAAGGTTTGCTGATTTATGTGCACTGCATGGCATAGTACACCATAGGACTGTTAGGCACAACCCACAGCAAAATGGAGTTGCTGAAAGGATGAACCGTACTATCATGGATAAGGTTAGGTGCCTTATGGTGTCTTCAGGAATCCCAAAACCATTTTGGGGAGAAGCTGTAAGTACAGCTGTCTACCTCATTAACAGATCACCCTCAACAGCCATAAACTTCAAAACTCCCTTAGAGTTGTGGTCCGGAGAACCACCAAACCTGTCAAACCTTAGAGTATTTGGGTGTGCTGCATTTGCACATCAGAAAGAGGGTAAGTTAGACCCGAGGTCAAGAAAGGGAGTGTTCTTAGGCTACCCTAGTGGGGTAAAGGGTTATAAAGTTTGGCTCAAAGGTTAGCCGGGGGTGAGGGTTATTGTGAGTAGGGATGTGGTCTTTAACGAACTTGATATGCCTTGCCTAAAGGCTAAAACCAACCCTGATAGCCCTAGTGACATTCCTGTTGATGGGAATATTCCCGTGGAGGTGGAGGACACCTCTGAACCTTCACAACCCCACGATCAACCTGAAACCAGTGGAGCGTCGGATATACCGACTAGTGAGCAGCGTAATACCAGCACGCCTGAATCTGAAAATTCAGATGAGGATGATGAGGATCATCCCGAGGCACAAGCCCAAGCTCTAAGAGACTACCAGCTATCTAGAGATAGGGCTAGGAGAGAGACGAGAAAACCCGCTAGGTACGGTTACTCTTACATCGTCTCATATGCCTGTGCTGTTGCATCCTTTATTGAAGAAAAGGAACCTCTGTGTTTTTCTGATGTTTTAAAGAGTCCTAACCGCTCTTTGTGGTTGCATGCTATGGAAGAGGAAATGTCCTCACTTCATAAAAACAAAACCTGGATTCTTGTTCAAAAACCCTCAAAGCAAAAATTAATTGATTGCAAATGGATTTTTAAAATCAAAGAGCCAAAATCTGCCAACGAACCCCCAAGGTTCAAGGCTAGGCTGGTTGCAAAAGGTTTTTCTCAAGTTGAGGGCATCGATTTTAATGAAATATTTTCTCCCGTTGTTAAATATAAAACAATTAGGATAATGTTTGCAATTGTTGCCTTTTATGATCTTGATCTTGAACATTGATGTAAAAACTGCATTTTTGCATGGGGAACTTGAAGAAACCATTTACATGTTCCAACCACCAGTTTTTGAAGAAAAGGGTAAGGAGAACATGGCATGCTTGTTAAAAAGTCCTTGTATGGGCTTAAACAATCACCTAGGCAATGGTATAAACATTTTGACTCTTTTATGCTTAAAGCTGGTTTTGTTAAAAGCAATTATGATAGCTGTTTATATTTCTGTGGCAATAATGTTGAAACTGCTATTTATCTTTTGCTATATGTGGATGATATGCTAATTGCCTGTAAGCATAGAGATAAGATCACTCGCCTGAAATCTTTGCTGAAGTCCGAATTTGATATGAAGGACTTAGGTTCTGCGTCTAGAATCCTTGGGATGAATATTAGTAGGGATAGAGCTGATAGATCCTTATTCATCTCCCAAAAATCCTTCTTGCAGAAAATTGTTTCCAAATTTTCAATTCATTTATGCAAACCAGTTTGTACACCACTTGCGAGCCACTTTCGACTTTTTCGAAAAAATCTTGCCCTAAAACTGACAAAGAAAAGAATGACATGGCCCATATACCTTATAGAATGGCTATAGGATCCGTCATGTATTCTATGATATCCACCCGACCTGATATTGCTTATTCCATAAGCCCTCTTAGCCGATTCATGTCAAATCCGGGTAGGGATCATTGGGCAGCTCTTAAGTGGTTGTTGCGCTATATTAATGGGACTATTGATAGAGGTCTCCTTTATCATAATTGGTCTAATGATTTTGAACTAGTTGGATATGTGGATTCTGACTTTGCAGGTGATAAAGATGGTAGGAAATCTACCACTTCTTATTTCTTTACTTTGGCAGGGAATTGCATATCTTGGAAATCACAGCTGCAGCCTGTAGTCGCTTTGTCGACTATGGAGGCTGAGTACATTGCTGCCACTGAGGCAATTAAGGAAGCCATTTGGCTTCAAGGCTTATTATCTGAATTGCATGTTTTAAATTCTAAAGCTCTGATTTATACTGATAGTCAAAGTTGTCTTCACTTGTGTAAAAATCCTGTTTATCATGAAAGAACTAAACATATAGATGTTAAGTATCATTTCATTAGGGAAAATGTTTCAAGTGGCTTAATTCATATTGAGAAAATTAGTACTAAAGATAATCCTGCAGATTTTGGTACTAAGATTGTGACAACTGATAAGTTTTCCTTGTGCAGGGACCTCCTTCATATTGATGAAGGTTGACTCTTTCTGACTCATTGTTGGCTGAAAAGTTAGATGAAAATATGTTCAAGGTGGAGTTTGTTGGTCCAGTGGCCCATTTTTCACACTATTTTCATTCTTTTATTTTTGGCCCTTTTAATCCCAATGATGACAATAACCTGGTGGGCCTCTTTGTGATAAGAAGTTGGGCTGGCAGACATGATGCTGGGCGGGCCGGGTTCAACCCGACCCGCCCAGGCAACTCGTCTATATAATCTCGCTTTCTCCTGCAGCTAGCCCTAATCCTCTCATTTCCTCACTTGCTGAGCCGCCGCTGCCTCCTCTCTCTCTGACCTTCTGTCTTCTCTCTCTCTTCCTTCGAGCAGTCTGTCTGCTCGTTCTCTGTGTGACCCTTCAGGACTCTAACTTGTTCGTCGGTGCCAGCTAACCCTCGGGTTACCGTGTATGTGACCGCAGTAAAGAGGAAAGGGTGCTTCTTGCTGAGAGAGATCGAGAGTTTCTTTGAGGCCACCGGTTACTGAGGGATTCTTCCCGTTCTTCACCGGAAGAACACGTCGGACCGTCATTCTTCGTGGATACTCAGACTGAACTCGCAGAGCTCGTTCGTCTTCCACTGTTGGTGTCCAATCCGAGACATGAAGGGTCTCGAGGTAAGAAAGATCGAACCTTTCTGTTACTTGTTGTTATTTCTAACTATTTCTGCTTACTAATTGCTTGGACGGAAACCGGGAAGGCACTGAAGGCGAAGAACCCTTCTGTAATAGAATAGGTTTCATTTCTCGCTTCTTGCTTCCTTTATTCTGATCTGTAATAGTAAATAGGTTTCATTTTGTTATCTGTTGGTAGCTGGAATTCGTAACACCTTCTAAAGCCCCCAACCTCTTTAACTTATCCCAATAAGGCATATATACTTGTTTTATACTATGAGCCCTCCAAACTTTGGTTTTTTCCTTTTAAAAATCGTTTCAAACTTTGACTCTATATATATACACAAACATATATACATATATATATGTATGTATATATACACACACTCATATGCACACAACAACTATATATAATTTGCTATTTATTAATTATTACTTGAATTTGACCAAAAAATAGAAGGTCGGAAATTATTATTAGTGCATGAAATTCTATTACGAATTTTATAATTTTTTAAAGATCAAGAATATTCAGAAATTGTACACAGTAAGATTTGAGATATATTATTACATTATTTTCTCCTTTTGAAATATTAAATTAACTCTGTAAATATATTTTATAATTTAAATTTATTTTATATAAGAGCAATCTACTAGCGCCTTTTTAGACTATAACTATTTAGCGCTAGTGAAAAATTGACTAATGTAGAGATCTATTTATCTTCTTTCAGAAGGTTTCTTTATGATCAATCACCTCAGAAAATATCTTCTAGAACATGAAAAAAAAATTTCTTGGGAGCCTTAGACGAGTAAGTTCCAATTTTCTTTTAATTTTTAGTGCTACTTATATTTTCATTTCAATGTGACTTCTTTTGGTCGATTGGAGTCAGCAAATGGCATATAAATTAATATTCTTATAAGTTAATATTCTTATAATTTTTCAGGCATGATGGAGTCAAGGCAATTGGTATGTTGAGGAATGATTTGACCTTCTTTGATGAGATAAAGAATTCAAGGAATTCAGTAATCTTATTGCATTGAGTAATTTCAAGTATATAACTTAAAGAAGTAAAATGTTTGCAAGTAATTAAATTGCATAATTTTCGGAATCACATGCTTGTGATATTATCGTTTTTATTTTCTTCATTTAATAATAGAAATTGAAATTACACAAATATTTTAGATTTCATTTCGAAACATAAATCTAAATTCTTCATTGTGTTAATATTTTTTCTTGTAAACAATTTAACTTACAAGAAGATATATATTTCAAATCCATATTCACATACATCTATTCATTTTTTTTATTTTAGATTTGTCAATAACATTATTGATGGAATAGACATCATGCATGATATCTAATCAAATAGAGATTTAGGTGTCTCTCACTAATATTGATTTCAATCTCAAAGAAAGTCCAAAATTTCCAACTATGGTGACAAACAAAGCATGCGACAAGATTTGGTTATTGAGCTTGGAAGCCTAATTATAAATGATCCAATATTACAAAGCAAAGCTCACTTTCCAAAAATGAAAGAAAATAGATTATGAGACTTGATGTTCAAGGGTAAGTGTTTAATTTTAATTAATATATATGTAAATGATCCAATATTAGAAAGCAAAGCTCACTTTCCAAAAATGAAAAAAAATAAATTATGAGACTTGATGTTCAAGGGTAAGTGTTTAATTTTAATTAATATATATGCACATATATATAGTGCATACTATATATATTTTAACTTAAAGTTCTTCTTTCAACTTGTTTATGCTTTAGGACGAGCTTTTTAGATCCTTTTAATATTAGTGTTTGAGTCATCGATGACATCGTAGTATCTTCAATGTTTGATGCATTTGTTGAAAGATTATTTGACGGTCCACTCGTATTCTCGAATCAATCACAATGTTAAAGTCGATACTGAGACGTTTATTAGATATAGTTCCGTTCAATTTATATACCTCAATAATTAGTTATACTAATTTTTATGCTGAAATTAGACACGGGATGGAACTTTTAAAAAAAAATAAAAATAGTTCTCATATATGTGCACTTTTAGCTCATGGATCAAGTGTATCTTTCTTGCAATAGATTAAAATGAGCGTATGATTATCCAACACAAATCAAAGCTCAACCGATTACTAGACCACTGCCACCAATGGCTCATCTTCCAACATAGGTTCAACCAGCCTTGGTTGGTACATCTTCATCTTCCATTTCGACAACCTTACCTGCGGGTGGAAGTGCACCCTTTGCCGGACTAACTTCTTGGCCTCCAGGTATTATACTATTTCCATCTTATTACTTGTCAAATTTTACCATGGTTCTTTTCTTTTTTTTTTTTTTTTACTTGTTACAATATGAAATTACTGTGATATTTTTTAAAGAAAAACTAATGTCATATTTAATGATCCATAAGAAACAAATTGCGAACCCTCTTTAATTATTTTAATATGAAAACTTGTAAAAATATTAAGATGACTAGAGAATCATTTTAAAGGGTATTATATTATGTTCTATATAAGAAAAACTATTTAGATTTTCATATTTATACCTATATCAGCCTTGTTGGTCTATCTTCATCTTCGATTCCGGCAATCTTACCAGCTGGTGAAAGTGCATCCTTGGCTGGACCATCTTCTTGGCCTTAAGGCACTATAGTCCTTCCATCATTTTACTTGTAATATTTACCATGGTTCATGTTTTCTTTACTTGTTACAATATGAAACCACGATGATATTTGATAGAGCCGATTTTTAATACAAATAAACACCTTAAATTTTAATTATTAGCTTTTGAAAATATTATATTTATTAGTCATAATTATTATATTTAATTTATTTTATTTATCGTTGTGCAGATTTCCAAAAAAAATGAGAAATAAAGATTCCATATTAAATTTAGTAAAGGGAGAAAAGAGTGTGCATGGTCAGAGGAGAAGAGCAAGAAAAAAATAGGAGAGCTGCGGGGGAGACAGTGGTAGCTGCACAAGCAACTGCCCGAGCTGCAACGAGAGAAAAAGAAAAGCAGCCGCAAGATAGCCACAATTTAAAGCAAAAAATCAAAGGAGCAACAACAAAAAGTTATTTGGAAGAAAAAGCCATGACCAACGAATTAGTTCCTTCTTTCTCTTTTAACTATGAACTAATTTTCTTTTTAGAATGTTGATGAAACTGTAGCCATGTAACTTTGGTTTATTTTATTTTTGGAGATTTATTATATTATTTATGTGATTGCATGCCTTTGGAAATTTCTTAGTGTGATGCAATTAATTCTTTGTGATTATTCTTGTAGAACAATTGTTTAGTTTAATTGATATTTTTATCCTTGCTTGATTCTTGTAGTCTTGAGTATGAGAGATATATAATTTTTGCAAGTATATTTTGTGGGTTTTAGAATTGAATAATTCATGCTAATTTCATATGATTTATGTCATAGGAATAAATAAGTCATGCTAATGGTTAAATGGATTATGTCATTTATTTAAACACAATATATTTCTTTAGTGATCGAGCTTGTAGTCTAGATCACCACATAAATGTTCAATCTTTTCTCCTAAATAGAATTAAATCAGTGTTATATAGGTTAGTGATGGATTCAAGGTTCTAAATTGTCTCTTTTGTTAAGCTCTTGTTATCTTTAATTTAGTTATTCTATTTATTATTTTTTACTTAATTTAGGAATAATTTTAGATAATATAATTTCATTCTTCTTTTTATAAAATTAATTTAGGTAGATAATAATTTAAGTAGTTAAGCCTTTCTCTGTGGTTCGATACCTTGATACTTCCATATTACATTGATCTTGTGCACTTGCAAGTATTGGGTTTAAAACTTATTTATAAAAATCTCGATCAATATTTTTTTAAGGAAATACGAATGTGATATTTAATTATCTATAGAAAAAAAATTGCAACCCTCTTTAATCATTTTAACACGAAAACTTACATAAATAATAAACTGACAAGAGATTGATTTAAAGGGTATTATATTTTATATTAAAAAAAATACTTAAATTTTCATATTAATACTGTTTCGACCTCGGTTGGTTCATCTTCATATTTAATTCTGAAAACCTGGCCTATAGGTCGAAGTGCATCCTTGGCCGGACCGTCTTCTTGGCCTCAAGGTACTATACTCCTTCCATCATTTTACTTGTCGTATTTTACATGGTTCGTGTATTATTTTACTCGTTACACTATGAAACCACCATGATACTTTCTATAAGGAAAATCTAATGCGATATTTAATGATTCATAAAAAACAAGTTGCAACCCTTCTTTAACTATTTTAACATGAAAACTTATACAAGTAATCAACTGACTAGAGACTGATTTAAAGGGTATCATATTCTATATAAGAAAAACTATTTCAATTTCCACATTAATACTTGTTTCAACCTTTTGTTGGTCCATCTTTATTTCTTATTCCAGCAGCCTGGCCTGTTTGTGGAAGTGCATCGTTGGTCAGACCGTTTTCATGGCTTGTCATATTTTATCATGGTTTTTGTTTTATTTTACTTGTTAGAGTAAATCACCATATTTCTTCATAAATAATTTACACTTTTCTAGTTTTACCCAAAAACCAATTTTTTGTTAAAATTTAATCTAAATATAATTTACATGCAGCTTATAGAATAAAATTCTCAGTATCAGACCGCAAAATTCAGTGTTTTTTTGCACGAATTCAACTTGTGTAACCGGAGAGAGTGGCATTTTTTGTCACTTTTAGTTGTATAACAAGCGGCTCTTGTTTTAATACAGTACCACAACTGAACCAACTTGCTATTAACAAGAGGCCCTACATTTTTTTATAAATCATAGTAATAACCTTTAAAAGAGATAAAATGCCCCTCTCCGGCTGCACATTCTAATCACATGCAGAAAACCAGTTGGTTCTGAAACCTTGTTGATAATTTTATAGCATAAGATGCACCTAATCTCTATTTGGGTGAAATTATAACTAAAAATATTATTCTTGAGTAAAACCAGAAAAGTGTAAATTGTTTATGTGAAAATATGATGATTTACTCTTACATATTACAGTATGAAAACACTCTAATTTTTTATTTTAAGAGAAAACTAATGTGATATTTAATTATCCATAAAAAATAAATTGTGACCTCTCCTAAATTATTTTAAATGAAATTTGTACAAATAATAAGCTGAAATGAGATTGATTTAAAGGATATTATGTTGTATATAAGAAAAAAATATTTAGATTTTCATATTCTTACATGATTCAATCTTCATGGGTTCACATCTTAAAGCTGGACTACTCTAAGTGAAAATATAACAGGCAAGTGAACCTATCAATGCAGTACTAGAGAATCTCCCGAGTTGTCGAACTCAAGGAACAGAGAAGCTATGATGATGACCGTGTCTCTAAGGTTTAATCAAAATAAAATAGTTAGAGAGAATTTTTAAACTAAGAAAAGTAAAATACTTTAAAAATAATCTAAAAGTAATTGAAATCAAGTTTTGGAAAGAGTGTGTTTCAACAGTAGAATCTCCATAGAATCCCTTAGCTAATTCATTGAAAACTTTGAAAATAATAGTTGAAACGTTGATTGTGTCCCACTTATTAAATTAAAGTTAGAGAAGAATTTCTTCTCTTCCTAACTCAATTATTAATTATTAAAGTATAGGAGTGATTACTAATGACCTAAAAACTATAGCTATTATCTCTAATTAGCTACCAAATTCCTATTGTTCAATTATAGCCCTAGATTGTTCTTCCTTTCTCAATTCCAAACAGCCTAAATCAAAGTGCTAATTACCAATAAAGTTAGCAATATAAACAATTCAATTGAACAACAATCAACGTTTAATTCAACAATTTATTCCAAAAAAATTAAATGAGCACAACTAAGATCATCTAGGGGTTGAACCCCATTTAAACACATACACAAAAACCTATCCACTAAACATAATAGAAATCATAAAATCTACATAAGAATTCATAACAAACAAAAGTTTAGAAGGCTTAGAAAGTAAAATTGAAGAATCCACGATCCCGAAACGTTGTCCGAGCTCCTCTCTCGATTTGCCCGAAGAATCCCCAAATTACTCCAAAGAAACTCTTCAATCTAAGTATTAAACTTGAAATCCTAAATTAATTAGTGATCTAAGTCTATTAAGGGAAGTTTTTGGGAGGGACTTTCTCTCGAAAATCGCCTCTCTCAGCCCCCAAGAAATCCTAGACGAATATGGATTACAATTACATTGAAAAACTAATTAAAAAAAGTCAAAAAAATTGCAAAACAGCCCCTGCTGCATGACCGTCCGGGTCCTCCACTTGGAATACTTAGCTATTTTTATTGCTGGGTAGCCCGTCTTCTAGTTTTTGTGCATTTCTTCTCATTTCTCATCCGTTCTTGCTCTGTATGCTCCTGTTTCACTTCATTCTTTATTCTAACTCATTCGGGACATACCTATAAAATAAAAGAGAACAAAATGAGCATAAATATGCCATCTTACTACTAACATACTTCGAAAATTAAACATTGTAAAAACATGTATAAAATGGAGATATCATGGGTCCATCTTCATGTTATATTCCTAGTGGAAGTGCATTTTTGGACAGAACATCTTCTTGGCCTCAAAGGTACTATAATTCTTCTATTTTATAACTTGTCATAATTTACCATATTTTGTGCTTTATTTTACTTGTTACACTATGAAACTACTGTGATATTTTTTTAAGGAAAAAGTAATGCCATGTTTAATGATCCATAAAAAAAAACCCAAAAAAAAAAAAATGCAACCCCTCTTTTAATTATTTTAACATGAAAACTTACACAAATATTCAGCTAACCTGAGATTGATTTAAAAGGTATTATATTCTATATAAGAAAAAGAATATTTGGATTTTCATATTAAATACTTGTTTCAGCCTTGGTTGGTCTATCATCATCTCTGATTTCGGCAACCTTACCTCCTAGTGGAAGTGCATATCCTTTGCCGAACCGTCTTCTTGGCCTCAAGTATTTTACTTTTTCTATTGTCTTACTTGTCATATTTTTCCATTTCGTGTTTTTCTTACTTGCTACAGTAAATCATCATATTCGCCCATAAAAAATTTACATTTTTCTGATTTTATAAAAAACCAAATTTTCGTTAAAATTTTACCAAATACAATTAAATAAGCTAAATACTATCAAATTATAAACAAGGTGACAGAATTCGAAAACTTTTTGCACATAATTAGCATGTGCAACCTAAAAGAGTGGCATATTTCTCACTTTAAATTGTATAACAAGCGGTTCATACTTTAGTATAGTACCCAAGCCGAACCGACCAGATATTAACAGGCGGCCCTATACTTTTATAAAATATATTAACAACCTTTAAAAAGATAAAAATACTGCTCTTCTAAATCTCTAATCTCCAATTGAAGGAGAAAGAACACAAATATTGTTGGTATTTGCAACTATAGATATATTCTTGAATTTTTTATATTACCTTCTCAAACATTTCTTGTAACATTTCTTTTTTAAAATTTACTTAAAATTTTAAAGTTTGTTTTTTATTTTTATGATTTATGAAGGAAACGTTTCTTGTGTTTCCTTTTTACTTGAAATTTTAGAATTCAAAATTTTTTAGATTTATAAATAAAAAATATAAAATGAATATAAAGAAAGTGTTATAGAAGATTCGTGCGTAATACTCGTAATATAAAAGAATAGGCATGAATAATGTTCGTATTCGGAAGGTTCTTCTTCCTCAATGCAAAGTTCGGAATTTTGCCACTATTATGGGTCTTGGTCAATGGCTTAATTGGAATCTGTCCCAAACTTTGAGCTCTCTTTTAGTGGACGTTGATTGGATGATTATTTGTTGAACAATATATTTTTTTATTTGGAGATGGTAGAATAAATTATCTTCTCTGAAAATTATATTCTTATGTCTGTCCCTGCTAAGATAGGTTTTTTGGCAAAAATATACTTTAGACTTAAAGAATATTAAGTTAGGTTCATCCTAAATCCTATTTAATTACTTTAACATAAAAACTTGTACAAATAATAAGCTAACCTAAGCTTAATTTATGGGCTATTATATTCTATATAAGAAAAAATATTTAGATTTTCATATTAATACATGTTTCAGTCTTGGTTGGTCCATCTTCATCTCCGATTCCGACAACCTTGTCTACTAGTGGAAGTGCATTTTTGGTAAGACAGTCTTCTTGGCCTTGTGGTATTATACTCCTTCCATCTTTTTACTTGTAATATTTTACCGTGGTTCGTGTTTTATTTTACTTGTTAACTATGAAGCTACTGTGATATTTTTTAAGGAAAAACTAATTCGATATATAATGATCCACAAAAACAAAATTGCCCCCTATTTAATTATCTTAGCATGAAAATTTGTATAAATAATCAACTAACCAGAGATTTATTTAAAGGATATTATGTTCCATATAAGAAAAAGAATATCTAGATTTTCATACTAAATAGCTGGCAGTATTGGGCAGTTTTTTGCACATGATTAGAATGTGTAACCAGAGAGAATGGCATTTTTGTCCCTTTAAATTGTATAACAAGCAACTTATATTTTTAAACAATATCCAAACCGAACAAACCAGATATTAACAGGCGGCCCTACACTTTTATAAAACATATTAACAACCTCTAGAAAGATAAAAATGCCTCTCCTGCTGCACATGCTAATCACGTAAAAAAAAACAACCCGCTAGATTCCGACGCCCTGTTATAATTGTACTGTATAAGTTTCAAAGAAAATTGTATTTGTGTAAAATTTTAAGAAAAATTATTTTTGGATACAAGCAAAAATGTGTAAAATTGTTTATGGTCAAGTTCTTTACTAATCACTTTCTAATTAGGATTCTTATTATCAATAAATTTCTTAAATTTATTTGTAGTAAATATACATGCAGTGTTACCCTAGAATTAAATCCAACAAGAAAGGAACCTTGATTGTTGTGCCTACAAGAAACAATGAGATTCTCATATGGGGGTTAATAAAGGCAATTCGGGAATCTATATGGGGGTTAATAAAACTAGCCGCAAATGGCCCGAATTTATCCCAAAGAGTTTGGTTCAAATAGCTGTCCATTTTTAATTTAAATAAGTTGTATATCTTTTTATTTTTGCTAACTAAGAAACATATCAAAACTAATTAGTTTTATGTGTTCCAACTAATATCTTTTTACATTGACTTGTACCATCTAAATTGGTAACATATCTAGTTTGAATTAGATGCACTTATACAACAATCCATGTAGCATGCTTTCATAATCATATGTGATTTAGATATACCTCACCATTAATAAGTGCCTTTTGAATCTGAAACTTCTTATTATTTCATTTCACAGTTCATAAATTTTTTTCTCCACCTTTGAAAAAGATATATATGATTGCTAGTTGTGAAATCTTTTCTCTCCTACTATTTCTTGTGTGTTCTGATCTCTATCACTCAACCCTTCTCACTTTACTCTCTTTGTCTCTTTTTGTCACCACAAGAAAAGAGTAGAATAGGCACGGAATTTCGGGACCGAAAATATTCGTGCCAAACGTTTTCACAGAATTTGGATAAAAAATTTATGGATAAACAAGCAGTTCCCATAGTCACCCCAAACCCCATCCTAAAATATTTCAATAATTAAACTTTTCAATGTTCTAAAATTTGGCATAGAGATTGGAACCACTTAAGATACGGTCCAAAATATTCCATCGCAAAATCCCTAAAAAATAGCACAAAAATTTTATGTTCTAAAGAACTCGTCCCAAAATTTATCCCTAAATATTGGCACAGATTTTGGAATGAGTAAATTATAATCAAATTTATCCCACTAAAAGTAAGACCGACTTTAGCAACAATAAATTATTGTGCTACTGATGCCTTAAATGGGGTAAAACTAAAATTACACAAACAGAGATACACCCAGGTTGTCGAACTCAAGGAACAAATAAGCTCAATTACTAAACATTTTACCTAATGTCTAGTCTAACAAAATTAATCTTTGAGAAATTATTTTAAAAACTACTAAGAAAATAATTAAATGAAAGAAATAGTTAAAAGGTATAAATTTAAGGAAAAGAGTTTGAATAATGGAATCCCCATAATTTCAATTGGAAACAATCATAAAATGATGTCCGAAAAACCAAAGTTGTGTGATCACACGAAAATCGGGTAATTCCTATCTCAATGTGAAGGCCACTCTAGTCACTAACCTTTAGAAGAGAATCTCTTATCTCTAACCGACTATGAATGCAATTAAAATTTAGGTGATCTAATAACCTAAAAGTTGTAAAGAATATCTCTATTCAATTGCCAACCTTTATTATCTAGTTGCCATAGATTGGTTTTTCTTTTTTCAACTCCAACCAATCTTGCAAAAATAATTGAGTCCCCACAATCAATTATCATAAAAAACATAATTGAAAAAACAACCCAAAGTAAAAAAAAATCAATTATATAACATCCAATCAAAAACTCACATCATTCAAAAGTTAGGGTTCAACCCTCATTGAAACAATAAAAATCTAACCACTAAACATACTAACAAAAGTTCAATTAATAGTAGAATTGATAAATAACAAGAGATAAAGCTTATGATGAAGAGGATTCGATTCCGTGGTTCTAAAAGTCACCCGAGCTTATCTCTCGATTTGCTTGATAAAATCCGAAATTGCTTCATAAAACTTCTTCAATCTTCCCCTAAGAGCTTCAATTTGATGTTAATTATGAAAAAATACCTAATTGAAGAAGAATTGAAAGGGGTTTTTTTGCTATGTTTCGCCCCCAATACTTCCTCTCTAAACCTAAACTTAAGAATATCTCATAAGAGAGAAAAAATTACATAAATAAAGATGAAAAACGCATTAACTTGTGCTGTAGTCAGAACGTACCACATCCGGTGGGACGAGCCCTACCATCCGCGGTAGGGTTCTGTTCAGAATATCTTGTTGGTACCTACCGTCCGTGGTAGGCTTCTATTTGTCTTCTTCTTTTCACTTCGATTGGCCTACCGTCAGCAGTAGGTCATCTTCCTTGATGACAGCAACTTCCGTTTTCACTCCATTTCTGCCCCTTTTTTCCGTTCACTTTCATTCTCTATTTTCTTCATCGGGAGACACCTAAGATAAAAATAGAGGTAAATTGTATAAATTATGCATCTTATACATTAAATACATCATAAAACAACGAAAATAATATATATAAAAGTAACACTAAATTGAACATATAAAATACACCAACACTTATGTGTTTCTTGCTCTCAAGCAACACAAAACTATGTGAAACTAGAAAACATAATCATAGAAATGCACAGATTTTTATCCATGGGAATCAACACATGGAAGAATAACATAAACGACAAAAGAAGCACGAGACTCTATAATTGAAAGGACAAAAAATAGAACAAAAACAAAAAATAGACAAACATCACTTCAATGGGGATCATAACTACTCAATCACATAAGGATCTTTCAAAGGACGTATCACAAGAATCGACAATCCCACCGCTCTCTTACTACTATCCTTAGTACTCAACAGTGTGAGTGTATGAATTGCTTATGTCGCCTTCAAGAGAAGACAAGGAATATCATATTATTAACATAGTGAAAAGTTTTATTAGAAAATGTACAACACAACTCAGATTTCTCTAAACCTTTTCACTCTAAGTTCTATTCCTCTTGGATTAGTTAGGACTTTTAAGATTTTAATGTTAGGCTCAGGACATAAGGGTGTCAAACGAAGAGAAAGGAAGAACAAAAGCAATCATTAACTCAAAACAGCTAAAAAGTCATCAATTATTAACTCAACGAATTGAAGTTTTATATAGTGTGAGTTTAAAAAGTAAATAATGGAAGGGTTTAAAACCCTTGGCATGAAGGCGCAAAAGGGGAACTAGGGTTTGTGCCATATTTCTAAGGGCACAAACGGTACAATGAAGGCCTGTGACCATATTTCTAGGACCAACCTAGGCTAAACCTTATCCCTTCAAGGCCAAAGAAACACAAGGGTAAAGGTAAAGACTAGAAAACTATTCACTATGCTAATCTCCTAAGATTCGAAGGCTTTTATTACTAATCGACACTTACAAGTGCATAAAAAACATTGATTTTGTAAGACTAAAAACAAGTGAAGTTTTCAAGTAGATCAAGTCAAACGCCTTTTAAAATCCTACGGGTTTGCAATCAAGAATCCTTCTAAATATCACAAAACAAAAAGTCTTTATGGATTTTTCTGAGTGTAAAGTGAGTGAAAAAGGTAAAAGAAGGAAAATTTTTTTGAGTTTTTTAAAATTATCTAATTGTTTTGATTTTTAAAATGTGAAAAAGAGAAACATGACTTCATAGACTAAGTAAAAACACAGCTCAAAACACAGAAGGAAATAGTCCAAAGATACAAATACCCCCACAGTTAAAACCATATTTTCCTCAATGTGGAGGGCCAGAATAAAACGTAAAACACAATTAAGGCACACACATGGGAAGCTATCGCGCAAAGAGTATGTAAGCAAATCGGGAAGCAATCCCCATGAAAAGTTAAAACAGAAAATGAGATAAATAACAGTAAAATAACATAAACAAAATAGTAAAGAAAAGCAAATAAGGAAAACTCTAATACTACAGAAGTAAGAGAAAAGAAAAATTCCCTCATTAGGAACCAAAGTCTGCGTTGCCGCCTCTACTGCTGCCCTAATTGGGTAAGACCCGACTACACAGCTGGCCCAGCATCACCTCCTGACGATCTATGGACGCCCTCTGACGTGCCAATTCGTCTATATAACGATGGGAAGACCCCACTATCTCCACCAGCTGGGCTCCATAGGTATCTTGTGTGAGGCAGAGCTGCTCCAAAGCAGCCTGTTCTCTACCTAAAAAATGTCCACGGGGATGGTGAAAGGTGTATTATCGGCCTAGGAGTTATATGACCCATCATCCTCACTCTCATCATTGCCATGCTAAAAGGAAGACACTCTAATACCCGGTTTCATGGTTTTCCTAATTTTTTAAAACCAGTAATGTTTTGTTCTCTTATTCGATCCTCCTCGACTGGAGGTATCTAAATCTTCTGGGCTTCATCACAAACATAGCCGCAGTTGTTGAAAGTATTAAATTTGATAATCTACATATGCCCAGTTGTCACTCTCCATTCACCTATGAAATCAACATTGAAAATAGCAAAAAAAGAAAAAGAATCACAAGGCAACGGAACACATAGGTAAAATTAGTGTGACAACCTGTGTTGTGTATTGTGTGTATGTGAGAGATGCTACAGAAAAGGGGATTGTTTTTTAATTTTATCGATTATGTAAAGATCGAGAATCCTGACAGTGCTCTCTGCCCACCACCTTTTTTAATTCAAGTGTCACCAAAGAAATAGGTAAGGACTCGGGGTAAGAGTTGGGGAAATCATCCCCGTGAAGAATTCGTCATTGATTACCCATATGTGAGTGGATCTCACGGCGATTGCGAGTCACCTTGTTGTTCCAGTCCGAGTCCTTGTCGATGGATTTTTTTTCAGAATCACCAGTGGTAGTGTTTCCCTCGTCCCTAATCCCTAGAATAGAATTAAGATGCTCTCTATCTAAAACAATCCTCACTCCCTTGACCGTGGAAATAATTATGGAGAGGTCCTTGTCCGTCTTATGCAACATATTTCCGTAAAACTCACACATAAGCTCGGGATAATAATTTCTAGAAATGTGCAAAATTCGTTACCACACTAAACTACAAATAAGAACATTTAAACCTAAGTGTTCTATGACAGGAGTATCAAAGGATTTTTCTACGATTAACTTAAGGGCTCTCTATCTGCTATCCATTTCTGAACTGCAGCAGAGAGGCACTACGAATAAGGGGGGATGGCAGGGTTGGTGGGGTCGGCCATGGAATCATCAACCCCAACCCTTTTGGAAATGTTGGTTAGTTTTGAGGAGGAGGCAGTAGACATTTTGGTTGCCACGAAAGAGGTGAACATAAGATAAGACACGAAAAAATAAAAAAACCTAAAACAACACGAATGAACCGCTAAAACAAATAACAACAAAAAGAATATGTCAAAACTAACATAGCTTGTATGTGTTATGTGTCATGTACATCGTCCCTTTGCGATGAAGTGTACCACAAAATAAACAAAAAAGAAAAAACGAGTAAAATGGCGAACATGAATACGGGGTAAACAGAAACACAATCAAATTACAATGCTTACGAAACAAGCTAATAACGAGCACAAAATAACAAAACAAAAGTGATGCAGATGGTATTAGAATTAGCCTCGGTTTGTTTGAACAAACAAACAGTCACCGCAATGCCATCGAAACGCTGCACTCTATCTTGAACAGTGTACCGATGAAGTTGCCAAAATATTTTTTTCTTTGTATTTTCTACAAATTTTTGTTAGAGAAACCAAGGAAAAGGAGTAACAAAAGTTAGAAAAAACAAAGGGAAAGAAAAGAAAAGACAAGAAAGAGACAAGAAATAATAGAAAGAGAAAAACAGAGAGAGAAAAGTTGAGGGGCGATGGGTTAAGGTTGCAGTGAATAGTCGAGAAGGATGGAGAAGAAGGAAAAAGAAAAGGAGGAAAGAAAAGAAAGAAGGATGGGAAGTGGGTTAGATGAACTTAGAGGAAAGAAGAGAGAGGAAGAAGAAAAGAAAAAAAGAAGAAAAAGAGATAAAGAGAGAGAGAGAGAGGGAGAGAGAGAGAGCAAACTGATGGTGGTGGGTTGCAGCGTCAGAGGTAGAGGAAACCAAGAAGGAAAAGGGAGAGCCGAGAGGGAGGGGGAGGAGAGAGAGAGGTGAAGGAGTTAGGAATTTGAGAGAGAAAAAATTTCAGGGAAATGGTAGAAAATTGGTAAGAGTGCTGAAAATGATTTGAATTTGGGTCGACCCGACCCGTTTACCTGCAATTTGACCCGAATCCGGCTTTAATCAAACCCTACCGCATGGGGTGCGGCGAGACCTATCGTCCGTGGTATGATTCTGTTCGTGCAGGAAGTTTATTGTCTGGACCTCCCGCCGATGTCAGGTTGGACCTACCGTCAGTAGTAAGGTTTAATTAAACACCATGACCCTACTGCATGCAGTAGGGTACCCTACCGTCTGGGGTAGGGTTCTACCCGAACTCCGAATTTTCTTCTTTGTGCGATTGTTTCAGCCTCGTTAATGCCTAGTAAAGTTGCATATTCGTTTTAAGCTCATAATTGGTATATAGAAGCCATTCATCTCTCCAAAACACCTTGCAACAACACAAACGATAAAATGATCAAAGCAAAAAATGCGAGAAAACCAAAATAATAGCACATGATACAATAAGTTTACAGAGGGTTATATGAAATACTCCCTTCTAGGTGTAAAGAACACTTCTCGGGTCATGACAATCCGTGGTTTTCTTTACCTTCCCCTTCCCGATGCGATGAATGGGTACCCGTTTTATCAAACCCACTTTCAATTTGGGAGAAAGAGTCTTTCCATTTTTCTTTGATTTCTTCGGGCTCTCATCCTGTAATGAGTGAGTTCCTACAAAAGTAAAGACACTTCTTGAGTTGCATGATTAATATAGAATAAAGTATCTTGACTTTTAGACGGGGGAAGCGGGGTTGGATTCAAAGGAAATTTAACACTATTTCGTTCTCCTCAACCCTTAAGAGTAGCTTCCCTTTCTCCATATCCATCAAAGTCCCTAAAGTATGCAAAAACGGGTATCCTAAGATTAGAGGGAAGTATACATCTTCCTCCATATCAAGAATCACAAAATCTACAAGGAGAAAAAGGTCATTGACCTTGATCAAAACGTTTTCTATCACCCTCTTAAGATGCCTAACACTTCTATCTACTAGATTTATGGACATCTTAACGACCCTTGGTTTTCCTAGGCCTAGTTTCTTACATATAGAATATGACATAAAATATAGCTTCTTAATTGGCTAATATCTTATCAACTTGGAAATTATCGATAGTACAAGGGAAAGAAACACTCCCTGGATCCTCTAACTTCTGTGTTAATTTGTCCTTGTTGACAAGAATACCTGAGCATTCTTCACCCACGACGTGTGTTGATGCATCGGTAAGTTTGCTTTTCTTTGTCACCATCTCTTTCAATTATTTGGCATACTTGGGTACCTTCAAGAGTAAATCTCATAAGGTAAGTTTTTTTTCCATTGTTTAAAAATCTCTATAAATTTCCCCATGTTATCTTGGCTGCGATCAAGAACAATAGCCGTCGGATATGGAATTTTTAGCTTGTAATCGACAATTTATGGCTTCTCATTCTTTTCCTCCTGGCTTGGTTCTAATGCTTTAGAGTCAAGAATCTCAGATGATCTCCCTTCCTTTTCAACACAACTATTCTCTTGAATGCTCATCACATTTTCTTCTTTAGGAAACTCCTTATCAAATCTTACCGAGATAGCATTGACATGCTCTCCTGGGTTCAATTCAGTATTGCTGGGAAAAGCTTTTGGAATCCGCTTTGATACCAATTTTACTAGTTGCCCAATCTATTTCTCCATATTTCGAATTGACGCCTCTTAGTTCTATTGGGCAACCTTTAAGTGTTCATTCTGGTATCAGTGGCATTCATGAACTTGACTATGAGTTCTTCCAAATTGGCTCTTACTAGTGGAGGATTTTGCGGAGCTGTATCATAAGGTAATGGCTGAGTATGACCTCTATTCTGGAATCCTTGAGGTTTTTGTGGCCTTTGTTGTCTTTCTACTCTCAAAGAAAAGTTGGGGTGATTCCTCCAACCCGAATTCTAAGTATTAGAATAGGGGTTGTTCCCCTATCAGTTCTCTTGCACAAAGTCTACTTGTTCCATAGGACCTCCCACTTCCTAAGAAGCTCCTTCCATCTTTCCAAGCCTCATATAAGCTTTCTCCATCTATCTACTGGAACTAAAAAGATCTCGTTTCGAAGCTTGGTTATGCTCCTAGGAGGGAAATACCTCCCTAGAAACTTCTCGGCCAAAGATTCCTATGATGCAATTGAGCAGGAAGGTAATGACTTCAACCATGGTTCCGCCTTCCCCCTCAAAGAAAATTGAAAAAGACGAAGTCTAATGGCATCCTCTAAGACTCCATTTATCTTGAATGTTTCACGCATATCAAGAAAATTGGTGATGTGAGCATCGGGGTCTTCCTTTGGGAATCTATCGAACAGTACATTATTCTGCAATATTTTGATCATGTTGGGCTTGATCTCAAATTGTTTGCTTCTGCACATGGTCTTGCTACACTCGACTGTATCTCAACAATGGACGGCCTGACGTAGTCTACCATTGTCTGCTCCGCCATTGTTGTTGGTAGAGGCTGTCCAAACTGAGGACTTAACAAGGGTGGATCTTGTTGACCCTCTTCCATCTTCACGACGGCAATGATAGTGTTGTTGTTGTTCGTCTCTAATCGAAGAGCGCGGTGGGCAATCCGCAGCAAATGCTCGGGCTTTGGATCAAATAGGACTAATTCATCCCGTTAAATTTGGGGGATAAACTAGTTACCCAAAACCTGCAACAGGCGAACCCCAGTCAAGTTCCACAAATAGGGAAGCACAATTTAAGATATAAGCCAAAAACAAAAACAGAAACAGAAGAAAAATAAATGACTAAAGCACAAGGAAAATAGTTTTCTCTAAGTTGAGTTTCCTGGCAAGGTGCCAAAAAATTGATATCTTAAATGGGGTATAACTAAAACTACGCAAGACGCAACTGTACCTATCACTATAGTAACAGAGATACACTCGGGTTGTCAAACTCTAGGAACAGATAAGATCAATTACTAACCATTTTACCTAATATCTAGTCTAATAAAATTAATCTTTGAGAAATTATTTTAAAAAGTACTAAGGAAATAATTAAATGAAAGCAATAGTTTAAAAGGTATAAATTTAAGGAAAAGAGTTTGAACGATGGAATCTCCCTAACTTTTGTGAACTATTTCAATTAGAAAAAATCATAAACGATGTTCGAAAAACTAAGGTTGGATTATCACATGAAAATCGGGCAATCCCTACCTCTAGGTGAAGACCACTCTACTCGCTAACCTTTAGAAGAGAATATCTTCTCTCTCTAACCGATTGTGAATGCAATTAAAATTTAGGTGACCTAATAATCTAAAAGTGTAACGAATATCTCTATTCAATTGCCAACATTTATTATCCAATTGGTTATCCTAGATTAGTTTTCCTTTTCCAGTTCCAACCAATCCTGTGAAATAATCGATTCCCCACAAATCATTTATCATAAAAACATAATTGAATAGCAACCTATAACAAAACAAACATCAATTATATAACATCCAATCAAAAACTCACATCATTCAAACTTGAAGATTCAACCCTCGTTCAAACAATAAAAATCTAACCAGTAAACATACTAACAGAAGTTAAATTAATAGTAGAATTCATAACTAACAAGAGAGAAGAAACCGTAGGATAAATAGGAATCGATTCTGCGGTTCCGAAAGACACCCGAGCTAGTCTCTCGATTTGTTTGATAAAATCAGAAATTGCTACATAAAACTTCTTTAATCTCCCCCCAAGAACTTCAATTTGATGTTAATTATTAAAACTACCTAATTGAAGAAGAATTGGAATGGGTTTTTTGCTATGTTTCACCCCCAATACTTCCTCTCTAAACCTAAACTGAAGAATATCTCATAAGAGAGAAAAAATTACGTAAATAAAGATGAAAAATGCATTAACCTGTGCTATTGTCGGGACCTACGACGTCGATAGGTTGAGCCTTACTGTCCTCAGTAGGATTCTATCAAGAATCTCTTGAGTGCTTGGCACCTACCAGATGCAATAGGTGTAGTCTACCATCTACGGTAGGCTTCTGTTGTCTTCTCTTTTCATTTCGGTCTACCATCAGTTGTAGGTCATCTTCCTTGATGTCGGTAGCTTCCGTTTTCGCTCCATGTTTGGCCGTTTTTCCGTTTTCACTTTTATTCTCCGTTTTCTTCATCGGAAGACACCTAAGATAAGAATAGAAGTAAATGGTGTAAATTATATATCTTGTACATTAAAAATATCGTAAAACAGCAAAAATTATATATCTTGTATATATCTTGTACATTAAAAGTAATACTAACGGGCATATTCCTGAAGGCCGTCCTAATATTTATGGCGGCATTTTGGACAGAAGTATGAAACTATTAAATTTTAAATTTTAAAACTTTGGCACATATTTTGGAACAAATGAATGGAAATCTCATTTAAATCTTAGAATTGCTTTTGGCACCGAATGATTTTCATATTATTGAAGTTGGTCCTAAAAGTTGTCCCAAACTTTGACAACAATGGGGATGACAAAGTTAAATTTTAAAAGTTTGGCACGGATCTAGAGACGAACAAAAAAATATAATTTTCTTGTAAAAATCTTGGCACCAACTTCAGCACCGCTTATTTTTATTATTTTCAACATTTGAGATGGATTTTCTCACCGATTGTGTTGTATTAAATTTAAAGTGACACTGGCAGCTTTATATTTATGAGGGTTATTGGATCCGTATGCATTATTAAATTTGGGACGAAAATAATAACAGTCCCGAAATTCGTGCCGAATGTTGTGCCTAATATTCAATGATCGAAACAACAATCAAATATCAACCAACAACTACCTCATTTTTCAGACAAAAAACAAAATCTCTCCTCTGTGTTTTTTGCATATTCTCAGCCAACATGGCCCCTCAAAAACCAACCAAAAAAAAACCCTTTTTTAATGTGAAAGTGCATATATGATTAGGAGAAAATGACAAGTTCTTGCGAAAAAATTGGGTGAACATCTAGAGCTAATTTCATTTTTCTTCATATAAATTTCTATGTTAAATATTGTCTTTCACAAATATTCAAGTTGTTTAAAGTTTATTTTACACACAAACATACATATATGATATATATACATATATAAATATATATGTGTGTATAGGAAATGAATGAAGATAAATTTTAATTATTTAGTGGTAGTGTATGCATATTTTATAGTATGAATTTAATTGGTCGGAAGAAAATAAATATAAGCATAATAGTTTTTATTTCACATCATATAACAAAATAAGATTTTTAACTATATATGTAATCAGTAATTTGTCATTACAGCTGAAAATAGCGCTAGGAGAACAATGAAAATGGACGTATTGTAAGAATCTAGATGGTCATAAAGGGCTTATGAGTTTGTGAATGGTGTGGATTAATTTATTAAGTTTGCAAAATGGCAAGACTCAATATATTAAAAAATAAGCAAAAAATTAAGTGTCCTTGTGTGAAGTGTAAAAATAGAAAATTCCTTTCAGAAGATGAGGTTGCAGTTCAGCTATATCGGAATGGGTTTAAAGAAAATTATTTCAATTGGACTTGTCATGGTGAAGTAAAATTATTGAATAATGAAGATTAACGTAATGTGGTTTAGCCGTTACCAAAGCAAATTGATAATTGAGGTAGTTATGAGCAGTTGAATTTGGATCAAAGGATGGTAGATGATTTATTTACTTCAGTTGTATTGGATGATGATCTACAATATAAGTTATTTGATTTTGAAAATGACGGATGTCCAAGTGAGCAACCCCAAAATGAGCAATTTCTTCATGGTATTCGTGATGAAGATGTAACATATTTAATTGAACAATTTCAAGATATAACGAGAGACGCTAATGAACCTCTATTCACTAATTTTGAGGATCATTTGCAATTTTTATGTGCTTCTAGGTTGTTAAAAGTTAAGAGTCGATAAAGTATATGTCGAGAAAACAATCAATATATGGTGCATGCTATTAAAGAAGTAATACCTTCTGAAATACAATGCCAAATGATTACTATTAGCAAAAAAAAAAAAAAAACTGTTGCAAAGTTAGGACTCCCTGTTATAAATATTGGTGCTTGCCAGAAAGGTTGTATGATATATTAAAAAGATGATTAATTTAAATAATGTTGCAAGTTTTGTGGCTTCTTGAGGTACAAAGAGACAAGAGGCTAAAAAGATAATCCGAAGCATAAGAAAGTTGCACGGTCTATACTACGATACTTGTCGTTGACTCCAAGATTACAGGGTTTGTATGCTTTGAAAGCTACATCTTAGCACATGACGTGGCATGCTAATTATAAAAATGAAAATGGAGTAATGTGTCATCCTTCTGATGGTGAGGCTTGGAAGCATTTTGATAGAACTTATGCTAAATCTGAGTGAGAGCCTCATAACATTCATTTTGGTTTCTGTAGTTATGGTTTTTCTCCATTTTGGAAATACCGTAAGACTTTTTCATATTGGCTGGCCATTGTCACTCCTTATAATCTTCCTCCGGGTTTGTGTATGAAGACACTGTACATGTTTGTAACCTTAATTTTTCTTGGGCCTGATATTCCAAAAAAGAAGATAGATATATGCAACCACTAATTAAGTTAAAGCATTTGTGGGAGGTTGGTGTACTCAAAAGTTGAGCATTTCAACATGAAGGCTGCACTTATGTGGACAACAAATGACTTTCTTGAGTATAGAAAGTTATCTGGTTGGAGCACAGTTGGTTTGTTAGGATGTCCCATCTATATGGAGTATTCTGGGGCTAAATGGATAAATCATAACAGAAAAGAAAGTCATTTTGATTGGCACAAAAATTTTTTTACCACCTCAACATCTGTATAGAAAGGGTAAGAAATATTTCATGAAAGGGAGAATAGAAAAGAATGGTCCACTATCCCAGTTGACGGGGCATGAAATTCTTGATCACATTTCTGGTCTTCCAACTGCTTGGAGCTCCCAAATAATGATCCCCCAGGTTATACTGATACTCGTAAATAGACCAAAAAAGTGTATCTTGGGAGTTGCCATACAGGAAAGATAACTTCATTCGACATAATTTGGATATTATGCATCTTGCGAGTAATGTCTTTGACAATGTTTTTGAAACAACCATAGAGGTGAAAGGTAATAATAAGGATGATTTAAATGCAAGGAAAGATATTAATGAGATTTTTTATCGACAAGATATTGATTTTCCTTCTAGTAGTGCTGAACCTAAAACGAAGGCAATTTACACCTTAACTAAGGAACAAAATAAGAAGCTTTTATAATGGATTCAATCTTTAAAGTTCCCTAATGAAAGAGTTGAGGATGAGGGGAATGAAAAGTCATGATTGCCATGTATTTATGCAGAAACTTATTATGATTACTTTTAAGGAGATGTTGCCATCATTTTTATGGGGTTCATTGGCAGAGTTGAGTCCTTTTCTTCAAACCATATGTTCTGTTGTACTAAATGCTCAAAAGGTTCAAGATCTAGAGAACAATGTGGCATAGTTGTGCACTTTGGAAAAGATATTCCCTCCATCGTTATTTGATGCTATGGAAAATGTCATCATTCACTTATGATATGAAGCTTTGCAAGGAGGTCCATCTAATATAGATATATGTATCCATTTGAAAAGTATTCGTATATTATTTGTAAAATTTTGTTAAATCATTTTCTTTATACAAAATGAAGTATTGTAACATTTTAAATGTTTATTTTGTATAGGTTCATAAATCACTTGAAGAAGAAAGTGAAGAATAAGGCACATATTGAGGGTTCGATCTATCAAGCATACATTGCAAAAAAATTTGCTATCTTTGAAGAGAATTACTTTGAGCCTAATGTCACATGCAAAAGTAGGAGACTTGCAAGAAACAACGATAGAGGAACTGGAAAAAACATCAAATATGTTTATTTAACTACCCCGGTAGATTCTATGGTCGTCCAAAGGTTAGGTGGCTAAAGGATTGAGAGTTACATACAGTTCACACTTGCATTTTACAAAACTATCTAGAAGTTCAGCCATTTTTACAATAAGTATAATACACCAATAAAAAAGTAAATATTATAGTTTTATTTAGAGCTCTTGATAATTTATTTCAATGTATTTATAGGATGTTTGTTGATTAATGTGAAGGTTAACATGTGACACAATTGACCTAGCAATTGATAAGAACTTTGCTATTTGGTTTAAACAGTTTGTATGTCCTCGTTTTTCTTCCTATTTTAATAAATTAAATTTATCCCTTAGATTTATTCCTTAATTTTATTATGAATTAAACTCTAATTATAAATTGTAGGTTGAAAATGTTGTTAATGAAGTGGTTGACCCGTTATTGCATACACTTGCTTGGGGTCCATCTCGAAAAGCTCAATCATGGCCAGCTTACTTTATTAAGGGGTATAACTTTCACATTGCCCAATATGGGTTCCGGAAAGTGACAATGAATAGTGGTGTTTGTGTGCAACATCAAGGATCAAATACTAAATTTTATGGTTTGCTTAAAGATGTTAGACTTGAATTCCATGGTTCAATAGGGACTCTACACGTTGTGTTGTTCAACTGCCCTTTGTATGACCAGATTCATGGTATATTTACATATTCCAAGTACAAGTTGGTGGATATTAACCGAAAAAAGTTTTACAAGAGATATGATACATTTGTGCTAGGATAACATGCAATTCAAGTGTACAATATTAGCTATCCAAGTCTGAAAAAGAATAGAGATGATTGGATGGGTGCTTGCATAACAAATCAAGAAGAACAATTGAGATACAATGGGAAGAGAAACATGATTAATCGATGTACCAAACAGAGAAAATGAATGTCATGCCTGCTGTGAATACCACAAGTTTTGTCTTATTGTGACCCTCAAGTTATCAATCTACCTATAGATTTTTAGGAGTTTGCATTATCTAGACATGGTAGTGATGACATCTCGGAATATGAAGACTTCAGTGAAGATGATGATTTCGATTCTAGTGATGAAGACGATGAATAAGAAGATTATGATCTTTATTTTTCGTTTATTGTCATCATATAGGATCTTTTGTGTTGTTAAAACTAATTTGCTTGTTCTAATAACTTGTGTGAAAAGGATTTTTTTCTGAAAACAAGGAGAAATTATAACAATAGTTTTTTTGCATAGACAAGTTAGCTACCGTATTGGGACGAAAAAGCAGTCATTTTGGTCCCAAAATCCGCTCTCCTGAAAATGGGAAAAATTCTGGGTCATTTTTTTGGGATGGAAATACATACCACATTTCTATTCTTACGGACTTCGGAACCTAATATGTTTTTTGTCCCAAAGAAAAATAGTGTGTCAGGTTGCCGCCTAGGCTGTTCTCCCAAAATTTTTAACCTGCCCCTCTTTTCCTTTTAGTCTCTTATTTTTTCATTTTACTCCATCATAGAAACCCTTTACCTCTCACAATTCCCCTTCATCTTTCAAGAAATTAGACAACCCTCAATTACAGCTGTAAACGGGTCCAGACCCTCAGGGTACCCCAGACCCATACTCTTATAGTGAAACTTTGACCCAAACCCGAACTCATACCCTCAAGGTATAAAATTTTTGGACTCAGACCCGACCCTCCAGGTTCCAGGGTAGGGTCTGGGTATACCCGTACCCGTATAACATTTTTCTATATTTTTGCCTGTTAAACAAAAATATATAAAACAATATATAATCCTAAAATAAAAATTTTAACATGATTAACATAATCTCCTTAACATTTCTTTCAAGAAATACAATCATTTAACGTATACATAAATTAATAGGAATATATACCCATTTAACTATATTAAATCACACCAGAGAAAAAAACAAATCAGTGACATAAATAATAATCAAACATAATTAAACGAATCATTGACATAAAACCTAGAACAATGTTCTTTAACCATGGAGAAACATCTTTTTTTTTCCTCAAATCATTATCAAAATCCCATGATCTTTTTGAATGCCCAGAAGAAATTCTTTTTTGGTAGTAACTTATGTGATGAGTTGAAGTACATTGACCCATTCAATTCAATGAAATTACAGAGAAAAGAAAATTCAAGAATAGAACCCCAAAATCAATTTAGACCCAAAATTAAAACTTCTTTCGAAGCTTTCTTCTTTGATCAGCAGATTCAATAATAATTAAAAGATCCAAATCTCTGAGCAATAATTTCCTAATTTATAGTATATGAACAAGTGACTGGATTAATTACGTGGATTAAAAATCAGAAAAAAATACAGTTACGAATGGAAGAAGGGATTTGTGGGTAAGAAAGAAGAAGGTAAAGATTATCGGGCATTAAATTGTGGGAGTTTGCTTATCCGCATGGGAGAGTGAAGCTGAAGAGTGAAGAATGAGAGTAGTAGTAGGTAGGTAAGTTGTACTGTAATTCTGTAAAGATTATATGTTAAAAAATTTATAAATTATATATTAATATAATATAATATATATAAATAATATAATATATAAATATATATTATTTTATTAATACGGGTATACAGGTTTGGTTATCATCATACCCTGCCCAAACTAATATAACGGAATAAATGCGAGTACGGGTATGAGTTCGCGAGTATAAAATTTAAACCTTACCCACTAAAAACGGGTATTGACCCGGCGAGTACGGATAAGACCTGCCCCGTTTTCAGCCCTACCCTCGATCACAAAAGCTTTCCAAGAAAACCCTCACACAGATTCTTTTCGCCATTGCAGACGGTCGTCTCCGACGAGGTTCTTCGCTCACTGTCACTCTTTACAGTTAGCCATCACTATCCATAGTTTGCCGCTCCCCATCTCCAAAGGTTTCTACATGAAATATTTTAGATTTCACTGAGAATGTGGAATTTCTTCTTTCTGGTTTGAAATTTCAAGAAAATAGCCAACAAATTGAATAGCTTCTCTGTTTGATTTCATTTATGTGTTATGTTTTCCTTGTTAGCTACCCTCTTCCTCTATCCTTTTACTCCCGTCACCTCCGTCATCGTCATCCCCGTTCGCGCTTCTTTCTTGAGCTCGTCTTCTCACTCAGCTGGCCACAGTCGTTCCTTCTCGTCCTCTGTTGTCAGGTGTATATACATTTTCTTTTTCCTAACTTCTTTTTTTTGGTTGTATGGTGTGCGGTTTGCTAATTTCTTGTTTTTTAAGGGTTTCCTTTATTGTTGAAGAGGCTTTGGATTTCAGCTTTTGATTTTGTTGTGAAGTTTTAATCTTTTTGTTGCTTCGAGTATAACAGTGACATGAGGGGTTTTGATTCCCCTGAAGAATTGTCTATACTCCTTTTAAATCTTGCTTCTGTCTTCTGAATTTTCTACAAAAATTGGGTAATGAACAAAGCTACACATGTCAACATTAGAATATTTGAAATAAACTTGGAATTTGAGAGTGATGCTCTCAAGGTAATGAATTAAAATATTTATATATTTTATGTTTTCTTTATGAATCATAACATTTTTAATTTACTTTATATAATGTTGCAGCATAAGAAGCTTGGTGATGCTTATTCGAAAGATAAGGTTTACCAAAAGTTTTATATATATGGTGGCCATGAGAAGGCTTGCTAGTTCGTCTACAAGTGCTCTACCGAGTTCTGGGTAAGTTATTCGCTTTAATTATTATGAATATCATAATTGAACTTGTCGTTTACTTAACAAATTTCGATTGAACATATTTTTTAATTCTCAACAAATGTACATGGACCTGAAGAAGAAGGAGGAGGAGGATTCTCATACTAGTGTCCTTATGCCACCAACGGAGAGCTGATGCTTGAGGTTAAGACGGAGATAAAGAAGAAGTATGCCTATAGGTTCAAGTCTACAAAGTTAGCCCGTGTGAGCACTAAGTCCCGAGGGGCAACTGGAGCCCACCCTCTCCTTCCGGACAATATCCAGTCCCATATTTTAGAGGTTACTAGATGCATCATTACTGAAAAGATGCATGAAGCAAGTTGAGAGTGTGAGCAGCAGATCCCATACAATGTGTATGTCATCAGTGAGTGGGCCATCCGGCATGCCATCTACCGATCTCCAGCTACCTTCAGAATTGTGGATGTGAGCCGAGCTAGGAGGATGGTGATCATCATGCTCCTCCTAGTTAGATAGTTTTTTTTATATTTCATTGTTGTACTCTCATTTATGTTTGTAGTATTTTTTATTTTGACTATTATATATTACATTTTGTTTATGTGAATGTAGTGGGATTTTTATGTTTGTATATTACTGTTTGTTTCGGGTTTTTTTACATACAGGGGGTTTTGTATTTTTAAGAATTATTATTTAAAAATAAAATAAAACTTGCAACTGATAGGCGGCCGCAAAAAAATTCTAAAAGAATTAAAAATATATATACGGCCGACAGCTAGTCGCAATATTTTGGCAGGAACCTATTCAACGCCGAACCTTTATGACTGACGTCAGCGATCTTCTATTAGTCACAAATATCATTGACTCGCAAGTTAACGACCGGTGGTTGCAAAGTTGTGTTTTTCACTGTTGTCGGTCGCAAACTTCCGATTTGCGACCACGTTTTAGAAACAGAAGTTATCAGTCGCAAACTACCTAACTGTGATTGATTTGCAATTTATATGTGGGTCAAATTTTTCCGTATTTTTTGTACTGAAATCAGTCGCAATCTTTGAAGAGCCACATTCATCAACATGTGTTTTATCACTCCACTTCACATTGATCGTTAAGTAAAAGAATTTTATTACTTTATGTATGTTTTTTTTTAAACGATGAAACTAGATCATTAACTTAGCTTTTGGCTGTTATGTTTTAAGGATTCTAAGGTTAGGAAAAGGATTAATGAGCTAGTCTTCTCGCTCTATTCAGCCCCTTGAATACATTGGACAAAGATTCCAAGGAAGTTCAGAAAACAATTTGGGATGCATTTGAGGTAATATACAAATAACAAAATATTTTTTATAGAAAGAATTTACACTAGCTTTCAAACCCATTTTATCCTAGTCGAATTGCTCTGAAGTCTTCAACCATATGTTGGTCCACCAGTTTCTTCACTGAACTATATCAGAATAGAACATATACTAGAAACTTCACATAGAGCACGTTAATCATCCATAATATTTTAGCAAAATGATAAATTATTTATGGTATACCCTTAACCAAATTAGACTATGAAAACTGATGAGCAATTCTAGTAAGAAAGATTAAAAAAAATTAAATTTATTACTTTAAAGATCATTCTTGATAACTTAATTCTAATTTTTTTTTAAATTTTTTATCTTAAGGGTACTTACACAGAGGAGCAAGAAAATCATAGTCTAATCTAAAAGAAGTGGAGCATAGCTTCAGAGACCTTTCTTAAAAAGTATCTTTACTTGGTTCGATTGAAGGATGGACAACCTGACAATATCAGTAATGCAGTATGGGGTGGAACGAAAAAGTGAATAGCCTATGTCCGAATATATGGGAAAATGTTAAAAAAAAATAAAGAAAATAGAGAGAAAAATTCAAGTACTTCAATGACCATTTATCCAGATGGATCATGTTTCATGTCTAAGTATGAAAAGAAGTAGGTAAGAATTTTTTAATTTTAACTAATGATAGTTGTTTATTTTTCTTTTTGAGAAAATCACCCAAAATATCGATAAACAATTTATACTTTTCTCTTTTTACTCATAAATAATTCTTTGTTTAATTTTTACCTAAATACAATTTTACTTTTCTCTTTTTACCATGGACAATTGTTTGTTCAATTTCTACCCATATACTATTTTTGAGTTGCTGATATACGCATTTAATAAAAACACATCAGAAATCATAATTTGGTATTATCAACAAATCAAAATTTGTATTTGGTTAGAAATTAAACAAATAATTGTTTATGACTAAAAAAAGAAAAGTAAAATTGTATTTGGGTAGAAATTAAACAAATATTTTTTTATGGGTAAAAAAAGAAAAGTATAAATTGTTTATGGTATTTTAGATGATTTTATCTTTCCCCTTTTTTACAAAAAATAATATTATTCATTGAGCGTAAATATCATTTTGAATTTTCTGGGAAATGAGTTAAAATGTGAGCCTCCCAATAAGAGCTTTTCTAGAAGTGTTATGGTGTAAATGGAGTTCTCAAAAACAAGGTAAAAGAAATTATGTTAACTTCGTTTATTTTTCTAAGACGTTATATATTTTCCTATTCAATTTTATTATTATTCTTAACAATTTTGTTCTATATGTAGGACGAGTTTAACAAAGTCGTCGTTGAGCATCAAGAATAAGATGGTGAAGTTGATCAAGAGGAATTTTGGATTGAGCATTTTGGGAGAAAAAAGGACGTGTATATGGCCTTGGGAATCTTGCCCCCAACCATACATCTTCATGCTTAAGGCTTGAGGTACATTTCTATAATTTCTCTATTTTAGGGTTAAGTTTTGAAATTGTTATGTATGAGTATGATTTACAGTCATTGATGATGTTGATTTAGATTAATATGATTTACCTAAGATCGTCTTCAAGTTTCTTCATTTTGGATCAATTGTTTTTTTAATGTTTGTCTAGCTGAATTGACATGCTTGTATACGGATTTGTTGCTACTTTTCTAGTGATATGAGTTCCTTATTCAATGTAAGTGCTCTTTCATACTTATTCTACGGATGAGGTAATGCATGGGGTTGGCATTTGTGTTGTTTCTTGTACTAACAAGTCATATATAGTACAATTCTGAGAAAGTATTATGTTAGTATCCTTTTGTTATAATTGCCTAATTTTGCATTTTGCTTCTAGAAAGCTTATTTTGTGAATGATGGTTTAGTAATGTAGCCACAGTCTTGGCGTGATCTATGACTATGTTACTGTTCTTATGATTTTTGTTCAATTCATGTTAAGGGCAGGTTTTAGTAGTACTTATTTGAAGGTACTTTCTTGATGCTTACATGGTACTTCTGCTTGTTAGAACATTACTTCCTTTGTCAAAAAACAATTGTCTAATTTTGGACTTATTTGTCTTTACTTGTAAACATCTTGGAAATATTTGTAAATCTCTTGGATAATATTTCATAGCAAATATATTTTAGGGATGAATTTCTTGTTTTACTTTGTGATTTTTCTTTAATGAAGTAGGACAGCTACCTTCTAACTAATTCCTTTTTTGGTCAAATTTCTTATCGTAGAGCTTGAACAATCTCTCAATAATAGAAAATAATTATTGAACAAGGTCAAATTATAAAGATATTAGTGTCTCAGTTGGAGAAAAATTCACAAGTTGAATAGATCACATTGGCATTAACTCAACAAGAATTTAAATTACCAATTGCAACTCAAGAAAATCATCATTCGCCTACTAAGGTTGGATCACAAGTTGGAACAAACCAATCTTCCATTGAACAGTAGTTGTGTTTTGTTCAATAAAATAATGATGCCAATCTTTCAAGTACTCTTTTTAACAAGCATTTGATAAATGATCTTCTGAGTATGTTTATGGTGATTAAAAAATTGAATTATATTTGTTGGTTGAATTGGATATTTATTGTTGTATTAAATTATTGCTTAATATTTTATTTCGAACAAACTTATTTTGAATAGAATCTACTTTTCTTGCTAGCATGGTTGTAAATTTAAATAACAAGGAGAAAGTGTTCATAAATTAGTATCTAAATATTTGTGAAAAGCAAATGTCCCAAAATTAGTTCAAAGTTTCATGTAAAAAAAAAACCGTCCGAAATTGCTCCCAATAATTTCAGGTGAAGAGGAAAAAATAGTCTCAAAATCGATTTGAGTTGGTGCAAACTTAAGGGGAATAATTGTCCGGTTGGACCAAACGTTACTCCGAAATAGGCACCAAAAAAAAGCCGTGCCAAAGAGTTGGACCAAACGTTACTCCGAAATAGGCACCAAAAAAAAGCCGTGCCAAAGAGCTTGGGATGGAAAATATTTCGCCCAAAAATTTAGCATGCACCCTATAGGCATAGAGTTAATTTCTGTCCCAAATTTCGTTCGAAGGCACACACACTCTTTCTCTCTCTCTCCCCCTATATCTTTGTATTTCTCTCCATCTCTCTCTCTTTCTCTCTCTATCTGTTTACTTGTATCTGTCACTCTCATTTTTGGTGAGTTTTCTATCTCTTTCTATGTCTCTCTTATCTTTTCCTCTCTTTCACTAATGAAGCTTTCTTATTTCGTGTATATACATGCACTGACACACAAAACACACACATGGGCAAAAATAAATGTGCCCAAAGGGTGCGTTAACCCCCCCCCCTCCTTACCCCACCAAACTTTTTAACATATTCAATTTTGGTATATAAATTTGTATATTTTACATTATGAGCCCCCAAAACTTTTATTTTTTTATTTTTTAAAAAACCCTTCTGTTGATCCAGTGGCCCATTTTTCACACTATTTTCATTCTTTTATTTTTGGCCCTTTTAATCCCAATGATGACAATAGCCTGGTGGGCCTCTTTGTGATAGGAAGTTGGGCTAGCAGACATGATGCCGGGCGGGTCGGGTTATATAATCTCGCTTTCTCCTGCAGCTAGCCCTAATCCTCTCATTTTCTCACTTGCTGAGCCGCCCCTGCCTCCTCTCTCTCTGACCTTCTGTCTTCTCTCTCTCTTCCTTCGAGCAGTCTGTCTGCTCGTTCTCTGTGCGACCCTTCGGGACTCTAACCTGTTCGTCGGTGCAGGCTAACCCTCGGGTTACCGTGTATGTGACCGCAGTAAAGAGGAAAGGGTGCTTCTTGCTGAGAGAGATCGAGAGTTTCTTTGAGGCCACCGGTTACTGAGGGATTCTTCCCGTTCTTCACCGGAAGAACACGTCGGACAGTCATTCTTCGTGGATACTCAAACCGAACTCGCAGAGCTCGTTCGTCTTCCGCTGTTGGTGTCCAATCCGAGACCTGAAGAGTCTCGAGGTAAGAAAGATCGAACCTTTCTGTTACTTGTTGTTATTTCTAACTGTTTCTGCTTACTGATTGCTTGGACGGAAACCGGGAAGGCACTGAAGGCGAAGAACCCTTCTGTAATAGAATAGGTTTCATTTCTCGCTTCTTGCTTCCTTTATTCTGATCTGTAATAGTAAATAGGGCCTTGTAATAGTAAGTAGGTTTCATTTTATTATCTGTTGGTAGCTGGAATTCGTAACAGTGGTATCAGAGCCACGGTTGTCGGAGCAACCGACCGGCTACCACTCGGTGTCAGATCCACACGGTATCTGATAGAAAGGGAAATTTCTAAACCTCTCTTTTCTTTCCTGCTTCTGTTTTCTTTATTATTATTACTGTTAGATCTGCTGTTGCTGTTTTGTTGGTTAACTGCTCTTGGGTTGTTTCTGTTTATGCAATTTTTTGTCATTACTGTCGATTTCATGAAACCTGCTTCTGTGTTGCTATAACTGCTGTTGCCGAATAAGTTGTGTTGTTTTCCGGGTTATTGTCCAATTTTAGTTTCATAACTGCAGTATTTTGGTGATTCTGTTTCTGGCATTTTTTTTTTTTAAATCCAAAACCCAAGCCTGGATGGGGTCCAAGAGACACTCAGTATCTGTGACTTGGAGATTTTCACTATCTGCTTAAATTGTGATCAAATTCTTGTACTGTGGTTGTTTTGGCTTATTTTTCACTGTTTCTGCTTCGGTTAAATATTGTTTACATTCGCGCTGTTTTGTTCATAAACACTACTGCGTCTTACGTACTGAATTGTGCCGTTTTTCATCAAAGCAAAATCCGGGCATTTTATTTTTTTTTTTCGTGACAAAACTTCCTTTTTCAAATCTTTCATTTGTCCAGCCAGCAATTACTCCTATTTTCCATTTAATCATGTCTGTTCAAAAGATTGAAACTGACAAATTTGATGGCAAATCGGATTTCGTAATGTGGCGTAGAAAAATGAAAGCAGATTTAGTCCAAAATAAAATCGCACCTGTAATTTGTAGCCCCGAAAAGTATCCGGAGTCTTGGAAGGGCGAAGTGCTTTCTGAAAAACTTGGTGATGCGCACAGTTACCTCACTTTACATTTAACTGACAACGTTTTAAGAGAAATAGACGAAAAAGATAATGCTTTTGAAATATGGACAAAACTCGAAAACTTTATTTGGGAAAATCTTTATCTAATAAGATTTATTTAAAAGAACAACTTTTTGGTTTCAAAATGAGCGGGTCAAAATCACTTTCAGAAAACATCGACGATTTAAACAAAATTGTTTTAGAACTACAAAACGTCGGTGAAAAGATTTCTGATGAAAATGTTGCCGTAATTTTATTAAACTCTTTGCCTGAATCACTTAATGATGTCAAGTTTGCTATTAAGTACGGTAGAGATGACTTGACTCTTGCTGATGTGAAAAATGCTTTAAAATCAAAAGACCTTGATTTGCGAAAAGAAAACAAATCTAACGGAGAGAACCTTTACGTGAGAGGGAGGGTTGACCGGAGGGAATCTTTTAGTCACCGCTCTAAAAATATAGGGAGGTCGAAGTCACGAGATAAGAAAGTGAAATGCTTTTACTGTGGCAAGGGAGGTCATATGAAAAATAAGTGTTTTAAAAGGATCAAAGAGGAAAAACAACGTAAACAAGGTAAAGGGAGCGATAAAAATGACAAACCACACGATTTTGAATCAGATGGTAACTCAATGTATTCTGCAGTCTTGTGTGTGTCCTCTTCCCTTTCCCCTGTTTCTGAACACTGGATCCTTGATTCAGGATGCACTTTTCATATGACACCCAACAAACATTGGGTTTCAGATTTCAAACCCCTTGAGCATGGAAAGGTTTTTATGGGCAACAATCATGTTTCTGAAATAAAAGGAATCGGAAATGTTTTCATTAAAATGCATGATGGTGTGACCAGAAAATTAACTGAGGTGAGATATGTGCCCGACCTCCGTCGGAATCTAATCTCCCTTGGTGTTTTTGACACAAATGGTTTTTCTTATAAATCTGAAAATGGCATTATGAAGGTTTGCAAAGGAGCACTGGTCATGCTCAAAGGTTTTAAAAAGGATGGTCTTTACCATTTAATTGGAAAAACTGTTTTAGAAACATCTGCATTGGTTTCCAAAATTGTTCCTGAAAAGACTCTGTTGTGGCACCGAAGAATTGGCCACATCAGTGAAAAAGGACTACATTGCCTCCACAAACAAAATCTTTTGGGTGGTGACAAAATCAAATCGTTAGATTTTTGTGAGCACTGTGTACTTGGAAAACAGCATAAGATTAGTTTTTATGTTGGCACACACAAGTCCACTTCTGTCCTTGATTATGTGCACTGTGATTTGTGGGGACCTGAAAAGGTTCCAACTTATGGTGGGAATGTTTATTTCTTATCTATTGTTGATGATTTTTCTAGGCATGTATGGGTATTTCTTATAAAATCAAAAGATCAAACTTTTGAAAAATTTTCTGAATAGAAACGCCTTGCCAAAAATCAAACTGGAAATAAGCTAAAAACAATTAGGACAGATAATGGCCTTGAGTTTTGTAACAAAAGGTTTGCTGATTTATGTGCACTGCATGGCATAGTACACCATAGGACTGTTAGGCACAACCCACAGCAAAATGGAGTTGCTGAAAGGATGAACCGTACTATCATGGATAAGGTTAGGTGCCTTATGGTGTCTTCAGGAATCCCAAAACCATTTTGGGGAGAAGTCTGTAAAGTACAAATCTGTCTACCTCATTAACAGATCACCCTCAACAGCCATAAACTTCAAAACTCCCTTAGAGTTGTGGTCCGGAGAACCACCAAACCTGTCAAACCTTAGAGTATTTGGGTGTGCTGCATTTGCACATCAGAAAGAGGGTAAGTTAGACCCGAGGTCAAGAAAGGGAGTGTTCTTAGGCTACCCTAGTGGGGTAAAGGGTTATAAAGTTTGGCTCAAAGGTTAGCCGGGGGTGAGGGTTATTGTGAGTAGGGATGTGGTCTTTAACGAACTTGATATGCCTTGCCTAAAGGCTAAAACCAACTCTGATAGCCCTAGTGACATTCCTGTTGATGGGAATATTCCCGTGGAGGTGGAGGACACCTCTGAACCTTCACAACCCCACGATCAACCTGAAACCAGTGGAGCGTCGGATATACCGACTAGTGAGCAGCGTAATACCAGCACGCCTGAATCTGAAAATTCAGATGAGGATGATGAGGATCATCCCGAGGCACAAGCCCAAGCTCTAAGAGACTACCGACTATCTAGAGATAGGGCTAGGAGAGAGACGAGAAAACCCGCTAGGTACTAGTTACTCTTACATCGTCTCATATGCCTGTGCTGTTGCATCCTTTATTGAAGAAAAGGAACCTCTGTGTTTCTCTGATGTTTTAAAGAGTCCTAACCGCTCTTTGTGGTTGCATGCTATGGAAGAGGAAATGTCCTCACTTCATAAAAACAAAACCTGGATTCTTGTTCAAAAACCCTCAAAGCAAAAATTAATTGATTGCAAATGGATTTTTAAAATCAAAGAGCCAAAATCTGCCAACGAACCCCCAAGGTTCAAGGCTAGGCTGGTTGCAAAAGGTTTTTCTCAAGTTGAGGGCATCGATTTTAATGAAATATTTTCTCCCGTTGTTAAATATAAAACAATTAGGATAATGTTTGCAATTGTTGCCTTTTATGATCTTGATCTTGAACATTGATGTAAAAACTGCATTTTTGCATGGGGAACTTGAAGAAACCATTTACATGTTCCAACCACCAGTTTTTGAAGAAAAGGGTAAGGAGAACATGGCATGCTTGTTAAAAAGTCCTTGTATGGGCTTAAACAATCACCTAGGCAATGGTATAAACATTTTGACTCCTTTATGCTTAAAGCTGGTTTTGTTAAAATCAATTATGATAGCTGTTTATATTTCTGTGGCAATAATGTTGAAACTGCTATTTATCTTTTGCTATATGTGGATGATATGCTAATTGCCTGTAAGCATAGAGATAAGATCACTCGCCTGAAATCTTTGCTGAAGTCCGAATTTGATATGAAGGACTTAGGTTCTGCGTCTAGAATCCTTGGGATGAATATTAGTAGGGATAGAGCTGATAGATCCTTATTCATCTCCCAAAAATCCTTCTTGCAGAAAATTGTTTCCAAATTTTCAATTCATTTATGCAAACCAGTTTGTACACCACTTGCGAGCCACTTTCAGCTTTCTGAAAAATCTTGCCCTAAAACTGACAAAGAAAAGAATGACATGGCCCATATACCTTATAGAATGGCTATAGGATCCGTCATGTATTCTATGATATCCACCCGACCTGATATTGCTTATTCCATAAGCCTTCTTAGCCGATTCATGTCAAATCCGGGTAGGGATCATTGGGCAGCTCTTAAGTGGTTGTTGCGCTATATTAATGGGACTATTGATAGAGGTCTCCTTTATCATAATTGGTCTAATGATTTTGAACTGGTTGGATATGTGGATTCTGACTTTGCAGGTGATAAAGATGGTAGGAAATCTACCACTTCTTATTTCTTTACTTTGGCAGGGAATTGCATATCTTGGAAATCACAGCTGCAGCCTGTAGTCGCTTTGTCGACTACGGAGGCTGAGTACATTGCTGCCACTGAGGCAATTAAGGAAGCCATTTGGCTTCAAGGCTTATTATCTGAATTGCATGTTTTAAATTCTAAAGCTCTGATTTATACTGATAGTCAAAGTTGTCTTCACTTGTGTAAAAATCCTGTTTATCATGAAAGAACTAAACATATAGATGTTAAGTATCATTTCATTAGGGAAAATGTTTCAAGTGGCTTAATTAATATTGAGAAAATTAGTACTAAAGATAATCCTGCAGATTTTGGTACTAAGATTGTGACAACTGATAAGTTTTCCTTGTGCAGGGACCTCCTTCATATTGATGAACGTTGACTCTTTCTGACTCATTGTTGGCTGAAAAGTTAGATGAAAATATGTTCAAGGTGGAGTTTGTTGGTCCAGTGGCCCATTTTTCACACTATTTTCATTCTTTTATTTTTGGCCCTTTTAATCCCAATGATGACAATAACCTGGTGGGCCTCTTTGTGATAAGAAGTTGGGCTGGCAGACATGATGCTGGGCGGGCCGGGTTCAACCCGACCCGCCCAGGCAACTCGTCTATATAATCTCGCTTTCTCCTGCAGCTAGCCCTAATCCTCTCATTTTCTCACTTGCTGAGCCGCCGCTGCCTCCTCTCTCTCTGACCTTCTGTCTTCTCTCTCTCTTCCTTCGAGCAGTCTGTCTGCTCGTTCTCTGTGCGACCCTTCAGGACTCTAACTTGTTCGTCGGTGCCAGCTAACCCTCGGGTTACCGTGTATGTGACGGTAGTAAAGAGGAAAGGGTGCTTCTTGCTGAGAGAGATCGAGAGTTTCTTTGAGGCCACCGGTTACTGAGGGATTCTTCCCGTTCTTCACCGAAGAACACGCTCGGACAGTCATTCTTCGTGGATACTCAGACTGAACTCGCAGAGCTCATTCGTCTTCCACTGTTGGTGTCCAATCCGAGACCTGAAGGGTCTCGAGGTAAGAAAGATCGAACCTTTCTGTTACTTGTTGTTATTTCTAACTATTTCTGCTTACTAATTGCTTGGACGGAAACCGGGAAGGCACTGAAGGCGAAGAACCCTTCTGTAATAGAATAGGTTTCATTTCTCGCTTCTTGCTTCCTTTATTCTGATCTGTAATAGTAAATAGGTTTCATTTTATTATCTGTTGGTAGCTGGAATTCGTAACACCTTCTAAAGCCCCCAACCTCTTTAACTTATCCCAATAAGGCATATATACTTGTTTTATACTATGAGCCCTCCAAACTTTAGTTTTTTCCTTTTAAAAATCGTTTCAAACTTTGACTCTATATATATACATAAACATATATACATATATATATATATATATATATGTATGTATATATACACACACTCATATGCACACAACAACTATATATAATTTGCTATTTATTAATTATTACTTGAATTTGACCAAAAAATAGAAGGTCGGAAATTATTATTAGTGCATGAAATTCTATTACGAATTTTATAATTTTTTAAAGATCAAGAATATTCAGAAATTGTACACAGTAAGATTTGAGATATATTATTACATTATTTTCTCCTTTTGAAATATTAAATTAACTCTGTAAATATATTTTATAATTTAAATTTATTTTATATAAGAGCAATCTACTAGCGCCTTTTTAGACTATAACTATTTAGCGCTAGTGGAAAATTGACTAATGTAGAGAGCTATTTATCTTCTTTCAGAAGGTTTCTTTATGATCAATCACCTCAGAAAATATCTTCTAGAACATGAAAAAAAAATTTCTCGGGAGCCTTAGACGAGTAAGTTCCAATTTTCTTTTAATTTTTAGTGCTACTTATATTTTCATTTCAATGTGACTTCTTTTGGTCGATTGGAGTCAGCAAATGGCATATAAATTAATATTCTTATAAGTTAATATTCTTATAATTTTTCAGGCATGATGGAGTCAAGGCAATTGGTATGTTGAGGAATGATTTGACCTTCTTTGATGAGATAAAGAATTCAAGGAATTCAGTAATCTTATTGCATTGAGTAATTTCAAGTATATAACTTAAAGAAATAAAATGTTTGCAAGTAATTAAATTGCATAATTTTCGGAATCACATGCTTGTGATATTATCGTTTTTATTTTCTTCATTTAATAATAGAAATTGAAATTACACAAATATTTTAGATTTCATTTCGAAACATAAATCTAAATTCTTCATTGTGTTAATATTTTTTCTTGTAAACAATTTAACTTACAAGAAGATATATATTTCAAATCCATATTCACATACATCTATTCATTTTTTTTATTTTAGATTTGTCAATAACATTATTGATGGAATAGACATCATGCATGATATCTAATCAAATAGAGATTTAGGTGTCTCTCACTAATATTGATTTCAATCTCAAAGAAAGTCCAAAATTTCCAACTATGGTGACAAACAAAGCATGCGACAAGATTTGGTTATTGAGCTTGGAAGCCTAATTATAAATGATCCAATATTACAAAGCAAAGCTCACTTTCCAAAAATGAAAGAAAATAGATTATGAGACTTGATGTTCAAGGGTAAGTGTTTAATTTTAATTAATATATATGTAAATGATCCAATATTAGAAAGCAAAGCTCACCTTCCAAAAATGAAAGAAAATAAATTATGAGACTTGATGTTCAAGGGTAAGTGTTTAATTTTAATTAATATATATATATGCACATATATATAGTGCATACTATATATATTTTAACTTAAAGTTCTTCTTTCAACTTGTTTATGCTTTAGGACGAGCTTTTTAGATCCTTTTAATATTAGTGTTTGAGTCATCGATGACATCGTAGTATCTTCAATGTTTGATGCATTTGTTGAAAGATTATTTGACGGTCCACTCGTATTCTCGAATCAATCACAATGTTAAAGTCGATACTGAGACGTTTATTAGATATAGTTCCGTTCAATTTATATACCTCAATAATTAGTTATACTAATTTTTATGCTGAAATTAGACACGGGATGGAACTTTTAAAAAAAAATAAAAATAGTTCTCATATATGTGCACTTTTAGCTCATGGATCAAGTGTATCTTTCTTGCAATAGATTAAAATGAGCGTATGATTATCCAACACAAATCAAAGCTCAACCGATTACTAGACCACTGCCACCAATGGCTCATCTTCCAACATAGGTTCAACCAGCCTTGGTTGGTACATCTTCATCTTCCATTTCGACAACCTTACCTGCGGGTGGAAGTGCACCCTTTGCTGGACTAACTTCTTGGCCTCCAGGTATTATACTATTTCCATCTTATTACTTGTCAAATTTTACCATGGTTCTTTTCTTTTTTTTTTTTTTTTACTTGTTACAATATGAAATTACTGTGATATTTTTTAAAGAAAAACTAATGTCATATTTAATGATCCATAAGAAACAAATTGCGAACCCTCTTTAATTATTTTAATATGAAAACTTGTAAAAATATTAAGATGACTAGAGAATCATTTTAAAGGGTATTATATTATGTTCTATATAAGAAAAACTATTTAGATTTTCATATTTATACCTATATCAGCCTTGTTGGTCTATCTTCATCTTCGATTCCGGCAATCTTACCAGCTGGTGAAAGTGCATCCTTGGCTGGACCATCTTCTTGGCCTTAAGGCACTATAGTCCTTCCATCATTTTACTTGTAATATTTACCATGGTTCATGTTTTCTTTACTTGTTACAATATGAAACCACGATGATATTTGATAGAGCCGATTTTTAATACAAATAAACACCTTAAATTTTAATTATTAGCTTTTGAAAATATTATATTTATTAGTCATAATTATTATATTTAATTTATTTTATTTATCGTTGTGCAGATTTCCAAAAAAAATGAAAAATAAAGATTCCATATTAAATTTAGTAAAGGGAGAAAAGAGTGTGCATGGTCAGAGGAGAAGAGCAAGAAAAAAATAGGAGAGCTGCGGGGGAGACAGTGGTAGCTGCACAAGCAACTGCCCGAGCTGCAATGAGAGAAAAAGAAAAGCAGCCGCAAGATAGCCACAATTTAAAGCAAAAAATCAAAGGAGCAACAACAAAAAGTTATTTGGAAGAAAAAGCCATGATCAACGAATTAGTTCCTTCTTTCTCTTTTAACTATGAACTAATTTTCTTTTTAGAATGTTGATGAAACTGTAGCCATGTAACTTTGGTTTATTTTATTTTTGGAGATTTATTATATTATTTATGTGATTGCATGCCTTTGGAAATTTCTTAGTGTGATGCAATTAATTCTTTGTGATTATTCTTGTAGAACAATTGTTTAGTTTAATTGATATTTTTATCCTTGCTTGATTCTTGTAGTCTTGAGTATGAGAGATATATAATTTTGCAAGTATATTTTGTGGGTTTTAGAATTGAATAATTCATGCTAATTTCATATGATTTATGTCATAGGAATAAATAAGTCATGCTAATGGTTAAATGGATTATGTCATTTATTTAAACACAATATATTTCTTTAGTGATCAAGCTTGTAGTCTAGATCACCACATAAATGTTCAATCTTTTCTCCTAAATAGAATTAAATCAGTGTTATATAGGTTAGTGATGGATTCAAGGTTCTAAATTGTCTCTTTTGTTAAGCTCTTGTTATCTTTAATTTAGTTATTCTATTTATTATTTTTTACTTAATTTAGGAATAATTTTAGATAATATAATTTCATTCTTCTTTTTATAAAATTAATTTAGGTAGATAATAATTTAAGTAGTTAAGCCTTTCTCTGTGGTTCGATACCTTGATACTTCCATATTACATTGATCTTGTGCACTTGCAAGTATTGGGTTTAAAACTTATTTATAAAAATCTCGATCAATATTTCTTTAAGGAAATACGAATGTGATATTTAATTATCTATAGAAAAAAAATTGCAACCCTCTTTAATCATTTTAACACGAAAACTTACATAAATAATAAACTGACAAGAGATTGATTTAAAGGGTATTATATTTTATATTAAAAAAAATACTTAAATTTTCATATTAATACCTGTTTCAGCCTCGGTTGGTTCATCTTCATATTTAATTCTGAAAACCTGGCCTATAGGTCGAAGTGCATCCTTGGCCGGACCGTCTTCTTGGCCTCAAGGTACTATACTCCTTCCATCATTTTACTTGTTGTATTTTACATGGTTCGTGTATTATTTTACTCGTTACACTATGAAACCACCATGATACTTTCTATAAGGAAAATCTAATGCGATATTTAATGATTCATAAAAAACAAGTTGCAACCCTTCTTTAACTATTTTAACATGAAAACTTATACAAGTAATTAACTGACTAGAGATTGATTTAAAGGGTATCATATTCTATATAAGAAAAACTATTTCAATTTCCACATTAATACTTGTTTCAACCTTTTGTTGGTCCATCTTTATTTCTGATTCCAGCAGCCTGGCCTGTTTGTGGAAGTGCATCGTTGGTCAGACCGTTTTCATGGCTTGTCATATTTTATCATGGTTTTTGTTTTATTTTACTTGTTAGAGTAAATCACCATATTTCTTCATAAATAATTTACACTTTTCTAATTTTACCCAAAAACCAATTTTTTGTTAAAATTTAATCTAAATATAATTTACATGCAGCTTATAGAATAAAATTCTCAGTATCAGACCGCAAAATTCAGTGTTTTTTTGCACGAATTCAACTTGTGTAACCGGAGAGAGTGGCATTTTTTGTCACTTTTAGTTGTATAACAAGCGGCTCTTGTTTTAATACAGTACCACAACTGAACCAACTTGCTATTAACAAGAGGCCCTACATTTTTTTATAAATCATAGTAATAACCTTTAAAAGAGATAAAATGCCCCTCTCCGGCTGCACATTCTAATCACATGCAGAAAACCAGTTGGTTCTGAAACCTTGTTGATAATTTTATAGCATAAGATGCACCTAATCTCTATTTGGGTGAAATTATAACTAAAAATATTATTCTTGAGTAAAACCAGAAAAGTGTAAATTGTTTATGTGAAAATATGATGATTTACTCTTACATATCACAGTATGAAAACACTCTAATTTTTGCTTTTAAGAAAAAACTAATGTGATATTTAATTATCCATAAAAAATAAATTGTGACCTCTCCTAAATTATTTTAAATGAAATTTGTACAAATAATAAGCTGAAATGAGATTGATTTAAAGGATATTATGTTGTATATAAGAAAAAAATATTTAGATTTTCATATTCTTACATGATTCAATCTTCATGGGTTCACATCTTAAAGCTGGACTACTCTAAGTGAAAATATAACAGGCAAGTGAACCTATCAATGCAGTACTAGAGAATCTCCCGAGTTGTCGAACTCAAGGAACAGAGAAGCTATGATGATGACCGTGTCTCTAAGGTTTAATCAAAATAAAATAGTTAGAGAGAATTTTTAAACTAAGAAAAGTAAAATACTTTAAAAATAATCTAAAAGTAATTGAAATCAAGTTTTGGAAAGAGTGTGTTTCAACAGTAGAATCTCCATAGAATCCCTTAGCTAATTCATTGAAAATTTTGAAAATAATAGTTGAAACGTTGATTGGGTCCCACTTATTAAATTAAAGTTAGAGAAGAATTTCTTCTCTTCCTAACTCAATTATTAATTATTAAAGTATAGGAGTGATTACTAATGACCTAAAAACTATAGCTATTATCTCTAATTAGCTACCAAATTCCTATTGTTCAATTATAGCCCTAGATTGTTCTTCCTTTCTCAATTCCAAACAGCCTAAATCAAAGTGCTAATTACCAATAAAGTTAGCAATATAAACAATTCAATTGAACAACAATCAACATTTAATTCAACAATTTATTCCAAAAAAATTAAATGAGCACAACTAAGATCATCTAGGGGTTGAACCCCATTTAAACACATACACAAAAAAAAAAAAAAAAAACCTATCCACTAAACATAATAGAAATCATAAAATCTACATAAGAATTCATAACAAACAAAAGTTTAGAAGGCTTAGAAAGTAAAATTGAAGAATCCACGATCCCGAAACGTTGTCCGAGCTCCTCTCTCGATTTGCCCGAAGAATCCCCAAATTACTCCAAAGAAACTCTTCAATCTAAGTATTAAACTTGAAATCCTAAATTAATTAGTGATCTAAGTCTATTAAGGGAAGTTTTTGGGAGGGACTTTCTCTCGAAAATCGCCTCTCTCAGCCCCCAAGAAATCCTAGACGAATATGGATTACAATTACATTGAAAAACTAATTAAAAAAGTCAAAAAAATTGCAAAACAGCCCCTGCTGCATGACCGTCCGGGTCCTCCACTTGGAATACTTAGCTATTTTTATTGCTGGGTAGCCCGTCTTCTAGTTTTTGTGCATTTCTTCTCATTTCTCATCCGTTCTTGCTCTGTATGCTCCTGTTTCACTTCATTCTTTATTCTAACTCATTCGGGACATACCTATAAAATAAAAGAGAACAAAATGAGCATAAATATGCCATCTTACTACTAACATACTTCGAAAATTAAACATTGTAAAAACATGTATAAAATGGAGATATCATGGGTCCATCTTCATGTTATATTGCTAGTGGAAGTGCATTTTTGGATAGAACATCTTCTTGGCCTCAAAGGTACTATAATTCTTCTATTTTATAACTTGTCATAATTTACCATATTTTGTGCTTTATTTTACTTGTTACACTATGAAACTACTGTGATATTTTTTTAAGGAAAAAGTAATGCCATGTTTAATGATCCATAAAAAAAAAACCCAAAAAAAAATACAACCCCTCTTTTTAATTATTTTAACATGAAAACTTACACAAATATTCAACTAACTCCGAGATTGATTTAAAAGGTATTATATTCTATATAAGAAAAAGAATATTTGGATTTTCATATTAAATACTTGTTTCAGCCTTGGTTGGTCTATCATCATCTCTGATTTCGGCAACCTTACCTCCTAGTGGAAGTGCATATCCTTTGCCGAACCGTCTTCTTGGCCTCAAGTATTTTACTTTTTCTATTGTCTTACTTGTCATATTTTTCCATTTCGTGTTTTTCTTACTTGCTACAGTAAATCATCATATTCGCCCATAAAAAATTTACATTTTTCTGATTTTATAAAAAACCAAATTTTCGTTAAAATTTTACCAAATACAATTAAATAAGCTAAATACTATCAAATTATAAACAAGGTGACTGAATTCGAAAACTTTTTGCACATAATTAGCATGTGCAACCTAAAAGAGTGGCATATTTCTCACTTTAAATTGTATAACAAGCGGTTCATACTTTAGTATAGTACCCAAGCCGAACCGACCAGATATTAACAGGCGGCCCTATACTTTTATAAAATATATTAACAACCTTTAAAAAGATAAAAATACTGCTCTTCTAAATCTATAATCTCCAATTGAAGGAGAAAGAACACAAATATTGTTGGTATTTGCAACTATAGATATATTCTTGAATTTTTTATATTACCTTCTCAAACATTTCTTGTAACATTTCTTTTTTAAAATTTACTTAAAATTTTAAAGTTTGTTTTTTATTTTTATGATTTATGAAGGAAACGTTTCTTGTGTTTCCTTTTTACTTGAAATTTTAGAATTCAAAATTTTTTAGATTTATAAATAAAAAATATAAAATGAATATAAAGAAAGTGTTATAGAAGATTCGTGCGTAATACTCGTAATATAAAAGAATAGGCATGAATAATGTTCGTATTCGGAAGGTTCTTCTTCCTCAATGCAAAGTTCGGAATTTTGCCACTATTATGGGTCTTGGTCAATGGCTTAATTGGAATCTGTCCCAAACTTTGAGCTCTCTTTTAGTGGACGTTGATTGGATGATTATTTGTTGAACAATATATTTTTTTATTTGGAGATGGTAGAATAAATTATCTTCTCTGAAAATTATATTCTTATGTCTGTCCCTGCTAAGATAGGTTTTTTGGCAAAAATATACTTTAGACTTAAAGAATATTAAGTTAGGTTCATCCTAAATCCTATTTAATTACTTTAACATAAAAACTTGTACAAATAATAAGCTAACCTAAGCTTAATTTATGGGCTATTATATTCTATATAAGAAAAAATATTTAGATTTTCATATTAATACATGTTTCAGTCTTGGTTGGTCCATCTTCATCTCCGATTCCGACAACCTTGTCTACTAGTGGAAGTGCATTTTTGGTAAGACAGTCTTCTTGGCCTTGTGGTATTATACTCCTTCCATCTTTTTACTTGTAATATTTTACCGTGGTTCGTGTTTTATTTTACTTGTTAACTATGAAGCTACTGTGATATTTTTTAAGGAAAAACTAATTCGATATATAATGATCCACAAAAACAAAATTGCCCCCTATTTAATTATCTTAGCATGAAAATTTGTATAAATAATCAACTAACCAGAGATTTATTTAAAGGATATTATGTTCCATATAAGAAAAAGAATATCTAGATTTTCATACTAAATAGCTGGCAGTATTGGGCAGTTTTTTGCACATGATTAGAATGTGTAACCAGAGAGAATGGCATTTTTGTCCCTTTAAATTGTATAACAAGCAACTTATATTTTTAAACAATATCCAAACCGAACAAACCAGATATTAACAGGCGGCCCTACACTTTTATAAAACATATTAACAACCTCTAGAAAGATAAAAATGCCTCTCCTGCTGCACATGCTAATCACGTAAAAAAAAAAACCCCCGCTAGATTCCGACACCCTGTTATAATTGTACTGTATAAGTTTCAAAGAAAATTGTATTTGTGTAAAATTTTAAGAAAAATTATTTTTGGATACAAGCAAAAATGTGTAAAATTGTTTATGGTCAAGTTCTTTACTAATCACTTTCTAATTAGGATTCTTATTATCAATAAATTTCTTAAATTTATTTGTAGTAAATATACATGCAGTGTTACCCTAGAATTAAATCCAACAAGAAAGGAACCTTGATTGTTGTGCCTACAAGAAACAATGAGATTCTCATATGGGGGTTAATAAAGGCAATTCGGGAATCTATAAGGGTAACTCGAAAAAATTTAAAAAATTTCATTTTCACTTGAAAATTTTCTCTCTCTAAAAATAATTCCTTAAACACTCTCTAGGACTCTTCAGTTCAATCTCATATATTGGAAGATCCTACCGTCAAAATTAAAAAAAAAAGTTAGTTATTCAATCTATTCTCATTTATTTACAATTTTATCGGTTTAGATCATGAAAATATGCCTTTAATTTGAAAAAGAATCACAATTTTAGATTGTCTTTTTTTCTGCCGAAATGGTGCACTTTCTCCCAGGCCGGAGAAAATCGCTGGTGTCTTTCTCCCGGTCAAGCAAAAAAGCACCCAGACTTTCTCTAGGGCTGGCGATTCTGAGGAGCGATTTTCTCCAACCTGGGCAAAAATCACCATTGACTTTCTCCAGGCTGGGCGAAAATCACCATTGAATTTCTCTAGCCTGGGCGAAAATGTCTGCATTAAATTTATTTTTTTATTATGTATTTCATTGTTTTAGTTCATAAATGTTTAACTAAATTGTTATTTAATTTTGTATATGTAGAATGAGTGTAACTAATTGTTTAATATATTTTATGTTATAATTTTTATTATTAATATGATTATGAATTATGTTTTTGTGAACAATATGAAATGAATTATTATTAGTGAGAAAAAATAAAATAACGAAAATGAAATAATAAATCCCGTTAAGGTCAATAATAAAGTAATAATAAATGTTATTTCAAATGTTATTTAATTTTGTCTCTGTAGAGTAAATGTAACTGGTTTAAAATTATTTGCTTATAATTATGTGTTTAATAAGAAAATGTGTTATGTGATTGCTCAGCTATTTGAATTTTAATTTGAATTCATCGTATTCTTAGTCTTTGGTTTAGGGTTTAGGAGATAAGATCAAATAATATATAAATTAATAACTATTACTAAGTAATATTAGCGATGAACAATAAGAGTATGAAAGAAATAGTAGAAATGAAATAACAAATCCCGATAATAATACGAAATAAAATAATAATAGATGTTAAAGTAAATGTTCAAATATATGATAAACAACTATTAGTGAGTTTGAATAAATAATAGATGGTTCGGCCTAGTGGCCGTAGAGGAGATGACGATCTTGGTCCTGTTACGGATAGGATAGGTCGAGTTAAGGAGCGCACTATCATAGCTTCATCTAGAGGTTTGAGGGGGTGACATAATACATCTGACCTCCCATCTACCCATAACCCCCCTTCCTGCTGGTTTTCATTAAGATACAGGTGCACCCGGGTCTACTATCCAACCACCGCATGTACCTTTTAGATCTCGGCCTCCCCTTCCATCACGTCTGTCTCACACTCCTGTACCATATAAGGCATATGGATCTGCACATCCACCTTCACAACTGCCAGACATAGTGTACGATACTTACCTACATGCTCTTACTATACGACCTCACATACCATATAGATCTGCAGCCCAAGAGCCTCTAAAGGAGTTTAGTGGTCAGTCGAGGCTCTAAAAATAATTTAAAATGAAAAATAGTTACTATATTAATAATATCAAACATCACATTAAAAAAATAAGGCGATAAATGTACAATTTATAAATGACTAGTTAATAACAACATGAGCAGGACTTTGAGCCGGATACATTTCGCAGTATCTCGTAACCCAATCTACAATCCGATTATAATAAGGTTCTGCCCAGCCATTGACTCGTACATCTCGATGATATTGCCATTGGACCTACATTGAAGGCAAAGGGCATCCATCTCGCAACTGTAACTACAGAACATAAAAGAAAAAGTACATAAGAAGGTTTGTAAATCAATAAAACTTAAATAATAATAATAATAAAAGATTATCAATTGCCGCCAAAGTACCTGTATGAAATTTTCTTGTTCCAATATGAATCCGATGAACAGCGTTCCAACAGTACAATCCATACTAGAATAAAGAGGAAGGACGTTGGTCAACCCTAACTATGCAATTAAAATCACACAAAAATTGAATATGTTGGCAATAACATAAAGATGATCAGGAGTATCCATCTAATGCTCATAAGGCGCCGAACCCTCTTCCCAATTCGTCTTCTTTATCAGCTCGTAAACACGTTCTAATGATCCGAATAATTGAACATACATATTCATATGATGGTGCAAATCATAAGACATTCTTCTACGAATTTTAGGCCACTGGTTCTTATCCCCGAACAGAAAATTGGCTACAACACTAAATCCACAATTACCATCACCTACCACATTCTTCCAGTTTTGAATGAACTCATACATAAACCTAGGAAATGCATTGTTGAACGGGAATGGCGTTGATGGGGAATCCTGATTTATAACAGAAGATAAACTAGACCTCTCACAGATACGTCCTCTGCCCTTAACCCTCCCGGAACGGTGGGGCCTACCTCTTCCACATGGACTAGGACCAGACCCTAAGCTTAAACCGCTTCCCGAACCAGACCCTGAACCGCTTGACTTTCCTATCTTCTTATGTGTGATGGACACATGTTCCCAATAAAATTTATCTCTTTTGGTTGAATTCGTCTTCCATCGTCCCTTCGTGACTGCGGTTTCGGGGGCGTTGTCAATGGAGAGCAAGGATCTTCAGGCAACACCGGACATATAACACCTTTGATGAGAATAAGCACTTTTCAGACCTTCGAAATTGGACCCGTAAAAATTTCCTCAAACATTAAGGTGAGATCACGCATCTCTAAATCCATGTCTCTCTCATGTACATTCGAGATATCAACACCAATTTCTAGTTTTCTCCAAAAAATATAAACATCTTCCTCCTGGAGCGGAAGTAAATATTGGCACCTACCAACCAATTCTCATGCACATGGTAGACCGTACGACTTCCTTAAATAATGCAAGCACTTATTTTCCGAATTTTCAACCATCTCGCATGCTTTCTTTATCTCCAGCCATATCTTCTTCAAAGCCAAATGACTGATTTTATTACTTATATTTGTCAATATGGCATTACTCTTCGTGGCATACTTCTCTTTAAGTTAGAAATTTCTAATGAGGTTTTTATTTCAGCAATTTGACCTTCGATGAGAGGGCCGATATTAAGAAACATAGTGTTCAAATCACCATGACACATTGAGAGTTGTAGCTTCAACACCGAATGTTCGCTCTCCGTACAGTTCGTTGTCTCAACCCAAAAATGCAGCACTTGAGATGTCCAGACCCTGCAAAATTTATACGAAAATGGATTCAACCATGTGCTAAACAGGTAATGTAGAAAGTCCGGCCTATTTTCCCACCTAGTCTTCAACACTTCCAACTTACTTCGGTATTCCGCCTCATCAATTTCATTTATTAATTTGTGCCATGAGCCATTCACGAACCGTTGTGCCACCTCTTCATCTTTAACCATCTCTGTCAACTTTGCCAACATATTCTGATCGATGTGTCTTCTACATAAAATATGATATGAATTTCTGAACATATCATCAATCACCGGCATAAGTCCGCTTTCCCTATCAATAAGAATCACGATTGGCTCACCGTCATTAAGAATTGAACCATGCCCAGTTGACATAGCAGATGTAACATATAAGTGTTTTATTTGTTGAAGAACCCATCTGTATGTCGTAGTCTGTTCATTGCAAATAAAAGCTGATGCCACTGTGAAGTTCTTTCCGGTCGGAGTCATCCCTACAGCTTCCAATAGTGGCATATTATACCATAATTAAAAAATAAAGGAGAAAATTAATGATTAACATGGCAACTGTTTTAAACAAACTTCAAAATATTTTTAACTATTTATTAAAAAAATGATTAAAAAGCAATATGCATTTAAATTAATAAATAGATTTAATAATACAATGATCCACTAGAGTACTTACTTGTTCATTTTATACGTGGTATCTATTATCGGTACATATGGCCACGTTATAATCATTGCAATTGATGTTGGTGTGCAACGACAATATCACTAAGTACGTTGCTCTCTTCATGGTTTCTATAGAAGACCATGTAACCCCGTTGTGCACTTAGGCAAAGAATTTCCTCTACTGTGTTTCTTCCCTACATCTGGTTCTTCTTAATCTTCGTAACAACATTTTAAATTTTCTGTGCACTACATATATCATAAAATTCTTTTTATTAACGGAAGAAAAATAAATCTAAAATATTTTAAAGTATTAAAAATAATTCCCTTCTAACATACCTAACTGCACAACCAACGTCTTATTCTCGAAAAAATTGTAGGATATTACGAGGCGGCACATGACTCTTTCTAAACTGCTTAGTCTGTTGCAACTGCTCCTCCGTAAGTCTTGCAGTCTGAGCATGACCGTGATTGTAAACAACTATTTTATGGTTGTGCCTCCCGTTGTATACAAACAATTGTCAATTTTCGCTTGTTGCCATTTGCTCCCCCTTTAGTTTAAATGGGCACCCACATTTTTTTGTTCCATAAGGTCCTCGCCTTTTTATTGGAATTTCTTCTTCCTCATCGTCAACTATTGGTTTCGTATTTTTTTTAACTGCACCTCCGCGCTCGCAAGCCAATGTGACATACGATCGACGGTCAGCTGTTCTTGATCTCTAATACCGATTGATGATTAAATATGTCTTAGCTTTCATCGCAGTTTGTTTTGCCCAGTCGACCAACTCATCTTTCGAACTAAAATTCGGTCTGTTGTGAATAAATGTCCAAGATCAATATATTTTCTGGTTCTAGAAATTCTTCAAACATATTTGGATCTTCATCACTCTGTTAATGTAAATTAAAAATATTAGCAATACAAAAAAAATAAAAAACAAATCATAAACCAAAAAAGAAAAAAAAATTTCCGAAACACTTTCGCCCAGGGGAGCGAATTCACAAAGGAAATTTCCCCTGTCTGGGCAAAAGTGACCCAAAAACTGAAAAAAAAAAAATTCAATCGATGTTCTTACCTCACAACCAACATTTTCTTGTAAAAATTCTTCAAAAGAATCAATATTTTCTTCTAATTTCGTCTTAATGTTCAAAGTTGGAGTTTTTTTCAGAGAGAGGTTAGAGAGAAAGTTTGTAGAGAGAGAAAAGCTTATATTTAAAATGAATTATTTTTTAATTATCCTTATAGATTTTCGAGTTATCTTTATCGACCACTTTTATATTTGTCAGGTGAAGGCTTGAAGCAGTATTCTTCAATCCATAATCTCCAATTGAAAGAAAGGACATAGTATTGGTACTTGCAACTATTGATCTAATCTTGAATTTTTATATTATTTTCTCAAACTTTCTAGTAACACTTTTTTAAAATTTATATTTTTTTATTTTAAAGATATATGAAGGAGACATTTCTTGTATTTTCTTTTATTTAAAATTTTAGAATTCAGAATTTATCTTTATTTTTTACGATTTGTTTGTTTTGATAGATTTTTCGTCATAAATTTCAGTCCGAACGCTGCCCTTTTTCTTGAATGAGGTGGGCGTCCTCAGTTGTTCTTAGGAGCTCCAAAGTTGCCTTAGGGAAGATAGGCTCAAACTGGTTTAGATCTTGGATTATTTTAGGTTGACCCAATGGGACTTTAACTCTTGGGCTCTATTATTGGGCTATCTTAGTGGGACTAGCAGGTGTCCTTTTCTGTCTTTTCTTTTGTTTTGCTTGTTTATAAGGTTTAGTTTAACATTAGTTATCTTTCTCCATGTTTGAAACATGGATAAACATTTTTTATTTAAATTAATCTTGTATTAATTATAAAATTAAAATTTATATCCATACATAAATAGTTATGACAAAACAAAATATTTAACAAGTCACTAATTCAAATATAAAAAAATTTTAGTAAATATATTCATCATCATGCAAAAATATATAAATCTATCCTTTTAATTTATTTATCCGATATTCTCTTCTGCTTTAATATTTGTTCTTTTTAACACAAACGATAGATATCTCCTATTAAAAAACATATATATTAGTATAATACATTTTTATATACTTATAAATATTTATAAGTAAATTCAAATCATATTTGAACCTCCAAGGAAGACGTGTATTGGATCAGTATTTTCGTGAAAAATCTGAAAGATTTGTCCTTAATTTTATTTTTAAATAATTTAAATTTTACATTGAGGAGTAATAATTTTTTAAGCATTAATAACCAATCGAATATTTTTTAACCAAATAAAAATTTTAAAAATTAAGCATTACTAACCATAACTATATCATAAACTATATCGGATATCTACATGATATATATTAGTTTTTTATTTATTAGAAAATTCTTCTTTGAAATGAAATGACCTGAAATAATCGAATGGACAGAGTCCTTACATTTGCTAAAGTATTGGAGATATTTTGGTCACTTCCAAGATAAACGGCATTTCAAATTTCAATTAGTTCCCTTTCCTGTTTATTTAAAATTATATTATTTTAATGAATTTTAAGAACAATGGATTTTTTTTTTCATAAAGCAATTAAAAATCCAACAATTTGAATTATACTTCGTTAGCTATTATTGATTTCTAGTTTTATAAAGAATGACCAATTAAAAACAAAGTGTTCAAGCTATTTTGAATATATCCTTTTGTTTTAGGGAGAATAGGACAATGACCTTGACAATCTTTTATAAATTGTGCTGATAAAAAAATTAGTATGCATTACAATTAAAAAGAATTATTAGCATGAACAAAAATTAAAAAGCATAAAGGATACATCCGGAAAGAGGGAAAGAAAAAATGGAGGAATAGAAATATCATTGAAACTATTCAAATTGTGTCTAAAATTTGATTGTCAAAGATAAATTTACATCATTTAATTAAAGAAGCAGCCAGATGCTTTAGTTTTTTGTGCAAAGGGATCTAACAATGTATTTCGCTCACTCAGATATCATTTCCTGAATTCTTTGAAGTAAAAGACTAATAATATGTTCAACCGGTGGGAGAGCAAAGCCCTCTTCATGAATTAATCTACTCTAATGTAGTACGCATATTTTACAATTCTATAAAGATAGATGACCAGGACACATCACCCTCACCACGACCCACATTCCAGTCGACCCAAGCCTCCATCGGTTATCCGTTATAGTGAGAAGAAATCTGCCTGCTGCTACCCAACTTCCTTAAGTCCATTCACAGTCCCGCATGATAGCAACACTGAAATTGTAGCCCACAAAGCATTAGCAATTAATTTGCTCTTTTTGATTTCTTGAGCAAAGGTAACTACTCTTTTCTTGAGTGTGGTCAAAGCACCACTATTACTGCTAATGCAGCTTGCTGTAACTACTGGCCTCTTATTCTTCCAAGTACTTTGAATTCAAAGGCTAGCATTTCAGATTTCTGTTGGAGATAATAAGGGAAGTTATTTTAGAAGTTTACATATAATAATTTATTTTTCATTATGTTAAGAGATTAAATTCGCATAATTTAAGAATTTATTACCACAATGTGATTCCCTTTCACAAACTTTTTCATTGATTCTCACAAATTTATGAGATAAATTAACATCTTGATCTCTCTATTAATTTATTACATTAATCTTTCCCATGATATATCGCACAATTTTATGATACAAATTTCGTTCATGATTAGGACCCTTATCATGCTATAAGCTATGACTTCTTTTCACACAGTTCCCAATTAGGGCTGTAAACGGGGCGGGTCTTACCCGTACCCGCACGGGTCTGTACCCGTTTTTAGCGGGTAAGGTTTAATTTTATACCCGCGGACCCGTACCCGTATTTATACTGCTATATGGGTCCGGGTAAGGTATAGTGATACTTAGACCCGTATACCCGTATTAATAAAATAATAATATATTTTATATATTATATTATATTAATATATAATTTATAATTTTTTTAACATATTATTTTACTCTTATCTTTTTGTGTATATTTGAACTTTTAATTATATGAATTAGAGATGTTAAATGATTTTATTTGTTGAAAGAAATGTTAAGGAGATTATGTTAATCATGTTAAAATTTTTATTTTTTAAATTATACATTGTTTTACATATTTTTGTTTAACAGGGAAATAAAATAGAAAAATGTCATACGGGTACGGGTATACCCGTACCCTACCCTGGACCCTGGAGGGTCGGGTCTGGGTCCAGAATTTTATACCCTGGAGGGTATGGGTCCGGGTCCGGGTCTGGGGGTACCATGAGGGTCTGGACCCGTTTATAGCCCTATTCTCAATGTATAAAAAAAATTCACACATGAAGAGAGCGGTTATGTATATAGGGTTTTTTTCTAAGCTTAGCCTTTTTTGGTAAAAAGACCCCTAAAGTGGCAAGAAAATTTTTTTTTACTCGGAATCTGTCCATAACGCACAACACCTGTGCGTTATTAATAATGATAACACACGATTGCTGTGCGTTATCACTTACTACTAATTTTCCACTTAATTCGTCAATGTGGCGAATAACGCACAATATGTGTTATTACCCAGCAATAACGCATAATTTTTGTGCGTTATCAGCCACATCAGAAAATATATGTTTAACTTATCACTATTCTATTTAAAAAAATATGAAGAAGTAATTTAAAGTACTGTAAATTTTACTATGAAAATTTAGAGCAAAATTTAGAACAATGAAGAAGTAGTTAAAAGAAATTCAAAGAAAAATTTCATTAATAGAAATCCTAAAATATTACAACACTTTTAAGAAAACAAACTTATACATTACAATTTTTTCTATTATGTCCCGACATGCGACATCTACCACATCTTGGGGGAGAATCTGAATTTCGATCATTCATTTCCCTTCGAAATCTTGTGCCCTATTTCCGACCCCGTTCATTGTTTATATTCGGAGGATGAAATGTTAAATTATAAAGAACATCCCTCCAAATGTTCTTATTCAAGACCGGATGAAAATTCGATTGGTATGTTCTTTTCTACGTTTCTTGCGAATATATATCCGACATATAAGTATCAGCTCTCTCGTAACCATTTTTTCAATGTATATGCTTTCCATTTACAGTAACCACATGATTTATTATTCATTCGTAATGTATAAACGTTATTGAAGGCAGAAGAAGAAGAAAAAATAAATATCCATAAGACCTTGGAAAACCATAGAACAGTATAACGGGAAAAGAGTCTATGCATGGTAGAATGGTGAGAGGCAATTGATAGGGAAGAAGATAGAGTTAACATTGGATAATCCTTTATACTTTGATCCGTGAGAGAGGAGAGTACGAAACTATATTCCCATGAAATCTAAGTTATCTTCTTGTTTGCATTTTCATAAATCAGGGATAGATTAAGGGTAATCTTAAATAATAAATATCAGGTTGATTTAAAAGACTTTTACCTTTTTAATAAAATTCCATTAATTCCCTTCAAAGAAAATAAAATTCAATTAATTTTCGAATGAGGTTCTGTCATACATATACAGAAATACCCTAAGCAAGGAATTTACACATGGTAGGAACCTAAAATAAGTTAGAAGACTAAATTAATTTACATAAGGAAACTATCACCAATGATAAAGATACCATCTGAATCCGCTATATATGATCCTTTATTTAATTATTCAATCGATCATAAATGATTTTATGTAAATATCTGATATCTCATAAAGTTTATTTATTTAAATTAAACTAAAAGTATATTTATTTAAATTAAATTAAAAGTATTCAGTAATTAATTATTTCTAAAATAAGAATGTTGATAAATTTTTGTATGTAGATATTTGACATCTTATAGAGTTTATGCGTTTAAATTAAACTAAAGCTATTCTAGAAATAAAAGTCCAATCCTGAATCATTTTATATAGACATTTGATAAAGTTACGAGAAGTTTGTTATTAATTATCTTTTATGTTATCTACTTTTATATTAATATATTAAGTAGAAAGTTTTTATATCTCCACTTTTCCTTTTTTTTTTTTTTTGAATTTTGAAAATTAAGTTTTTCGGAATTATTTTTATAATATATTTAAAAAATATATTGTATTTTTTCGGTTGAAAATTAAATTTTTTGAAAATTAAAGTTTTCGGATTGATTTTATTAAATTAATTTTTTATTAGATTAACTTGCTTGTTGCACTATTCTCAAATTATCAAGAAATAAAATTTTATTATTAAATTAAAACTCTTCAATTAATTTAAATTAAAACTCTTTATTATTATGTATATCAAATTCATTATTATCTTTTTTCTTATAATGGAGTAGAAAGAGAAAGGAGAAGTTGTCCATGTGGATGCCAAGTGGCAAAAATATGCCACGTAGGATTTCTTTGTTTTCATATATATCCTATTTATATAACACGTACTTCAAACACAAGTGAATATTTATAAATTATTAATGTTATAATGATAATAAAGTTGAAATATTATATTCATAAATAGTCGTAATATAACAAAATAAATAGAAAACACGTCACTAACTATTAAAAAAATCAAATGTCATAGCATTTGTGCTTAAAATATGAGAAAAATAATAAATATACATATTATCATAGAAAAATATATAAATATATATATATAAATCTTTCTCCTCTACTTCAATATTTGTTCTTTTCAAGACTGATGATGAACTCCCATATCGAAGTACAATATATAAGAAAAAAAATCTTATATAATGAAATATTTATAAATAAACATTCAAATTTTATTTTATATTTCTCATAAAAATTTCTTCAGATGTAATTCAAAATTTATCACTTTTCTAATTGCTCTTCCCTAATAGAGAAGTGCATAAGAATAAATACATTTCAATATAATGAAATATTTTATAAATAACTTTCAAAATTTAAATTTATACATTTTAACACAAATATTTTTTAGGTGCACACCTTTTAATTAAAATTGCTTTACTTCCAATGTTCACCAGATATAACTCATGTTGTATCTTTAGGCATTAAATTATATAACCATTTTTCCCCAAAAAAATACTTCGGTCTAATTGATTTTAAATCTCAAAGATTCATAAAATATTACAAAATTTATCATCTTAATTCTAATTTTCAAACCCAAAGAAATGTCACACATGTTCCACCATATTTCCTCCGAAAAAAGAAAGAAAAATATTCATTCTTGGATGATTAATTGTCAGTATGCCTTAGTTTTGGTTAGGGTGAATTTAGGGAGGCTAGTAAAAGGGAATATAAATCAAGACCTAAATGTCTTATTTATATCGTTTGGTTAAAACATAAAAGATGATGGAATGTAAATGTAGATGGGAGCTCTTCCCCTCCACTTCAGCAAATTAGGTCCTCCCAAAACGGGTGAATTGGGATGTAAATAATAAAAGTCATTTTATCCTCTTACAAAATAATTTATTATAAATATATATTAAACTAAACTTGTACTCTATGTATAACATTCTTAACTTGTGCAATCGGTATAATACTAAATTATATATAATAAAAAACTATTTATCTTCCACTTTCACTTCAACCAATAAAAAAAAAAATAAATGTTATTTTCTTGCCTTTCGCCGGTGTAAAAATATTTCAAAATAAATTATTATATTTTCTCTAACAAAAAATAAATAGTGCTACTCCCAGCGGAAATCAAACTGAGACTATATGTCCCTTCTATTTCTATAGTGTCCATTGATCTACCCATTCTTATTCATTCGTATAGTGTCAAACTTTTGATTCTGCAAACAAGAAAAACAAAAGGAAAACAAAAAACAAAACGAAAGTCAAAACTTTGCCCTATTCTTTTTTAGTCTAAAATAGATCAACTTTTGTATTATACAAAAACTTACGTAAAGTTCAGTAAGTCATATTGCCCACAAAACAAAATCCTCCACTACGGTGAGATGGTGTACAATTTGTTAGGACTATGTTAATGTCTTATGTCTAGAAACTACAAAGTGTTATTAAACAAAATATATTAATTGAAGTAAATTTTTAACTTATTATTTCTCTAAAATCAAATAATTTAATTGTGCCATTCATCTTTTATCTTGCTTCCACTATGGTGGGATGTAAACAATAATTTCTGACTCATTCCAATTACGATTGTTAATTCTGTTTCTAATTCTTCTTTTAAAGCAAACCTATCATTTAATACCTTGATACTTAGTTACCTATATTTGTAAAAAGAAAAAAACATATAAGATCTTTCCTATATAATTTTTTCCACCACACCATTAAAAAAACAATATGAATATTAAAAATTCTAGTACATTAATTAGGCTTAGAATATCTAATACACAAATGATGAATTTATGGAGAATGCTAAGTTTTAACGTAGAAGATAAAGAAAAATATTATGCAAAATGAATAGTTTTACTTAAAAAGTAAACAGGACCTAAGTTCAGACCTTGATAACGGTTCCCATAAAGAAATTCGTAAGTTTATGTTCTCTCTCTAATATATTGTATGGGTTCCTTCTCCCTTTTGAGCAAAGGAACTAATTGTACCCATGATAGAAGAGAATATTTATCATTATTTCTTATAGAGGAGAATTGATCGTTCTCATCAACTAATTAATTAATTAAGATCAATTCACACATAAAAAATGCTCAACTAAAAGTGTAATTTTTAAAGAGAGATTAAAAATATAATTGAAACGAAATAATGAAAAATGTGAGTGTATATGTGCTCCATTCTTTGCTCTTCAAACTAGGAGGGAGTAATACTTGTACCTCCTAAAGCTTCTCTTCAGTGGCCATGGTTTGTAGTTGCATCAAAAAACTATTCTTTGACATAATCAAAATAGGCATCATCAAATTTAAACTGCTTACTACTCAAACGTAAATAAGTTACATAATGTCAAGATTAGTCCAGCACTCTAGAAACAAATTCCATGCCATAATATTAAATGCTATGTCTTAAGAATAATCAAGATCAATTATCTACTTAACATGATTATTTGTCTTTATTTAAGAAAAAGAGTTATATATCTTTATGGTCCATTTGGATTAAATTTTAAATCTAAATTCATTTACTATTTTACACTTTTTTACTTTGGACCCCACTTCTTCTCTCACAAATAATTTATCTTTTACACATTCCAAGTAAACACTACAAAAATCCACCCTAATACCGGCAATAGGTTCCTATCAATAGTCCATCCCAAGCATAATGTTCTGTTGGCTCTTTTACGTCTGTAAATTCAATTTCCGATACTTTCTCTGTCAGTAAGTCCATTGCCTGACAGTTTATCGATGATTTGCTCGTGAGACGTCCACGTAGGGAAATTTTTCCGTTGACGTTGTTATATCCTTTGGTAACAAATACTGATGGATGTTTCCGACCAAGTGGCCTCTGTCAGTATGTTTGTTACCAACGGTCTTAGTAATGGACTCTGAGTAACTAAATTAAAATGATAAAACATATTACAGACAGCTTTTCTGTATGTTAGGCCGTCGGTAAGAAATTTTTTTTATATATAAATTATAAAACGAGTAAAAACTCCCTGAAAAACAACAAAATTCCCAATACAAGCAATAATAATATTAAATATTCAACATAATTAACAACGTTCGATATAAAATACTAAACGTTCATACTTAATAATATTAAACATAACATATATACATACATATATAAAATATCCTAATAAAAAAATAAGTAAAATAAATCACACATCCTGATCTGTCCTAGGATCACTAGAGGGCGGCGAGGCATCATCAGTGTCGGGAGCATGAATAAAGAAAGAGGGAGTACAGGAAGATCGAACAACAACATCAAGGGCAGGGGCCTCCAAGTCCACAGCAAGGACATGGGTCTCCGAATCCATAATAGGTGTAGGCAGTGAAGATGTCGAGGCAGCGATAACCATAGCCGCTCTTACAAGGTCCAACAGAGGCGGCAGACGAATGTTCACCAAGTAATTCTGCTCCGTAAACCGCCTCATATACTCGTCGAAAGCATTGGAGATGCTCGAAACGGCAGCCTCCACTCTTCTCAGCATATCAACACAACACGATCAGAGCTAATTCTCAGCCCGATCAGAGCTAATTCTCTGTAAGATGGGGCCGACTGCTCTCAGCTCTCAGATGGACAGCCTCAGATCTAACTCCATAGACATGTCTGCGCCTCACGCCTCCCTTATGGCTATAAGAGCAAGATCATCAGACGCAGCTGGGCCCGTCGTCGCAACCTCCTCCTCAGCCTTCCTCTTCACCTCATGAACTACAATATAAAATATTAGGTAGATAATAATAACTTATACTATATTAATTAGATACACTTTAAAACATTAAAACATTATATAAGTTTAATTTTTCATTGTCATTTCCAGAATTCTTCTGAGGTAATATCCATGTACTCCTCCTCCTTCTCCCCCGAGTGATGCTTGTGCAGCTCCTCCAACTCCTTGCTCTTCGAAAACTTCTCAACTAATATGGCTTGCTACAAAACATCAATATATGCTTAGCGTGATTTACAATTAACTAACCGAAAGATTTAATATTAATGAAATTGAATACCCTCTTTGTGAGAGATTCAGTGAAGAAAATGGACTCGCCGATGTATTTCTCGGGTCCACGTCCCCCTGTCCCTCATTCCTATCCTTCTTATTCTGTTCGGATAAGACTAGAAATTACAGGCTCTTCCAATAATTTAACATTATCTGCCAATATCTCTCCTCAATCTACGTGGCCGCTTATAATCTTTCTAAATGTCGCCCATGAAATCCCTCATCTGAATGCTTGCCCTGTCCTCCAAAGCTTCCCGAACCTTTGACACGGGTACGGTCGGGTCCGATGCACATTTTTTTTGCATTTAATGAAAAATCATAAATTATTAACTTTATTATTGGAAAAAAAACTAAACCAATAAAAAAACTTTGAAATTTGATTCATTTACCTTGAACTCTCCTCACTACAAATACCTTTAGAGGTACCTGACTCTATATATAGTATCCCTCTCCCCCCCTTCCCCCCCCCCCCCCCCTTCCTTCCCCCGAACCTCTCGTGGAATATAGAAGTAATACCAGTTGCATCTCTCAAAGATAGATGCAATATGTTCCACAGAGATAGGGTTAATATATATTATAGTTTAATAATGACAATTATATAAAGTATATTAAACTTACTGATCTACATTCAGCTCCAATTACTCCTGAAGGTCACCAAGAGTCTTCTTCCACGCCACGGGAGCCTAGAAAGAAATGGATGGCTATGTGGATAGCTTTGTGGCCGGCTAAGTAGATGTCGTGAGAACCTCCAAGGTAGAGGTCGTCTACATCTATGTCAGAGGGGGTGTGAGGGACTCAGAAGGTGACGGCAAAGACAATGCAGCTGCATCGAGTGTGGTAGATGGCGTGGGAGTAGTAGATGTTGGTAGCTCCTCTCAGGATATGCTAGCATCCTCACCTATAATATATTGTCTTCTTTATATGGTTCAAGTACCTAATATATTTCAAGTATAAATGAATTAGTTATATAATTTAATACAAATGACGTTGAATTTAAATAATGTTTCGTTTTTTACCTCTCGAATGAGTACATCCACCTGTACTGGACGGGACTGTATATCCTCACTTCATATGGCAAATGAATCATCAAATGCTCCTTGACATCGAAAAATTTTGGAGAGAATATGTGTTCTAACTTGCATATCAAAATGGGAATGCTTTCCTCTAATTCACACATATGAGACTCATTTATGTTCGGGGTACACAAGTCTTGATAGAAAATATTCAACTTAGCCAAACAACTCCACACCTTCGCCAGAAGGAGCTCTTTAAAGGTGATGGGCATCAATCGTTCCATGAATACGTGACAATCATGGCTTTTCAAGCCGATCAATTTCATTTCTTTATAATCAACACACTTGCCCAAGTTAGATACAAATCCATCTTGCAGTTGCAGTTCTTTAACCCAATCAAGAACCATTTTTTTGTTCCTTAGTCAAGCTATAACATGCCATCAGCTTCAAACACTTACACCCACCGCTCTCTTCCGTCAACAAGTCCAGTATGTTGCAATACAAACGTAGGCCTTCTCTAGCCTTGATATTATCTTTTGACTTTTCTTTCACATCCATAACAGTGTTGAACACATTATCAAACACATTCTTCTCATTCTGCATAATGTCAATGTTATGATGAACTAAAAAGGTACGCTAATAAGGAAGATTCCAAAATATACTCCTCCTTGTCCAGTTGTGATCCTTCCTCCTACCATCTTCCTTGCCCAAATGCTTTCCTGAATCGGTGATCTTTGAAAACTCATGAACCCTTTCCCACATCCGTTCTCCCGAAAGTCTCGGTGGTAGGGACAAATGGTCTTCACCTCTACCCCTCTTAAAAGACGTCGAACCTTATCTAAATTGAGGACTCGGTGGCAAGAAACATCAATGATCGAACCAAGATTATTTTCTACCATTTTACAAACGAAAGGACCATGTCCGTTCCATTGAAAATAGACAAGCCAACACCCCTCCCCCCTCTCCCTTCCCCGCACTCTAACCTCTTAACATATCGTATGCTGGGAAGTCAATAATTGTCTAAAGAAGTGTGGCCTATTTTTGGAAATTTTATTTCTTTGGTATGTCATAAGTAAGGGTCCCAACATCCACAACTCATTTAATTCTTCTATCAACAGTTTCTTTTCAGATTTCTTGGAGCTGCGATGAGAACTATCAAGAAGGTTACCTCCTTTTTCATACACATCCAAGGCGGCAAGTTAAACGTGGTTACCATTACTGGTCACGAAAAGTCTTTCTTTCCCTCAATTCCAAAAGGTGAAAACACATCAATACACAAGACAAGTCTAATGTTCCTTGTTTCTGCTAAAAAATCAAAGTAAATCCTATCAAAATACTTCCAAGCTTCTCCATGACGCATCACATCTGGCTCCTGTGAGATTTTAGAATGCCATCTCATGTGTTCGACAGTTCTTTTCAAGGCATATAATCTTTGCAATCGAGGAGTTAACGGAAAGTAAATATTATCTTCACTGGTCTCTTCGGCACAAGTTTCCTCTTCTTTCCTCTCTTCTTCCTACTTATCTTGTACTGATGACTCCTACAAAACTTACATTCCGTTCTATCAGATCCCTCCTTCAAATAAAGTATACAATCGTTAACACATATCAATCCTTTGCGCGGGCAATCCCAAGTCGTATATCAATTTCTGCATCGCATACAGATCTTCGACTATATGATTATCTGTCAGAAAATGCTTCTTTATGTATGCCCCAAACATTATCGTACGATTTTTGAGTCCATTAGTTCTTAGACTTAATGTACAATAACTCCATAATCGTAGATAAAACCGAATTGTCTATCGTCACCATCAACCAACGGTGTCTCTACGACTTTTGACATGTCAAAAAAATTTTCGCCTCAGGATTAGGTGGCTCTTCATGATTCATTTCTTTCTAAGGGAAAAAGTTCAGGCCAGTTTCATCAAATATCATCTTACGATATGAGTTTCTTTCAATCGGCGTTGACCGTGAACTTTCTACCTCAATTTTGACCTTGTTGTACTAGCAAATTCCGCACAAAGACGCTCCTCATCATGTGGCCACATTTTTCCCATGAGCTGTCCAATTATGATATAAAGGCACAAACCCACTTCAAAAGATGTTCCCTCATAGCTTTGGAAGGTATAAATTTCTTTTTTTTACACTTTGAACACGGACACCTCATCTCATTTTCACGCCTGGTGTTCGTTTCAAGACAACGATGAACAAAACAATCTACCCCATTAATAAATTCACTTGTAAGACCTTTAACCCCAGAACCTCTTCATCTATATATCCAACTACGATCTGGTATATTATACATAGCTTCTAAGGATCATTAAGAGAAAGAATATTGTTCTTCATTATTCTACGTTACGATTTATAATCTTTAAACTTTAGACATACCACAAAATCTTATAGTTTTTAGATACAGTGATTTAAACTTTCTCTCATTTATAATCTTTAGAAACAATGATTTAAACATTCAATCGTTTATAATCTTCAGAAACACATGAGAAGGGAAGTTAACAAAAGTCTTTCGAAAAATGGAAGGAATTTCTCAAGTTTATCTTCATCAAAATAGCTTCATTTTTGTTTTATGCTAACTTATTACAGGATGAATCTTAGTTTTTGATAAGTTTAAAAAAATTTTGACAAAGCTTTTTCCTATATTATGGGTATTTTCCAAGTACACAGGCCACACAAACAGGTAACAAACAACTCAAATAAAGATAAAGAGTCAAGGCTCCCCCATAAAATATCATCTATAAGTTAAAGAGTCAGGGCTCCCCCATAAAAGATCATCCATAATTTAAAGAGTCAAGGCTCCCCCCAAAAGCTTTAAAGAGTCAAGGCTCCCTCGTAAAAATTTAAATTTTAAACAAACTAAACACATACCTCTATCGTATATATGTTGGAGAAGATGTCACCAAAATCCTCACGAAAAAAGCCTATAAGGAAAAACGAAAATAATATTAAATTTTAAACTTGTAACATTACAACTCTAATATAAAGAAATATAAACTTAAAGTAATTAAACTACTTAAACTTAAATCTTCATCATTTTTAAGAGAATAAATCAAAGAAAGGCATCAACAACTTTAGCATTATAAAAAAGTTTGTAATTTTTTCAAGTCTCATCGAAGTTTATAAAAGTTAAAATATGTCGAGAGATCAAAATAGTTGTATATAGTACTATAGACACTCAGGATCTTCTAATACTAAATGCATTCTCTAATACATTTTTTATTAACTTTCTCATTAGGGTTTATCTTGCACCGTTCAAGTTTTTTTAAAAGTCTTTTATACTTTCATTATCAAATCTCCTCTCACAAATTATTTAATTTTTATAAAACTCAAAACAAAAAAAAAAAACCATCAAACTTAAAGGGTGGTATTATTGATTTAGTAGAGTGAGGGAAAAAAAGATAAGAGAAAAAAAGTAGAAAATTGGATTTAATCTATTTAGGCCCAAAATGTTTATATTATTGATTTAAGCCAAAATGGTTAAATCTTTTAGAGTTAATTGTTAAAACATAAACGGAATTGATCAAAATAATTGGATTGTCACTATCTCAACATTTTGAAAGACTCATTAGAGAAATTTGAAATTTGAGATTTTTTTTTTGGTGAAAATTGAGATACCTAATTGACACAAATATCATATTTTGATATATTAATTTGAAATTTATCTGTTATTTCGAATCCTAGCGACGGAATAATTAAGTCATAATTCGTTGGTTGATTGTATCATTAACTTTCGGCTCAGTGCATCGGCAATATCATTCTCGCGTCCTGGTCGGTGAACCTAGTCAAAGTCGAACTCCGCTTATAAAACACTGTTAACTCTAAGGACATTATTGCGTATGATTTTGATTATGATTAACATATGTTTGTGTGATGATTATTAAGCCTAGTTTCTATAGAATAAAATAAGCATCTTTGAAGTCTCAAGACTACACTCTTAGAAGCAAAAGATCTTGGTGATGAAGGCAAAATAAAGGAGAAATGATCAAGCCATTGAAGACCTTGAACACTTGTGTCATAGTTAGGGATATGTTAAGGTATTCTGTAAAACTCTCTAACTCTCATCTTTGATTGTTGATCAAGTGTGAAGCACCTTGGATGAATTTTTTTTCATAAAATATTCTTAAAAAAAACTAAGTATTCTTGATAGAGTTTTTGATGTCTTTGAAAGTTTTCTTATCTCTTAAAGAGTATCAAGAATACATGCTTTTGAAATATGAAGGAAAGCTCTTTTGTTGATGAGGAAAACTGGTTGTAGTATCTTTTTCAAAAAGGGTCATCCAATTTTAAAACCGGTCATCCAATTTTTTCCAAAGAAAAAATCGGACGTCCTATTTTAAAACCGGTCATCCGATTTTTATAGCTTCAGGAAAATCGGTCGTCCGATTTTAATAGGGGGTCGTCCAATTCTTACTGTATTAAAAACCGGCATTCCTATTTTAAAAAGGGCTCATCCGATTTTACTTCTAGAAGGAAATCATACATCCGTTTTTAGAAACTGGTCGTCCCGGTTTTCCTTTTTATTGTTAAAAATATTACCGTTACACAGACAATAACGGTTACTTTTTTCTTTCCTATATATAGAGCTCTTGATCAGTAGTAAATAGAAGGTTTTTTAAAATAAAATCGAGATCATTTAAGAACATTTAAAGAGCTTTAAAATACATTCTTCAAAACTTCTTTATCTCACAAAAACACAAAGGAAAAATCTCTTGGAGATTCATTGTTGATCATCCGTCAAAGAAGAAGTAAAGAGGAGCTTGTAGAAGTATTCAATTGTGTTGTATCTTTCCTTTTCAAGCTCACTTGGTAACATTATTCCTTACTCATCTCTTTTTCTATTAATATCAAAGGTTTTTGTTGAAAAACCCCTTGGGTTATCCTTTTATTGTAATTGTGTTGTGGATTGAGGTTGATTGGCAAACCCTTGGTGGATGATCCTCAAACTTGTAATTGTTGTAGACTTTGACTATAGTGGATTTGGAAAATCCTTGGGTGTTGACTGAAGGTAGTGGATGTAGCTCTTAGAGAGAGTGAACCACTATAAATTGTTGTGCATCTTTATTCTTTAAAGTTTAATTCTATGCTTATTGCTTGATTGTCAAAACAAATAAGATTTTGTTTAGGTTGGTATTTTATTAAAAGGAGTTTTAGAATTCTTTCTCAAACAAAATTGGAGATTTATGTTTTAGTCACACAAAATATTTTTTAAATTAGCCAAAAACCTTATTCAACCCCTCTCTTCCCTCCCCCCCTCCCCCCGGTAAGGTTTTTCAATTGGTATCAAAGCAGGGCTTCTCTAAAAAAGGATTAACATCGTTGAAGCAAAAGATCTTTCTATTACAATGGCTAATGTTTCTAATTTACCCTATGTAGAAGGCTCTTCTACAAATAGACCTCCTCTTTTCAATGGAATAAATAATACTTTTTTGAAATCAAGAATTAAAATATATATTTATTCTATAAACTTTGATCTTTGGAGTATTGTAGAGAAATGACCTTTTGTCCCTCAAGAGGATAGAAGAATCAAGAAGATAGAAGAGTTTGATAAATATGATTCAAGAAGGATGACATTAAACTATCAAGCCATGAACATCCTAAATTGTACATTGGATGTAAATGAATACAATCGAGTAAGTGGATGTGACTCGGCCTATGACATGTGGAAACTATTGGAAGTCACTCATGAAGGAAACAACTAAGTCAAAGAATCAAAGTTGGCTTTGCCAGTAAGGGATTATGAACTCTTTGTGATAAAGCAAAATGAAAGTATTAGTGAAACGTTCACTAGATTCACAAACATCACAAATGGACTCAAGGCTTATGGAAAGGAATTCTCAAGAGGAGAAACAAATAGGAAAGTTCTAGATGCACTCCCGAAGGCATGGCAACCAAAATATCTTGCCATAGAGGAATCAAAGGAGTTAAGAACACTCCCAATTGAAGAACTCATAGGCTCTCTTCTCACCTATGAATTAAAAGTAAAAAGGTTGAATGAAATGGAAGAAGAAGAAAAAGGAAAATGAAGTATAGTCTCAAAATTAATGAAGAAGAACAAGCTAGTTCTTCCAACGATGAGGATGATCATGATGATGATGAAGACATGGCCTTGGTTATTAGAAAATTCAAAAGATTCTACAAGAGATTTTTTAACAAAAGGGGAAAGAAATCTCCTTTTAAGAAAAGAGGACAAAACTCTTTATTATTCAAAGCAAGATGCTTTGAATGTAATAGCATGTAACACCTTGTCACCGATTGTCCAAAGGCTATTGAAAAAGAAAAAGGAGCTTTGGAAGCCAAGCTTGAAACATTAAAGAAAAAGAAGAAAGGGAAGGGACTAATTGGTGCATGGGACCAAGATTCAAGTGAAAGCGAAGGTGATGAAAAAGCAAACATGTGCGTCATGGCAATGGAGAATGAGATACAATCTTCACCCTCTAACTCTTCTAGCCTCATTGATGAAATTTGTGATGATGATCCTAGTACTATACTTATTGAAATGTATGATGAGTACAAAAAGGTTCCTAAAAGAAACAAAGATTTAAAAAACAAGAGTCAAGTTTTTCTAGATGAAAATTCAAAACTTATTTGTGAAATAAATCTCTTCTTGAGTCTTTAGAAGTCCTGAAAAATGAAAAAGAGTGTTCAAACAATAATTTTCAAAAACTTCTTTTAGAAAACAAGAAGATTTATGAAAAGGTTTCCTCTCTTGAAAAATGCTTGATTGATTATGAAATTTTAAAGAAAAAGGTAAATGATCTCACTTTGTGCATTGAAAAATTTACTCAAGGAAAAGAAAATTTTGAAAAACTTCTTGGTTGACAAAGATCTTCTTATGATAAAAATGGCATTGGATACAACCACTCTAATGCTAGTTCAAAGTAAACATATTTTGTCAAAGCTTCTTCATCCTTCTCCCATCTTTGTTGTAATTATTGTGGTAAGAGTGGTCATAAGGCCACTAGGTGTTTTGTAAAAAGAAAAGTTGAAATGGGAGCTAAAACTATTTGGAGAGTAAAAACTACTAACATTTATGGACCCAAAAGAATATGGGTACCAAAAGTCATCTCTCCCTCTCCTATTGTAGGAACATAAATCAAGCTCCATGTGGTACTTAGATAGTGGATGCCCAAGACATATGACCGGAAATGCATCCCTCATGAATGAGCTAAGAGAAACCGAAGGTGGCTTTGTTACTTTTGGTGATAAGAAGAAAGGAAAGATCATCGGCATAGGTAACATTGGATATAGTTCATCTTCTTTAATTAAGGAAGTGCTTTTAATTGATGGTTTGAAGTTTAATTTACTTAGTATTAGTCAATTGTGTGATAATGGTACAAAGTTGTTTTTGAAAGTGACTCTTCTACTATCATTAACAAGCTTGGGAACAAAACTATTTTTATTGCAGAAAGAGTTGGTAATGTCTATGTTTTTTACCTTGAAGATCTTATCTCACTAAAAACTAACATGTCTCTCGGTTCATGATGATGATAATGCATTCTTATGGTATAGAAGGCTTGGCCTTGTTAGTATGGATTCGTTAAATCAACTCTCTTCTAAAGAACTTGTTAGGGGCTTGCCAAAACTTCCTTTTGAGAAAACCAAACTTTGTGATGCTTGCAATTCGGAAAACAAGTAAAATCTTCTTCTAAACTAAAGAAAATTATTGCAACTTCAAAACCCTTAGAACTCATTCACATGGATTTGTTTGGACCAATGAGGACCACTAGTCTTGGTGGTAAAAGGTATGCCTTTGTTATTGTGGATGATTTTTCTAGATTTACTTGGACTTTGTTTTTAAGCCAAAAGGCTGAAGCATTTTATGAATTTTTTAAATTATTCAAAAGAGTCCAAACCTCCCTTGATTGAAAATTTATTTCTTTAAGAAGTGATAATGGGAGAGAATTCAACAACCAAGATTTTACAAAACTTTGTGATGATTTTGGTATTTCACACAACTTTTCGACAGTCAAAACTCCACAGCAAAGTGGATTTTTGGAAAGGAAAAATTGAACTTTACAACAAATGGCAAGGTCAATGCTTTTTGAAAACTCTTTACCAAAATATTTTTGGGCCGAAGTCGTAAACACCGCTTGTTACGTGATGAATTGTGTTCTCTTGAGACCTCTTTTAAAGAAAACTCCTTTTGAACTTATTTTCAACAAAACTTCCTCCATTGGCTACTTCAAAGTTTTTGGATGCAAATTCTTTATCTTAAACACCAAGGATAATCTTGAAAATTTTGATAAAAGAATCCGATGAGGGAAATTTTTCTTGGATACTCTTCAAACAAGAAAGCTTATTGAATTTACAACAAAAGAACTTTATATGTTGAAGAGTCCATTCATGTAAATTTTGATGAAACTAACGTTTGTGAAAAGAGAAATGATGATGACATAGATAACTCTTTGAGCTATGAACTAATACACACTCAAGCTTTGGAAGATCATACTAACGGTGAAGAAGAGTTTGAGGAGACACTAGAAGATGATCAACAAACTCTAACATTTTTCAAGATGTGATATATCCCAAAGGGCACTCAAAAGATGAAATCATTGGCGATGTATCACAAGGGGTAAGAACAAGAATTTACTTTATTGATAACTGTGCCCTATTATCTCACACTGAGCCTAAGTTCTTTGATGATGCCTTGTGTGATGAGTTTTAGATTATTGATGATATTTTTACTAAACCCCTCTCTGAAGAATGTTTTTGTTATTTGAAGAAAATTGCTTGGTATGGGTAAATTTCATGATTAATGTATGTTGTTTAAGTTTTCAGACTTCCTCTCATTCTTTATTCTTACAGAAATTTTAAAAAAAACGGACGCCTCTTTCAAAAACCGAACGTCCGGTTCCAAAAATGGACTCAAAGTTTTTCTTTACAAAAATTACCGAGACATTTGGACGACCTCAATAAAAATTGGATGTCCGATTTCTTGTTTCATAAAAATCGGACGACCGTTTTTTAAAATCGGTCGACCGATTTCTTTTAAAATGTCAGGACTTGCAGTATCTTTTTAAAACCTTCTTTCTAATTTTTCAGTCATTTCTCACAACTCTCTCTCACTCTCTCGTTTGAAACCCCTCTCTCTCACAAAGCCCGACCGATTTCTAAGTCCGATTCTCACTCTTCTTCTCAAATTTTTCAAATTTCTCTCTTCTCCAAGCAAGCAAACAGTTTATTGCTCCGTTTTTCTCTCTAATCTTCTCTATTTGAAACCCCCAATCTCTACCTCAAACCCTAAGTCGAAATTCCTTCAAAATGGTGAAAGTAAAGAATGCCGATGTTGGAAGGGATGGTCATGGTGAAGAAGGTAGAAGTAGTAGAAGTGCTAAAAAAGGGAAGGGCAAACAAGTCGCAAGAAGTGAAACTCCTTCAGATAAATTCATCTCAGTAAAAGTTGTTGCTAACTATGAAGATTGGATAAAGAAGAAAAGGAAAATCACTCCCAGATACCGAGTTGACCTATCAGACATGGGAGGTATGGAAATAATTTTCAAGATATTGGTTGGAGTTCTTTACTGATTGTTAATGAATTATTCTATCCTATGATGCTTTACAAATTTTATGCAAAATCTGCAAAGGGGTGAATACAAACTGGTGGGAATGTTGTTATCTCTAGAGTAAATGGAAAGAATATTGCCTTCGATGATAGATTGTTGAATTCCATTCTTGAGACACCCGAAGAAGGAATGCTTTTTTACACAAAAAATAAAAAGTGCTTTGATCCCAATCTGTATAGTGAAAAGAGGTTTGAAGAATTATTTACCAAAGGAATTGTGCTAAAAAGGAGTGAAGATAGAACAGTTGACAAACTTTGATGCCTATGGGAGGATTTTACATCACAGTATTTCGAATATTATTATCCCCAATGTAGGGTACAAGCCTTCAATAACGAACATGCATTCCTTTGTTATGCTAGCAATGGATGAATACAAAAAGATGAATTTTGGTTTTATTGCAATAGAACACATGCTAACTGCACAATCCTCATAAACAAAATGTTTGCCTTATGGTTGTTTTCTTACCAAGGTGTTCCAACATTTTAAGATCACTTTCTTTGGACCAAATGGCCACATTGGAGTCGGTAAGATATACAATCAAAACACCTTCAAGAGAATGGGATTCTCAAGAAATGAAGATGGAAATTGATAAGGGGAGGCCAAGAGGAAGATAGTGAAAATAGTGAAAAAGAAGAAGAAGAAGAAGAAGAAGAAGAAGAAAAGAAGAAGAAGAGGGAAATGAGCCCAAAGATGTGGATGAAGAAGAAAGTGACTCAGAAACGAAGTAAGAAAGATTTAGAAGAGAAACAAGAAAAAAGAAGAGACAAGAAAGAATAGAGGAAGGTTCATCTTCGGGTAGCATGACTCAACTAATGGAAATGATAGCTTTCCTACAAAAATCAATGAACACTCGATTTGACGCTTTAGATGGCAAAATATACGACATTTAAGAAAGGGTTATGAGATTAGAGGCAAGAGATAGAGATGAAGGCCATTGAAGAGATAATGAAAAGGGAGTGACGTGCTATTGGTCTTTATTTCTTTTGTTTAGTTTCAAACTCTTTACTCATTGAGCCTCTTTTATTTCTTTTGTTTTGAATTCTTTCTCTTATAACTTTGGTGCTTATGAAGTTTTATGCTTTTTTTATTAGTCTCAATGATCTTTGTTTCTATGATCTCTTTTGATTAGTTTGAAAATCTATGATGAAATCTTAATGATGAGAGTTTCCTTTATCTTTGTTTCTATGATCCCTTAAAAACTCTCCTAAGGGTCTTTTTAATTTATAACAAAAGGGGGAGAAATATGTGCAAGAAGGGGGAGAAAATGTAAGATGCAAAGGTATTGTTGATGCCTATGTTGGTTGATGCTTATGTTAATGCTTATGCTTTAGTTTGTTGATATCAATGTTGGCATTGTTGGTATATTGTTGAATATGCCTTACATTGTTTGCATTGTTTAACAACGGTTAATAATGACTTATCATTTTCTTATAATGCATATATGTCTTTGATATTTTGAACACTTGAGTTTTTGAGTTGCATAAGGCTTTATGCATCATGTCTTTTTGGCTATATGGCTTGAAGTCGCCTTGATGATTTTTTGAGGCCATATTTGTTGTGAAGCATGTTTTTAGGGGAACTTATCTTTCTAAATTATCTTTCAAACCCTTGGCATATTTTCAAATTCATAGGGAAGTTGTCTCTCTCTTATCGTGTTTGATATGCTTTGCTCTTAATGGTGATTTTCTTGAAGCATCACCATGTTTTTATACTTGCTCTTTTGTTCTTCTTGCATATGTATTTGTCATAATTAAAAAGGAGGAGATTGTTAGCCCTAAGGGCATTATTGCATATGATTTGATTATGATTAAAATATATTTGTGTGATGCTTACTAAGCCTAGTTTCTATAGAACAAAAGAAGCATATTTGAAGTCTCAAGGCTACACTCTTAGAAGCAAAAGATCTTCATGATCAAGGCAAAATGAAGGAGAAAAGATCAAGCCATTGAAGACCTTGAAGGCTTGTGTCTTAGTTAGGGATATGCTAAGGTATTTTGTAAACTCTCTAACTCCCTTTGAAAGTTTTCTTATCTCTCAAAGAGTATCAAGAATACATACTTTTGAAATATGAAGGAAAGCTCTTTTGTTGTTAGGGAAAAATAGCTGTAATATCTTTCTAAAAAAGGTTCATCCGATTTTAAAACCAATCATCCAATTTTTTCCAAAGGAAAAATCAGACGTCCTATTTTAAAACCGGTTGTCCGATTTTTCTAAGTCTTCCGATTTTTATAGGGGGTCGTCCGATTCTTACAGTATCAAAAACAGATCTTTCTATTTTAAAAAAGGCTCATTCGATTTTCCTTCTACAAGGAAATCAGACGGCCATTTTTAGAAACCGATCGTCCGGTTTTCTTTTTTACTGTTAAAAATATTACCGTTACACAGACATTTATGGTTACTTTTTTCTTTCTTATACATAGAGCTCTATAGAAGGTTGTTGAAAATAAAATCGAGATCATTTAAGAACATTTAAAGAGCTTTAAAGTACATTCTTCAAAACTTTTTTATCTCACAAAAACACAAAGGAAAAATCTTCTTGGAGCTTCATTGTTGATCATCTGTCAAAGAATAAGTAAAAAGGAGCTTGTAGAAGTATTCAATTATGTTACATCTTTCCTTCCCAAGCTCACTTGGTAACATTGTAATTGTGTTGTGGATTGAGGTTGCTTGCAAAACCCTTGGTGGATGATCCTCAAACTTGTCATTGTTTTAGACTTTGATTATAGTGGATTTGGAAAATCCTTGGGTGTTGACTCAAGATAGTGGATGTAGCTCTTAGAGAGAGTGAATCACTATAAATTGTTGCATTTTATTCTTTAAAGTTTAATTCTATGCTTATTGCTTGATTGTCAAAACTATATGATTTTGTTTGGTTTGGTATTTTATTAAAAGGAGTTTTAGAACTCTTTCTCAAACAAAATTGGAGATTTATCTTTTAATCACACAAAAGATTTTTTAAAATTAGCCAAAAACCTCCCTCTAATGTTTTTTCAAATACAATAATTCTTATATATATATATACAATCACTCTTTTATTTATATTTATATATGAGATACCTAATTAACACAAATATCATATTTTGAGATACTAATTTGAAATTTATCTTATAGAACACAATCATTCTTTTATATATATATATATTCTTTTATATATATGAGATACCTAATTGACACAAATATCATATTTTGAGATACTAATTTAAAATTTATCTTATAGAACACAACCAAATACTACAACCAAATACTACTAATTATATGAAACTCACAGAAGATGCATATAATCCAATTCAAAGATATTATTTACCGAATGAGAAAAAACTATAATTTCACTGTTTTGAAATAGAAAATGTTTGTTAACTGAAAAAAAAATAAGACTCATCATCAACCGTGGCTAGGAAAAAAAAGCAAAGAGGCAAAAACAACTTCGGGCCAAAAAAAGAAAATCACCTAGTTTCAATTCCGACAATCAACGACTGCAAGAAGCTCCCCAACTTGTCCGACGCGTTCTTAAGAGAAGAAGAAAACATTAAAGAAGAAAACTATTGATTCACTTGGAATTTGTGAGTTGAGAGAGAGAGAGAGAGAGAGAGAGAGAGAGAGAGAGTTACCGACAATCGGAGTAGCGGGAATCGATGGCCATCGGCCAACCATCGTGGGGTCTATAACGGGAAGGTCATTAGGAAGGGTTTGGATAAGGGGGGAGAAAAAAGGGTTCCATTATTTTATATGTCTAATCTTTGGTTTTCGACAGACATAACAACGGACCTCTCATCGATAACATAACATCATACGTTACTAATGAAAATCGCATTGGTACCTTAAATAAATGTAAACGGAACAAAGAAGAGTCAATAAAATCTGTGTGGCGCCACAATTCATTGTTTTCAAGTTTTTGTGAAAATTGTGTTGCAAGAAGCTGTTCTACAGACAATGCGGTTCCCACCAATAAATACCGTTTTCTATAGTGACTTTTTTCATTCTTATTTCTAATACAAATAGACCCTTTACCTAAACTAAACTAATTATTTTTATTTATCTCACGTATAGTTTTTTTAATAGACATTTATGTTGTAGATTTGCCATATATCATGAGAATCTTCTTCATCTTTTTCTTTTTTGGCTGGGAGGAATTCTTCTTCTTATATCTTATTTTTTTAAGATTTTAGAATTAGTTGATTTTTTTTAATATAATGAATTTGAGGATGAAATTAAAATTAAATATATTTTAGTAAAATACACTCCCCTTTTATAATAATAATAATAATGATAGGGTTTGTATTTTTTTTCTTTTATTTTTATGAGTAAATGATAAAGTTTTTATTAGGCTTTTAGAATGTGCGGGTACCAATAATAATAATAAATAAATAAATAAACTTTCATATCATTCTGTTCTTGATTATAATATTTGCATTAGACTTTTTATTTTAAACTAACACGGAAGGTTCCCATAATTTTTACTTGGGGAGTTGAAAAGTCAAAAATTATACTATAGATGATAGAACAAATTGTAGCTGCATACATCATTTTTGTTGGATGAATCCTAGTGCTAGTATATATGTCTACAAATTAAAGAACAATCTACGAAGATAAAATTTGGAAAAAAAAAAAAAAAAAAAGCAAGTGATAAAACATGGAAGGGGATCAATTGATTCATAAGAATGTCATGTTTGTTCAGAAATTGAAATTTGAGATGCTTACAATCTCACCATATATATTCTTCTATTTGTCTGATATATAGGATTAATTTTAAAAAATTACCCTTTAAGTTAGACAAATGTCCTGTCAGTGACAATTTTACTCAAATTTTATACTCCATAAATCACAGTTTGAGCAAACATTATCTAAACAACTTTTGATATATATCATAACAAAATTTATGACAATGTGTTCCAACATGAATTTAGGAATGAATATATTATACTAAGCAACTTTTACTCTGAATCTGATGAACACTTTTTAGTTTGAGCTTTAGATGGATTTGAAGAACATCCACCATCAATAAGAAAAGATAACTTGACCTTTATCTAAGCATTGGGAGATCCAACGGCTCCGCTTCTCCGCCAATTTTCTCCATTAATTTGTTTCAACCTCTGCTCCGTCAGGAGCTCCAACCAAGTCATCCGAGTCTAGCCGATGCGATCACCTCATCCAGCTTGTCCTCCACCGCTTTTGCAACCGTCAATATCTCTTGAACCTTGGAATTCTCCATGATTTAATACACATAAGAGGAAGAGAAAATTTTTCAACTTCCTCTTCCTTCTTCAATTAAACTTATATATATATATATATACAGAGAGAGAGAGTATAATATAATCCCAGAAGTTTATTATAAACACAAAGAGTTATGTTAGATTCACCAAAAGAAAAAATTGACATAAATAGCCATAACAGAAACTCTCGTATCTAATTAATTTATAAATCCTCAAGTAGGAATTGAATTCATCCATGCCAAACAATTTTGAGCAAAAATTTCTGTTACAATACTTTGAAAAGAAGACATCGAATCAACAATTAAAAAAATTTTAAAAAAAGTTGATACAATAAAAAAACGCATTCAACAAATATTGGAAGATATTTCTCCATAAAAATGTATATTGGTTCTTGAGAAGAAGAAAAAGAAGAGAAAGCCATCGATACAATCACCCTATTGCACAAAGTAAAATTTTACTAAAATACATATATATATATATATATAAAGATCAATATACCAGTGATGGAGAATTAGTAGGGATTTTTTTTTTAACTGTAATTGATCTGATTGGTTTTCGATAAAAGATTTGTTAGATGATAAAGAAAAAAAGAGTTGATTTTGATTTACGTTTATGTAAAAAAAAAAATTGATTATTATTAAGTCGGAAATATATGTATAGCGCAAAATAAATCAAAATAATTTATTTTTAATTAGAAATTTTCTCTCTCTTCAGCAAATCTCTCACTTCTCTTTAAAACTTCAAATTTCAACTTCACATTTAAGAAGATCCAACCGTTGTAACTCGAAAAAAAGGTTAGTACTTCGATCTATACTCATTTATTTACATTTTTATCATTTCAAAATTTGAAAATAACTATTGGATTGAAAAAAAATTACATTTTTTTAACAAAGAAATTTTGGCCAGAAAGTCACCGAATCGCGGGTAACGGCGACGGAAAACACGCCAGATCACCTGGACCGGCAATCGGAACATCGCCAGGTCGCCCGATTCAACGACCGCGGCTGGCTGTGACCGCTGAACCTTGCGATCGCTGTGCGGTACCGGTCGCTCAGTCCAGCAATCCGGTTCAACCGACTGCCCGGTTTTTTTTATATTTTTTTTAATTTTTTAATTTATTAAATTTTTTATTTTTTAATTTTTTTAATTTATTAAATTTTTTATATTTTTTAATTTTTTTGAATTTTTTAATTTTTTTAATTTTTAATTTTTTTTATTTTTTAATTTTTATTATTTTTTATTTTTTATTTTTTAAATTTTTAATGTTTTATTTTTATAATTTTTTACATATTTTTTATTTTTTATTTTTTATTACTTTATTATTTTTTATTTTTTAATTATTTAATTATTTTTTAATTTTTTATTATTTTTTAATTTTTATTATTTTTTAATTTTTTTATTTTTTATTTTTTTATGTTTTATTATTTTTTTAATTTTTTGTACTTTTTATTTTTTTATTTTGTATTTTTTTTAGTTTTTATATATTCATTTTTTTATTTTTTATTTCATTTGTCTATGCTTATATTATTTTTTTAAAGTTATGATTTCGTTTGTCTATTTGTTTAGTTTAGAGTTTATATTATGTTATTTAATTTGTTAATTTTGTAATTTTTTTATTACATTTGTTTATGCTTACGTTGTTACAATTAATGATGCTGTTATTTTTTAAAAATATTATGATTACATTTATGTTTATTTGTTTAATTTGTAGTTTATGTTATGTTATTTAATTTGTTTTTAGGATTTGTTTATGATTATGTTAAATTAATGATTATGTGATTTTTTAAAAATAATTATTACGTTTATGTTTATTTGTTTAATTTATAGGTTATATTATGTTCAGCATAATTTGTTTATGTTTATTAGGGTGTCTGTGGACTTGACTGATAGTATAATTTTGTTTATTTAGAATTTATGGTGTAGGGTTTATACGAATAATACGGCTTTATAAACAAATGTCCTAAACAAATTACATAAATAAGCGTTTATGGGGTAATAAATATAACTATAATTAATTTAGTTTAATGCATGGTTTTAACTTAATCATATAAAGATGAAGAAAAATGCATTACTTGTGTCGTATAAAAATATAATGAATTAGACAGATATTATGTAATGTCATTGAGGAAAATGTTTGCTAGTTTGTTTAGATGGTTCAGCCGGGAGCATGTAGGAGTGATGATGATTTAGATGCTGGGACAGACAAGACCGGTCGGGTTGAAGGTCGGTCAGTGACTGCGTCAACCCGTGGTGTGAGGGGACGTCACAGTACATCAAACATACCGTCCACTTCTGCACCTAATGCACCGGGTATGTATTATGACCCTGGTGCATCGGGGTCTTCCACCTAGCCCCCCTATACCATTTATGACCCATCCTCCTACCACATCATACCATCCGTACACCCCCGTACCCTATGACCCTTACGGATATTCTCAGCCACCACAGACAGCATATGATCCATATGCATATGCTCCTTCTCTACCTATTCGTATGCCTGGCTTGGATCCAACACAGCATTTCTCTATAACTCATATTCCATTAAAAGATGTTAGTGGTTCAGGGTTGCAGTTAGGTGCACAGTTCTTCAAGCAGCTTGCTGGGTTCGTCCCAGTGGACTCATCTTACAGCGGTGCTGAGTATGGAGCCACTGCTTGTGGCAATTCCTCATCTGATGTTGGGTTGGGTAGAGATTCTGGTACATCCCGATCTGAGGAGGCTGACAGAGTTGGTTCTCTCCGCATTCATAGTAGTGAGGGCAATGAGGATGAGCGTGAAGATGATGGTGGACATGATGATGATGATGATGATAGTGACGATGACGGTGATGATCACGAACCTGTTCCTGTGGTTGAGGCCTCATCTTCCGGCCATAGACATATTCCGGGCAAAGGGAAATGATTGATTGGCAGTTTCATGTCAGTGATGAGTAAGATTGTTGGGTTGCGACAAAAAAGACCCGAGAAGTCGCATCCTCCCACCAACCCTACACAAAGAAAGAAATCAAAGAATGACGGTTGGGAACAGACAGGTCCAGCTGATGGCAGTCCACAGGATCCAGTTATTGTCCCTTCGTATAGCAGTCATGTCGCTGGTTGTATATGGCGTGGTCAAGTAATTTGAATATTTTGTATATTGTTTATTTATGATTATAGATTTGAATATTTTGTTTATTTTTTATTATGGTGTTTACATTATTTTTGCAGGATAGAGGCATTTTGAAGTCGAGGTCCCGCTACGTGTCCCTGACCGGTTAGACCCCTAGTGATCCTACAGTAGTACAGTTGGCAGGGAAGACAGGACTATCACATTTGAGGTCCGGCATGTTCCAGCATCCGAACTCCTCCTTGCTATCTCCTTTTGTGGAGAGGTGGCAGCCAGACACTAATAGTTTTCACATGCCTGGGGGGAGATGACTGTTACATTGCATGATGTTGAGTTGATTCTGGACGTACCTTCTTACGGTAACGTCGTCGACCATTATTATTCACAGGAGTAGATAATTGCAGTTATTCAGAGCGATCTTGATATCTCCACTCTAGCATAGGCATAAATGCGCAGAACTTGGCGGGAGTTGCTGACTCACCTCGTAGTGGACTGTCTACGGAGCAGAGGGCAACCTGTTACGTCTTGTATTTACTTGGTAGTTCGCTCTTCACTGACAAGAGTGGAAATAATGTCCCTGGGAAGCTGTGGGTGCTCGTGAAGAATGTTAGTTCTGTTGGTGGTTTTGCATAAGGTGCTACTACACTAGCCTACTTGTACCGGAGTTTAGGGTAGGCCTCGTGCTGATGCGAAGGAGTTGTCTGGTTGCTGGTCGCTGCTTGAGGTAATATCATTATAATCTTCATCCTGTTTAATTATATTTTACGTTTTAGGGTTTATTTTTGTCTAATGATAAGATTGCTGATTTTTTTAATTAATTTTTTTTGTAAAAACTTGGATATACCTGTATTTTCCTATGTTTGCTCCTCCGATGAAAGCGGAAGCGAGGTTGGGAAACCTTACATCCAGAGGTTTGCGATGTTGGGTCACAAAATGGAGAACAAATTAATCGACTTACGCATTCATTTAGACACGATGACTGCTGATGAGGTCAGGTGGACTCCGTACAGATCTGATGAGATTACTGATATATGGGTTTCTACGTACCATGGAATGATTGCATACTTTGATTGTATGGAGCCCTATATGCCCGATAGAGTTGTCAGAGAGTTTAGGTGGGCTCAATGCATTACAGCTCATCATATTTGTCCTCAGGAGCATCGCAGGCCAGCAAAATAACAGGGTGTACATGGTGAAGAATGTGTTCATAGAGGCACTTTGGCTGGAGCCACCATCTCATCTGCTTACGTCTACATGGACCAGTATCCCTGCTATACCTCCATCTCGGTGCACAGATGATTACATGCCTTGGTTTCTCCCCCGCACTCATCCACAGATTCAAAATCCGGACAGGCTCCCCCGCGGCGTGCAATTGCCGACCATTGCTCCTATTACACCGGATGTTCTATTGGATATGGTAGCTCGTGAGTTGGACCGTGACGATATTGATGATGCTACAAATGTTAGTAGGGCTTCCGACATGATCAAGAGGTATCATCAGACTCGATATTAGTGCATTGTTTTATGTACTTGACTGGTTGTTGTTTTTCACTCATTTTGTAGTGTAAGACTTTTTTTGTAGTGTTGTTGTTACTTGGTTGATGGGATTTTTTTTATGCATTCAGTTTTTTTACATTTGTAATAGAAAAAATATAAAGCACCATAAACCCGAAATACATTATATATAAAGATATTGAACCATAAAACGAGTTTACATTTATCAAAAATAAAAAATATACCAAAAAAATTCAACGTATATATGTTTTAAAACTAAAGTAAAAAATTTCGTACATATAATTTTCTTAATCAAAAAATAAAGTCCTATTTACTTTCTATTTCGAGCAACCCTCGTGTTCCATCTATGCATTCAGTTTTTTTACATTTGTAATAGAAAAAATATAAAGCACCATAAACCCGAAACACATCAAATATAAAGATATTGAACCATAAAATGAGTTTACATTTATCAAAAATAAAAAATATACCAAAAATATTCAACGTGTATATGTTTTAAAACTAAGTTAAAAAATTTCGTACATATAATTTTCTTAATCAATAAATAAAGTCCTATTTACTTTCTATTTTGAGCAACCCTCAGTTCCAATCTGCAATCCTATGCTGATACGAATCTGCCCAATTGCTGACCCATTCGGAACGATGATGAATCCATTGAACGTATAAAGGAGGTATCGGACAACAATCATTCAACTGTAGTTGTGTAAAACAAACAGAAATATGTAAATGTCAGAAAAACTATAAAACCGAACATCATATTATACAGAACAACGTAAAAAATCATAAAGATACAAGTATTCGACACTTACCTGAATAAAGTGTCGTTCTTCTGTCAAGAGACCGATAACCAATGTACCTTCTGGACGATCCGAATACGAACACAAAGGTAACACAGTCGTAGAACCAAGCTGTGCAATTAGTATCACACACAGATTGAATGCATTTGCTATGATGTAAAGCGAATCAGGTGTTTCGAACCAATGCGCGAACGGCGCAAGTCTATCCACTGGCCAATGTATCCTATGAATGCGCTCATTAATACGTTCCTCTAAACCCACTAAATTAACATACAAATTCGTCAAATGCTCCAATCCATAAAGCGTTTGTCTACGAACCTCTGGCCATTGATTTTCATCACCGAATACAAAATCTGCCACAACCCGATAACCACAATTTCCGTCACCAATCACATTCTTCCAATTGCTAATGAAAGGATAAATGAAAGCAGGGAAAACGTTTGTGTAAGGGAATGTGGAACACGGGGATACATGTTTCGCAGTAGATAAATTATTTTGGCCACTGTCGCGTCCTCTGCCCCTTTGCATAGGAGCTCGTGGTGGTCTCCCTCTCCCACGGGATCCCGACCCAGAACCCGATCCGGGGCAATGACCTAGATCCAGTACCAGAACTAGAAACAGATCCGCTTGACTTCTGTAACTTTCGATGAGCAGTTGACACGTGCTCCCAATGTGACTAGTCTCTTTTTGTTGAGTCCGTCTTCTTCTGCCCTTTAGTGACTGGTACCTCGGGAGGTGATGTCAATGTCACATCCAGATCTTTAGGCAAAACAAGATTCAGTACCCCTTTCACAAGACGACGCATCTCTCTAACTTTGGATATGGGTCATGTACTTATCTGATGCAAGAGGCCAGTGAGAGAACGCATCTCAGAATCCTTGTCCTGTTGCCGAGCTGAAGGATGAGGACCGCCAATTTCTAGTGTCTTCCAAAAGGCATTAATATTATGTAACTGTATAGGAAAAACGTGATCGAACCGTGTAATCAGCTCGCAAGCACAAGGGAGGCCACGTGACGTTCTCAAATAGTGTCCGCACTTATTTTTTGGATCATCATATATCCCGACAGCTCTTGTTATCTCCGACCATATCTTTTTGAATGCCAAGTGACTGATTTTATTACTTACAATATAAAATATGTGTTTACTCTTCACATTATGCTTCTCTTTAGTCTTGGAAAACTCTAATGATGCCTTAATGTCTGCTATTTGACCTTCAATAAGCGAGTCAATATTAAGGAACACAGTATCCAAATCATCATGGCATGTTGAAAGCCATAGCTTCAGCACTGAGTGTTCACACTCAGCCCTATTAGTGGTCTCCATCCCAAAATGCATATGACTCTTAGTCCACCATCTCACGAATTTATGAGCAAAAGGATTCAACCAATTGTTGAACAAATAGTATAAGAAGTCTGGTCTGCTGTTCCACTTCGTCTTCAGAGCATCCAATTTGATTAAGTATTCCTGCTCATCGATTTCGTCCAACAATTTCCTCCATGACCCATTTACAAACCGTGATGCAACCTCTTCATTTTTTATCAACTCGGTTAATTTCGCCAACACGTTCTGATTGATATGTCTTCTACATAGCATATGGTACGCTGTACAAAACACTAAGCCGATCACGGGCATTAAACCACATTCTCTGTCTGTAATAATTACCTTCGGCATAGTCTCACAAACATCTTGTTGATTCTCTGTTGACATTGTATTTAAAAAGTGTAGATGCTTAAACTATTAAAGAACCCATCTATAAGTCGTAGCCTGCTCATTTTGCATAAAAGCACTAGCCATAATGAAATTCTTACCAGTCGGGGTCATCCCTACCACTTCCAACAGTGGCATGTTGTACCTATTTTAAAAAAACACATAAAGCAGATAACTTGTTTAGAAAATAAAATAAAACTCAGTAAACTTAACACAAAACCGATTAAATATGACATATTTCATTGTACTATTCAGTCAAGGGTTACTCCTAAACAGTCAATTTGCAAATAACACATAAATGTACGATTAATATAACAAATTTAATACAACTTAATTGTTTGTTTTATATGTCGTATCCATTATAAGTACGTATGGCCACGTTATCAACATTTCAATTGATGTCGGATGTGCAATGACAATGTCACTGAGCATGTTGCTGTCCTCACGGTTTCTGTAGAAGACCGTGTAATCCCGTATAGCACTTAGGTAGAGAACTTCTTCAATCGTGTTTCGCCCTTGCATCCTATTCTTCTTAATCTTCGCAACGACGTTATATATTTTCTAGGCACTACAAAAAGTCATGCAAATCATATTATTAGAACCTCAATTTAAACCCTAAACATAAAACCAAGATGCATTAGAGTTAATGCAACATACCTAACAGCACAACCCACATTTTGTTCCCGAAAAAATCGTAAAATATTACGGGGTGGCACATGACTTTTCCTGAATTGCTCAATTTGTATCAATTGTTCATCTGTCAGTTTTGTAGCCTGAGCGTGACCGTGAGTATATACACCTATTGCATGGTTATGCCTCCCATCGTTGTACGAATACTTGCCAATTTTCACAGATTGCCATTTGTTCGCCTTTTAATTTGAAGGGACAACCACAGTTTTTAGCCCCTTAAGGACCCCGCCTTTTTACTTGAACTTCTTCTTCTTCATGTCGACTACGGGCTTCTTTTTCGGTTTATTTGCACCTCCACGCTCACAACTCAGTGTAACGTACGGTCGTCGGTCGGATGTTCTGGATCTTAAATACCGAGTGACAATCAAATACGTGTTCAGTTTTATAGCTGTTTCTTTTGCCCAGTTAACCAACTCTGGTTTCGAATTAAAGATTCGATCAGTTGCAAATAAATATCCGTGATCCACGTACTCTTCCGGTTCCAAAAATTCTTCAAATGTACTTGGATCTACACCGTTCTGTCACGATATAGTACGAAAAAATTAAAATATGAACATATTATATATTAAAAATAAAATTATAAAAACATTCTAATGAACAAAAATTTCATACAATAACATTTACAAAAAAACAAAAAAAATTATTTCATATATTAACATTTAAGGAAAAAAACACAAAGTTCATATAGTAACATTCCCAAAAAGAAAATTCTAAAGAAAACAAAAAATTAACATTCTAAAAAAAACAAAAAATACAAAAAAAATGGGGCCCGATAAACCTAACTCGGAAAAATGAATGTATAGCGCGAAATAAATCATTATTTCCCTTCCTTTTCCCTACTTTTTCTCTCAGTAAAAAAATTCTCTATTACTCTTATTTACTTTCTATTTACTCTAAACCTATAAACTTTAACATCCAACTTGTATTGGAGGTACATATGGATAATTACGAAGAATTTGTAGAAGAAAATATCAGTTTAGAGGTAAGAAAAAAAAAAAATTTTCGGAATTCTTGGTCGGATCGTGGGGGGTGGCGACCCGGACGCTCCACGAACGCCCGGCCGAGCGACCCAGGGTGAAGGGGATCGCCCAGCGGCACGACCCGGACACGTCCAGACTGTCGTCCTAGGCGACCCGAGTAGGTTTTTTTTTTTTTCAATATTATTTTTTTTCAATATTAATTTTTTTTCAATATTAAATTTTTTTTAAATATTAATTTTTTTTCAATATTAAAAATTTTTTAAATATTAATTTTTTTTTTCAATATTAAGTTTTTTTTCAATATTAATTTTTTTAAATATTAATTTTTTTTCAATATTAACTTTTTTGTTAATATTACTACTGTTTTTTTTAGAGTATTTGTTTAGAATGTTCATTCTTTCTTTTTTTTCGTTTTAGAATATTACTATCCTTTTTTTTTAAGAATGTTCCTTTTTTTTTTTAGAACATTACTATTTTTTCAGAATATTCTTTTTTTATTTAAATTTTAGAATTTTATTATTATTTTTTTAATTTTAGATGTTATGTTTTTTAAAAAAAAAATTTATTTTTTTCAATATTATTATTATCTTTTTTAATATTACTACTGGTTTTTTTTATAGTATTTTTTTAGAATGTTCCTTTTTTCTTTTTTTTTGTTTTAGAATATTACTACTTTTTTTTCGAGAATGTTCCTTTTTTTTAATATTACTATTGTTGTTTTTAGAATGTTCATTTTTTTTAGAATATTACTAATTTTTTTAGAATATTCGTTTTTTAATTAAATTTTAGAATGTTATTATTATTTTTTTAATTTTACATGTTATGTTTTTTTTAAAATTTTAGAATGTTACTAATTTTTTTTATTTTTGTTAGAATGTTACTTTTTTTTTAATTTATGAATGTTACTATTTTTTTTTAATAATATTACTAAATTTTGTTTTTAGAATGTTATTAATTTTTTTAAAATTTTTGTTAGAATGTTACTTTTGTTTTTTTTTTAATTTAAGAATGTTATTATTCTTTTCTAATTTTAGAATGTTACTAATTTTTTTTAGAATGTTATTAATTTTTTTTTTTTGTTTTTTTATTTTTGTTAGAATGTTACTTTTGTTTTTTTTTTTAAATTTAAGAATGTTACTATTTTTTTTTTAATTTTAGAATGTTACTAAAAATTTTTCTTAGAATGTTATTAATTTTTTTTTTTGTTTTTTTAATTTTAGATGTTGCTTTTTTTTTTTTTAATTTAGAATTTACTATTTTTTTGTAGAATGTTACTAATTTTTTTTATTTTTTTTTTAGAATGATAATTTTTTGTTTTCTTTTGAATGTTAATTTTTTGTTTTCTTTAGAATATTTTTTATTTTTATTTTTTGGAATGTTACTATATGATTTTTGTGTTTTTTTTCTGTTCTTTCCTTAAATGTTAATATATGAAATAATTTTTTTTGTTTTTTTTTTCTAAATGTTATTGTATGAAATTTTTGTTCATTAGAATGTTTTTACAATTTTATTTTCAATATATAATGTGTTCATATTTTAATTTTTTCGTACTATATCGTAACAGAACGGCGTAGATCCAAGTACATTTGAAGAATTCTTGAAACCGGAAGAATACGTGAATCACGGATATTTATTTGCAACTGATCGAATCTTTAATTCGAAACCAGAGTTGGTTAACTAGGCAAAAGAAACAGCTATAAAAGTGAACACGTATTTGATTGTCACTCGGTATTTAAGGTCCAGAACATCCGACCGACGACCGTATGTTACACTGGGTTGCGAGCATGGAGGTGCAAATAAATCGAAAAAGAAGCCCGTAGTCGACGATGAAGAAGAAGAAGTTCAAGTAAAAAGGCGGGGTCCTTACGGGACTACAAAGTGTGGTTGTCCCTTCAAATTAAAAGGCGAACAAATGGCAATGTGTGAAAATTGGCAATTATTCGTACACGATGGGAGGCATAACCGTGCAATAGGTGTATATAGTCACGGTCACGCTCAGACAGCAAAACTGACGGAGGAAAAACTTATACAAATTGAACAATTCAAGAAAAGTCATGTGCCACCCCGTAATATTTTACGATTTTTCCGGGAATAAAATGTGGGTTGTGCTGTCAGGTATGTTGCATCAACTCTAATGCATCTTGGTTTTATGTTTAGGGTTTAAATTGAGGTTCTAATAATATGATTTGCATGACTTTTTGTGGTTCTCAGAAAATATATAACGTCGTTGCGAAAATTAAGAAAAAGAGGATGCAAGGGCGAAACACGGTTGAAGAAGTTCTCTGCCTAAGTGCTATACGAGATTACACGGTCTTCTATAGAAACCGTGAGGACAGCAACATGCTCAGTGACATTGTTGTTGCACATCCGACATCAATTGAAATGTTGAGAACGTAGCCATACGTACTTATAATGGATACGACATATAAAACAAACAATTAAGTTGTATTAAATTTGTTATATTAATTGTACATTTACGTATTATTTGCAAATTGACTGTTTAGAAGTAACACTTGAATGAATAGTAGAATAAAATATGTCATAATTAATCAGTTTTATGTTAAGTTTGCTGGGTTTTATGTTTATTTTCTAAACAATTTATCTGCTTTATGTGTTTTTTAAAAAGAGGTACAACATGCCACTGTTGGAAGTGGTAGGGATGACCCCGACTGGTAAGAATTTCACTGTGGCCAGTGCTTTTATGCGAAATGAGCAGGCTACGATGTATAGATGGGTTCTTCAATAGATTAAGCATTTATACTTTTCAAATACAATGTCAACAGAATCAAGAAGATGTTTGTGGGACTATGACAAAGGTAATTATTACAGACAGAGAATGCGGTTTAATGCCCGTGATCAGCGAAGTGTTTAGAACAGCGTACCATACGCTATGTAGAAGGCACATCAATCAGAACGTGTTGGCCAAATTAACCGAGTTGATAAAAAATGAAGAGGTTGCATCACGGTTTATAAATGGGTCATAAAAGAAATTGTTGGACGAAATCGATGAGCAGGAATACTTAATCAAATTGGATGCTCTGAAGACGAAATAGAAGAGTAAACCAGACTTCCTACACTATTTGTTCAACAATTGGTTGACTCCCTTTGCTCATAAATTCGTGAGATGTTGGACTAAGAGTCATATGCATTTTGGGGTGGAGACCACCAATCGGGCTGAGAGTGAACACTCAGTGCAGAAGCTATGGCTTTCAACATGCCATGGTGATTTGGATACTGTGTTCCTTAATATTGACTCTCTTATTGAAGGTCAAATAGCAGACATTAAGGCATCACTAGAGTTTTCCAACACTAAAGAGAAGCATTATGCGAAGAGTAATCACATATTTTATATTATAAGTAATAAAATCAGTCACTTGGCATTCAAAAAGATATGGTCGGAGATAACGAGAGCTGCCGGGATATATGATGATCCAAAAAATAAGTGCAGCCACTATTTGAGGACGTCACACGGCCCCCTTTGTGTTTGCGAGCTGAAAACGGTTCAATCACGTTCTTCCATATGGTTACATAATATTGATGTCTTTTGGCGGACACTAGAAATTGGCGGTCCTTATCCTTTAGCTCGGCAACAGGACATAGATTCTGAGATGCGTTCTCTCACTGACCTCTTTCATCAGATAAGCACGGGACCCATATCCAAAGTTAGAGAGATGCGTCGTCTTGCGAAAGAGATACTGAATCCTATTTTTCCTAAAGATCCAGGTGTGACATTGACATCACCTCCCGAGGTAGCAGTCACTAAAGGGCGGAAGAAGACGGACTCAACAAAAAGAGACAAGTCATATTCGGAGCATGTGTCAATTGCTCATCGAAAGATACAGAAGTCAAATGAATCTGTTTCTGGTTCTGGCACTGGATCTGGGTCGTTGCCCGGTTCGGGTCCAGGGTTGGGATCCCGTGGGAGAGGGAGACCGCCACGAGCTCCTAGGAAAAGGGGCAGAGGACACGACCGTGGCCGAAGTAATTTATCTGCTGCGAAACATGTATCCCCGTGTTCCACATTCCCTTACACAAACGCTTCCCTACTTTCATTTATCCTTTCATTAGCAATTGGAAGAACGTGATTGGTGATAGAAATTGTGGTTATCGAGTTGTGGCAGATTTTGTGTTTGGTGATGAACATCAATGGCCAGAGGTTCGTAGAGGAATGCTTTATCAATTGGAGCATTCGATGAATTTGTACATTAATTTAGTGGGTTCAGAGGAACGTGTTAATGAGCTCGTTCATAGGATAAATTGGCTAGTGGATGGACCTGCGCCGTACGCGCATTGGTTCGAAACACCTGATTCGCTTTACATCGTAGCAAATGCATTCAATCTGTGTGTGATACTAATTGCACAGCTTGGTTCCACGACTGTGTTACCTTTGTATTCATATCCGGATCATCCAGAAGGTACATTGGTTATTGGTTTCTTGACAGAAGAACGACACTTTATTCAGGTAAGTGTCGAATACGTGTATCTTTATGATTTTTTATGTTGTTCTGTATTATATGATGTTTAGTTTTATAGTTTTCGGACATTTACATATTTCTGTTTTTTTTACACAGCTACAGTTGAATGATATGTGTCCGATACCTCCTTTACACGTTCAATGGATTCATCATCGTTCCGAATGGGTCAGCAATTGGGCAGATTCGTATCAGCATAGGATTACAGATTGGAACGCGAGGGTTGCTCGAAATAGAAAGTAAATAGGACTTTATTTTTTTATTAAGAAAATTAAATGTACGAAATTTTTAACTTAGTTTTAAATCATATACACCTTGAATTTTTTTTGGTATATTTTTTACTTTTGATAAATGTAAACTCGTTTTATGGTTCAATATCTTTATATTTAATGTGTTTCGGGGGTTTATGGTACCTTATATTTTTTCTATTACAATTGTAAAAAAACTGAATGCATAAAAACATTCTCATCAACCAAGTAACAACAACAATACAAAAAAAGTCATACACTACAAAATAAGTCAGAAACAACAACCATAAAAGTACATAAAACAACACACTAACGCCGAGTCTGATGATACCTCTTGATCATGTCGGAAGCCCTACTAACCTTCGTAGCATCATCAATATCGTCACAGTCCAACTCAAGAGCTACCAAATCCAATAGAACCTGCGGTGTAATAGGAGCAATGGTCGGCATTTGCACGCCGTGGGGGAGCCTGCACGGATTCTGAATCCGTGGATGAGTGCAGGGGAGAAACCAAGGCGTGTAATCATCTGTGCACCGAGATGGAGGTATAGCAGGGATACTGGTCCATGTAGACTTCAGTAGATGAGATGGTGCCTCCAGCCAAAGTGCCTCTATGAACACATTCTTCACCATGTACACCATGTTATTTGCTGGCCTGTAGTGCTCCTGAGGACGAATAGGATGAGCTGGAATGCATTGAACCCACCCAAACTGTCTGACAACCCTATCAGGCATATAGGGCTCTACACAACCAAAGTATGCAATCATCTCATGGTACGTAGAAACCCATACATCAGAAATCTCATCGGATCTGTACGGAGTCCACCTGACCTCGTCAGCAATCAATTAATTTATTCTCCGTTTTGTGACCCAACATCGCAAATCTCTGGATGTAAGGTTTGCACAACCTCGCTCCCACTCTCACCGAAGGTGCAAACATAGGAAAATACATGTATATCCAACCCTCTACAAAAAAAATTAATAAAAAAAATCATCAACCATTAGACAAAAATAAACCCTAAAACGTAAAACATAATTAAACAGGATGAAGATTATAATAATACTACCTCAAGCAACGACCAGCAACCAGACAACTCCTTCGCATCAACGCAAGAGGCCTGCCCTAAACTCCTGTACAAGTAGGCTAGTGTAGTAGCACCCCATGCAAAATCACCAACAGAATTAACATTCTTCACGAGTGGCCACAGCTTACCAGGGACATTATTTCTGCTCTTGTCAGTGAAGAGCGAACTACCAAGTAAATACAAGACATAACAAGCGGCCCGCTGCTCCGTAGACAGTCCACTACGAGGTGAGTCAGCAACTCCCGCCAAGTCCTGCGCATTTATGCCTATACTGGAGTCGGAGATATGAAGATCGCTCTGGATAACTGCAATTATCTGCTCCCGTGAATAATAATGGTCGACGACGTTACCGTAAGAAGGTACGCCCAGAATCAACTCAACATCATGCAATGTAACAGTCATCTTCCCCCAAGGCATGTGATGTCCGGCTGCCACCTCTCCACAAAAGCAGATAATAAGGAGGAGTTCGGATGCTGGAACATGCAAGACCTAAAATGTGATAGTCGTGTCTCCCCTGTCAACTGTACCACTGCAGGATCACTAGGGGTCCAACTGGTCAGAGATACGTAATGGGACCTTGACTTCAGAATGCCTCTATCCTGCAAAAATAATGTAAACACCATAATAAAAAATAAACAAAATATTCAAATCTATAATCATAAATAAACAATATACAAAATATTCAAATTACCTGACCACGCCATATACAACCAGCGACATGACCGCTATATGAAGGGACAATGAATGGATCCTGTGGACCGCTATCAGCTGAACCTGTCTGCTCCCAATCGTCATTCTTTGATTTCTTCCTCTGCGTAGGGTTGGTAGGAGGACGCGACTTCTCGGGTCTTTTTTGTCGCGACCCAGCAATCTTACTCATCACTGACATTAAACTGCCAGTGAATCCTTTCCCCTTACTCGGAGCAGGCCTGAAGATGAGGCATCAACCATAGGAACAAGTTCGTGATCATCACCGTCATCGTCACTATCATCATCATCATCATTATCATAATCATCATCATCATCATCCTCACGCTATCCTCATTGCCCTCACTGCTATTAAATGCGGAGGGAACCAACTCTGCCAGCCTCCTCAGATCGGGATGTACCAGAATCCCTACCCAACCCAACATCAGATGAGGAAATGCCACGAGCAGTGGCTCCATACTCAGCACTGCTGTAAGATGAGTCTACCGGGACGGACCCAGCAAGTTGCTCGAAGAACTTAGCACCTAACTGCAACCCTGGACCACTAACATCATTTAATGGAATCTGAGTTCTATAGAAATGCTGTGTCGGATCCAAGCCAGGCATACGAATAGGTAGAGATGGAGCATGTGCATATGGATCATATGATGTCTGTGGTAGCTGAGAATATCCGTAAGGGTCATAGGGTACGGGGGTGTACGGATGGTATGATGTGGTAGGAGGAGGATGGGTAGTAAACGGTATAGGGGGGCTGGGTGGAAGGCCCCGGTGCACTAGGGTCATAATACATACCTGGTGCAATAGGTGCAGAAGTGGACGGTATGTCTGATGTACTGTGGCGTCCCCTCACACCACGGGATGACGCAGTCACTGCTCGACCTTCAACCCGACCGGTCTTGTCTGTCCTAGTACCTAAATCATCATCACTCCTACATGCTCCCGGCTGAACCATCTAAACAAATTAGCAAACATTTTCCTCAATGACATTACATAATATCTGTCTAATTCATCATATTTTTATACGATACAAGTAATGCATTTTTCTTCATCTTTATATGATTAAGTAAAAACCGTGCATTAAGCTAAATTTATTATTGTTATATTTATTACTTCATTTCCACACTTCACACCTTTTTATTACATTATCTTAGCCGTAAACACAAAATCTTTCACTATAACAAACCTAATTACAAATTTCATAAAGGCTTATTTATTCAATTTGTTTAGGACATTGGTTTATAAAGCCGTATTATTCATATGAACCCTACACCATAAACTCTAAATAAACAAAATTATACAATCAATCAAGTCCACAGGCAACCTAATAAACATAAACAAATTATACTGAACATAATATAACCTATAAATTAAACAAATAAACATAAACGTAATAATTATTTTTAAAAAATCACATAATCATTAATTTAACATAATCATAAGCAAATCCTAAAAATAAATTAAAAAAATTAAATAACATAACATAAACTACAAATTAAACAAATAAACATAAATGTAATCATACTTTAAAAACAATTAACATCATCATTAATTATAACAATAGAAACATAAACAAATGTAATAAAAAAATTACAAAATTAACAAATTAAATAACATAATATAAACTCTAAATTAAACAAATAGACAAACGAAATCATAACTTTAAAAAAATAACATAAGCATAGACAAATGAAATGAAAAAATATTTTAAAAAAATTAATATATAAAAACTTTAAAAAATAATACAAAATAAAACAAAATAAAACGTACAAAAATTAAAAAATAATAAAACATAAAAATAATAAAAATTAAAAACTAAACTAAAATAAAACATAACAAAAAAAGTAGGAAATAATACATTAATAAAAGAATTTAAAAAGATTTAAATAAATTAAAAAAAATTTAAAAATTTAAAAAATTTTTAAAAATTTAAAAAATTTTTAAAAATTTAAAAAATTTTTAAAAATTTAAAAAATTTTTAAAAAATATTGAAAAATTTTTAAAAAAAATTAAAAAATTAAAAAACCGGGCAACCAGATTGAACCAGATCACTGGGATCAGGGCGACTCGAATCGCACAAAGCAATCGTGCGGTTCGACTGATCACCAATGACCCGTGATCAGCTGAACCGGGCCACCCGGCGAGGTTCCGGTCGCCGGTCCAAGTGATCCGGCATGTTTTCCGTCATTGGTACCCGCGATCCGGCGAAATTCCAGCCAAAATTTTAATTTTTAAAAAAGTAATTTTTTTTCAATCCAACGGTTATTTTCAAATTTGAAACGATAAAAATGTAAATAAATGAGTATAGATCGAAGTACTAACCTTTTTTTCGAGTTTTAACGGTCGGATCTTCCTAAACCTGAAGTTGAAATTTTAAGTTTTAGAGAGAAGTGAGGATTTTTTGAAGAGAGAGAAAGTTTCTAATTAAAAATGAATTATTTTGATTTTTTTCTCGCTATACATATATATATTTCCAAGTTAGGTTTATCTACCCCAAAAAAATTAGTAACATTCGACAAAAAAATAGTAAATTCTAAAATTAAAAAGAAAGTAACATATAAAATAAAAAAATAAAAAAATAAAAGCATTCTAAAAAAAATTTAGTAACATTCTAAAATTAAAAAAAAGAGTAACATTCTTAAATTTAAAAAAAAAGTAACATTCTAACAAAATGAAAAAACAAAAAAAAATTAATAACATTCTAAAAAAAAGTTTAGTAACATTCTAAAATTAAAAAAAAAATAGTAACATTCTTAAATTTAAAAAAAAAATAACAAAAGTAACATTCTAACAAAAATTAAAAAACAAAAAAAATTAATAACATTCTAAAAAAAAGTTTAGTAACATTCTAAAATTTAAAAAAAAATAGAAACATTCTTAAATTTAAAAAAAAATAACATTCTAACAAAAATAAAAAAAACAAAAAATATTAATAACATTCTAAAAAAAATTTAGTAACATTCTAAAATTAAAAAGTAGCATTCTTAAATTTTAAAAAAAATAGTAACATTCTTAAATTTAAAAAAAAATATAACAAAAGTAACATTCTAACAAAAATAAAAAAAAATTAATAACATTCTAAAAAAAATTTAGTAACATTCTAAAATTTTTTAAAAAAATAGTAACATTATTAAATTTAAAAAGAAAAAAAGAGTAACATTCTAACAAAAATAAAAAATAAAAAAAAATTAATAATATTCTAAAAAAAATTTAGTAACATTCTAAAATTAAAAAAGTAACATTCTTAAATTTTAAAAAAACAAAAGTAACATTCTAACAAAAAAAACAAAAAAAAATTAGTAACATTCTAAAAACATTAGTAACATTCTAAAATTTAAAAAAAAAAACATAACATCTAAAATTAAAAAAATAATAAAATTTAAATAAAAAATGAATATTCTAAAAAAAATAGCAATATTCAAAAAGAACATGAACATTCTAAAAACAATAATAGTAATATTATAAAAATAAAAAAAAGAATAGTAATATTCTAAAAAAAAAAGGAATATTCTAAAACAAAACTTTAAAAAAAACAGTAGTAATATTAAAAAAAATTTAAAAAATTGATATTGAAAAAAAAATTAAAAAAAAAAACAAAGCCTACTTGGATCACCCAGGCCGGCGCTCTGGATGTGTCCGGGTCGTGTCGCTAGGCGATCCCCTTCATACTGGATCGCTCAGCGGGCGATCGGATCACGTCCGGGTCACCACTCCCGACGATCCGACTCCAAATTGCGAAAAAAATATTAATTTTCTTAACTCTAAACCGATATTTTCTTCTACAAATTCTTCAGAATGATCCATATCTACCTCCAATACAAGTTCAATGTTAAAGTTTATAGTTTTAGAGTAGAGAGAGTAAATAAAAGTAACAGAAAAATTTTTTATTGAGAGAAAAAGTAGGGAAGAGGAGGGGAAATAATTATTTATTTCGCGCTATACATTCATATTTCCGAGATAGATTTATCGCCCCCATTATTAATTATCTTTTAGAAATTTCAACCAAATCAGTTAAGATAAATCCTATACATTGGGTGAATATAAATTATCTTTAATTCTTTCAGCAATTTTGATTAGAATACAATTATCACTATCAATATAGTAATAGTATTCAATTTCAAATATTTTGGATAAGTAGTAATGGTGTTCCTACTTTTTCTGAATTTTGAAAATTAAATTTTTTTGAATTTATTTTTTTTTTAATTTTTAATTTATTAAAAAAATTATTTTTTAATTTTAAAATTTAAATTTTTCGAAATTTGCTTTTTTTCTAAATTCAAAAATTAATTCAAAAAATAATACGGGAGAGTCCCCGGGTGACTCATATGCAGCAAGTCAATATCCAACAAAAACAATTGTAATGCCCCTATCCCACATCAGAAAAATGTGCAAGAATACTTCAATATAAACTTGATAAACTGTTCTTACATCACATAAACAATTGCCAATTAGTCAGCCGTGGCTCGCACATTGCCTATATATCCTCTGTCAAATGAAAATATGTTAATATGTCAATACGCTAATGTACCAGACAACTTATTCATGAACAAGAAGATACATGTCACTTTGATACAAAACAGAATTATACATGATTTGATACAAAGCCAATATTTATGTCTTTCCAATATGATAAAGAAAAATAAATAAATAATTCAATAAGCATTACTCCTACTTTTCCTTCTGTTTCAAACATCCACACCACCTCGTCTTTCGATCTCCATCAGAGATAGTAGTCATTGAAATGAGAGTATACTTTGCCTCCATACATCCAAAATCTGTAAGTGATGTTAAAAGCATGTAATAATAGTTACTTTATATCTTATGTTTGAACCAAAGAAACATACTTGCCGGTCTTTCCAGAACGCCGTAATTCTAAGCCAGCACCAACGTTAACAGCTTGTTAATCTAGGGGCAGGTAGGGTTTTACAAGGATCGATCATTTGGTGATTGCAAAGACTTTTGGGGTGGTAAATACAAGTGGTATGGATCAGAATATCAATACCATTGACTTCCTGATCCAACTTGAGCTGCGGCTACTTTCCTTGGTATGTATTGTTCAGGCTTCAGCTGCAATGCCTTAGGTCCTTCAACAACACCAACTTCTTCCTTGTCACTTTTATACGATGGGTGCCTTTTGGGGTATGAAGAGGCGGAAACAGCAAATTGAGCCGGAATAGCAGAATTCCTTACCATTCTTCGCTGCTCAATAGCTTCTCCAGCGGCTGCCGCAGCGCCACAGTTGTTATAACGTAATACTGAACCAACAACTTTGCCAGGTCTAGCAGCAGCACCTGCTGTGAAAGCCAAAGATTACCGGGTTACAACCTAAGAGAACTCGCTACAATGTCTCAAGTATATTACTGAAAAACATACTTTTACATAAACCGAATTTTCAGCTACTAATGCCAAGTTTGAACGTGTAGAGTAAAAGAGTACTTTAGACAGTCTGCTTATTTTCCATAGGTTTACTTCTTCCCCTATACACATCCATAGAAGATCTATGACATCTAACAAGCAGACCATCCGGATGTTCAAATTTTGAAAAGTATTTCATAATAACACCTCCCCGCTTGTCCAAAATGAAAAGGGAATGAGAAATTCACTCTAAAATACCCATACACTATTTTAACCTTTCTCATCTTGGCCATAAACTTTGCAGGTATCTTTTCGTAGCGATGAACTACTTTTGAGTCACTATAAATGTCAAATTTCCTTACCCATGGTGAAATCTAAATAAATAACTCACACAAATTACATGTATTCATGCATTATGTTAGAAGAAATAGACAAAAATGCCCTTAGGGACGAGAATGCATGCAATCCAAGAGAGTTACATTGCTGGAATCTACCGGCGGTGAGAAGATTTGACATTTATAGTGACCAAAAAATAGTTCATGGGCACAAAAAGATGCACAGAAGTTTTATGGACATGATGAGAAAGGTTAAAATAGTTTATAGATATTTATGACCAATTTCTCTTTCTTTTTCTGTTCAAAATTCCATTACTCGATAACAAGTTTGAAAATTCATCAGCAGTGGTAAAAGCGATGTGTGGACACTAAGAATGAACTTCAAAATGGGAAAATATGCAGACGTTTAAAATTGATGATAAAAGAAACTTTTATTGATAAAACAATTGCCTAGACCAAATGCCTGCCTCTCAATCTTTCAGCTGTTTAAATGGCAAAGAAGAGGGGAAGGGAGAGGAGGGGCATACAGTTTCAAGGCATGAGTAGCTTAGGAAGTAAAACAAAATAATAAAAGCAAATTGATGACTATCTGGAAACTCATTGTGGCTAAAAGAGACGTAAATAAACAAAATTGGATTTAATCCATACATCTCTTTGTGAAAAATAACGTTGAAATAGTATGTACCTTGAATACTTGGAGGAACATGCAAAGGAAGTCTACTAATAGGGACCCCGGAAGTCCTGTCCACATGTGTCTTCTCAACTTCTTTTATGGAACATTTAGAGAGATCATTTGCAATTTCAGCAGAATTATACAGTGAGTTGTCTGAGTACAAAACACATGGCCTGCAGGCAGAATGAAGTAAGTGCCTAAGTGGTGCTAAAAAACTAGCCCATTAACCACAATCAAAGAACAGCATGAAAGCAGGATAATAAGAACATCAGTCAGGCCGTGTACCTTGGTAAAGAAGATGCTTGTTGTCTTTCTGGCGGCGCTGCCGCTACCCCATTTCCATAACGTTCCTCAAGATATGCAAATTGCTTCTTAAATTTGTCAACAGCACTGAAAAGGAGCAAAGCAATAATAATTACACCCATCACAATGGGAGAAGCAGCAAAAGGACATTCTTTTGCCTCAAGTTGAGTTAATGAGCTTTTCACTAGAGACATCTCAACATGTTTCCCTACTTCTAGAATAGGTTAACTGGAACTAACATAAACTCGTGATAACAGTGTATGATTTGGAGACAGACGCTTCAACATAAATAAAGGCAAGTAAATAAGAAATATAGCATTTTCATTTTCTAATTGTTTCCCATTCTTCTTACGTTATGGCACAAGGGAGAAATGATACAGACAGAATACACTACTCATCTTAAAGGGGCAACAGCAAAGAACAAGATGTTCAATTCAATAAAAGAGGAGTATTAATTGATCCTGAAGTGCACCACCCAAAACTATGATGATCATTGTTAGAAAGGTAAAATATTTAAGCCATTGTTCTGTAACAGGAAACTCCCTGGCATACTTAATATGATCCCACTACCTGGCTACTTGCTGGATGTGGAGAAAATAAATAAAGAAACAGAAAAACCATTTTGGGAACAATTTGTCGCATATATATGGGCATTATTTTCTTCTGAATTTGCACAGGCTCCAGGTTCAGTAAACAGCACGAAAAACATGAACTACTTATATTTAGGAACAGGCAAAATAAAAAATAACCTCTCTCTCTCTCCACAGTGTTCAAGTCAAAGTGACATTAAATGTTAACTTTTCCAAGAGATAACGTTCACATGGAATCACCTTGGGTACATGAAATTTGTTGGTTCTGCACCCTCTAAATATTCTTTCAACATCTTTGGATGGTATTCCAGAATCTCACGGTAAATTAGTTCCCGTACGTCCTCCTTTGTTATCCTTCGCCTTTCAAATTCAAATTCCATTTTTGAGACAGGTTGTGCAGAAGGTTCCCTCTCAACTTTGGCCAAATTCCTGAAGTATGGATCTGCAAGAGCCTGAAGGCATGCCATGTAAAATGATCGTCAGGAATACAGAGACACCGTGAAAATGCAAATAGCTATAATAGATATACAAAATACCTCTTCTGCACTAGGTCTATCTTTGGAATCAAAAGCAAGCATCCTTTCCAATAAACGAAGAGCAAGGGGATCAGCATTTGGGAACTTTTGGGAGAAATTAATTGGTTTCTTCTTCCTCATGCTACTTAAGTATCTTCTAGCCTTTTCATTTCTTATCTGTTGGAAGAAAATAAATTATTGAGCGAACATCCAAACAAAAAAAAGATTTGAAAATTCAAAGCGCGATAAATGTAAATCAACACTATCACAAGATCCAGACCCTGGCAATAGCTTCAGGGGAAGGCGTCCCGAGAAGATCAGTCATGAGGTCCAACTGGTGAACTACATTTTTCCCTGGAAATAGAGGTTTTCCAGTTAAAAGCTCTGCAAATATGCAACCAATGCTCCATATATCAATAGCTGGCGTGTACTGAAATTGATGCAAGATGATAAAAGATTGTTAGAATTCAATATCACTTAGTCCTTTAGAAGTTAATCTAGTAAGAAAATTGACATCCGATTTTGTTCAGCAGCATATTTTAAAGCGAAAGAGTGATCCATTTGTACCTTAGAGAAAAAAGATCCACACAACTCAGGAGCTCTATACCACCTTGTAGCAACATAATCCTATAGATGCACACCAATACATGACTAAGGTTAAGTTTGAATCAATTGTTTCACTTTCATCATTAAGAAGTATGAGTTAGCGATCAATCGTTAAATTTTCCTGGGGCATCAGAAAGGTACATACTGTCCAGAAGATAGCAGTTGGAGTATCATTGAATGCTACTCTTGCAAGCCCAAAGTCACATATCTTCAGCTTACAGTCAGCATTAGCTAAGATATTTTTCGGTTTTAAATCCCGATGGAAGACATTTGCTGCATAAGAGTGTGATAAGATACTAGTCAGAACAATAAAAGCCATAGATTCTTACCATCTAGCTACCACAAAATACTAAACCATCCTTACTTTAATTATTATCACTAGCTCCTGTTGAAATCCGACAAGAACAAAAGATATCACCACAAGATTGGAACAAATATTACCTGTATGTATGTATTTTAGTCCTCGGAGAAGTTGATATAGAAAGAACTGATAATGCTCTGGCGTCAAATCATCATTTGCTTTTATGACCTGATGTAGATCAGATTCCATAAGCTCAAATACTACATAGATGTCTTTGAATTCCCTTCTAGAAGGAGGTAGCAAGATATGTTTAATTTCAACAATGTCTGGGTGACGAAGGAGCCTAAGAAGCTTAATCTCGCGAAGGATACGGGTGGCATCAGAGACGTGTTCAAAGATATCATTTATCTTTTTAATTGCAACTTTTTCCCCAAGATGAGTATCATATGCAGAGCATACAACACCATAACTACCTTTACCAATCACTTCCTCTATTTTGTATCGGCTACCTTCACCATATTCTGTGAAGAAATCCACATCTACTGACCCCTGCACATCAGTTAAAACATGTTACAGGTGATGCATCTGAAGGATAAGATCAGGAAACTTCAAAACCTGACTGAGAAATAACATTCGAACATGAAACTCAAAATCCCATCTAAAACAAAAGGGGGGAAAAAAGGAATCTTGCAGTTAAAGCAGTGTAGAAGCTAGCCTTTTACCCTCTCTTTCTTTACTCTTTCTGCCTCATATGGAGTCGCATGCACTTCTATGGACCACAACTCCCCTTTCCCACCCCACCATCCACCCAAAAAAAAAAAAAAAGGAAAGAAAGAAGAGGAAAGTCTTGACATTTCATTTTGTATTATCTGAAATATCTTCAAGCTTTATTCTTAAGGAGCATTGGATTACAGTTAAGAATAACAAAAGTTTCCTTTTTTTACTTCGGATTCCACACCCTCTATCAAAAACAATTTAACTTTTTATGACACCCAAGGAAAAATCTCCACTTTCTTCAAACAAAAGTATAAATCCAAGTGGACCCTCAATCACTAGCCTCTATTCTGCTCCTATTGATCATTCTTTACAAATCTGGTCATGATGTGTTAATCTGAGTGCATCTCTTTGGAATATCCATATCTTGTTGAATACGTACTTTCTATTCCTACTAGGCAGTACAGAATTCAGTTAACACATTGCATTTTCAAAAGGAAAAGATGAAATAAAATTTCAGATGTTTGACAGCATCTCTTGAGCCAAGTTAATGCAACAAAAATTGGTTAGTTCAGATCTTTACAGCCTCTACTCCAGCCAAGTTAATACGACAAAATGGGCGAAACAAAAACACAGCTAAACAGTCATGAATTTCAGTCAAAAGAAATTTGGAACAGACGAGAAGGGAGAGCAAGGGATATGAACTGTGAGATCATCCTAACAGAAATGGCAGGCGGAGGATTTTTCTTTGTACAAAGATGAGTAATACTTAATAAGCTTTCATTAACAAAGAAAATTCAACCTGTTCTTTCTCTCACTAAAATACAAATCTCAAAACTGACAGAACTAAATGTCCATCAATGGAAACAGAAGCAGCAAGGTTGATCTAGAAAAAAAAAACGATAGAAAGAAAGGTTACAGAAGAAAAAAGGAATACAAGAGAAAAAACCACCTTCAAGAACCCAAAACATAATCTTAAAAGCAAGAACTGCAAATCCTTAGTATTCATTCCATTTGACTCGAAGCTCAAGCTCATCAACCGAATCTAGTTCTAAATGCAATTCTAACATAAAATGTAACTTAGTGGGGCCCAATAAGTTTGTGTCATACAACTGTTCAATCTCTACCAGAAACAGGTTGTTCGAAAAAATAAAAATCTCTACCAGAAACAGATAATAGACCTGACGAAAAATAACAAAGAAACTAATCAAATCCTCAATCAAATGCAAAAGCAACTAAGTTTCCCAGGTATGCAACATCAAGATTCAATAGATTCCCAACAAATTTTGGAAACTCATATAAAGAGTAGATCTTAATCGGGGCATTTAACCAATAGCCTAAACATTTATAAATTTATGTCTGAATGAAGGCAATCAATGTTTTGGTTTTGAAAGAAAAGTACCTTTTTCCGCTGATCAGCCTGCATGTTTCAGCAACAAAGCATCAAAATAATAATTCAGTACAATCAGTAGAAAAGAGTAGATCACAAGAGAGCTGCAAAAGGTTGACTTCGAATCAAAGATTTAACTCTTTTCCTCTTGTTTCTCGGTACAGAACTACTAATGAGATTTGCACTTCAAGAATCCTAAATGGCTTAAAGGAATTAGGGAAATTAAGGGAAGCCCAGTTCAGATTCTCAAGTAAAAATTCAAAGCAGAGAAAGACGAACAATAAATAAATGGGAAAGCTTTATGGAGTCAAAGAAACTGGTTTTATAATCAACTTTTTGAGTTTAAAAATTGGAACCTGAATGGGTTTTTCCCAAAAAAATTATATATAAGCTCAACATTTACAGAGCAAAACTGAGAATAATCTCCGCAGAAGAGTATATGATGGATAGCTGGAAACAGGGAGTATCTTGAAAATGTTCCGCTTCAAGGAAAGACTTGACGTGACGATGATCCCTAATGCCTCTGTAAACAATGAGAAGTATGAAGCTTTAGAGAGAGAATGAATAGTAGTTGGATCTTTAGAGGGAGAGATCTTTGAGAGACTCTTCTTTTGGGGGGGGTGGGGGGGGGGTAGGGGGGTGGGGGGTGGGGTTTTCCAAAGATGGAGAGAGAGTTTTATGAAAGGGCAGAAGAAGGGAATAAATTTGCAAATATTCTCATCCATGAAAAACTGGCCAAATTTATGAACCCTTGAGCAAAAATCCTAGCTAAACAACAAAATGGTCACTGAAATTTGGGAACTTGGACATATGGTAGTGCTTAATATATATCAAAGAAAAGGACATGAAATTTTCACAACTTTCCGTTCTGTATATTTAAGGTAAGTTTTTTCAAATATATATATATATAAGGTAAGAAGAATGAAAATCCAACACAAGAAGCATTGTATTTTTCTTTTCTGGTAAATCATAAGAAGCATTATATATATTCAAGAAATGATGACTTTTTCATATTTCCTTTTTTCTTTTGTTCAATACTAGTTCATATTTCCTATTTTTATCCATTATTTTTCTATTCCTTTTATAAGAAAACTCACTGTGACTATAAATATACACAATATATAAATCTCATTATCAAATAAAAAATAAGCTAAGATAAAATACAAAAAATTAAAGTAAGCTAGTCAATGTTAAATAAATAAAATATAAAAAATTATATTTTTAAGAATAAAAAATAAATAGTTATGTAAACATACTTTTTCATTTTTTCATTAGATCAGATATTTTGAATTTAAAATATTATCTATTTTTTTAATATATAAAAGAGTAAAAGTAAAATGAGAAAATGTGAAATAAAGTAAAAGAAGGATTGTTATAAGATGATTATACTTTAGTTATCACTTATCTATATTAAAGGATAGGTCTTTTTATCCCTACACTCTACATATATGTCCTTACCACTATAAATAATAGATTCTGTGAAGTGAAGTTTGTAAAAGCAGAAATGAAAGATTTTGTTATTCTCTATACTTCTTTCTTTTTTTTCCTTTAGTTTATCTTTAGGACTTTACGTTTTTATCATTTTATATAAAAAATTAATACATAAGATAGTGCACAAATTGATTATAAATTTTATATTTATAGTTTATATTTTGTTATTCTATCTCAAAATTTCAACAATTTTATATAACAAATATATTTGATCTTCAAATGAGAATTGGACTTAGTTCAAAAGAATAAAAAATAAAACGAGAATTGGACTTTTTTTTTTTTTTAAAGGGAAAGACTTGCACTTGGTTGAGTTCAAGCTTGTAGGCCCAACCCCATAGGATTTATAGATCGGTTATGTTGCCTTATCTACTTGGAAACTGAAAGTAATGCTTTAGTCGGTGGAGAAGTGAAAAAAGAATAATAATAATAATAAAATTAAAAAAAAAAAAAAAAGAGAGAGGTTGTTGGTGCTTTAATTTTAATTTTAACATCTTACATCCATAAATAATTTAAATTCGTCCATTTCAACTCTTCGGAACAAATTTACCTGTATTAAGATTTCAGATCTTCTTCCTGATAGGACTAAGAGGGTAAATCTAAAATCCCACATCTAAATACCACCTCCTTTTCTCCTCTAACCTTACGGGTTTTTGCCCTTAATTAAAATATATCAATAAATATAACTAAGGAATTTATAAGAATAACGCGAAAAAAATTCATTTGTTACCTTCAACTCTCTCTAACTTCTCTATAAAAAAAATATCAATCTTTCACATTCAACATAATTTAAAAATAGATATGGATAATTTTGAAAATTATTTGCAAGAGAATATCGATTTTAAGATGAAAAAACTGATTAAATTTTTTTTCCGATACTGAAACACTTTTGCCCAGATGGGCGAAACAATCCAAAATTTTTGCCCATAGAGGCGAAATTTTTGAAAAAATTGTCTAGATCAACGAAACTTTTAGATAGTTTCGCCCTTTTAGGCGAAAATGACTCAGTAAAGGATTTTTTTAATTCAAATGTTATTCTTTTGGTTTTTTAAGTTTTTTAATTAGTATAAGGCGTATTAGTAATTTGTTTCGTATTATGTTTTAAGTAACAGGCTAATATAGATCCGAATACATTTGAAGAATTTTTTGAACCAGTAGAATACATGGATCACGGACATTTATCACAATAGATTGAATTTTCAATTCGAAAGTAGAGTTGGTGGATTGGGTAAAAGAAACGTCGATGAAAGCGAACACATATTGATCATCACTCGGTATTTGAGATCAAGAACATCCAACTGTCGACCTTATGTTACATTAGTCTACGAGCGTAAATGTGCAATTAAATCAAGAACGAAGCCGAGAGTTGACGATGAAGAAGAAGAAGTTCCCATCAAAAGGGGGTCCTTATGGGACTAAAAGGTGTGGTTGTCCATTTAAATTAAAAGGTGAGCAAATGGCCACGAGTGAAAATTGGCAATTGTTCGTACATGATGGGAGGCAAAACCATAAAATAGGTGTCTATAGTCACAGTCACGCTCAGGCTGCAAGACTAACGGAGGAGCAGCTGATACAGACCAAACAATTTAGGAAAATGATCATGTGCCACCACGTAATATGTTAAGATTTTTCCGAGAACAAAATGTGGCTTGTGCCGTGAGGCACGTCACATTACTTTTAATAGGTTATTATAATATTTTTTAAATATTTATGTTTAGAACTAATAATATGATTTATATATTTTATGTAGTGCACAGAAAATATACAACATACTTGCGAAGATACAAAAAATAGCATGCATGGGCGAAACACGGTAGAAGAAGTTTTTTGCGTAAGTTCTCAACGGGGTTATACGGTCTTCTATAGAAACTGTGAGGACAGCAACATACTTAGTGATATTGTCATTGCACACCTTACATTAATTGAAATGATCAAAACGTGGCCATATGTACTGATAATGGATATCACATATAAAACAAACAAGTAAGTTCTCTGTCAAGCATTGCATTACGTATATATTTGGATACTAAATGTATATTGATTGTTTAAGTTATAATTTAAATTAATATGATTATATTGATTGACACCCAATTTAAATTAATATGATTATTTTCATGGAATTGTAATCGTTTAATTAATTGATAGTGTATTACTGATGATTTAGTGACACATCATCAATTTTTTTAAAATATACCCTATAACTATTTTCATATATATTCCCTTTAAAAATTTGTTATTATTTGCTTAATAATTAGGAACGAATTATTAAGCAAACATTTGTTTATTTATTTAGTATAATAATGTATGGTTTAGGATTTAAATGAAAATTAATGAATTAGGTTTAAAATTTTTGTTGTCCTTTAACTTGAAGTATTGTATTGTTTGCTGTTTATGGTTTAGGAATATTATGTACAGTTTCTAACTATATAATTTGTCCTCTGTATTTTAAAAATAGGTACAATATGCCACTATTGGAAATCGTAGAGATGACTCCGACCGATAAGAACTTCACTGTGGCAACTACTTTCATAAGCAATGAGCAGGCTACGACCTATAGATTGGTTATGTCAACAGGGAATGAGCAAGATGTTAATGTTGGTGAACCGTGTGTGGTTATTACCGATAGGGAGAGCGGTTCAATGCTTGTGATCGAAGATGTGTCCAGTAAATCATATCATATGTTATGCAGAAGGCACATCGATCAAAATGTGTTGGCAAAATTAACTGAAATGATTAAAGACGAAGAGGTCGCATCACGGTTCGTTAATGGCTCGTGGCACAAATTGTTAAATGAAATTGATGAGGCTGAACTTAAGAAAATTGGATGGTTTGAAGACGAAGTGGCATAAAAGGCTGAACTTTTTACATTATTTGTCTAATATTTGGTTGAATTCCCTGGCTCATAAATTCGTCAGAGTATGAACAAGTAAAGTACTACATTTTGGGATTAAGACCACGAACCGTGTTGAGAGTGAACATTCGGTCCTAATGTTGGAATCCGTAAGCAAAAACAAAGTAAAATAAAACTACGGAAATCCACCAACAGGATCTGCACATACTAGAAAAACCGATTGGATAGAAATTACCTCAATGTTTTGATTGTTCGTTGTGGAGTCGCTGCTTTGTACGCTTCGCCCTCTACTGGTATCAACGCGACGAACTCCTCTGCAAACGATCGGGATGCTAGTCCCTTCTGTGTTCTGAAAACTGTTCAGAACTAATCCTGACTATCTGGTAATCGGTCGTTTTTCGGAGAGAGGAGGCTAGATACTATATCGCCGTTCTAAGGTTTAGGGTTTTGTTTTTCTTTAATTAGATAAAGGACGGCCACCAAGAAAAGGTTAACATAACCTTTTATAGCTGTCAATATCAAAACCCTAACTGTCATCTAATGACAGTTTAATCTCGTCCGTCTATTCCTATAATCATCCAACGGTTAGATGAGTAATATTAAGTAATTAATTTCATTTATTCGATGAAATAAAATTAATTACTTATTAACCTACCAGAAAATACAATATGGAATCTGATTCCCCTTTTGTATACGTTCAACGAATCTGGACACAATTTAGATTCATTGAACGTGGACATTATGCTCACAAGATCGTTTATGCGTGTGACCCTGTAGGTTCACTTAACGTTGGCAGTGAATGAAAAATGTCCTAGACATTTATTCACAAAACATAAGCGGCCTCTAGCAAGACATTATGCTTACCCAAGTTAAGTAAATGTAATAATAACCTAGCATCAGATTTAATATTTAGTCATTTTGTCACACGATATCCTAATTAAGTATAAGGCATGGATCAAGTCATCCTTATAAAACTTAATTAACCATTTACTTGATCACTAGGTAGACTGTTCCAACAAATAATATTAATAACACCTTATTAATACTTATTTGAGCATGGCCATGCATATTTTCCAGTCTTCCTTATCAAGGGGCCCATGGATATCTCTCTCTAAAAGAGAGGGATAAATCCCTTTCACTATCTCCAATATTCAAGCCATGACGAGAAAATAAGCCAACCAATAATCATAATGATCACCTAATTAAAAGTGATGTTTGACTATGTCAAAACATATTTTTCTCCCCATGCAAGAAACATTAGAAACATTAGGTCGAAGGACACCAAATATAAAACTGAGAAGAAATACTTATAACTTAAACCCATGCAATATTTCTTCTTTACTTTGGGTCATGTCCAATACAATATTCTCAATATGTATTTATGAATTGATTTTATATCTCATATTCATGATCAGTAAAACTTGACCATCAATCAACTTCACACTAGTTTACAAGATGTAATAAACTAGGGACAAATAAGAATAATATTTTATTAGCTAGAAGGGTTTTACTATCAAGTCACATACTTGATGACCAAGAGCATAAAATACAATTCAAAAATACATGCTTCATAAATCATAAATGTGAGTCAATTGGTCTTAGGGCATATACTAACGCCTAAAGCTATGGCTTTCAACATGCCATGGTGATTTGGACGCTGTGTTCCTTAATATTGACTCGCTAATCGAAGGTCAAATTGCGGAGATTAAGAGCTCACTGGAGTATTCAAGACTTAAACAAAAGTTTAATGCGAAGAGTAATCCTATATTGAAGAATGTAAGTAATAATATCAGTTATTTGGCATTAAAGAAGATATGGGTTGAGATAAAGAGAGCTCCTCAGATCATTGATGATTTGAAAAATAAGTGTGGGCACTATTTAAGGAAATCACACGGACTCCCATGGTCATGTGAGCTGATTACACAGTTCGAACACCTTCTCCCTATCTAGTTGGAAGATATTTCGGCCTTTTGGAGGACACTAGAAATTGGGGGTGACACTCCTTATTTGCAGGCTCAGGACATAGATTCAGAGATGCGTGATCTTGCCTCCCTGTTGGATCAAATAACTATAGGTCCCATACTAAAAGTTAGGGAGATGCGTTGTATTGCGAAAGGGGTATTAAGTTTGGTTTTGCCTGAAGATCCTGGTACAGCATTGACAACTCCCCCTGAACATACAGCCACGAAGGGACGACGGAAGATGAACTGAACAAAAAGGAACAAGTGTTACTGGGAGCACGTGTTCATTGTACATAAAAAGATACAAAAGTCAAGCGGATCCGGATCGGGCTCTAGTTCCGGTTTTGGTTTGGGTTCACGTGGAAGGGGTAGACCTCTACGGGCGCCTAGGGGTAGAGGTAGGTGTAGGGGTAGAGGGCGTAATAGTAGACGAAGTAGTTTATTATCTGTTATAGATTCATCTACCCCTTCCATTGATGCATTCCCTAGTTTCTTGTATCCGTTCATTGAGAACTGGAAGAATGTTGACGGTGATGGTAATTGTGGATATCGGGTTTTGTTCGGGGATGAAAATCAATGGCTTGAGGTCCGTAGACGAATGTCTTTTGAGTTGGAGCATCTGACGAACATGTATGTTTCACTATTTGGATCAGTGGAACGGTATTATGAGCTCATACAGAGGACACAATTGTGGGATGGACATGCGCCTCCAGAGCATTATTTGGATATACTTGATTCCCTTTATGTCATTGCAGATGCATTCAATTTATGCATGGTCTTAATTGCATAGTTAGGGTCCACGACTTTATTGCCTTTGTATTAGTATTCAGATTGTACTACGAGAACTCTATTTATTAGGCACCTCTACTAACAATAACATTTCATAACAGTTAGTCTAAATTTATTTATGTATGTCTTTTCGCATAGTAATAACGTGTATAAAAACATATTTATTTTATATTTTTTTATCTTATTCAGCTACAGATGCGAGATGGATGTCCATTGCCTCATTTGCACATGCAATGGCAATAACATCGTAGTGATCTAGTCAGCGATTGGCCAGAGCCTTATTCTGACCGGATTGTAGATTGGAACACGAGATATCGTGGAGAATATCCACCAGAAGATCCCATTCATGTTAACTTGTAGTTTTTTTTGTAAATAAATTTATTATTTATTTAGTATTATATTGTACATTGCAATTTATAATTACATTTATTATCTATTTAGTCTTAATATGTGTATAAATTTCTATTGCATATATTGTGTATTTAGCATTAATGTATATGTTAATTCATATTTAAATTTGTGAATTATTTACATCATAATTTGTGCAGTAATTTGTAACATAATTTATTATTTGAAAATTAATTAAATTAATATTAACGTAAACTGAAAAAAAAAAGTAAACATAAGTACTAAAGAAATCATAATAAAAAATCACTAAAATCCCTTCAAACAATCTACAGTAGAAACAATACATAATCATAAAAAATCGAAAAAAATGTTCAACCAACTGCATAAAAAACATCAATCTAACCACGGGGCTGATAATGCCCTTTATCAATGGGAATATCCTTCCGAACTTCACTAAGTCCTCAGTGTCATCACAGTCAACCTCACGAGCAATTATGTCCAGTAGAACTAAGGGTGACATGGGAGCCCCACCTGGATACTGAAACCCACGTAGAAGTCTCGCAGGATTCTGTATCCTGGGATGAGTTCGAAAGATAAACCACTGCATATAATCATCTGTGAATCGACTGGGGGGTACAACAGGGACGCTAGTCCATGTCTCCGTCAGCAGATGTGATGGTGCTTCAAGCCACAACGCCTCTATAAATGTATTCTTGACGACATACATCATGTTATTTGTTGGCCTACAAGCCTTCAAGGGACGAATAGGATGTGCTGGAATGCATTGATGCCACCTGAACTGTCGGACAACTCTGTAAGGCATCTACGGCTCAACGCAATCGAAAAACACAAGCATCCCATACTATGTAAGCCCAAATGTCCTGTATCTCAACAAACTTTAAGGAGTCCAATGTACCTCATTAGCAGTATCACATCTAACCGAAGGCGGATGTCTAATAATTTATGACTGATGTATGTCCCAACATTGCAAACCGCTGGATGTACGGCTTGCAAGACATCGCGCCCGGTCTCACCGCAGGTGCAAAACATAGAAAAGTACACGTATATCCATGCTAATAAACACGTATAAAGAAAATGAATGATTTTAAAGTATGAGTGCATATTAAATCAAATAAGAACATCCATGTCAAATGCATATGCATGGTAAGATAATAAAAATGGCATATCACGACATAATCAAAGTAAATAAAAAAATATTAACCCAGCCAAATGAGTAATAATACCTCATATCATGACAAATGAGTAATAATACCTCAAGCAGTGACCAACACCCAGCCAACTCCTTTTCCATCAACATGCGAGGCCTGACCTAGGTTTCCGTACAAGTAGGCAAGCGTCACAGCACCCCATGCAAACTCCCCACTGGCTCGAACATCCTTCACGAGCGGCCACAGCTTGGCGGGGATGATGTTACTACTTTTATCAGTGAAGAGAGAACTACCAAGAAAATATTGGATGTACCATGCAGCCCTATGCTCTGGAGTCTACTAGTGGAATCCTCTGCAACCTGAGGCAACTCTTGACTATTTATACTACCCCCGATGCAGGTGATACCCAAATCACTCTGAAAAACAGCAATCAACTGATCTCGAGAATACTGAAGATCCACGGCATTACCGTAAGTAAGTACACTTAGTATCAGCTCCACATCATGTAATGTTACTGTCATCTCTCCCCAAGGCATGTGGAAACTGCTGATGTCGGGCGGCCACCTTTCCACAAAAGCATATAATAATACTTAGTTGGGATGCTGGAACATGCAAGACCTTAAATGGATGACTCCTGTCCCCATGGCCAAATCTGCCACCTCAGATTCACTAGGGGTCCAACCGTAAGTGACACAAAGCACGTCCGCGACTTCAATATACGTCGCTCCTGAACATCAACAAAATAAATTAATATTTAGCATTAAATAATATCACAACATAAAAATATTAAATAATTGAGCAATTAATAACAAAAAAAGTACCTGTCCACGCCATATAGAACCGCTACATGTCCGCTGTATGATGGGATAAGCACTAGATCGACAGAACCTCTCTCAACTAGTCCTGTCTGCTCCAAATCTGCATTATTCGCTTTCTTCCTCTGGGTAGGTGCCGTAGGAGGACGCTACTTCTCGGGTCTTTTGTTCCGAAACCCAGCAATCTTACTCATCACTGACATTAAACTGCCGGTCAACCCTTTGCCTTTTCTCGAACCAGGCCTAGCATCGGATGATGAAGCAAGGGCCACAGGTACAGGCTCCTCATCATCAACGTCACGATTACCATCATCATCATCATCCTTATTATCATCCTCAGGCTCAACCTGCTCGTCCTCCCCACCGATGTGGAGGGATCCAACCATGACAGGCTCCTCAGAGAAACCCCTGTCACCCTCTAACCCAATATCACTAGAATCCTTCACTAAACAAGGCTCAGAAGAGGAAAGGCCATAATCAATGGTTGTGCAATCAACCGTGCTATAAGATGAATCAGGGGAACTCCATGGACAAGTTGCTCGAAAAAAGAAACACCTAACTGCACCCCTAGATCACTAACCTCGTTTAAAGTTGCCTGATGTTTAGATCTATAAGGTACATTATCCTGAGCAGATATATGAGGACGAACAGACAATGTGCATAAGGATCATATAATATGGATGGGGGCTGAGATGGTGGCTGGGAAGATCCATATATCTCATATGTTACTGGAGTATATGGACGGTATGATGGGATAGGAGGACGAGTCCTAATTGGTATATGGGGTGATTAGGCAGAAGATTCCCAATACATCCCAAGTACAAGTAGAGCAGGAGTACACAGGTCGTTAGATATACTGTGATGACCCCTCATACCTCGGGATGAAGTAGTCCTGTCGGTCGAACCATCGAAACAAATATTCAAACACAATCATCAATAATTAGCATATATTTGCCTAATTCATTTATTATATTATTTAAATCTTTTTTTAACGATACATGTAACAACATTTGTCTTTATTGCATTATTTAACTTCATTTTTCAGCATTTTTGTGCATTATATTATTTTTTAATTACGTTATTTATATTGTTTCATCTTATTATTTTTTAAATTTACTTTTAATTTTTTTCTTGTATTATTATATTGTTTCATTATTTTTTCAAGCCCGTTATTATTTAATTCACATTACTTTATCATTTATTAATATTAATTAATAAAGTATAAACCGCTCTAAATATTTTCATAATTTGAATCAATATTAACTTCATTCTTTATAATTTTTTATTTAAATTATATTTTTTAATTACCTCATTTATATTATTAAATCCCTTTTTTTAACACCACGTGTTATGTCTTTTGTATTATTATATTATGTTATTATTTTTTAATAAGTTTATTATTTCATTTAAATTACTTTATTATTTATTACTATTAATAAGGAATAATCCGCTCTATATGTTTTTATGTTTGGAATCCATATTTACTTATCAAAATATTATTTATCATTTTATTATTTATTCATAAAATGGTTTATTATTTTATTTATATTATTTTATTACTTTTCATCATTAATAGTGTAAATAATAGTTATTATGTTAATATTGTATTATTTCTTATTAAAATTACTGTTTAACAGGGGTTGGATCCTATTATTTAAATTATTATAATTATTTTTTATGTATTATAGTTGACCCTAATTCAAATAATTATTTTAAATTATTATTATTCACAATATTATTTAAATATCAATGTTTAAATTATTATTTCATTAAATTCATTCATTAATCTTCATAAATTAATAGATTCTCGAGTTATATTTATTATCCTCTTTAAGGAGTTCATATTTTTTTTATTAAATAATGTCTATTATTATATCAATTTATTATTCACAACATAACGCACTAAATTAACCAGAACATCAATCTACCAACTCATTATTTTTCTATACCATTGACGTAATAAATAAAATTTAATCAACCTAAGCATATAAATTGATTCAAACTATAACATGAATAATTATAACACTTATGCTAACAAAATAATGAATACACATTTAGAGTCAAATTATTCACATAAATATAATTCATAATCATATTAAACAAATAATTATAAGATAAACCATTAAACAACTAATTACATGTATTCTAAATAGACAAATTTAAATAGCATATGAAATAAACATGAAATTAAATTTATGCAAACACTAAATTAAATAACATAACATTAACAAATAAACATAATCATAATATTAAATATTTATAAACACAAAACTAAATAATATAAATAAATATTAAAAAAAATATACATTTCTACTACTTTCGCCCAGGCTGACAAAAAATATTTAAATATTTGCCTAACCTAGTGAAAATTCAAAAAAATTTCGCCCAGCATAACGGTCAACAACCATTTTTTTTTATAGAAAGGGCGACATGCAAGGAGATTTTTGCTAGACCGGGCAAAAACTAACAAAAGATTCACCGGTCTGCGTGAATGTGTACGAAAATGGCAGAAAAAGAAGAAAAAAGAAGACGCCTTTTTTTTCCAAACCAATGCATATTTTCAAAATTTAAACTAATAACATTGTAAATAAATGTGTATAGACCGAAGTACTAATTTGGTAGTAAATAAGACATCGTGAAAGTTATTTAGGCAAATATTGCATTTAGCATATGTAATATATGCCAACTATTTTATTTTTATTTAGAAAATAAAATGAATGAATTTTTTTTTTTGTTTTCTATCACTTTTTTTTCTTATTTGTGAAAAAAGAAGACAAAATATTTAATGTATTGTGTCACTTGTGTGTGTGTTTTTTTTTTTTTAATTTTTATCTTAAAATGAATTATAATTATATTATTTTTCGTTTTATGACTTAGGCTTTGTTTGTTAAATTAATTTACATATGAAAAGTTAATTAGTTAAGAGTTTATTGAATTAAGTGTGTTTGATAACATACAATATTAAGTGCTCAATATTTAAGTACCTCCAATAACAATTTTTTTAAATCACCTAATTGTTTAAGATGTGCTTAATTGTAGTTATAAATTTTAAATGAAAAATTTTACTTAATTCTGAAGTCTGAAGTTTTAACATGTATATTGTTTGTCAAATTACTACAATGTTTTGCATATAATTACTACTTATTAATTAATTCAGCATTCAGATTCAAATTTTAGTTTTCAGATCTAGTGTTCAGACTTAAGATTCAGAATCAGAACTTAAATAATTCAGACTCAGACTTCATTTTCAGTTTTTTCAAACGAGGCCTAGAGTTTTCATTCTTCATATCACAAAATGAAAAAAAAATCATTTGAAGATAAAAATGCAAAAAATGATATAAAACATTAAATATTTTGTCTTCCTTTTTTACAAAATAGAAAAAAAATAAGTGATAGAAAACAAAAAGAGTTAATTTCATTCTTTTTATTTTTCTTAAAAAAATAAAACAGGTGGTTGATATCGCATATGCCAAATGCGATATCTACCTAAATAACTTCTTAATCCTCATTTAATAATATTGCATACGGCACCTACAATATTACCTTAGATATCACATATACCATATGCGATATGCCTAAAATAGAAAAGAAAAAAACTACCCATTTTAGTGCCATACTTTAAACATATATTCAAAAAGGATAAAAACCCTCCCCTTACCACCTTCCCCCCGTGTTTTTACTCCTTCGGCAGCCGTACTCTACCCCTTCTTCTTCTGCTTTCCATCTTGTCCTCCAACTCCTTCTTTCCCTTCCCCTTCTTTCAAAAATCCAAGGACCCTCGTCTTCTTCCTTCTTCCTCCATTCCTAAACTCAATGATGATCATAAAAATGAGTGCAAAAAAGAGCTCCAGAGGCAACTGCAGAAGCTATGGTGCCAACAAACAAAAGCCATGAAATTGTGCAGAAAGCTACAATTTCTTGTCCTCTCTATGGACTCTCTTCTTCGAGCTCTTCATCTTTTTTCTTCCTTCTCGGCCCACTCCACAGTTGAACTCAGAATTAATAAAAAGTCTCTCCAGTATGAGTTCTTCATCTACAGTAGAATCAGAGAACTGGATTATTATGGAAAATGGAGTGGCAGCACAACAAATTTTGTCGTCAACGTCTAATTCATAATCTTCTAGAGTTAGTACTGAGAGATTACCTCCATTTCCTTTTTGAATTTTGATTTTTCAAAATGTGGTTATTATAATTATAATCGTCCTAATTTTTTTTCATTTCATTTGTCAAAATTATATATAATGCAGGAATGTATATTTGCTCTGAGATTTTTACGATTCGTATCAGTGGTTCAGAGAAGAAGAGGGAGAAGGTTAGGAGGTGCTATTTAGATTTTTTATTTTCTTAAAATATTATATGAAAATTTTGAAATTTACCCTCCTAATCTTAGGAGAAAAATTTTGAAATTTTAGCAGTGATAAATTTGTTGAAAATAATCAAAATGAATGAATCTAAATTATTTCGGGATCTAAAAAGTTGAAATTGAAATTGACTGACCAAAACAGCCAAGTCTAAATTATTTGGGGCTAAATAAGACAATCTTCAAAGAGAGAGAACTAAAGAGGACTTGGTAAAAGATAAAAAAAACTAAAGAGGACTTCGGTGTTTTTTTATTTCTTATATATATATATATGTGTGTGTGTGTGTGCACGCGTTTTTACCAAAGTTTCTTTAATATATTTCATACATTAATTAAAGGGTTTATTACATTTTCTTCTTTTAAAGTTTGTCCAATTTACCCTTTTATTCTTTCATATTGTATAAATTATAAATTATCATTTGTTTCAAATTAATTAATCTTTATTGTATGTTCAATAAAAAAAATCACAAAACAATAATTTTGTAATAAAAGTTTAAAATCTTCATAAAATATCATTTTATTCATCTAGTTTTTGTTCAGTTCTACATATTAAGATAACAGTATCATGCATTACGAAAATTAGAATCACAACAAATTTTAAGAAAGGTATTATAGTCTAAATATATGGTAATAAATAAGAGTTAGGAACACTAGATGACATTTTAGAAAGATTATATCACTTTTTCTACAAATCACTGATTTATGGTAATTTCTTATAATGAAATTAGCAATATAGATTAATTAGTTATGAATATATATATAATAAGGATGCATTTATAATTTATACCAAATAGTGGAAAAACTAATAATTTAGACAAATTTCAAAGAGGAAAATATAATAAACCTTTAATTAAATCGGATCATACATACCATATGACTAATTCATACTTATAATTGTTTGTTTCTTAATCTAATAATATTGTTCCCTACAAAAATTCTAATAATATTGTTATAGATATTGTAATTTTTGTCCAAAATGGGAACTTCATTAACCAAATGAGCAAACAATACAAGATACAAAATGTATCAAAGAGGAATCAAACAACAAGGACTAAGCTAGGCTATTCAACATATCTAACTGAATTCAACCATCTATAAGGGCTTGTTGCCACTGACAACCTTGATTCTTAATCCTATATAGGGTCCTATCCATAGAAATATCCTCCTCTGAATTGCACTTAGAACAATTCAAAATAGGTATTGCCATTCAACATCATTGGACATCAGCCCAAACTGCCCAAAGTATTTTCTCAAACAAAGATCTACCCAGCTTCGAATCCCTAGTTCACTATAGAAATCATGCCAAGAGTCCAAGAGGAAAACACCTTCCCATACTTGATGTGCCTAAGAATAGTCCTGCAGGGTGTGTAGAGCTGTTTCTAGGGCTTGTGTACATATGGGGTAGAGCGGATTCGGTAGGTAATGTCTGTTACGCAACATTTCTCACTTCATCAGCCTTCCATGCCAGATTTTCCAGAGCAACAAACCATACCGAATCGGGCCTTTAAAGCTCCAAACAGTGTTCCATTTACCAACTTCCTCTATAGCCACCACTATGTCGCACAAGGTTTGGTACGCCTCCGAGACTTTGAACCTGCCATTTATCGAGAATTGACACTCCAAAAGCATTGCCAGCCTCCTCCACTCCACCAGAAACCCAAATGATACCTTCCCTAATTATTTCTTCTGATGTAGATCAGAAGAGTCATGCATCCTTTGAGTTGAAGCTTGGACAGATGATTAGAGTTCGGATGAAGAAACTCAAGGCTTCCAATGGAAATGAGGATAAGGGCATGGTAGCTTACATGGAGGAGATTTTGAAAAACAAGTTTGAAGAGTTTAAAGGCCAAGAAAAGACTTCCAAGTTGTTCACTATTTGTTCAATTAGCAAGAATTACTCAAGGAAACAATTGGGAGTTAAAACTTGGCTAAGTATATGAAGAAAAGACCCTACCACCAATAGTAGGCCTGCCCCTACTGCCGATAGGCTTCTGTCAGCCATTCCCTTGTATTTCATACACCTACTATTGAAGATAGGGATCGGCTGAATGGGTGCTTAATGCATTTTAATTGAGTAGTTTTTGTTAGTTAGCTTGTCTTTTTAGTTTTAAATCAAGGGTTTAATGGGTATTTTGAGTCATTTAACCATAATTTAGCTAGGTCAAGAGTTTAGTCTATAAATACCCCATTATAACTCAATGTAATGGAACAATGATGAATTTGCATAAAATATGAGAGGATTATTCTAAGTTGCTTCTTAGGTTCTTCGTCTTCTTAGACTAGCTTGCTAAAGGTTTAATGTCCTTAGCATTATGAACAATTAAGCCTTAAATTGAAGTATCTATAGAATCAATTGATCATTCAAGTTCCTTTCATTAGTTGATTCATAGAGTTTCCTTTCTTTGAATCAATTGATTTTGGGTCTTCTAGTAGTATATTTTGGGTTTTGAGGTATTTGTTCCCCCAAGGTTCTAAATATCAATCTAAAAAATAATTTTTTCTCTCAATATTGGGTTTATGAGACTTAGTTTCTCATAGGTTTTCTATTGAAGTGTTTGAATTTAAAAATCCTCAATAGAGGTTCTTCAATCAAAGAGGTGACCTTGGGAAGGATTTAGATCCAATTCTATAATCAAAGAGGATCTCATCAAAGTGGTATTAGAGAAACCTCCAATTTAAGGTCAATTTGAGTTTTAAGTTGTTTAAATTCATTGGAATTCATAAAAAGAAATATTACTTGATTATCTATAAAATTCCCATGATGATCATGCAAAAACTAAGCACAGAAAAATAGGTGCAAAAATTCATTGAAATTTGGTTGATTAATTGCGAAATCACTTGATGTTTTGGGAAAGCGATGTTCTCCTTTGAGTTCTAATTCATTTGAAATAAGTTGCGCTCACTTTGGAGATTAATTGATTGGTCAATTGAAAAGATTTGTGGATTAAGTTGGGCATATCTTATGTTATACTGATTCAATTTTTGCATGAAATTTGTACTTAAATTCATCTTCATCGAGTGAGGAATCTTCTTGAATTGGTTTCATCTGATTTGGATTCTTAAATTTTGAGATATCATCGTTTTAGTAAAAGGTTGTCGTCATACTTTGTTTTTTGGAAAAAACTTTCTTAGTATTCTTTTTGTTCTTTGTTCAGTCAAATTGTTTTGAATTGCTTTGTGTTTTATTTCTAGTTGTTTCCTTGTGTGTTTCTAATCTTTTGTGGATGATCAATCTTGTTTGTTGGCTCAATTCCATATATTGCATTCTTTGAAATTCCTACACCTCAAGTGTTTGAAATTTTGCCTCATTGAACACTTATGCAACTAAGTGCATTGATTGATTTACTTGCTTGGGATTGTTGCTCTTGATTTGAGTTGGCTGAGAGGTTGAAGGATATCATAGAAGCTTGAGTATTGAGTATTTGAAAAAAGACAAGAGGATGAGTTTATATTGTTAAAAGTCAATTAAGAGAGTTAAACACAAGTGATTAGAGTGATCATCAAAGAGTGAAACACTTAGGAAGTGATTGGGAGGTCCTTTATTTTTTTTCTTTGTTTAAATTGCAGGTTTAATAATGCCTACGGAAGGCCAATTACCCACTCAATCTCATCAAGGAGGAACGAGTGATCCTTCAAGGATGAATCTAGATGACACTTTGAGGTCAATGGAATAATCTATTGAAAGATTGGTTAGAGATTGAAGATCTTAAAAAGGGCAAGAGTAGTGCCACAATAGAGCAAAGAGTTGGAGATAATTTTGGAGGAGCTAATTCACCTCATCATCAAGGACACTATGACAATATGTCTACTCAAGGATACCATGACACACAGGTTCATAATCCTTATCCATTTCATGAAGTTGGGTATCAAAAAAGGCCACAAGCTAGAGATGGAAGAAGAGGAGGACATGGTGGAAGAGGATATTAAAGACCACGTGAAGAAGTTCCAAGACAAGAAGAATAGCGAGATGATAATTTGTTTGAAGATTTTGGAGAGGTTCCTAAGTTGGCCACACAAACCATGGAGGCTACTATGGTAATCAACAAGTGGATGGGACTCTAGATAAAATCAAGTGAATGGTGCCAAGCTTCAAGGGCGAAAGTGATCCAAATATATTCCTTGATTGAGAATGACAAGTGGAGAATTTATTCATGGTAAGAAACTATAGTGACATTGTCAAAGTGAAGCTAGTCATAGCTGAATTTTCGGGTTATACACTCCATTGGTGGGAAAGAGTTGTCACTCAAAGATTGAGAAATGGTAGACCACTAGTAGAAACTTGGGCGAATTTGAAGTTAGTCATGAAGGAGAGATTTGTACCGAAACATTATTATAGAGCTTCATTACGAGTTGATAACTCTTAAACAAGGCAATAAAATTGTTGAAGAGTATAGGCAAGAAATGGAATTATACACTTTGAGATTTAACTTGGAGGAAGACAAAGATGCTTCAATTGCTAGATTTCCAAGTAGTCTTAGTAGGGACATTGCTAATCAATTAGAATTGTATCCTTACACCACTTATGAAGACATGTGTCATTTGGCTACCAAGATTGAAAATCAAAGGAAGTGTATTGGTTTATCTAAAACTAATCTACCTTTTTCAAGGAGTATGGTGCCTAAACCTCAAGCATCAACCTACAAGAGTTGGCCAAAAAAGATTGTACGTGGCATATGTGTGTAGATTGTAAAGTCATCAATAATATTACTTTGCAGTATAGACATCATATTCCTAGATTAGATGATTTACTTGATGAGTTGCATGGTTCAAAAATCTTTTCTAAAATTGACTTGAAATCGGGTTTCCATCAAATTAGAATGAGGGAAGGGGATGAGTGGAAAACGACTTTCAAAACTAATTTTGGTCTTTATGAGTGGCTAGTTATGCCTTTTGGATTAACTAATGCTCCTAGTACATTCATGAGACTTATTCATCATGTGTTGAGACATTTCATTAGTAAATTTTTTGTTGTCTATTTTGATGATATCTTGATCTATAGCAAAATTATGAAGATCATGCATCATTTGAAACAAGTTTTGTTAGTGTTAAGAAGTGAAAAACTTTATGCTAACCTTGGGAAATGTGAGTTTTATTTGGAGAAAGTGACTTTCCTAGGTTATGTTGTGAACTCTTAAGGACCTCAAGTTGATCAAGAGAAGATCAAAGCAATCAAGGATTGGCCTACTCCCAAGAATGCATCCGAACTGAGGAGCTTTCATGGATGGGCAAGTTTCTATAAGAGGTTCATCAAAGATTTTAGCACCATTACTAGTCCTTTGACGGATGTGATTAAGAGAAGATGAATGGTTTCAAGTGGGAGGAGAAGCAAGAGAAGGCATTTGAATTGCTCAAGGCAAGGTTGAGTAGTGCACCTTTACTTGCACTACCTAACTTTAAGAAAATGTTTAAGATAGAATGTGATGCCTCGGGTGTGGGTATTAGAGGAGTCTTAATGCAAAAAAAGAGGCCCTTGGCTTACTTTAACGAGAATTGATAGAGTCGATTTTTAATACAAATAAACACCATAAGTTTTAATTATTTGTCTTTGAAAATATTTTATTTATTTATTAGTCATAATTATTATATTTAATTTATTTTATTTATCTTTGTGCATATTTCTAAAAAAAAGAATGGAAAATAAGGATTCCATATTAAATTTGGTAAAGGGAAGCTGCAGTATTTGAATTCTTTAAGGATTAAGATTAGAACTTTGGTAGAATCCTTTAGGGATTAGGATTTTAGTTGAATCCTTTAAGGATTAGGATTTTGCTTCTCTTTTGTCTATATATAGAAGAGCCACACAAGAAGGGTGGAGGGGAAGATCAAGAAAAAAAAGAGAAGAGTTGTGGTGACTTTTCAATAGGAGAAGAAGAAAGCCATGATCTACTCCAAGAAATTGGTTCCTTCTTTCCCTTTAACCATGAACTAATTTTCTTTTTAGAATCTTGATAAAACCCTAGCCATGTGACTTTGATTTATTTTATTTTGGGAGATTTATTATTTTATTAATGTGATTACGTATCTTTGAAAATTTCTTGGTTTGATGCAATTAAATCTTTATGATTGTTCTTGTAGAATAATTATTTGGGTTAATTGATTTTTTTTTATCCATGCTTAGTTCTTGTAGTCTTAAGTATGAGAGATATGTGATTTTTGCAAGTATATTATGGGTTTTAGAATTGAATAGTTCATGCTAATTTTAGATGATTTATGCCATAGGAATGAATAAGTCATGCTAATGGTTAGATGGAGTATGTCATGCATTTAAAGATAATATATTTCTCTTGTGAATCGAAACTTGTAGCCTAGATAACAACATAAATGTTTAATTTTTTCTCCTAAATAAAATTAAATCATTGTTATATAGGTTAGTGGTGGATTCAAGGTTCTAAATCAATTTCTTTTGTTAATCTCCTGTTAGTTTCAATTTACTTATTTTATTCATTAGTTTTAATTAATTTAGGAATGATAATAAAATCTCATTCTTATTTTTATAAAATTAATTTAGGAATATAGTAATTTAAGTAGTTAAGCCTTTCTCTGTGGTTCGATACCCTAATACTTCCTTATTACATTGATCTTGTGCACTTGCAAGTATTGGGTTAAAACTTTGTTATAAAAATCCCGATCAAAGAAGTTGACCGGTGTGGCGTTAAATTACACGACATATGATAAGGAGCTCTATGCACTTGTGAGGACATTGAAGCATTGGCAACATTATTTGTGGCCAAAGGAGTTCGTAGTGCATATCGATCATGAGTCCTTGAAGTTTCTCAAAGGACAACAAAAGGTAAACAAGAGGCATGCAAGATAGATGGAGTTTATTGAAACTTTTCCATACATCATTCATTACAGGAAATGTAAAAAAATATTGTAGTTGATGCATTGTCTACAAGGTACACTCTTATCTCTACTTTGCAAGCTCAAATTCTTAGTTTTGAGATGCTTAAGGATTTATATACTAGTGATCTAGATTTTAAAGAAATGTTTGAGGATTTCTTGCTTGTGTCTAATGATAAGTATCTCATACATGATGGTTTTCTTTATCATGAGGGTAAATTGTGAATTCCCTCTTGTTCCACTAGGTTGTTGTTGGTTTAAGAGGCTCATTGTGATAGTTTAATAGGATATTTTAGTATTCTTAAAACTTATGATATCTTGCATAAGCATTTCTTTTGGCCTCACATGAGGAAAGATGTTGAAAGATTCATTGGAAATTGTTTAGATTATAAGAGGGCTAAATCTACTTCTTTACCTCATGGTTTCTATACTCCTTTAGAAGTGCCTAAAGTTCCTTGGGTTGATATTTCTATGGATTTATTCTTAGTTTCCCTAAATCTCCTAAAGGAGTGGATTCTATCTTTGTTGTGGTAGATAGGTTTTCTAAAATTGCTCATTTTATACCTTGCAAGGAAGTCGATGATGTTAGCCATGTAGCAAACTTGTTCTTTATTTGGACAGTGCAGTATTTTGGACCGTGACACTAAGTTTCTTGGCCATTTTTGGTGTGTTTTGTGGAGGAAACTCGCCACTAACTTGTTATATTCTATAGTTTGCCATACACAAACCGATGGCCAAATGGAGGTGGTCAATAGGACCATTGGGTGACTTCTTATGGCCATCCTTAAGAAGAATTTGCGCCAATGGGAAGAAGTCATTTCTCATATTGAGTTTTCTTACAATAGGGCTAAACATTCTACTATGTTTTCTCCATTTGAGGTTGTTTTTCAATCCTTTAACTCCATTTGATTAGGTTCCTTTACATGTAGATCATGTTGTGAGTACGGATAGAAAATAGAAGGTGGAGTTTGGCAAATCAACTCACTCTAAGGTGCATGAAGCTATTGCATCCAAGAACAAGAAATCGGTGGCTTCAAGGGATGTTGGAAGGAAACATGTAGTGTTTGAACCTGGTGATTGAGTTTGGGTTCATCTTCGGAAGGAACGTTTTCCTTCTCAACACAAGAACAAGCTTGATGATTGTGGCGATGGACCTTTTCAAGTTTTAGAGCGTCTTAATTATAATGCTTATAAAGTTAATCTTCTGGGTGAATACAATGTTAGCGCCACCTTTAATGTTTCTGATTTGTCTCCTTTTGATGTAGGTGAAGATTCAGGGGACGAATCTTTTCAAAGAAGGGGCGGATGATATAGATCGGAAGAGTCAAGCATCTATGGGGTTGAAGCTTGGACCAATGACTAGAGCTCGGATGAAGAAACTCAAGGCTTCTAATGGAAATAAGGATAAGGGTATGGTAGCATACATGGAAGAGGCTTTGAAGAACAAGTTTGAAGAGTTTAAAGGCCAAGAAAATAGTTCCAAGTTGTTCACCATTTGTTCAATTAGCAAGATTACTCAAGGGAACAATTGGGAGTTGAAAGTTGGCTAAGTGTATGAAGAAAAGACCCTACTGCCGATGGTAGGGCCTGCTCCTACCATCGGCGGTAGGCTTCTGTTAGCCATTCCCTTGTTATTTCACACACCTACCGCCCCTTACTGTCGACGATAGGGCTCGGCTGAATGGTTGCTTAATGCGTTTTAATTTAGTAGTTTATGTTATTTGGATTGTCTTTTCAGTTTTAAATAAAGGGTGTAATGGGTATTTTCAGTCATTTAACCATAGTTTAGCTAGGTCAAAAGAGTTTAGTCTATAAATTCCCCATTCTAACTCAATGTAATGGAACAATGATGAATTTGCTAAAAATATGAGAGAATTATTCCATGTTTCTTCTTGGGTTCTTCATCTTCTTAGAGTAGCTTGGTAGAGAGTTAATGTCCTTAGTATTGTGAACAATTGAAACTTAGATTGAAGTATATATAGAATCAATTGATCATTCAAGTTCCTTTCTTTAGTTGATTCATAGAGTTTCCTTTCTTTGAATCAATTGATTTTGGGTCTTCTAGTTTTGTAATTTGGGTTTTGAGTTCTTTGTTCCCTCAAAGTTCTAATTATCAATCCAAGAAATAATTTAGTCTCTTAATATTGGGTTTATGAGACTTAGTTTCTCATAGGTTTTCTATTGGAGTCTTTGAATTTAAAAATCCTCAATAAAGGTTCTTCAATCATAGGAGATGATCTTGGGAAGGATTTTGGATCCAATTCTACAATCAAAGAGGATCTACATCATCTCCACCAGTGAGGATTCCCCTTCAAATATGTGAGCAATTAGTCTTCTTGAGGTTCATCTTCGACGGGCATTCGTATTTCTTAAAGGATAGTCGCCAGAGTGCATCTATCTCATACAACATGTGCAAGCATAATTTGGCTAGCAAAGCCACATTCAGCTCCTTTATGCGCCTAGTACCCAATCTCCCGAATTCAATGGGGCTGCAAAACAAACTCTATTTCACCGCATACATGCTCATGCACTCTTGATGGCCTTCCTACAGAAATTGGCGGTGAATTTTCTCAAGCTCCAAAAATGTTTCCTCGAGAAGCTTTGCAACCTGTATAGTGTAACCTAGGATAGTAGTGGTTACAAATTTAATCCACACACTTTGAGAAGTAGGTTTAATAGGAAATGTTTCCAACCCCCTAATTTATTCCAGACTAAGTTCACCAATGGTTCGAAGACTCCTTTGCCCACCCTCTTTTGAAATAAAAGTACACCAAGGTAGTCCCTAACCCATTTTTTAATGTGATACCGGTCAAGGTAGATAGTTCTAATGCAATTGCATCTCCTACATTCTTAGAGATATGTAATTTAGATTTGTCAAACTTAATCTTTTGCTCCGACTCCAAACAAAACTACTGCAAGATATACCACATGCACTGGATTTGGCTTATTTACCTCACCAAATAGGAAAAATATCATCGGGAAAGAATAAATGAGACATAATAGGGCCCTATCGAGTGACTTCGATAGGTTTCTACCTCTTATGTTCAATTACTTTATGGATCCGTTGGTTTAGAACTTACATGCTCAACACAAATTAAGTAGGGAGATAAAGCATCACCTTGGTGAAGCCAACGGCTCGGTTTGAAACTCTCTAATTTCTCTTGATTCCACAATACTGATAAGTTTGTAGATGAGACACACCAAATCATCAGTTAGGTCATTTTTGCATCAAAACCAATCATTGTAAGCACAAGCTTCAACAGACCCTAATCCATGCTATCACGCTCTGAATTCGAGCTTACCCTAACCCGTGACCGATATGTCATGGGCCAAAGGACACGAGGCTTCAAAGACTTTCATAAGAACTCAAAGAATATAAAAAACGAACAAAGTGTACAAAATATTCAAAATAAAAGAAAGACGAAGAACATAAGTCTAAACAAATATTTTTCATCTCATAACGAAACAAAAAAGAATATTCTAAATCCTCGTCCCTCAATCTCATTTCCAATTGCCTTCAAACTCGCTCTCATGCCCCGCAGAATCCTGAACTAGAAGGAGTGGAGTGAGTACACAACTTAGTAAGCAGAGATTAAACTCTAATTTCTGGGTTTGAACAGGTATTGTAAAACGTATTCCCAAAGAAGTTATAAAACTAAAAACTATTTCAAAGTTTCACATTTTTTGGGGTAAATTTGTGATTTTTGAAAAATTGCAAAGCTTTAAATATAGAAAATTTACCTAACTAGAGAAAAATTGTAAACATAAAAACCACCAATTTAGTGGTTAAAGCTGTAAATAAAGAAAAAGAAACTCTAAAACAGTTCATAAATTATTTTGAGGCCTAACTAAAAAGAAATGAAAACTTGGAGGCCTTACATAAAAAAAGAAGAAACAACAGAAGAAAACATTAAGCTGGCTCTTTTTTTTTTCCTTTTTATAGAAACCAACAAAAGTGCACAGAAGCCCCATATTTTCCCTTCAAATGGTCAAAAGAAAATGACACCAAAACACTCTCGAACACCATTCAACCTGCTTCATTCATTCTTATTTAAAAAAAAAGCAAAAAATAAACCAATAGTAAAACTCTTAAACAACAGATTCACACCATTCTGTTTCATTTTCTAAAAAAAAACTCCAAACAAAATTTTTTAAAGATTTCAAATCAATTCCCTCACTTAAATTCCCTCATTTTTAATCAAACATTATTATAAATTTTAAAGACATGTATCATAGAAAAGTGCATTGTACAAATAAGACCCCCAACAAATTTTACAAACAAATTATAATATTGAGTTCTAAGCACATTTAGGGCAATTACAATGTCAAATTTAATATCAAGTCTGACTATTTATTTCGTCAGTAGACCAAACAAATACAATAAGACTTTTCTTCCTTGTTCAAGGATCGTTCAAGCATAGCATAGATGGAACATATTCCTATGTGTCTGTCTCTAGTCTCCCAAAAATCACAAGCTCAATATTTAAACTAATTATTGAATTTCCGAACGATCAATATCAGTTTATGTAACTTAGAAATTCTCAACTTTTTCCAAAAAAAAAAAAAACCACACAATCCCTTCATCTTTGCAAGTACTAAAACAATTGATTTTACACAAAACTGCCTTTGTTAATCCACCATTACTAAAGCAGAAAGTGCATAGCATTTTATCAAAATCCTCATTTTCTTTCCAAACTAAACGGAAAGCATTCTGTAGTTTTTTTTTTTTTAAATAACATTAATCCTTTTTGTTTTGAGAACAAGACCACTCCAGAGAATTCATGTATCATCCATACATTACATAATACTAATAAATGATGATTCTCAGTGCAGTATCATTTTTTTCTTTTTCCAAAATCCATAACAAAACTTAAATAGACTATCAAAAGAAATTTCTCTAATTTCTAGCATCAGTCTTAAATCAAACCCAAACAAAAATTCTACATGTTCAATCCAATTTATAAAGCAATTCTCAAAACACTTATCATTTAACAAAACCAGAAAAATTCAGATTAGAGCTCAACCTCCACCTTCCTCGATTCACAAAAGACAAACCTGAATCAGTTTGAATTATTAACATCGGAACCTTTTTCGTTAATCCCTAATACAAATGAAATGATAAAACTGAATTAAAAAGACTTAATAAATTCTTCCTCAAGAACTATAAAGTTTCCAGTGGGGAAAAACTTTCTCTGAATTTTCTATTCCTTTTGTTTTCTGTATTCTCATGATATATACAAAATCACTATCCTATAAACTAGGAAGTGGTTACAAAATATCAGCATGTTATCAGTTCAGCTAAGCTAAAGCATCTCAACATACAATTATAATCCTAACTACTTCAACACTCCCCCTCAAGTTGGTGCATGAAGATCACAAATGCCTAACTTGCCAGATAACTTGCGAAATTGCGGGAGATGTAGAGCCTTGGTAAGAAGATCTGCCGGTTGAGAATCACTCGGAATATAAACAGGAGTAATCAATCGTTCTTGGAATACATCTCGCACGAAGTGACAATCAATTTCTATGTGCTTCGTGCGTTCGTGAAAAACTGGATTAGCAGCGATGTAAATTGCTGCTTGACTATCGCAATGAAGTGGGATAGAATGTTGTACTGGAACTTGTAGGTCAATAAGAAGTTGAGTGAGCCATTTTAATTCACACAGTGTCATCGCCATTGCACGATACTCGGCTTCTGTAGAAGATCGAGAGACCGTGTACTGTTTCTTTGTCTTCCAAGAAATAGGAGAGTGCCCGAGAGAGATAAAATATCCAGTCACTGACCGACGGGTAATCGGGCAGCTGGCCCAATCAGAATCACAATATGCCCGTAAATGAAGAGATGTATTAGAACGAAGTAGAATACCCTGTCCTGGTGAACCTTTGAGGAAACGAATCACACAGAGAGCAGCTTCCCAATGTTCCTTGTGAGGATGTTGCATGAACTGAGCAAGGATGTGTACAGTGTAAGCAAGATCTGGACGTGTGATGGATAAATAAATCAATTTGCCAATAAGACGCCGATACCTGTCTGGCTAATCATAAAATTCTCCACAAGCTTTAGCTAATTGAGTATTTGGGTCCAACGTAGTTGACATGGGTTTACACCCAAGCATCCCAGCATCAGCAATAATTTCCAAGGCATATTTTCGTTGATTAAAGTAAAACCCAGCCTGACTCCGAGCAACTTCTATACCAAGAAAATATTTAAGATGACCTAAGTCTTTCATGTGAAAACACGACCCTAGGTAAGACTTAAATCGGGCAATACAAGATGCACTATTGCCGGAGATTAAAAGGTCGTCAACATAAATAAGAGTACATAGGAAAATATCATTTTTCGTGTAAGTAAATAGAGAATAGTTAGCATAGGATTGTACAAACCCACATTGACGAAGAGAAGCTGTAAGTTTCGAGAACCAGCACCGAGGTGCTTGACGGAGTCCATATAATGCTTTGTTAAGACGACAGACCTGATGAAGGTTGGAAGCACGGAACCCAGGAGGAATTTTCATATACACTTCTTCAGTCAGATCCCCATGCAGAAAGGCGTTATGAACATCCATTTGATGAACCTCCCAATTTCAAACAGCAGCAATAGATAATAGGGTCCTCACAGTCACCATTTTGGCCACAGGAGCAAACGTTTCAGTGTAATCAACCCCTTCTTGCTGAGTATTCCCAAATACTACCAAGCGTGCTTTGTACCGTTCTATGGAGCCATCAGATTTGTATTTGATCCGGTAAACCCATTTGCTACCCAATGCGCGCTTTCCGGGAGGTAGGGTAGTCATAGTCCACGTATTATTTTTCTCAAGGGCATTTATCTCCTGTTTCATGGCATGTCGCCATTCTGGTACTAATGTTGCTTCAGAAACTTGGTAGGTTCTGTTCCTGCATTAACATCTGCTACAAAACCCCGATGTGAAGAGGAAAATTTGTCATAAGAAATGTATTGTGTTAAAGGATACAAGGAAGTACCTGAGGGACCCGACGAAGAGGATGAAACGAGAGAGAGAGAGAGAGAGATATACCAGGAGACGACTGAGTCATATTACAGATATAATCCTTCAATTTCCCTGGGGGTTGATGTTGTCTGTTACTTCGACGAAGATTCAAGGGAGCAGCATTTTGTGCTGCAATGTGGTCACTATTTGTAGAAGCACTAGACCCTAAGTGAGTATTTGCAGCAGCACTGGATAAATCATCTGAAGGGCCCTCATCCTCTAATGGAGCCGAGGTCCCCCCTGGTGTAGAAAAAATCCTCGGACCATTTTCCTTTTGATGCTGAGTGTGAGCTGTTTCAAATGGTTGAGAAAGTTCAGCCAGATTACTCCCCCTGGTTTCTTCAATGGGTGTAGGAACTTCACCAAAATCGCATCTCATACTGTTCTCATTCGATAACACTTCTCGAGACTTGGACAAAAATGGAAATTCATGTTCAACAAATACAACATCCCGAGAGGTAATGAATTCATGTGTTTGTAAATCAAAAAATTTCCATCCTTTTTTCCCATATGGATACCCCAAAAATACACATTTACGTCCTCGAGCTCTAAATTTATCTTTAGGCAGTCCGTGATCATGTACATAAGCCAAGCAACCAAAACATTTGAGATGAGAATAAGGTGGTATTTTATTAAACAATAGTTCGAATGGTGTTTTCCCATCTAACACAGATAAAGGTGTACGGTTTATTAAATATCCAGCTGTCAGCACATTTTCACCCCAAAATTGAATTGGAAGATTTGCCTGAAAAAGCAAAGCACGAGCCACATTTAGGATATGACGATGCTTACGCTCTACACGTCCATTTTGTTGGGGGGTATGTACCATAGATGTTTGATGCAGCATGCCGTGTTCCAAAAAATATGATTTTATACAAGTAAACTCTATTCCATTATCTGTACGTATCACTTTTACTCGTTTAAGAAACTGGGTTTCAACCATAGTAAAAAATTGTTTAAGAGTCTGAGCTACCTCTTTTTTTTCTTTGAGCAAAAATATCCAAAACACACCTCGAAAAATCATCTACTACGGTTAAAAAATAACTTGCACCACAAGAAGACGGAGTTTTATAAGGTCCCCAGAGATCACAGTGTATCAAGTCAAAAGAAGCAACTGCATTATTTAAACTAATAGGGAAAGGTTCACGCATTTGTTTAGCATGCAAACATATTGAACAATTATTCAAAGATTCACATGTTAAATCTGATCCCAAAAATTTTTTAATTATGAATTTAGAAGGGTGGCCCAATCTGTGATGCCACAACATACTCATGTCTGAGATTTGAGCAGAACAAGCAAAATTCAACTTCTTGTTCATAGGTCTGAAAAAGTATATCCCATCTCTCTCTTCACCCGCTCCAATCGGCATCCCCGAGGTAGGGTCCTGTAACATCAACACACTATCATTAATTATAACAACGCAATTATTTGCTTTAGAAAGCTGAGAGAGAGACAATAAATTACACTAGAGTTGAGGTATAAAAAGGACATTATCAATTTTTAATTTAGAAGGCAGATTTATGGAACCTAATTCTGCTCCAGTTATTTTAGAGCCATTTGGAAGAGAAATTGTATAAGGATGAGATGGTTTAGTATCTTTCAAGAAAATCTTCCTGCCTGTAATGTGGTGGGAGCATCCACTGTCTAAAATCCATTCATCTCCTATCTTACTAGAGAGATTTTCCAAAGCTTGGTTGCTACTTTTCTGATTGCTCAAAAGTTGGAGAAATGAGTTCCACTGCTCCGGTGAAAGACCCGGGATGCCGACTGGTGCACTTGCCGATGCCGAAGCCGCCATTTCCAGTCGCTCGTCGGTGCCGTCCGTATCTGCTCCTCCACGATTGCTTCTTTGAGCAGGTGAGTGTGCCGCACGACTGTGAGCATCCCAGCCTAGGTGGTTTGAGGAGGATGAACTAGTTGTAGTGCCGGCAGCCCAACCGAGCATCGTCGGAGAAGATGAACCAGATGAACTAGGCGTAGCCGCTGTCCAGCTATGGCTCACCAAAGAAGATCTAGCCAGTCCGCGGCCAGTCCCTACTCTTCCGTGCCCTCTGCCTCGGAATGTCCTTCCCCGACCTCTGCGACCGTCGGCACCAATTTCGGTGCTTCGGTCTGACCATCGTTGCTCCGAGGTACGATCTGGATAACCCACTAGCAGGTAGCAATTCCTTGCTTCATGTCCTAACTTGAGATAGTAAGTACATTGCAATGTATTCTGTACATATTTGGGGGCTGCAAACACGACAGCTTCACTGCCAATTTCTGAATTTCTTGTTAATTTTCTGTGTGCTTCTTCTTTGATTATCATAGCATAAGTTTTTTTAATGTTTGGAATTGGTTCTAATTGCAAAATACTTGATCGTACAGTTCCGAAAATTGAATCATCTAAGCCTATGAGAAATTGATGAACTTTGTCTTCTTCCCTTTGCTTAATAATCTCATTAATCATCCCACAAGTATAATTAGGTAATTGTTCATAGTTAATTAATTCATCCCATGTTTTCTTTAATTTTGTATAATAGGCTGAAACGGACATACCAGACTGTTTACAGTTTATTATTGCAGTCTTCAATTCATGCTTCCTTGGTGCATTAACTGACATGAATCGTTCTTTCATATCAGCCCATAGTTCATCGCACCTTTCTGCATAAAATATTGTAGTTCTAAAATTAGATTCTATGGTATTTAAGATCCACGAACCCACCAAAGTGTTGATAGTCCACCATTCTTCTTCTGTAGTTCCGGGTTTCGGCTTCGGAATTAACCCTTCCACAAAGCCGAGTTTTTTCTTAGCACGCAGTGCTAACCGCATTGCCTTCACCCATTCGTCATAATTATCTTCCTTGAGTTGAATTTGTGTGAGAATCAGATTTGGACTGTCTGAAGATGCAAGATGGTATGCATCTTTTCGACTATGATTATGGAAATAGTTATCATCATCTAAAACAGCAGTATTAATCTACTTGGATCGCTCATTTTTAATGAATCTTGAACTGAAATTATGAAGCCGTGAAACTTGGCTCTGATACCATAAAGTTTCCAGTGGGGAAAAACTTTCTCTGAATTTTATGTTCCTTTTGTTTTCTGTATTCTCATGATGTATACAAAATCACTATCCTATAAACTAGGAAGTGGTTACAAAATATTAGCATGTTATCAGTTCAGCTAAGCTAAAGCATCTCAATATACAATTATAATCCTAACTATTTCAACAAACTAGGATCAGAACTTAATGATTCTAGCGAAACGAAATAACTAGACGTGAAAGAAACGTCACTTACCTTCAATAGAAGCGATTGGAACACCTCAAGCTTCTCCTTCTCGAACACCGTACTCTCTCTAGTTTGTTGATGATTTTTTTGAATGTTGGACAAAACATAAAGTTGGAGCAAGGTTTTGAAGACATTCCACTGAGAGAAAAAGTCTCTGTACGTGGGTTTAATAGAAAACCAACTCTCCTAATTAACCTTAAGTCCTTCTTAATAATAATAACTACACCTTAACCCCCACCAGTTTCTTTTTATTAAAAAAAAGTACGGGTATTACACACATGGTCATAGGTTTACAAGATCTAGCCTAGCCACAAACCACCTTTTTTTGCCAGTCTTCAATCTCATACTATGAATCACTTCCTGAACAACTATATCATCCATTCCTTGTCACCCAAGAAAAAGCTGCACAGAGTTTCTCCTGCTAGTTTGGCCATTAGGGGTTTCAATTTGTTAGCCAAAATCTTTGTGATGCACTTTACAACTACGTAGCAAAGAGCAATGGGTCGAAACTGGAATATTAGTTGTAGGGATTCCTGCTTTAGGATAAGAGTAACCAGTGATTCGTTTAGATGCTCTGTGTGATCCAAGATATGCAGTTTAGCAATCAATGGCTTCTTTAGGTTTACCTCAATATAAACATGCGCGAATTTGCCTTGTGCCACATGCAAAGTCATACTATAAACCTTCATAGGCTTCCCCAAGTAACTACCCATTTTTAGTAAGATGGATATTCATCATAAAATTCCAATGGTAGTCCTAGGAAGTGTATTCACACCATGGTGGATGTAACCAGGTCCTCTCTGGGGCAGAAATTAGGTCTCTACTTCGCCATCAACCAAGCACCATCCATGGCCCATTCTTTAAAACATTATGATAGTCAGAGCTGTCAAAAAACTGTGCGATGAAGTATCCCCCTTCCAAGTCGATAATTTCACACCTATGTTTGAGTTTTCAGATGTCTCTGATCCTTTGGTCAAGGACATGGGACTGACTGTTTTCCATAAGAGTTTAATAATCAAGGCTCGTCTCCAGGGCCTCCAGAGGGCCAGGCATTCCTCCACCGATATGTTAACTGCAAGCCATGCATGATCATCGTCTATAAGCTGCTTATTCAATTTTTTATTGAGTTCCTCAACCATCTATTGAAACTCGTCGTCCTCCTCCCCTTCACCAGTATGTAAGGCCCGATTTTGAGGTACCTTCTATAGTACTTTAAGAAAGGAGCCAAAGACCCCCGACAGCAAAACCTATTGATGCCTTTTCCATCACCACCATCGCAGTAAGTAGGTGTGACCATGGCTTGTGCCAGTTCCACCATATCGGCCATGAACGTATTGGTGGTTTCCCCAGGTTGCTTGCATTTATACTTCTTTGTACTCATTGATAGCTGCTCGGCTTCCCTAGCCGAGAGCATTTCAGCCGAGGTCATCACCATAAAGCCAAGTAATAATTGACATATACTATGATTTATTTATTATGCTAAAATTTCATTGAGGAGAATATTATAATATTTTGAGTGAGAAAACATCCTAAAAATAATAAATAAGTGACTAAATGTCTTTATTCCCAAAATATTGTCTAATTTGTAATTTAAGTGTTACTATGTTGAACTATAAAAAATAAAAATAAAAAGATAAGGTGAAAAAGGGATCATGGCAGTTATTTAAAAGAAAATAAACTCTCTCCTATATGTATGCTTGGCTCGAGTGCGGATGTAGACTTCTCTTGATCAATGAGATTGATATAAGTTTACCGGATCAAAATTCGAATATGTTTATGAGGTACGATACCTCCAAACAAAGTATTTCTTAGGTGAGAACTATATATAGTAGTGCCTCTTCGAGTTGTGACATTTCTTTCTGTGGCGAAACCTCTTAGAAAGGAAAAATATTCTCTCTAAGACTGCATTATCGGTTCCGGAAATGGACTCACTTTCAGAGTTTGGTTTGGCAGGTATATACTCTTCTCTTTCTTAAGGAGTTTTCTCCATCTACTTTCTTCCACATTCATGAAACAGAAAAAAAGTGATTGAACTTATTGATTATAATTATTTGTTGTTGGAATGAGTATATATAATTAGACAGTTATTCCTTTACCATAAAGTTAGAGCTATCATTAACATATCCTCTCAATCCGACTAGCCAAATGATCGTTTGATTTGGAATAAATGATCTATACGTTATCATATCCGAGAGCAAAGTGTAGTCATCTCTCACAACTTCTCCAATCTCAGTCAAGAAATACAATTTTGGAACTCTATTCACAACCTTCTAGTATAACTTAAAGTTAATTTTTTTTCTTTAGAAAAATACCTTAAACATCCTTCAAACTGGAAAGAATCTCATCAAAAGATCTATTGCTGAAAATATTTCATGTGGTCGTTGTTGCCATGCTTTGGAGGATGATTAGTATGTTCTTTTCTTTGATTGTGATTTTGCATCGAAAGCCTGGATTTATTTGCCATTGAGTAATAATGGGTTCATCTTAGGGATGGTAATGCGATGGGTCCAACTAGGTACCCACTCACGCCCAAACCATCTATAACTGTTTGATTCCGGTGACTAGTGACTCATGCGGGGATAGGGATAAATTTTGTACCCAAGGGATGGGTTAGGGGCAGGGATCAGGTTCTTCCCATCTCCACACATCCCAACCCATCTCCACCCGTCCCTATTATTTTATATATATTGTTGAACTAGCTTATGAGTTTTTTTTTTTAATTGTTACACATGCTTAGACTTTGTTTTTTTAAGAATTATTACTTGTATTGTTTTTAAAGTTATTCGTTTGATTTTGTGGCATGCATATTATTATTTTGTGTTGAACGATGTTATTGAAAATAACACAACTAATTCCCCGCTTCGGTCCCCAATTTACCAATGAGTTTGGCGAAGGGTGGGTAGGAGATAAGGCTAGATTTCATCCCCAAGAGCGGGATGGAAATTAATTAGGGAATGCTGGGTTAGAGATAGAATGATTTTTATACCTAAGCACAAAGATGGGTTAGGGATAGGTCCGGGGGTTGGGTCCCCACTCCCATTGCATCCCTAGTTCATATTATGAAAATAGTTTAAAGATCTAGTTCAGATTATATCACGTTTTATACAATACTATAGTTTTACAAGATGAAATTTTATTATCTCAACAAATGTCGAAAATCCTATTTTATTATTTTTTTTTTAAATACAATAACTTTTTTTATACATTGGTAGTAAGACAGTAGTTTAGTTGTAGAAGCACTCCTTACTAGGCCAGAGGTAATATTTTCTTAAAATTAATGGTTTTAAAATTGGGTTTACAACAAAGTACCTCCTAAAGTTATAGGGGTAACAGAACTTTACCCTGAACTAAAAAATTGGCCCTTTTACCTCCTAAAACCAATAGTCAATGGTCAATTTTAATGAAATGTCCAAAATACCCTTCATGTAAGTTATGATTTGTTTCGAAATAGCCCCCTAAAGTTTAATACAAAATTATTTTAGTCCATAACTCAATTTATAGTTATAGTAATACTTTCATAAACTTTGTAATAATATCTTTAAAGTCTATTTTCCTTAAAGATTGATTATTTAATTTAAAAACTTGATTGTTTAAGGCAATATAGCTTCGTGATTTCAAATTTAATTCAATGAAAAATAAAATATTCAGTTATAAATAGAATATAAGATTTTGTCAACTTCAATTCTTTATCTTGAATTTATAAAAATTTAAATTTATTAAGATTTATAGCAATTTCTTGTAACAATGATTAAATAAAATCTTTAAACAAAGTACTAAAATAATAGAAGATAACCTAATTTTTTCTTTATAGTAGATACTATTAATTTATTATAGTAAATTAAATAAAATGTTAACAATTTATTATTTGTTTAAAATAAAATACTTTTTTTAGCTAATAATAATTTTCTAAAGAATATATTTATGTGAAGATCCTTATTTTGTCTGGTTGGATAGTATTCTAATGTAAGGATTAAAGGTTTAGGTTATGATTTCTGGAACTGGCCATAATTGTTTAAAAGATAAGGGTTAGCCTATTTGAAGCCGTTGAGAAGGCATATTAAAGGCGTTGATCCCGGTTTTATCTTTTGATAATTATGCTGACGGATCTGGATTTCATGTAAAATCGTACCTTCTAATCTTGATTCTTACATAGGAAGGCTACCACCGGACCTATTTGGTATCAGAGCCATGTAGTTATGTGATATATGTGATTCATAGTTTAACATGATCTTAAATATAAATTCACATGAATTTATTAAAAGATAAAAGAAAAATTAAAAATGCTCATAAGTAAGAACTGGATATTCCAGAAAATTTAGAAGAACTTAATAAGTGGACAATCCCTAGGATTGATTTAAAAACTGTATATCAGTTAGGTACTTTTGAAAAATTAGGTTTAAAACAAGTAGTAAAAACTACTGAAGAATCAATTTCCTTAGATAATAAAGAAACTGAGATTAAATTATTATCATCATATGATATCAATAGATATAAAGATTTATATAAATTTATCCATATTGGATTAGTGCAAATTGCATTTAAACCTTTAACTTTAGAAGGTTTACCTGAAAGTTTTATTGCATGCCTAAGAGATGCAAGGAATTTAAATTGGAAACAATCACTTATAGGTGTAATACAATCTAGTCTGGCGCATGTACCAGTATATTTTAATGTATATCCTAATCTTTCACTTTCTTTAAGTGATGTTAATATACTTGACACTTTGACATTAAATGTTAAAACTCATGGTTATAACTATATTTCTGGATCAGAATTAATCTGTATATGTTACAAAATTTATTATAAACCATTGTTTACATTAAATCCTAATTGTAAATTAATGGATAAGAAAATTAATGAAACTGTTTTAATAGAAACTAACTTTAATAGATCTAAGATCTCAACAAGAAGAATTATAAAATGGGATGAAATTCCTATGCCACAACAATGGATACTGGAAAGAACTGGTCATATCCAGTCTAAGACTGAACAAAACGTAGATCATATCGAACAGACTCCGGAAGGAATTGTTTATATACAGATGGGTCATACTTCATCTAGATTGGGTAATATCCTACACGATCAGAACATTCTTTTATTTCACCTCTTATAGAGGACAAGGATTATATTCCTTACAGAGTTTCTACCTCACAGGTAAGTGAGCGTGATGAGAATAATCATTATGTTGAAAAAGTATTTAAAAAAGATAATATTGTAAAAGGTATTTATAATACTAAAGATGAGGAAATAACCGAATCAGAAATGAATTTTACATTATGAATAGATCAAAAATTGATTTTAGTCCTGGATCTGAAGCCAGGCAAAAAGTTAAAGCTGAATTTAATTTACCAATATGGGAACCATTTAGAAAGTGGTTTTTTCCCAATTTTGATGATAAATTAAAATATTATATTTCAGAGGAATTTTATAAATTCTTATCTTATCATAATATTTTATTCCCTTTTGTCCCATGGTTTATGTCTAATTATATTGAACCATATATTTCTGTACTAGAAAGAGATTATAAACTTTCAAACGGAAATATCATTAAAGGAATTTGGCCTCCCCAATATCCTTTTCATATGGAAAAGGATAATCATATTGTTAATTTTTCAGCATTTTCAAAAATATTTGAAAATGATACTTTAAGTATTACTGTTAAACAGATAAATCAGATAATAGAACAACAAAATTATACAAATATTTATTTAAATGTTTTAGGAGAACAGATTATATCTCTTCACAAAAGAATAGATTTATTATTACAAAAATTAGACAAAACTTATAGGGAAAAAGGCTCTTCTGGTTAATCCACCTTTACAGCCTCATCCTGAAATAAAAGATTACAAATTAAAAAGTATGTCAGATCTTGAAATGATGCTAGATCATAAATTTAAAAAATTAAATATCAATACTTTGGAAAATGAATTTTCTGAAAAAATAGCAGAAACAAAGGACTATAAGCCAATTATAAAGGACGAAATCAATCAATTGCATAGGTTTGCTGATAGGCCAACCCAAAGAATAAATTATTATAGAAGACCTTCTCTTGTAGATATTCTACATGAAGACCAAGAATACATAGGTAATAATAGTTATAATGGAAAATGCATTTATGAATGGAATTTAGATGGTTATACTGAAAAACAGATTTATAATCTAACTCATAAGATGCTTATGTATAGCACCATAAGTAAGATGATTGGCAATAGTGATAGCAATATTGCTAAGATGATTACTGCAGGTTTTACTGGCCAACTTAAAGGTTGGTGGGATCATTATCTATCTAATCAAGATAGAGAAGAAATATATCATAGTGTTAAACAAGAAGAAGATGGTAGAACTAGTGAACAAGCAGTTTATACACTGATAGTTACTATATTAGAACATTTTACAGGAAGAATTTCTGATAATAGTGAAACTATTAGAACCTTATTACAGAATTCTAGGTGTAAAACACTGACAGATTTTAGATGGTATAAAGATCTTTTCCTTAATAGGGTTATGGAATTACCAGAGAGTAATAGTTCTCATTGGAAATCCAGATTCATAGATGGATTACCACATTTATTTGCTAAAAGGGTTAGAAAAGCCCTTAGGAATGATCAAATCTCCATTCCTTATGATAGTTATACTTATGGAACCTTATAGGAACCTGTACACAAGAAGGTATAGCTCTTTGTAATGAAATTAAACTAAACCAACAAATTAAAAGACAAAACTTAACTGAAAGAAATCAGTTAGGACAATTTTGTAGCCAATTTGGGATGGATATTCCATCACAAAAGAAAATAGTTAATAACTATAGAACAAATGATAATTATATTAAAAAGAAAAGCAGAAAATATTCTCAAACAAAATTAGATAAAAAAGCTAAAAGAAAATCTGATAGATTAGAAAGAAGGAAAGACAAAAATAATATTGTCTGTTATAAATGTAAAAGAATAGGCCACTATGCTAATAAGTGTAAAATGAAGAAAAAGATTAATAATCTTAATATTAGTGAAGAATTGAAAGATTCTTTAGAAAAATTATTTATAGAATCTAACGAATCTGAAGATAATACTTCAGAATCAGAATTGGATCATATAACTGATCATTCTGAAACCTCAGAAGATGATAACTGTTGTATACCTTGTAAACAGGGTAATAATCTTTCTGAGAATGATACTCAGGAAGAAGATTATTATAAGTTAATATCACAGTTTAGAGATTCTGATATTAATGTTTTAAGTAACAATAATATTCTAGAATTTTTAAAATTAATAAAAGACCAAGAACTAAGGTCTAGAATAATTGAACAAATGGAAGACACTCCATCTACTAGTAATACTAGTAAACCTACAGAAGATGTAGAATTCATAACAAATAATAATCCTTATACTATGACAGAAGTTTATAAGCTTATGAAACAGAGAAATATGAATTCTCAAAAATCTCCAACTACTTTAAATGATTTATATGGAGAACTTAATAATCTTAAAGATGAAATTAAAATGTTAAAAAAATAAATAAAAATCTAGATATAAGAATTTCTAACTTAGAAATGAAAAAAGATAATACTTTGGTTACACCAAACCCTTTTGACAATCTTAATAAGATTGGTAAAGAAAATTTTTTAACTGTTTTAGATGTTATTACATCTTTTAAATTTTATGTTAAAATTACATTATTAATAAATCATGATGAAATTAAGGAATTTAATGCACTAATTGATACAGGTGCAGATATAAGTGTTATACAAGAAGGATTAATTCCTACTAAATATTTTGAAAAAACAACTCATAGTTTAAGACATGCAGGAGGTCAAAAGTTACAAATTAATTTTAAATTACCTCGTGCATATATTTGCAACAATAAGGTTTGCATACCAGAAAGCTTTTTATTAGCCAAAGATAAAAACCAACCAAGTTAACTTGGAACCCCTTTTATAAAAAAGATTTTTCCCATCACTCATATAGGAACAGATTGCCTTATAGAAACTTATAAAAAAAACTCCTGTTTCTTTTCAGTTTATAACTGAACCAAATACATGATTTATAAATGAAATTAAAGATTTTATTTTGAGAAAACAAAATCAAATTAATTTTCTTACTTATGAAATAAAACTCTTTTCATATTGAAGAAGTTTTACAAAATCCTAAATTACAGGATAAAATTAAAAATACTTATAATGATATTTCTTTAAATATATGTAATGATCATCCTAATGCCTTTTGGAATAGGAAAAGGCATATAGTAACTCTTCCTTATATTGATGATTTTAATGAAAATCAGATCCCGACAAAGGCAAGACCTTGTCAAATGAATTCTCAATATTTGGAGTTATGCAAAGAAGAAATAGCTTCTTTATTACAAAAAGGATTAATAAAAGAATCAAATTCACCCTGGTCATGTACAGGATTTTATGTTAATAAACGTAGTGAAATTGAAAGAGGAGTACCAAGATTGGTTATAAATTATAAACCTCTCAATAAGGTATTAAAGTGGATTAGGCACCCAATACCTAATAAGAAGGATTTACTAGATAGATTATATGAAGCTATTATATTTTCTAAATTTGATTTAAAATCAGGATATTGGCAGATTCAGATAGCTGAAACTGACCAATATAAGACAGCTTTTAATGTTCCTATTGGACACTTTGAATGGAAAGTGATGCCATTTGGATTAAAAAATGCACCTTCTGAATTTCAGAAAATTATGAATGATATTTTTATTCCTTATAGTGAATTTATAATAGTATATATAGATGATATTCTAGTATTTTCTAAAAATATTCAACAACATTTTGAACATCTTGATATATTCAAGAAATTAGTTATACAAAATGGTTTAGTTATTTCAAAACCAAAAATGATTTTATTTCAAACTACTATAAGATTTTTGGGTCATAATATTAACAAAGGAAAAATAATTCCTATTAATAGAAGTATTGATTTTGCTTCAAAATTTCCAGATGAAATTCTGGACAAAACTCAATTACAAAGATTTTTAGGAAGTCTAAATTATATTTTACCTTATTATAAAAATTTAGCTACTGATACAGCTATCTTATATGATAGATTAAAAAAGAATCGTAAGCCTTGGATTGCTCAGCATACTGAGACAGTCAAGAGAATTAAAGAAAAAGTAAAAACTTTGCCTTGCTTGATATTAGCAAATCCAAACTGGAAGAAAATTATAGAAACGGATGCTTCTGACATAGGATATGGAGGTATATTAACCCAAATTTGTCCTGTTAATAACAGAGAAAATTTAGTGAGGTATCACTCAGGCAAATGGACTGATAGTCAAAGAAACTATGCCACAATTGCTAAAGAAGTTTTAGCTATAGTTAAATGTATTTTAAAATTTCAAGATGATTTATATAATTAGAAATTTATTGTAAAAACAGACTGCCAAGCAGCCAAATTTATGTTTCAAAAAGATTTTAAACATGACGTCTCTAAGCAGATGTTTGCTAGGTGGCAGGCTCATTTAGCCCCATTTGATTTTGAGATTATTTATAAAAAAGGTGAAGAAAATAATCTTCCGGATTTCCTGACCCGTGAATTTTTGCAGCATGATACAGCGGGGAAGAGGAAATAATTCTCAAGGCCGCGGGAGAGGTAATACCTCTCAAAACAAAGGCAAAAATGTTATTATTCAGAGAGGCAATAAACAGCTTATAGCTGAAAAGATTGCAAATACAGACGATGATGCCCTCTTATATGAGGAATTCAAGCAATATATTGCTAACAAAAAGAAACAGACAGGTGAAACCTCCTCCTCTGGGTCATATTCCCAGGTGCTTTTATCTGAAGAGGATAATACAACCTCTTATTATAATAATACTCATAAAGAAATTATATTTCTTTTAGAAAATAAAGATTTACAATGGAAAGATAATCCATGGCTGTTAATGAACAGATATCTTGATGTGGCATCATATGCTGCTACCTCTTATAAACAGAGGATATATTATGAGCAAATACTTAAATTGAGCTCATGTGATATAACACATTTTTATCCCGGAAACAGGACTGCTAATATTTATAATTTTAGCAAAATTATAATCAAAAGCATTATATCCATTGAAGAGTGGGGTATCTCTCCTCTCAGAGAAAAGGAGTTTATAATTCCTGAATAAAAAATATCTATGAAATATAATTATTGGGATTATGTAGATGCATTTCATAAAGCATTTCTATATGAAAATCCTACCAAGAAACATACTTGGTTGATTAAAGTATGTGGGAATGTTTATAACAGCCCATTACCAACTTGGTTTATACAATGGTGGACCATATATGGTACATCTGGGAAAATACTCCCTGAAAATTTTAAAACATTATATGGAGAATGGATTAATATATCTCCTAAGGTCTCTGATTATATCAGTTTAGACCAGTATTCAGAGGAAATAGCCTCTATGATCGTTTTTATAGAATTTTCCATACCATGGGTGTGGAAATGGACTCCTGAAGTAGGTTATACTCAACAAAATATTCCATGTCTCAGAAGAGCTACTCATAGTAGGTTTTGGGACAGGTTGATTAAAGTCGACCCTGATACAAAAGAAATTTATGGGAAAAATATTCTGGATGAAATCCAGCAAAAGATTGAATTATACAAAAGAAAGAAAAATACTGGTGAAGTTAAATCTACCAGCTCTTTTTCTCAGTTAACCACCATGTTAAAACTACAAAAAGATGTCATACCCAAAGAAGATTTAATCAAATCATATATGGAAGAATTAAAGAAGGAGCTTATAAAAAACTTGCTCCCAGAAGATAAAACCGATGTATCTATGACAGGCTCCTCAAATGAAGACTGTCTTGCAGGAGAATCTCAAGATCCAGATATGGATGAATTTTCTGAAGATAATATTGACCACATGGTCAAGGAAATTGAAGATGCCGCAAGAAAAGCAATAAAGTGAATGCGGACATACATCATGTGATAACCATTATTGTCCTTAAAGGGCCCATGTAATAGTAGAAGCATTATATGTAATAGTGATAGGCACTATTCGGATTCAAAATCCATTTGTAATAGAATAGATAATTTAGTTGGTGTCCGCCCCTCTCCTTGTCTATAAAAGGATAGGATTTCTTCATAAGAGGCAGGACCTCGACTAGCCATAGTTAAGTCTTTCTCTCCCCTTCCCTCTCTCATTGTAAAAATTTCCTTATTAATAAGAAGTTTGAAGTTTTCTGCACTATCCCTGGTGAGCTCTTACATTCTTATTTCTTATTTTGTTTTATATTGATATTTTTATTATTTTGGGATTAGCCTAATGGAAGGCTAAATCCTTTCATGTTAAACTATGCTATCATATATATCATTATAATTATGTTGTGAAGATCCTTATTTTGTCTGGTTGGATAGTAGTCTAATGTAAGAATTAAAGGTTTAGGTTATGATTTCTGGAACTGGCCATAATTGTTTAAAAGATAAGGGTTAGCCTATTTGAAGCCGTTGAGAAGGCGTATTAAAGGTGTTAATCCCGGTTTTATCTTTTGATAATTATGCTGACGGATCTGGATTTCATGTAAAATCGTACCTTCTAATCTTGATTCTTACATAGGAAGGCTACCACCGGACCTAAAAAAATTTTAACCTATTTGAATTTGTGGTAATTTAAAACAATGATTAAATAAGATTTTAAGCAAATTACTAAAAGTAAGAGACGAAAATCTAATTTCTTTTAAAGAAAATATTATTAATTTTTAGTATTTATTAAAATAAATTAGTGACAAATTCTAAATCAATCTTTTAAAGAAATATACTAAAAAAATATTATCATAAATTTTTATAATAGTATTTTGTAATAAATTATAATTATAAATTATGGTATATACTAAAATAATTTTATATTAAATTTTAAAGGTCTAATTTGAAATAAATTATAACTTACACGAAGGTTATTTGGACATTTGACTTAAATTAACCATTGACCATTGATTTTAAAGGGTAAAATGTTTACTTTCTAAATTTAGGTAAAATACTCATATCTCTTAACTTTAGGAGTATTTTACAATGAATCCTTTAAAATTGTGTGCCTCCTAATCTAAAAACTAGCAGTAATATATGGTATGTATAAATATATATATATATATATATATGTATATACTAGCATAAGGTTTTAATGCATTTTCCTCTAGTTGCTACTTGAACCACATATGTTAAGTATTTATCCATTCATAACACTTAAAGCAGCATTTGGTCAGTTGCATGTGCACCACATGGCTTCTTTTAAGGAGTGAGAATCTGCAAAATTAGAAACCAATATTATATGACGAATGAAAGGCCCACATTAATACAATAGTTTTATTGCCTCTCTCCTCTCCCTTCCCTTCTTCATCTGAAAATGGCCCAGACCATTGCCAAATCTAATACAAAAATATTGCCCAAAAAAGATACTACTAGTAGTAGGAATTACAGTTCGAGGAATGAATTATATACCCTTTTTCCTTTCATCATACTGCATGAAATAAAAATATCAGATGCAAAGGATGGAGAACTTTGTTGGAAAATAATCCTTCCTGATCTGATTGCATCATCTGTTTAACTAGCAAGTCAGCCTGCTGCAGCATATTCCCTTCCCTGTTCACTGTGAGTGTTGTTCCAAACTCTAGGTTGGTCTCAACAGGAACCTGCAAGAAGAAGAAATAATAATAATATTAATATTAGTAAATCTCTTAAGATTATTTTCATCTCTTAATATTATTAAAATAGCATTAGTAAATCTCTTAAGATTATTTTCATCTCTTAATATTATTAAAATAGCATATATTTAATCAGTATGTATTAATAACAAGATTTTGTATGCCCAGAAGAACAACAGCTAAATGAAGCCACTCCACTCCCTCCCTCCCTAAGCGCTCTAATAATAATTCAGCTTTTCCAATGAGAAGAACACAAAAAAGAAAAAAAAAAAAAAAGGAATACAAGAAAAAATAGATCAAGAAAATTACCACTACTCCTTTTGCCACTGCTCTGAATTATTTGCTTCCAAGGCTTTTTTTCATGCTTGTTCTTATCCCATTCACAAACAGTGGGGGAAACCAAACTTTCAAAAAATATATGCCCGTCTGCAAAGCCATACCTATCTGTTACCCGTTTACATCTTTTGTCTGGAATCTTTGTAGGATTGAAGATATGAATACTTCCGTCAATATCCAACATGATTTCACCATTTCCCATTTGTAGCAATGGTCATCAACTCCTTTCATTACTAGCACTTGGACATTTCCATTTCTTTTGAAATGATCACTTTGATTATCCCAATGACCCATAGAAAGAAATCCATCTTAAATCCCTAGTCCTAGTATAACATTTCCATCTCTGTTCTTGGCCTCCGGCAATGGAATCTCTTTAAATTCATCACTTTTTGGATCAAAAGCAATCATTTTCTGCAGCCCCCAATCATCATCAACAACAACTTTCCAATGTAGAAATCCATTAACCACAGGACCAGATTCCATTTTGTGGATGTGATAGGGAAACGAAACTAATCTCCACAATTTTTCTTTCAACTAGAAACTATAACATAAAATCTGGGCTCAAATGTGCAAGTGTCATTACTAATTTATAGTCATCAGTTGATGAATTTACAAAGCCCAGAATCGACTCGATAAGCTAGATTGAGTAATCGGCTTAATTCGAGCACTTTTTGTATGTATTTCGTTGATGGATTCCACAGACAGATACATTCGCCAACAACTAAAAGCAACAGACAATTACAGGAACCCCCAATAAATTCATAAAATTCCTCCACATAATCAGATGAGTCGATTTGAAAATCCTCTATTTTTTCCCATGATGAGATGTTTTTCTCAATTACAGATTCATCGTTCATGAATTGAATGGAGGAAAAGTGGAGATTTGTTTTTACACAGACTGCTTTGATTCTATGATCATTCGCGAGAACAAAATCAGGGACTTCACAGGAAGCCTGGAGAGTATTACTTCAAGAATACATTCAGGAAGCTCCAAATTAGGCTGAAGATTACCTTCAGGAACCTCCAAATCAGGAGGAACCTTCAAATTAGGCTGAAGGTTACCTTCGGAAACCTCCAAATTAGGAGGAACCACTGCAAATTTAGGTTTCCGGCGACACTGTTGTTCTCTCTTACTCTTGTCTCGGGGGAATTCCATAACTAAAAGGCATAAATTATTCTTGATTTTGAGGGTTTACAATTAAAGCAAACCCCGTCAACAGGGGTGCGATCCATGGCGGACCCTCACACACACACACACTTAACCTTTCATATCAGATGACCCGCACACTTAACCTTTCATATTAGACGAGAAGCTTTCATATTTGATGAGAAGTCTAAGCTTCGAATTATTCCATTATTCCATTGAAGTTTAATATCTTCGATTTCTTCTAATTTAATTAATAATTTTTTAATTTTGAACTACTAGAAAAAAGCAAACCCAAACTTGATTTGTCTTTATTTTGAAAAGAGAAGTTTTTTTTCTTGGTGTTTGTAAAAAGAATTGTTTTTAAGGGAGATGTTGATTCCAACAGAAAAATAGGGAATAATTTTCGAATTAAAAACCAATTCAAGTTGAGTTTAGGTGTATTTGCAGTCGGAATCATGAAGGAAATCTTATAATACAACTTTTAGTCTATTAAAATTACATGATTTTGAATAATGCCCTTAGATTGTATTTATGATTAGTTTTAAAAGTGTATCTATTTTTAGTCAATTGTCAATTAAGTACTTAAACTTTTAATTTTAACAATTAATTACTCAAATTAAGGTTCTACAAAAGAAAAATAACGAATTGTCAATTAAGTACTTAAACTTTTAATTTTAACAATTAATTACTCAAATTAAGGTTCTACAAAAGAAAAATAATGGTTGAAAATTCTAATTTGGATATTTGATTGTCAAAATTAAAAGTTTTTTTAGTCGTTATTTTTCTTATGAAACCCTCATTTGTGGATATTTGATTTTAAAAATTTAGATACTTAATTGTCAATTGACTAAAAGTACGGCGATGCTTTTGGAATTAACCCTTGCATTAATTTAAAATCCAAAAATAGTTTTATTACAGGTTAATTACATTTTCCCCATCAAAGTTTGTTCAAAATATTATTTTATCCCTCATTTTGTATATATTGCAAACATATATTCATAATTTATTAATCCATATTCCTAATTTAGCAAAAAAATTATCAAAAATAATGATTTAGTGTTAAAAATTAAAAAAAAAATTTGCTACAAAAAGTTTTAAATTTTTCTAAAATATCATTTCATGTATATAATTTTTATTTTGCTACAATTTATTAAGACCATTATATCTTTGCCAAAATTTTTTATTAATTTAATTTTCGTAATAAAAATATTATTGTCTTAATATATGATAATAAAGAACAAGTAAACTCGCAATATAACATTTAAGAATATTTTAAATAGTAAAAAATATCACAAACACTTCACATTTTCTCCATTTTAACATATGAACTAAAAAATTGCCTATTTTAACATCTCAATTTCAAAAACCTCTTCATCTTAACACGCTCATTCAAAAAGAGAGTTAAGTCTTAACGGAGCAACCTACAACGTGACTCATGACCCTTTTCCGGAGCTTTTTGGTCAGAAAAAATTACCAACTCCAGTGAAAGTCTGAAACTATTCGAATCATTTCCTTTTGTCATTCTCCTCTGTAAAGCTTTCAAGTTGGGTAGTTTTACCGGTGGAGGCTGTGAATCCAAAATAAGAATACTGATTCACAACTTTTCTCGAATCCAGATATGCTTTAGTATGGGATCTTTAGGCCGGGGAGGAGTCAGACCAAGCTTTGTGGCTTCTACAATGTATACATACCTCTATATCCTTTTTAATCCCAGCATATTTTACCCATACATTGAACAATTTTTCACCTATTGGAGCAAGAGTAATTCCAAGAGGGGAAACCCAGCCAAAAAAAAAAAATTCCAACAGGGGTTAAAGGTTCAGAAATCTCAGATTCAACATGATTGATATTATTAAGGCCAATATGATTATCATCAGGATCAAAAGGGTTGCTTGAAAGTATCAAGCTCAACAGCCACATCTTGGTTGCTGGAGTTGCCATTTATGGTGGCATTTGTTAAGCTCAGATACTGACCACAGCTATTTCGTGGCAAATTCAAATCGGGCGCAATCAAGAAGGCAAGCCTCTCCAGATGTATCATTAAAGGGTCGATAAATGTTTAAAAGAAAAGAGGAATTAAAAGAAGCTACCCTAGATTCATTTTTATCAATAATATCACCTTCCCAGAGCTTGAATTTCTGCCGGAGAACAACTCTTTCGGAATGATTCCTTAACTCGAAAATAGCAGAAGCTGAATTAGGGGACCTGAAGGGCATCACTTGCTATCGTTGCTGGGAAAAAAACTATAATTACAATCCCACAAATTCTTGCCATTAGCAAACCCATTTCATGTGCTTGATTGAAGCTGAAAATTCCAAACTCGGAAAGATTAATCGAAAACTCGAAAGCTGCCCAAAGGAGAATGAGAAACAGAAAGGATTCCAAGAGTTTCAGACTTTTAGTAGAGTTGGCAATTTTTCTCAACAAAAAGCCCCTGGAAAAGGGTACCGGCACGTGGTTGTCCCGTTAAAACTTAATCCTCTTTTTGAACGAAAGTGTTGAGATAGAGAGGTTTTTGAAATTGAGGTGTTAAAATAGACAAATTTTTAGTTCATGTGTTAAAATGAAAAAAACGTAAAAGTTCAGATGTTCGTGGGACTTTTTATCGAACCTTTTATTGCAATATTATTATTTTCTAATAAATTCCATTAATTTTTAGTAGTAGTAGAGATTATTAATTAGTTATGAAAATATACAAATAAGAGTGCATTTGTAATTTATACAAATAAAAGGAAGAAGTTGTAATTTCAAAAATCTCTAAGGGGAATATAATTAACCATTTTATTTTAGGGTTCTTTTCTTTGGATAAAAAATTTTGTTATGAACTCTGGGGACTACTTTGAGAATTTAGTAGAGAAAAGAAAAGAAAAGAAAGTGAGGTAATTTACTCTAAATAGCGTGTGAGTTTCTAATTTTTCTTATTTAGTAGTTTGAAGAGCAGGGAAAAAAAGATGTTTTTTGATTAACCCTTAAATGGAAATAACATATTTTTTTTTTTTTTGGAGTTTGAATAAGTAATTACATTAAATAACATGAAACATAATACATAAATGGATAAAGGCCAAACTCATAATGAATCTTTTTAAGAAAAATAAGGCAATCTATTTTAATTTTAAAGTGTCTTTTTTTTTCTTTTTCTTGTTTACTTTTTTATAACTTCACCTTACTTCGTCCAACTAAATAATAATATCAAGTTATGTCAGAATAATATGAGTCACATATCTTTTCTACCAAAAAATTAATACTTGAGGTGGCCTTTTCAAAAGTAAAACAGGTGTCACACTATTAGTGGATACATGAGGTGATTTGGTATTATATTTAGTTAAAAGAAAATATAGTGAATTTATGAGGAAAAAAAGAAAATAACTAGTTTAAAAGAATAAAAAATAATTCGAGAACAATCATGATTTCGATAAAACTATTAGAGAGATAATTTGAGATGTGATGCTTCGTTAGAGTCTGAAAGGGAAGATTGTCAAAGCGATTTCCTAACAATGATACTCATTTAATTTGCAGAAGTTATTCTTTAAAATTAAATAAAAATGATATTCATTTTGCAAAAGAATATAAGTGCTTTGTATACGAAATCCAACATTTTGTCTATCTGCAGATATAATATGCATCCAATCTTTAACATCGATGTGCATCTAATCTTTAACATTGATAATCGTGCTCTCCATCAGCCGCTTATAGAGACTGTCATCTTGGTTGGACCTCTTGTTGAGTGCTCTCAATAAAAGTCGCAAATTCAAGAATGTTGTTTTTATCAAGGGGAAATGATTATTAACATGACTCAACTATTTTTGTTTTTATAGAAGTATTTACATTTTGAGCCTACTTTTTAGAGGGATTTTTGGGAAAACTTTTTAGAGGAATAAAAAAAACAATTTTATTTTCTTTTAAAAAATGAAATTTTCTACATTTCCTCGTATTATTTTCGTAAAAAATATTTTTTACCATCAGCCTATTTATATGTTTTGTTTCCTTCTACATGAAGATAATGAAATTTTTTTACCCTGTAAAAGAACTCATGTGTGCAGCACATGCATTGTGTAGCCGAAAAAATCAGTCTCTCGTAATGGATAGGTAGAAATTGTCAAACGAAAATAATATATAATCATGATAATTGAAATAAAAGATTATGTTACTTTTTAGAAAAACATAAATAGTTAAGTGACATATATAACAATTTTTCTTTTCATTCATTTTTTTTTTCTTAGTACTAAAAAGCAAAATCTTTGGTTCTCAAGGTTCTCATCAAACTGCCTGACATCCAAGACTTGGATGCACAAGCAAGCACCTCCCACATTAGAATGTTGAAATTCTCACATTATCGTTACTAAGATTCGTACCTTAACTCTTAGTATTTTTACACTTGGTAGTCGTAGAGTCAGGTAAATTACAACCATGTGGGCTTATTTTTTGGGTTTTTCGTTAAACAAATACGCAATTCGATTGTTACAATGGTCTATTTTCTCTTCATTCTAAAAGTACTTGTTTGAGTAGAAAATTCCCACCAATTAAAGAAACAATTAATATGATGGAAGTTATTGGATCCAATGAACAAACCATCTTGAAATTACTTTTTTTTTTTTCTTGAATACTGAAATTACTTTTTTTTTTTATTTATAAAAGAGGTGTCATACTATTAGTGGAGATTACAACAATAAGGTATTGATGAATTCCACATTAAAAATTACGAAATTTTCACGACAAAACCTCATTTCCCAATTATCTCTCTTTCTCAACTCAATCTCTCTTATTTTTCTCTACCTTCACTTAAGATTATTTTGCATTTTGAAGATTTAGAAGCTAGAAATGAATAATTTTAAAAATTTTGTATTAGAAAACATCAATTTTGAGAAAAAAAAAAAAACCCAAAAAATGCTAGAAAGTTGAACGGAAGTAACTGGCGCACCAAACCAGCTGGTGTGGCGCCACTGGCGCACGAACCAGCTGGTGCGCCAGTGCCTGATGCACCAACTGGCTCATGCACTAGTGGCTGGTACACCAGCTGGTTTGGTACTGCCATTTGCTTCTGTTCACCATTTTCTGCCTTTTTTTTAACACATAAATGTTAATTATGTTTTATATTAATTGTTTTCATATATATACTATTTTATATCATTATATTATTAATTTATGTGAGTTATTTATGTTAAGTTAGTGTTTATCTGTTTATGTTATAATTAATTGTTTAGTTTTGATTATAATTAATATATTTAATTGTTTAATTTTTATTATAATTAAGATGTTTAGTTTCACATCATGTTTAATTTGTACGTTAATTAAAAAGTTACTATGTTAATGAAGTTATAATTATGTTAAAGTTAGTGTTTATCTTGTTTATGTTATAATTAACTGTTTAATTGTGATTATAATTAATATGTTTTAATTATTTAATTCTTATTATAATTAATACATTTAGTTTCACATCATGTTTAATTTTTATTTTAATTAAAAAGTTATTATGTTTATGAAATTATATTATATTGTTATGTTACTTAGTTTTATTTTTATTAAAAGATGAGTTGTTTATTTTTGTATATTCTAATATTGTATAGGAAGAGGATGAATTAGATTCCGCAATATGAGGAAATCTTTCTTACAGAGGATTTTATGGACAACAGTTATTTATTTCAAACGGATCGATTATTTGATTCGAAAGTTGATTTGGTTGAATTGGTAAAAGAAAAAGCCATGAAGTTAACACATATGTGACGATTATGCATTGTTTTTCAACAGAGGTTTTTCTCATCAGTTGTCCGTTTATATTGGTTGCCATCGGGGGAGGCTAATAAAGTAAGGCAATAGTGAAAGATGAAGAAGAAGAGCATGTTCATATAAAGCAGAGGGGTCCATTATAGAACTAAGGAATGTAATTACCCATTTAAATTGAAAGACAAGGAAGATGTTAGTGGTACACATTAGAAATTATACATAAAAGACAGAAGACTCAATCATCAAATAGGTATCTATGTTCACGGTCACTTCCAGGCGTTGATGGAGGAGGATCTAAAGCTGACCGAGCAATTGAGTAGGTGTTAGGTGGCACCTTGTTTTATAATGGTGAATTTGCGAGAGAATGATCCGGATACTGCTACGAAGTATGTTATAGTATTTGATAGAGTTGATTTTTGGTACAAATAAATACCTTAAGTTTTAATTATTAGACTTTAAAAATATTTTATTTATTAAACATAAGTATTATATTTAATTTAATTTATTTTATTCATAAAGGAAAGGAGGGTTGCCACGAAGAATTAGGAAAGGGGAAATCCAAGAAAGAATAGAAAAAGGAGGACTACAAGGTGAATCACAATAGAAAAGGGAAAAGAAATTGAAGAAGAGTAGGAAAGTGGAAGCCAAGAGAAAGAAAGAAAGCTGCTTGTGAAGCAGCATTAAAAGAGAGAGCTGGGGGCAGCCACAGTGTAAGGGGGAGCCAAAGAGAAAAAAATACAATTGCAGCAGCACAAAACAACAGCTGCGGCTGAAATAACAAAAAGCAGAACTAAAGCAATTGCGAGAGCAGCTTAGGTAGCAGCAGAAAAATCTGCACAGTAGGAGATTCCAGAAGAAGCAGAACTTCAGCAGCTGAAGCAGGCAGCTACAAGCTGTAAACAGAAGCAGAAGCAAATTCCATCAACTGAAGAATTTTCCAGTAGAAAATTCCAGCAGCAAAAGTAATTTCCAGCAGAAAATTCCAGAAGTAGAAAAATTTCAGCACAGCAATTTTCAGCAATTCTCTATTAGAAGAAACCCTAGCCATGATTTACTCAAATAAATCGGTTCCTTCTTTTCCTTTAGCTATGAACTAAATTTATGTTTAGAATCTTGATGAAACCCTAGCCATGTGACTTTGATTTATTTTATTTTGGGAGATTCATTATTTTATTTATGTGATTGCATATCTTGGGATGTTCTTGGTTTGGTGCAATTAATTATTTGTGATTGTTCTTGTAGAATAATTATTTGAGTTAATTGATTTTTTTATCCATGATTAATTCTTGTAGTCTTGAGTATGAGATATATGTGATTTTTGCAAGTATATCATGGGTTTTAGAATTGAATAGTTCATGCTAATTTTAGATGTTTTATGTCATAGGAATGAATAAGTCATGATAATGGTTAGATGGATTATGTCATGCATTTAAACATAATATATTTCTTTAGTGAAACGAAGCTTGTAGCCTAGATCACCACATAAATGTCTAATCTTTCTCCTAAATAAAATTTAATCATTGTTATATAGGTTAGTGGTGGATTCAAGGTTCTAAATCAATTTCTTTGGTTAATATCCCGTTAGTTTTAGTTTATTTACGTTATTCATTAGTTTTATTTTACTTTAGGAATAATTCTTAGATAATAAAATTTGATTCTTCTTTTTATAAAACTAATTTAGGAAGATAATAATTTAGGTAGTTAAGCCTTTCTCTGTGGTTCGATACCCTAATACTTCCGTATTACATTGATCTTGTGCACTTGCAAGTATTGGATTAAAACTTTGGTATAAAAATCCCGATCAGTATTATTATGTTGTGTAGCTTAGTTTAATTATCTTAGACTTATATGATATTATATATATTTTTTAATTTAATAATCAATTTATATAATTTTTTGCAGTTCTCGAACCATATATAATGCTCGAGTAAAGATGAAGAAGAATATGATGGAGGGACGTAACCCAGTGGAAGAAGTACTCCGGCAGTGTTCCAATCTTAGGTATACGTGCAATTGGAGGAATTGTAAGGAGAGCATAGTCCTTAGCAATATAGTTGTTGCGCACCCGATATCCATTCAAATGTTGAAGACGTGGCTTTATGTGCTTGTACTAAACACAACCTACAAAACAAACAAGTAAGTTGCTTTAATGATAAAATATTTTTTTGCTTTAATAATTGCTATAAATATACACATGTTCTCATGTTAACTAATTTTCTAGTTGTTAAATATTATTTTAAATATATTGATTGTATGTTAAATATTATTTATATTTAAAATGAATTAGTTATGTTTTATTAGTAGTTTACTTAGGTTAATTATAATAGTTTAGTATATACTTCAATCTATAACAATGAAATTTATAAATGAATTAGTTAACTTAATTTTATCCAATTGTATAATAATGAATATTTTAAGTTTAATTAGTTCAATTATAGGTATATTCTTTTTTTTATAATACTATGATAGGTATTTATTTGTTAAGCTTAAATATTTATTATATTACTTAGGTACAATATGTCATTACTTGAGGCAGTCGGGATGACACCCATTGGAAAGAATTTCTCTGTAGCTACTGCGTTCATGTGTAATGAACAAGATGCTACTTATGAATGGGTGCTACAACAGCTTAAGAAATTATATTTTGATATTCCCGAACCGACAGTGGTCATACCGATAAAGAGACAGATTTGATGCCTGTGATATCTGTGGTATTCAATAGATCATACTATATGTTGTGCATGAGACATATTGAATAATATCGAGAGAAAATTAATTCTGGTAATTGGTAAGCCAGCGGCTGAAAATTTTGTACAAAGAATTTAAAGAAGACTAGTGAACTCCTAGGATGAAGATGATTATACAAAGAAATCGGAAAAATTGAATACCAACTGGAGAAGCATGCAGTGGTTCTTAGAATACTTGTATCATAAATGGTTGAGCATGTATTCACATACATTTGTGAGAGTGAGGACAGGAAATATTTTACATTTAGGGTCGGAGACCACGAATGGGGTTAAGTATGAACATTCAGTATTGAAGACATAGCTCCAAACATGTCGTGGGTGACTTAGATGCCATCTTCAATAAGATACATTCAAAGATTGAGACACAGATTTCTGGGATTAAGACTACACTTGAATATTCCCGATTGAAGATAAAGATAATGCAAAAGTAATCCAGTGTTAGCCAAGATTTGTGGAAATGAATGTCATTTTGCAATGAAGATTATCAAAGAAGAGTTAAATAGAGCCACAAAGATCATGGCCGATCCAGCAAATCTTTCCGGGCATTGGCTTCGGAGTTCACACGGTCTACCATGTTCATGTGAGTTGATCAATAGATACCACCGGTACCTTCCTTTAAATGTATACAATCTTCACCATTTCTGGTCGTTACTTGTGATAGACGGGGTATCAAGAATGGAGCATCATCAATCAAACCCCCAGGATGACATGGCATATCAGATGTGTGATATTAGCGGTATTCTAGCGGAGTTTTATGAATAACCATCATCACAGGTAAGTGTATTATACTTAATATTGATTTTTTTTATTAAATTTAATTAATAAGTTATACTAAATATATGATTTGTTTATATTTAAACAGTTGATAGAGCAGTGTCATTGTGCCCAAGATACCCTGCCTTGCCGTCAAACCCCAAGGGCCCATTGACTTTTCCTCCAGACAACATCATTACTAAGGTACAAAAAAATACTAACTCGACGATGAGAGAAAAGTCACACTAGAAGCATATACAGATTGCCCATAAAGCATTCGAGAACAATAGTGAATCTGGGTCCAGATCGAGTTCAGGATCGAGGTTTCATGAGAGAGAGTGCCAACCCCATGCCAATCGTCCACCCCATTCTGGATCTAAGGGTAGAGGACGCAGTAGTAGGTAGGGTTTAGTGCATTCATCTACCATAGTTGTAGACAGTCCTTCGAGTGAGTTCCTTTACATACATGAATTGAATTAAAGGATATTGTGTCAATTAAAGTTCCAAATGGAGGTTCATGGAAAATTGAATTAGCCCATCATGGGAAAAATATAAAAAAATCATGGCTTCGGTAGCGATGAGTAAATCTGAAGCTTATTATGGTGGCGGAGACTTGAATTTAATTGTTCTTCTGTACAAAATCCATGAAATGAAGATGATTGAGAGGAAGATGATTGGTTGAAGATAGATCTCTTCTAGGTCTTATTTTTTGGGTTATTTCTCCTGTCTTGCTTTGGTTAATTATTATTAATTTATAGGGAATTTTTTAATCAGTAAATTTTAATTTATAGGGATTGATTCATCCTTTGTAATGTAAATAGATATCCAAAACTTAATATTTGATTCGTTTTTTGGAGTGTCAAATGCTATTTGATTTTAATATTTCAAGTTTTTCTTTGTGTAATGAAATATATGGAATATTTGTATTTGTGCAGCAAGTATCTATAATATTGTAAAACTCTAGTAAAAAAAAAATGTTACATGAAATCGTTGCATAAGATAACGAGTTGATTATTTTTATAATAGGGGTACTTATTTTTATAATTAGGTGTACTTATTCTTATAATTATGTGTTTCCATTTTACACATTGGAGTGCATAATGGCTGACTATAAGTAGGTGTGCCTACTTTTATAACTTGGGGTGTCTACATTTATAACTGTATATATCTATTTTTATTTGCAATGATGAATTTTTTTATAACTATGGATGTCTATTTTTACAACTATAGGTGCGAAGCAATGGTAATTATAATATAAAACATTCAAATGAGTGATTGTATGTAAGTGTGCCTACTTTTATAACGGGTAACTGTATGTGCCTACAATGTATATAATATGCATGATGGTTACTTTTTGAAGTGATGCATTTTTTTATAACTTTGTATTCTCTTTTTTACAACTAAGGGTGCTTATTTTCATAACTAAGGGTAATTATAATATAAAACATGTAAAATTTGTGACTGTAAGTAGGTGTGCCTACTTTTATAACTATGTGTGCCTATTTTTATAACCGTGTGCCTACAATGTATAACATACATGATGGGTTACTTTTTACAGTGATGCATTTTTTTACAACTTTGTATTCTCTTTTTTACATTTAAAGTCTAATTTTTATAACTATGGAGGCTTATTTTTCATAACAAATGGTGATTATAATATAAAACATGTAAAATGGGTGAATGTAGTTAGGTGTACCTACTTTTTATAATTTAGAGTGTCTATTTTATAATTGTATGTACTTATTTTTATAACAATGTGTGCCTATAATATATAACATGGATGATTGTACAATTCCTTCCACAAAAACTTTTTTTCCTGCTTGATTATTAGAAACTCCAACTGAATCTTCAAAATCTTCTTCTGGATCCATGAAAGGCCCTCCAAAATCAATCTTTCATCTTCCTTTCTTCAAATTATCAACCTCTATAACTTCAAGAAAATTTAATTTTGAGCTCTCAGTCTCCCAACTCATGATCATTTACATAGTAGAATCTAACAAAAAATTAACACTTCCAATACCCAATCTTTATCACATCCATAATCTTCCCTTTTCGTTTAAGTCCTCATATTAATGAAGTTGTAGAAATCAGTGGTTTCGATCATCTGTCAAAACATGTCAAAACCATCGCCAAAATTGTATCTTCTTCTTAAAATGTTTTTCCAGAAGCTAAGAGTGTGGAATTTCAAATTAGAGATGCAAAGCCCATCCCGAGAACTAACAATCCTAAAGCAATGTTGTTTAAAATATCTCATAAACAGTCATTTTCTATCACAACTTCGAATCTATTTTCTAGAAAATCTGGGTTCCTTAAAGCTAATGCTTCTGTTGAGGATAAATCGATCTCGTGAAATCCACTGTAAATTCTGTGGAGCGCCCAGCGCGTAGGTTCAGTCTCATGAGGTGAGAATGGTTTTAATATTTTACTCAATTATTGAGATTAATTAAAACTACGTCGTTTTTGGACGGGTACACCTTGGATACATAGTATAACAACTGAAATTAGAATGAGGTGTACCCGGATATATAGTATAACGACTAAAATTAGAACTATTCACCTAAAAAGAAAAGGAGGTCAATAAACATAACCCAAGAATCTATAAAGATAACGCTAAAAAATTCAAAAATTTCATTTCTCATTACCAACTTTCTCTCTCTTCAACAAATCCTCTCCCTTCTCTCTAAAAGTTTAAACTTTTAACCTCAGATTTAGGAAGATCCAACCGTTGAAAAAAAAAAGCTAATACTTCTATCTATACTCATTTATTTACAATGTTATCTATTTAAATTTTGAAAAAATGCATTGAATTGAAAAAAAATGCGTCTTTTTTTCCTTGAATTTCTGCCGTTCTTGCAACAATTTCGCCCAGACAGGCGAAATATTCTGAAGGGTTTCGCTCGGTCCGACGAAAATATTTGGTTAAGACCACTCGGGCAGGTGAAAAAATGCCGTTTGACCGCCAATTCAAGCGAAACTTTTTAAAAATTTTTGCCAACCTGGGCGAAATTCAAACTGTTTTTCGCCAGCCTAGGTGAAATTAATAGAAACTTTATTTTTTAATATTTGTTTATGTTATTTAATTTTATGTTTATAAATGTTTAACATTATGATTTTGTTTATTTGTTTATGTTATGTTATTTAATTTAGTGTTTACATAAATTTAATTTCATGTTTATTTGACATGTTATTTAATTTTGTTTATTTAGAATACATGTAATTAGTTGTTTTAATGGTTTATTTTATAATTATTTAATTAATAGGATTATGAATTATGTTTACGTGAATAATACGACTTTAAATGTGCATTAATTAATTTATTAGTATAAGTGTTACAATTATTAATGTTATATTTTGAATCAATTTATATGTTTAGGTTGACATTATTTAATAAAAAAGTATGAAGTGTTGGGATAATAAATATAATTTGGGAATCTATTAATCTATAAATATTAATGGGTGAATTTAACCAAATGATAATTTAAACATTGATATTTAAAGAATATTGTGAATAATAATTTAAAATAATTATTTTAATTAATAAAAATTATTAATACATAAAGAATAATAATAATTTAAATAATAAGATCTAACCCTTTTTAAATAGTAATTTTAATAATAATTAATTTCACTATTGACGTAATAACTATTATTTGCATTATTAATAATGAAAAGTAATAAAATAATATAAATAAAATAATAAACTTATTTATAAATAAATAATAAAATATAGATCGATTTGAGAGGTAAATATTGATTCCAAATATAAAAAAATATAGAGCGATTTATCTCTTATTAATAATAATAAATAATAAAGTAATGTAAATGGAAAAAAAACTTATTAAAAAAATAATAAGTTAATATAATAATACAAAAGAAATAATACAATAAATTTAAAAAATAAATAATAAAATAATATAAATTATGTAATTAAAAAATATTATTTAAATAATAAAAAGTTATGAATAATAAATACAATATTCAAATTATGAAAATATATAGAGCGATTTATACTTTATTAATAATAATAAATGATAAAGTATGTGAATAAATTAGTAAAGGGCTTTAAAAAATAATAAAATAATGTAATAATACAAAAAAAACAATGCAATAAATTAAAAAATAAATAATAAAATAATATAAATTACGTAATTAAAAAATATAATTTAAATAATAAAAAATTATAAGAACGAAATTAAATAATACAATAAAGACAAATTGTTACATGTACCGTATAAAAATATTTAAATAATGCAAGACATGAATTAGGCAAATATATGTTAATTATTTATGAATATGTTTGAAAATTTGTTTAGATAGTTTGGCCCGGAGCACGTAGGGGAGATGATGATTTAGGTCATGTGATAGACAAGACAGATCGAGTTCATGGTCATATAGTCACTGCTTCATCTCGTAGTGTGAGTGGTCGTCACAGTACATCTGACATCTCGTGTACTCATGCCCCACTTAGATCTGGGATATATTATGACCCTGGTGCAACAGGGTCTTCTATCCAACCACCTCATATACCGATTAGGACTCTTCTTCCTCTCCCATCATACCATCCATACACTCCAATACCCTATGAGATATATGGATCTTCTCAGCCACCATCTAAACCCCCACCTACATTATATAACCCGTATGCACATAGTTCTTCTGTGCCTCCCCATATATCCAGTTAGGATCCGCCACTATATAGAACTAAACATCAGCAACCATTAAATGAGGTTAGTGGTCCAAGGTTGCAGTTAGGTGCTTCTTTTTTCTAGCAACTTGTGTCAGGAGTCCTGGTCGACTCATCTTACAGCATGGCTGATTGTACAACCACTGGTTACGGCATTCCCTATCTGAACCTTATTTAGAGAGGGATTCTGGTGATATAAGGTTAGAGGGTGACAGGGGTCGGTCTGAGGAGCATGACATGGTTGGATCTCTCCACATTAGCGGGGAGAACAAGCAAGTTAAGCCTGAGGCTGATGATGATGGCATTGATAATGATTGTGATGAGGACAAGCATGTATCTCTACACCCTGTATCTGTGGCCCCTGCATCCAGTGTTAGGCTAGCTTCAGGAAAAGGTAAAAGGTTGGCTGACAGCTTCATGTCAGTGATGAGTAAGATCGCTTGGCCTCGACAAAAAAGACCCGAGAATTCGCGTCCTCCTATGACGCCTACATAGAGGAAGAAAGCGAAACATGCAGGTTGGTAGCAGACAGGACTAACTGAGAGAGGTCCACAGGATCCAGTGCTTATCTCATCATACAACGAACATATTGCTAGTTCTATATGGCGTGGACAGGTAAATTTATGAATTATTTGCTCCATTCTACATTTATTTTTAGTATGATATGATTTAATATTTATATTAATTTATTCTGTTAATATGTAGGAGCGAGGTATATTGAAGTTGCGGTCGCACTTTATGTCATCAACGGGTTGGACCACTAGTAAACCTGAAGTAGCAGATTTGGCCAAGGGGACAGGAATCGTCTATTTGAGGTCCTGCATATTCCAGCACCCCAACGCAATGTTATTATCTGCTTTTGTAGAGAGAGGTGGCAGCCAGACACCAACAATTTCCACATGCCCTGGGGAGAGATGACAACTACGTTACACGATGTCGATGTTGATTCTGGGCGTACCTACTTATGGTAATACTTTGGATCTACAGTATTCTCGGAACCAGCTGGTTGGGATTGTTTAGAGTGACTTGGGTATCATCTACTCCGGAGGTGGTATAAATGCTCAAGAGTAGGCACAGGTTGCAGAGGATCCCCACAGTAGACTTTTCCCAGAGCATAAGATTGCATGCTACATCTAGTATTTACTTAGAAGTTCATTCTTTACCGATAAGAGTGGTAACGTTGTCCCTGCGCGGCTGCGGCTACTTATGAAGAATGTTAGAGACAATGGGGGGTTTCATGTGGTGTTGCGACGCTTGTGTACTTGTACCGAAATCTAGGTCAGACATTGCGGGTTGATGCGAAGGAGTTAGCTAGATGTTGGTCACTGCTTGAGGTATTATTATTTACTATCTTAATTTGTTTATTTACTTTGCTTATGTACGGGATTTACCATAACTAGTCATTATTACTTTTGTGTTATCTTTTATGGATCTAATATGTTTTAGGGTTTACTTCTACTTCAACATATTCCATATGTTTTATATGTCTTTATTAGGCATGGATATACATGTATTTCCTATGTTTGCCCCAGCGGTGAGACCGAGAGCGAAGTCTTGTAAGTCATATATCCAGCGGTATGCAATGTTGGGATAGAAATCTGAGAATAAATTATTAGACATTAACCTACGGTTAAATGTAATGACTACTGATGAGGTACGGTGGACTCCATACAAGCCTTTTGAGATACAGGACGTTTGGCTTTATACGTGGCATAGGATGCTTGCATAATTCGATTGTATTGAGCCGTACATGCCCGACAGAGTTATCCAACAGTTTGAGTGGAAGCAATGCATTCCATTACATCCTATTTGACCTTTTGAAGCTCATAGGCTAGCAAATAATAGGATTTATGTCGTGAAGAACACATTTATAGAGGCATTGTGGCTAGAAGCACCATCACATCTAGTTACGGAAACATGACCAGTGTACTTGCTGTACACCCTAATGGATGCACAGACAATTAGATGCCTGACAAAGTTGTCCGACAGTTTAGGTAAAAGTAACGCATTCCAGCACATCCTATTCGACCTTTGGAGGCTCATAGGCTAGCAAATAATAGGATTTACGTCGTGAACAACAAATTTATAGAGGCGTTGTTGCTAGAAGCACCATCACATCTGCTTACGGAAACATGACCAATGTACTTGTTGTACCCCTGAATCGATGCACAGACGATTACATGCCGTGGTTTATCCCTCGCACACATCCTAGGATACAGAATCCTAAAAGACTTCCACGTGGCATATAGTACCCGACTGAAGCTCCAGTATCACCCTCAATTCTCTTGGACATGATTGCTCTTGAGGTAGATCATGATAACACTGATGACTCTCCTTATAAAGAATATGTCGGCTCATGAAGACTATTATCCGCGTCACGATTATATTGATGTTTTTTTATACTATGATTTGGACATTTCTTTTAGTATGTTCTCTTTATGTACTATTTCTTTAGTATGTTTACTTTTGACTATAATGTGATCATTATGTAGGGTTTCTTTAGTATGTTTACTTTTAATACGTGATCTTTATGTTTGGTTTATTTAGTATATTTATTATTTTTAAGTCAATAGAATTATAAACGTTTGCCGAAATAAAGTAAATGTATATATATATATATATATGATAAGTAGAATAAATACAAAAGAAGGAAGGTAGTAATAAAGTGAAAAACTCACTATCAATAAGAGAATAAATATAAAGTGGGAAAAGTACAAATAATGTACAAGTATGTAAAAAATTTAATTACAAAAACAAATAAATGTTAACATGAATGGGATCTCCTGGTGAATATGCTCTAGTATATCTCGTGTTCCAATCTGAAATCCTGTCAAAATAAGGCTTTGACCAACTACTAACTCAATCACTACAATAATATTGCCATTGCACGTATAAAGGGGCAATGGGCATTCATCTTGCATTTGTAGCTGCATAAGATAATAAAAATATAAAATTAATCTTCGTTCATGTGATGATAAACTATACAAAAGGGCATGCATAAATAAATATTAAATAACCGTAATAAAATGATGTTATTCTGCCAGGTGCCCATAACCAGTGTACCTCCAATACGATCCAAATACGAGCACAAAGGCAATACAGTCATGGACCCTATCCGTGCAATTAAGACCACACACCAATTGAATGCATTTGCAATGACATAAAGAGAATTAGGTGTATCCAACCAATGTTCTGGATGTGCATGTCCATCCCGCCACAGTGTCCTATGTATGAGCTCATAATACCATTCCACTGATCTAAACAGTAAAATGTAGATGTTCATCATATGTTCCAACTCAAAACATATTCGTATACGAACCTCAGGCCATTGATGTTCATTATCGAACACAAAGTCCGCCACAACCCTATATTCACAACTTCCATGCCCCTCCACGTTTTTCCAATTCTCAATGAAAGGATACATGAAACTAAGGAAAGTATCGATGAAAGGGAATGTAGAACTAGTAGATAGATCTATCACGGAACCTGGTAAAGATAAACTACTCCGTCTACTACTTCGCCCTCTACCCCTACCCCTAGGAGCCCATGGCGGTCTGCCTCTCCCATGGGAACCCGAACCAGATCCCGAACCGAATCCAAATCCAGACCCCAAACCAAAACCACTTGACTTTTGTATATTTCTATGAGCAATTGACACGTGCTCCTAGTACGACTTGTCCCTTTTTGTTGAGTTCGTCTTCCGTTGTCCTTTCGTGGTTGTAACCTCAGGGGCAGATGTCAATGTCATACCAAGATCTTCAGGCAAAACCGAACTTAATACCCCTTTCGCAAGACGACGCATTTCCGTAACTTTGAATATGGATCCTGTACTTATCTGATCCAAAAGGAAGACAAGATCATGCATCTCAGAATCTATGTCCTTCTCCAGCGAACAAGGATGGTCACCTCCAATTTTTAGTGTCTTCCAAAAAGTCGAAATATCGTCCAACTGGAAAGGGAGAAGGTGATCAAACTATGTAATCAACTCGCATGAACATGGGAGGTTGTGTGATGTCCTCAAATAGTGTCCACACTTATTTTTCGAATCATCAATGATCTATGGAGCTCTCGTTATCTCAACCCATATATTCTTCAATGCCAAATGACTGGTGTTATTACTTGCATTCTTCAATATCGGATTACTCTTGGCATTAAACTTTTCTTTAAGCCTAGAATAATCCAATGAGCTCTTAATCTCAGCAGTTTGACCTTCAATGAGCGAGTCAATATTAAGGAACACAATGTCCAAATCACCATAGCGTGTTGAAAGTCATAACTTCAGGACTGAATGTTCACTCTCAACTCGGTTAGTGGTCCTACCCCAAAATGCAGAACTTGACTAGTCTAAACTCTGACCAATTTATGAGTCAGGGGATTCAACCAAGTATTAAAAAAATAATGTAAGAATTTTGGCCTTTTATGCCACTTTGTCTTCAAAATATCCAATTTTTTTAAGTACTCCGCCGCCTCGATTTCATTCAGCAATTTGTGCCATGAGCCATTTACGAACTATGATGCAACCCCTTCATCTTTTATCATCTCAGTTAATTTTGCCAATACGTTTTGATCGATGTGCTCCTACGTAGCATATGGTATGCTCTACTAAATACCTCTTCAATCACAGGCATTAAACCGCTTTCCCTATCCGTAATAATCACGCACAGTTCATGTGTATTACTATCTTGCTCGTTCTCTGTTGACACAATTGATGGAAAATATATGTGCTTAATCTGTTGAGGAACCCATCTATATGTCATAGCTTGCTCATTCCGTATCAACGCAGTTGCTATAGTGAAGTTCTTACAGGTCGGAGTCATCCCTACAGCCCCCAACAATGGCATATTGTACTTTTTTTAAAATACAGGACAAATAATATGTTTAGAAACTGTACATAATACCTCTAAACTCTAAACCCCGTACAGAATAAAATAATTAAACTTAAAGGAAAATAAATGAATATGGCCTCATTCATTTAAATACTCATCAAATATTAATCAAATAGTTTTATATATGAAAAAACGTACTCAACCCTAAAAAACTAAAATAAACATAAACTAAAGTATAAATTTGGATACTTGATACTAAGATATTAAAATTACACAAATATAAATTAATAAAAAAATACATAGCATATTCATCATCAATGTTAATTAATTATAAATATTAATTAAATGATCACGATTTCTTTAAGATAATTCTATTATTTTAGAATTTTTACAAACATTACATCATAAATTTAAATTTAAACCATAAGCCATAAATTATTAAATTTAAAGGAAAACAAATGTATATGGACTAATTCATTTAAATATAATCAAATAATAACAATTTTTGAAGTACTTGTATATATTTTTAACATAGTTATATATATATATGTATATATATATATATATATATATGAAAAAACACACTCTTCTGTAAAAAAAACTAATATGAACATAAATTGAAGTATAAATTCAGGTACTTTATACTAACATATTAAATTACCCCAAAGTTAATTAATAAACAAAAAATTAACTTTGTGTCACTAAGTCATCATTAATACACTGTCAATTAATTAAACGATCACAATTTCTTCAACATAATCCTTTTAATATTATAACTTAAACAATCAATATACTTTTAATATCCAAATCTACACTTAATAGAATGTATATAGACAACTTACTTGTTTGTTTTATATGTCGTATCCATTATCAGTAGATATGGCCATGTTCTCATCATACGAATTAATGTTGGGTGTGCAACAATAATATCACTAAGTACATTGTTATCGCTACAGTTTTTGTAGAAGACCGTGTAGCTCCATTGAGCACTTAAGAAAAGAACTTCTTCTCTCGTATTTCGCTCATGCATCCTATTCTTCTTCATCTTGGCAACGACGTTGTATATTTTCTGTGCACTACATAAATTATATAAATCATATCATTAGACCGTAAAATATTATAATAACCTATTAAAAGTAATGCGAGATACCTCACGGCACAACCCACATTTTGTTCTCGAAAAAACTGTAAGATATTACATGGTGCCACATGACTTTTCATGAATTGCTCGGTTTGTATCAGTTGCTCCTCCGTTAGTCTTGCAGCCTGAGCGTGACCGTGATTATAGACACCTGTTGCATGGTTGTGCCTCCCATCATATACGAATAATTGTCAATTTTCACTCGTGGCCATTTGCTCGCCTTTTAATTTAAAGGGCAACCACACTTTTTAGTCCCATAATGATCTCGCCTTTTTATGGGAACTTCTTCTTCTTCATTGTCAACTCTTGGTTTCGTTCTTGATTTATTTGCACCTCTATACTCGCAACCCAATGTAATGTATGGTTGACGGCCATATATTCTTGATCTCAAATACCGAGTGATAATCAAATATGTGTTCACTTTCATTGTCGTTTCTTTTGCCCAATCCATCAACTCTATTTTCGAATTAAAAATTTGATCTGTTGCGAATAAATACCAGTGATCCACGTATTCCTCCAGTTCAAAAAATTCTTCAAATGTATTCGGATCTCCATCAACCTGTTACGTTAAAACATAATATGAAACAAATTAATAATACATCTTATATTAATTTAAAAAATTAAAAAAATTATAAAAAGCATAAAAGTAACATTTAACACAAAAAAAAATCGACTGGACTGAGTTTCGCTCAGGTGGAATAAATTCTCCAACGATTTCGCTAATCTGGGCGAAATTTTGTCAATAATTTCACTAGAATGGGCAAAACTCATTAGAGAGTTTCACCCAAACTCAGTCCAGTCACGAAAAAATCTTTTGGAGTTTTCTTACCTTAAAATCGATATTTTCTTGTAAAAAAATCTTCAAAATGATCCATATTTACCTCCAAACAATGTTGAATGTGAAAGATTTGAGTTTGAGGTTAGAGAGAAGTTGGTTAGTGAGAGAAAGTTCATGGTAAGAAATGAATTTTTTGCGTTATCTTTATACATTCTTGAGTTATATTTATTGACCCCCAAAGAAAATATAGAATGTATACTTTATATGTATATTGGCGCTTCTAAATTCTAATAGACAAATGAAAGATTTCTTTATAGAAATGTAACAGTAAATTGGAAAATTGTACAACAATTATGCAGGAAGTCTTTTTGAGTATGTAAATTTAAATTCGTCAAATCATGCTTCAATACATCTTGATCAACAAAGCAGCAAATAACATTTTAAGTCCTCTTTTAATCAAGATTTTGCTAACTTTAGAATCTGAAAAAAGTATCCTTTGTTGCTCAATGCTTCTTTTCCACATCAATACCAATCTATTAAGGAAAGAAATGTTGAAATTAATTGATATCATTATACAAATAGCAACAAATTTCAAGAAATGTGCATCTTAAATTCAAATGCAAAACGGTAAATCGGAGGCTATCGGAGCAAACGTAACACCTCTAAATGTTCTTTCATTAACAACAGTAGTCACTAAAGCATAATTGAATGCTCTATAATTGAGTTGGTTGCTTGTTGTGAAACGTCATTTTTTTCTCACATCAGCGAAGAATGAGAGGGAATGGAGAGGAGAGTCTGAGGTTGGTGAAGAACTTTGACATTTCCATAAAAATTTTCTCTATCTATTTTTTCTATAAATTATAAGCCATATCTACATCTGTCATATGAATCATAAGCAGTGTTTATCAATTAGAACATAAAATTTTAGTAGCATTGAACATTGAAAGACTCGAGATAAGAATAGGAAACATTGAGGTGTATACAATTAGTTGTTTATTACTAATTTAATAATAACTTAGTGTCAGAATTAAATAGCGTCCGACATGGTGGTAATTGAACAAAATGGCATGTAATATCATTTTGACGAAAGGTCAAATTGCCTTGATTAGGGGGCACAATTCGGGCCCAATAGAAAATGAAAGAAATTTAAAGAGTTGAGTGAAAGTATCAATAAATGAATAGAATTGAGAAATTATATAGTGATAATGTGAATCATTTTTTTTTTTTTACAAAAAGATAGGTGCTCACTTCTTTTAAGCTCTGGCCTGCAAAGTTTCTCCTGCTCCGCAACAATACTTGACACAATTTCTGGTTTATGCTCTGTAAGAGCCAATATTTTTGGTTCATGCTCTCTAAGATCTAACAATTTCTTTACAGCTTAGTCTATAGAACTTTCAGGTTTATTAAAGCTAGAAAAGTTATGAAAGGCATCAACTAAAGAAGGTTGGCTCAAAAGCAAAAAACCCAAAGGCTAATCCTCTATTTGTTTGAAGCTGAATAATAAAATAGAAACATTTTTTTTTTTTAAGTAAACTTTGACCAACCTCTCTTCTCATGATTGCAGAAACCCCAGTCCTAATGAAATCCATGTCAATGGTCTTATTTTAAAAGTATAGAACAATTAACCTATATAATCAGAAAATAGTCTATGTTGCTAAAGGAAACACTCGACTAACAATAACGTCAAATCTAGCACTATGGAAGGAACATCTGTTAATTACCCATTATAAAATTTGATAAGTGAAGAGAAGATAACTAGATATCTAGCTACAATGATACTTTGTAAATTACAGGTAAATCAGGCTTGAAAAACATAAATAATAGGATTTGAGAGAGCCAATCCTTGTATCTACCGTATTTGAGCCAATTTAGTTTTAAAGATCTATTCTGTTGTATCTAGTATGACTTGTTTCGTTAGATAAATTTCAAAAGAATGATTGAAACAAAAGTATAAAGCAGTGGAATGGCTGTTTGTTGCAGATTGCTGCATTGTAACTTAATTCCTCCACAACACTATATTGTCTTTCAACCTACACGGAAACAGCAGAGGACTAACCTTTAGGTATCTGTTTCCGCACTTATGATAGATAGGTCATGAGGAAAGAAACACTAAGAAATTCTGAGAAACAATTTCCAGCTATAACCTCACTGAGTCGCATCAAACTCTTAATTTGCCTTGGTGTTGCTATTATCACTTGAAATAAACAAACATTCAAGTGATGCCAAAAGTTCTCTTCAAGTGACAACTTCTGGATCTTGACAAAAGAAATTTCTAAACTTGGAACTCAAATTACTATAATGCTGAATAGGCTCCAAAAGTTGTTAGACATTTTGAAAGCTAAGAGCCACAATTGCATTTACTCAATCTTTCTCAAATGCAAGCTCTAAGTAGAGCCACAAAACCCATGTATGTACACATGTAAAACCACCAAAACAATCTCATATAACAGATAAAAAGACAACTTATCTAAGCCGCCCAATTCTTTAAATACTCCTTCCATTTAATTATTAATAGGTCTAAATTCTACTATCAATTGTACACAAGAAAAGTGCAAATCTCATCGCAGCTAAAAGAGCCAAAATAAAGGTTAAACCTATTAAGCTGTAGAAAAGAGAAATATCACCATAAAGGAACTCTTTAGCATAAATGAGGAGAAATCAATCAGGCAAACAAACTGGTAATTCATAGCAAAAATAGCATGACGATAAGCCACGGTAACATAAATTTTGGAAAAAAAAAAAAATAAGCTCCTCTCCCAGCCAAGATGATAGCTTCACTAACTTCATCCATCTTATCACCACATAAGTACTCAATTCAATAACACTTATTATAAGATTTTCTATAAACTCCCATAGATCACTATGAAAAGCCATATTGGGCAATATTTATCATCTGATTCTCATAAAAGCTCACAAAAGATATAGCAGATTCATGCTGCTGAAATCATAGAAAGGAAGAAGACAAGCACATAACAGCAGGATAATAATCCTTCAAAATGATGTAACATCCAATGCTGATTCACCAACAGCTAATGAGGTGATTGTTGTGATTCAAATCTCTAAGTACGTAGGATTTCTTAGTTTCCCAACCTCTCCCTGTAAATAGAAATGTATAACAAAACAAAATCAAGCATGGACATTATTCAAATTTTTTTGATCAGATGGAAAAACAGAGTTAATAATGCAAGTTAAAGAAACCTTGAAATTCCATTAAAAATTAAAAATAAAAAAAGGACCTCCCATCTCTCCATTTTCTTGGTCCGGATTCTTGGCCTGCTACATCTTTCTTCCCCAGTTTGTTTTGTTCTTGAAAAAACCAAAGAACAAAAATCAAACATATTAAATAAATATTTTATTTTATATATTTTATGATAAATATTGATATTGATATTTAATAATTCAGTTCATTCTTATAGAATATTTATATTTATAAAAAATAAAGAAATCTTAATTTAATTATTAGGATTATTTTTGAAGTTAATGATTAAATATCACGTTTGAAAACTGCAATTGATAAAAGTTACGTACCTCCAACTTTTTTAAAACATGAAAAAAATCACTGCGAAATGTTTTAGCTCCTCAAAGCTAAAGCTGATATGGCTATCAAACGCTCCCATAAACCACTTTTATAATTCGAATGCACTTTTGAGTCTTGCCAAAGCTTTTCCAAAACAAGCACTAAATGAGAGGAAGAAAAGTACTATAGATATTGCATTTTAGCGTGAAATTTACTACATTTTAGAGTTTGGGGAATTTAGAGATGGCCTAAAAAGCTCACATGCTGATCACATGGGAAAATTTAGATGGGCATTTTTTTTTCATGTAATTTTAATTCAAGGGAAAAAACACAAAGAATGAGTTTATGGATAGAATGCGATTAAGTAAATAGTATATGGATAATTGGGGGTATGAAAGTCCTGCAAATCATCCCATATGGTCGGCACATGAGATCTTTATGGTGGCTCTAGTGCATTTTGTGATAGTTGGCTACTTTTTGATATACAATTTTAATTTAGGGAAAAAAAAAAAGTCTATAATAGAATGCCATTGATGTAAATATTAGAATATCAAAAAAGTACCTTGAACTTTGGTCATTACGTCAATTAAGTACGTAATCTTTGGAAATAATAATGAATGGACAATTTTGTTTATCCAGTAAAATAAATTGAAAGAAATTGATCGAAAATGAGTAATGTCTGTTATGTCTTAGTAAAATTTGAAAAATAATTTTATGCTTTCATAGGAGGGAAGAGATATAATTAAAAAAAGCCTCTCCCTTTCCAAAACCATCAAAATACCTAACTAGCACCAAATCTCATCAAAGAAAAAATTGGCATGAGTCTCTTTCTCTTCCTTCCCCAAATCCTTAAAAACCATATATCAAAGTTTCTTCAAACTATTATTGTGGCTTAAAAAAATCCTTCTTTTGCTTGCAATTAACTGAAAAGGGTAAGGGGTATGTAGGGATTAAAAAGTTCTGACCTTCAAAATTTATTAAATTGTCAAAAAGATACTCTGGCATGGGGTTAATACAAAAAATATACCCTAAACTTTGCTTGTTACCAGAATATATTTTTGACAACTTTAGAATTTTTTTAAATATTTTCCCTCCATTTTGATGATCAACTTCCCTCCTATAAAAAGATAAAATCGGTTTTCCAAATTTTATTAGGGCATAACAGACATCGCTCATTTTCGATAAGTTTTTGTTCAATTTATTTTATTGAAAAAGCAAAATTGTTCACTAATTATAATTTTCAAATACGGATACTTAATTGACATAATGACAAAGTTCAAAATACTTTTTTATTATTAACCGTAAATATTATAATTGTATTTTAATCTATTCGTTAAAAATAGATTATTTAACTAAAAAAAGATAAAAGTTTAAAATTCAAAGCACAACAACATGGTGAAGGTGAATATAAATTTAATTGAAAGCAAAAAAAAATTTAATTTAGAAATAGAATATGAGATAATAGGAATGTGAAATATTTACTTTGAAGTATCTCTAAATATAATTTTTTAAATTATAAGCATTTGTAATTAATTTCTTGTGATAAGTCTAAATGAATATAATAATTAATAATGGTAATATGAAATTTAAAAAATTATCCAAAATTGAAAATAAGAGCCATGAATATATCAATTGGCGAAGAAAAATTTCAAATGAAAACCATGCATCTGACTATAAATTATTTAGGGACTACTTATGAAAATATATTTTTTGTGGGCACGAAACAGCCTAAACGGAAAACTAAAATTGCAAGCACGTCGTCGTTTCTTCCGGACTGAATTTCTTTTCTTTTCACTTCTCCATCTTCTTTCCCAATCTTCCGATATCAGAAGTCCAAAATCTCTCTCTCTCTCTCTCTCTCTCTCACTGTGCTGCGATGGATTCTCGGACGTGGAACGCTGCTCTGGCGCTTCTGCTGATCCTTTGTCTATTCTTCCCGGCATCTTCGGTTCGTTTCTCCTTCACTCTTCATATGCAGATTTTGTTGTTGTATGCTTATCTGAGGTGTGAACTGATTGTATTTGATTTTGTTACTTCTGGAACTGTTGATCTAGATCATTGCTGAAGCCTCATCAGTTCTATTCCTCGATAGTCCATCTCATCATTATCTTCGCTCGCCTTCAGACCGTGATGCGCTCAGTGAGGTAGATATCTGGGAATTGCGAATTGACTTGGCAAGATTTTGTTATTTTAGTTTTATTTCGAACTTAGAAAATTGTTCTTTCTTACTTTTCTATGGATTACTGTTCTGCATCTGCATCGTATTCGAATCCTTGAATTTTCTGAGGAATTAGATGTGCAATCAATTTGACTTTGCCAAAGAAATGTGGATTATTGCGAGTTTAATAATTTAAGTAACTGTATATTTCAAGACCTATTTTATGATGCTTAAAAATTCCAACTTTGTGGCATTTTCCATGTCATGGGTGCTAATCTTGAAGTTTAAAATTCATCTACGTGTGCCTAAGGCACAGAAACTTTTAGTTACTTGGTAGGAATAAAACAAGAAAAAACTCAAAGAAATTTAGGGAAAAGCTCAAAGAAATTGTGGTTGTTGCCATTCAGGGAGGAAATTGATTAACAAGATAGAGAATCATTTTAATTTAAAAGTGATAAAGATAGGATTTTGTTAATATATTACCTTGTGATGGCTGAATGATAAACTAACTTCAAATGATCAGCTTTAAATGATTGTAATTTTAAAGCTGAAGATAGTAATTTCTGAAGGATATTGCAATCATTGGTTATAGATGTCAATTCACATGTGAGGCAAAGATAATACAGGCAAAATTGAGCTGGAGGTCCAGAAAGTTTGCTAGGATGGAGCATATAGGAACATATTCCACTTTAATCACATCCCCAGCTTTTTGATGCAAGGATGAGTTAGCAGATATGCTGAATTGTGTTGTTTATATGTGGCAAACTAGGACAATTCAGGGGCATATATTTTGACAGTCTGTTGTTTTCTGACATCCCTGGTTTTGACTCAAAATCTATGGTAGGATATCTATCAATGCTAAGAGACTGAATATTGATCATTCTTATGGGGGAATAGCATCTTTAGAAAAAGTAAAATATTTGGAAATTTGCCTTTTCAAATGATAAAAGTGAGCTTACGGAGTTATAAACTGAAAATAACCTTCAGGCAGGGCTCCAGAAAATAATTGAAGTTTCAAAACCTATATCCAAATAGAGGTGTCAATATGCAATTGCAAGGATAATATACCAGGACCTAAATCTGGGAAGGGGCTCCATCTGGTTAACTGAGAAATTGCCCAAATAACATGGTTTGGCAATGGCTCTATGGCAAAGTTTTTTCCACTTGAATTAACTTTGCATGGATTCTGTAACTTGTCTAATGTTTTTCAACAGCCTTGACGAATTTGGTTAAGCTAGTCTATGAGTTTCATAGCCTATTTAAATCATTAAACATAGGATTTAGATTTTTTTTCCCCTAAGAGGACTTGCTATGACCATTTGAGCGTACAAATGGGGTTTCTCTCTCTCTCTCTCTCTCTCTCTCTCTCTCTCTCTCTCTCTCTCAGCTTCCAAAATGTGTCTCCCGTTCCTGAAGAGACTTGGTTTAAAAATCCTAAGCTTTAGAATATAAATTTTCTTCTCTTTCATGTTATGGAAAATTCATAGCCTTAAGTTCTGTCTTTCTCTTACAATAGTTTTGGCAATTTAATGTGTTGTCTAAGAAACACAGCTTCCACATTATTATACTAAACATTTCTTTAGTCAAATGCAACTTTAGTTTTGTGGTTTGTTCATTTTTTTTCAAAAACATTTCCCTCTTATTGGTGCAATTTCTATATATATGCTCTTGATATGTATGTAAGTATGTCATGCCACTTTATCTGAAGATTATTTGTGTTTTGCTTCTACACTTTTAGGCTGCAGTCCAACTTTCCTTCTTCTGAGTTTTCTTTCTGGCGTTCTGAAAGATGTAGTAGAAGAACTGCTTATTTTTAATCTTTAACTTTTTTCACTTTTGCAGACTGATACATTATCACTTCCAGAAGTTGCTGCCGCTATATCAGTGTTGGTTGGTTCTGCACCTTCTCCTACAATTTCTGCCGATAGTTCATTAAAGGTTAGTTGAATTACATGTTAGGATTCAAGCAATTACATATTTCTTCTCCCTCTGTTTTTCACAGATAATGCAAATGAATTATTTTGCTTTTGGTTGTAGCTATTTTAAAATTATACGAGACTATCTTATTTTGCAGCTCAATAAGGTGCTAATGCCCAACCCATTTGATAGGCCTGGTGCAGTTTTGGTACTGGAAGTTAGAGGATCCGAAGGTAAATGAACCTTACACCTGCTCAACAGTTGGGAACCTTTTGATGAATAGATGCAACATATACTTCCAGGGTTTATTCCTCTTTTCTTTTGGATTGGAGATTTTAATTATATATATATATATATCTATATATTTGTGGGTGTGTGTTTCTTTATAAGACTTCAGCTGAATTTAATATGTGCAGGTTCCATGGTTAATCTGGATCTGGGTCCTTTTAGCAATACTCTAGGGAGTAAGCTAGTGGTGGGTGAAAGTAAGATTGATATTCAGCTTCCAGGTACGACAATGCTAGTGCTTACATAAGGGGATTTGACACTGTCAATGACAAGTTATGATGACAATTTTAGTGTGTTTTTGCAGAAGAAGATGAAGTATCAGTGATCTCTTTGAACAACCTCCTAACTTTTGATTCTGATAGCAAATGCATGGAGAATGAACTTGCTGATTTTGTGAGTCATGATTCTTTTCTCTCATATCATGCTCAGTCCTCAACTATATTTACCTTTAGGTTGATCACGTGGTATGTTTCTTCAGGCATCTTCTCTTGGTGGTTCATATACAGCTCTTAACGGGGAGTTCTCAATTCCTTTGGCGAGTGGTGCTCATCTCAGACTTGATTTATTGAAGGTCTTCATTAAATCTCAAAAGCTCCTGTCTTTTTAGCAATAAGTAGCTACTGCTTCTTAGTTCCTTCCTGACCTAGTCTGTGAATTGTTTATTTTGAATGTATAGAAAGCAGACAAGGAATTCATCACAAGTCTTGTCCTGCTCATCCGCAATATTGAGAGAGTAATGGGACTGCATCAAGATTTGGCTGGAAATGCACAAAATTACGCCGAGTTGATAACTGGAACATTTGGTGGTGTTAAGGTGATAATTCATTTGGCTTTTCATTCAAGAGGCTGTTTTGTTTTGTTTCAAGGAGATGTCTGAAAGTGTATTATATTTATGTACCTTCGAATTTTGATTACTAATAAATGTTATATTTGCCGTTTACATATATTCTAGTGGTCAAGTTCTTGTCTTGAAATTTAGGAGACCAGAAGTCAAATGCTAGCAAACCCAAAATAACAATGACCTTTTTTAGTTTCTTCTTCCTTCTCCTGAAGTTTCTAGCTTTGCTGATTTTATTAGGGTTTGATAGAAGATACTGTGAAGATTATTCTTGTGTACTAAGGATTTGTTTATATTCTACGTAAGTCTGAAACTAATTTGACAAGCATCTAATACCTTGAACTTCTAATAATTTGCATTAGTGTCTGTAGTTAGAAAAATAATTGGGTTTTTTTTTCTTATGGGCTTAGACACATCTTGGCTGTTCGATTATGGAGCTAGATTGTTTCAATGGGGACAGGATTTAACTAGTCAAAAAATTAGATCAGATTCTTCCTTAACAAGTGGGGCCAAAACCTAAGTATGTGCTAGATTCTTAATTCTATATATATATTAGTGATCACCCGATCTGATGATCATGACTCTAGAAGAAAATATTAAGAATTAATTTAGCCAAAGACTTGATCCATTCTCTGCAAGGGGAGCTCCTGAGTCCACGTACCCATAACTGGAATTTAGGGGTTGAAAGGGGTGAAGTTATCTCTTTTCAGGGGATAGCATTAAGACAAAAACGGAAAACCATTCGACAATTGTGCTGTTTAGTTCCTGAGAGAGCTAGATAGGTACTAGACAATGAACATACCGAAGAAAGCTGATCAAAATAAAATGTTAGTTATGTAGCCCATATTGAGAGATTAGAAAAGAATCTACTGGCTGGCCGAGTACTTCCTCAGAAATAAAGTCGAAGCATCATGACAAAATTAAAATGCACGTATATGTATATGGGCATTATTGACTTATCTGATGTCTCACAGGCTTTGCAAGAGCAATATGGAACGGAAGGTGTTGCAGAGCTTGGACTGGAATTGTTTGTTGAGTCAATTTCAAAAATGTTTGATACCTTACAAGAGGCTTATAAAGGTATACTGTTTTCTTAACATATAACTATCGAACATCTTTAGCTCCCTGTCAGATTTTTTTTCTACATTCTGTGGCTCTGAGTTAAAATATGAAATTTGTATAGTTATCAGTGCATGGGATACCTTATTATATGCTAGTCCATTGCCGAAGACACCCGTGTTTTTGCATTATAGAAATGGTTAATAATCCTACTAAGTAAAATGTTATAACTCTTATCTTTTATTTCCTTCTTATGTATTATTTTAATTTTTTTTATAAGGAAAAGTTACGAAATATTTTCTAGTACTAGAGATGTGATGTTAGGGAAATTGTTAGATCTGTGGAAAATGTTCTTGAAAAATTACCATATATCCTTCCTTTCCCAAGAAACCATGACAAAAACACAAAAAGAAGGTTATGGTGATGCAAAGATTAGGGGACAAATGAACAACATAAGAAGAAAGCTCGCTTAGGGTATATAAATCAACGAGAAGATGAGAGGAACGTGTTCAATTTGAATAGTTCTATCTAAAATATTCCTCAGTTACTGCATTCAGAACTGAACAAGAAAACTGAATAAAAGCTGAAAAACACCTGCTTGACATAATATGTGGTTTCTTTTTCTTAGAAGATAATATCATGTGTTGATTGTTACAGGGAAAATTGTGGGAGTGATTGTCCATAATGGAGTAGCTTCTTCAGAGTCAAAAGAACTGTTGAATGTGATGACTGCTTCCCGTCCATCTACACGTTGGCTTGAAGAAACAGAAATGTTGCCAAATTCTACAGCAATTGCTGAAGCAATTCTTGTTAGGCGGACCGTTGCTTGGACAACAGGACTCGTGCTGATTATTGCCACTCTCTTGGGAGTAAGTTTCTCATCTACAACTTCTGTGGGCTTTCTTTCTGTTTCAGTGAGAAGTGTCAAACTAAAAAGATTTGGAGGTGACCAAGTTCTTAAGTATAATTCTCATTCAGTTGCAACTTCTTTGATAAGATTAGCATTAGGTTAGAAATTTGCAATGGAAATATTCATGTTGGATGAAGCAAGGTTATTTTAGCATATGCAGCTATATTAAGGTTAAAATTCACGTTCTGTGAGTTTTGTTTCAATAGTCCTAACTGCATATTAAAGCATTTAGTTGAAACTTGACACGTGTTAGACAAGATTATCCAGATTTTGATGAAAATTTGCATGCTTCACTTTTCCATTTTTAGCACAAACAGGTATTGGATATCCATGCATCTATGAACTTTGTTTATACCATTCTGCTGTACAAGTAGTAATTACAATCCCCAAAGTTAAGGTCTTAGTTTCCATTTTCTTTTTTAATTTGATTTTTTTTTGGTGCTGTAGCTTTATCTTGTTATCAAATGATAGCAAAGGGTAAGTATCAAACAAGGTATAATAACCATAGGGAAAATGAACCCATAAAAAAAATAGGGAAAATGAATAATTTCAAGATGAACACGGGAAATATGAAATTACAACTAACATGGAAATGTGAGCAAAAACTTTTCTAGAAGCTGAGTTTAGACAGTTAGACATGTTCTAAGTAACCAGATTGATAGTAGCTTCTATTAGAATTGAGCTAGAGCAAGTGCTGGACAAAAGTACAATCACACTAGAAAAGTGAAAGACGGTATGTATCAGACCACTCCCCACTACCACCACCACACACACGCACAAAGTGTAGTATAGTGCTAACTATGCCCTAAAATAGTATACTTCCAACAATGCACTACATCTTTAATCATATCAAATTCTGTGTGTCATCCTTGTGAAGGAATGCTGATCTGCTCTCTTATGCTTTCTTGGATGTCCATGGCGAGATTTGGATAAACATATTCTTCTATTGATTCCGCTAGGGTTTATTTGTATTTATACGGCTAACACCATGAAAATTATTCCATGGTTTTATAGATGTGATGCCTTAAAAGCGGGAGTGTATCCACATAACTGCTTCTCATTATTCTTCTCTCTTGGGCAGATTTACTTTCTTCTGAACATGCCACTCACCAGGGACACCCTTCTGTATTCAAACGTGAAGCTTGATTAGAACTCATGGTCTCTTTAAACTGCCAGAAGGTCAAGGTTGTCGCCAAAGCTTTTCCTGACAAGATGTGATTATGTTTTGTATGAACTAGTTACCACTTCCTTTCTGCAAAGTTTCAATCAGATTGATCTGGAAAGAAGTAGGCCATTTCTTTGTTGTTTTCAGGGTATTATTGCCCATATGGTACCTGTTCTAAATATTCAGCGGATGAGATGAATGATGGATGAGCATGCCAATTTGTGGCTTGTGAATTAGTAGTAGGGGTGCTGTGGGAGTGTCTTATTATTTGTGTAGTTTGTAGGTTAATAGTTGGACTTGCATTCTTGTATCACATATTCTAAATAATAAAAACCAAGTCAAGTTGATCATTGTTTTTTGGTTAATAAGAGAAATCAGTCCTTGTACTCTTTCTGAGTGCTTTCTTTTTCCATTTGCTTTTCTAGCTATTTATTTGAAGTTGCAACTAGGGCGCGGGTCTTACCCTTATTCGCGCGGGTCTGTATCCGTTTTTAGCGGGTAAGGTTTAAATTTTATATTTGCGGACCCGTACTCGTACCCGTATCCGTATTTATACTGCTATATGGGTTTGGGTAGAGTATGGTGATGTCCAGACTCGTATATGTATATATTCGTATTAATAAAATAATATATATTATATATTATATTAGATGAATGATATTAAATACATATAGAGAGATCTGGCCTAGTGGTTAGGGAGAGGGGATTAAAATTCATTTTAGCTTGGCAGCTTAGGTTCGAATCCTGCTGTTGCCAGCTTTTTTCTCCTTTTCTCTTCTTTTTCTTTTCTCCTTTTATCTTTTTTTCTTTTCAGTCCTTTTATCTTTCTTTTTTTCATTTTTAGTCATTTTCTCTTTTTTTTTTCTCCTTTTCAGTCATTTTCTCTTTTTTTCTCCTTTTCAGTCTTAAATAGAATCTCTTTATTTGATAGATTTGGCCCAATTAACCTCTTTCAAATTATTTATTTATTTATTTTCAACTTTATTTCAAATGTCATTTCACAAATAATTTATTTTTACTAAATATAAAAATATATTCTTTCATCCCGTGTAAAAGCAATTTATGATAGTAATATTTTTGTCTTATTTTTTATTTCATAAAACTGCTGAAAATATGGATCATGACAAAAAGGACAATCTTTTTCTTTATTTTTCTTTTTCGTTCTCTATTTTATATGCTACTATTTGACTTATCTATTAGGCGACACCGTATTATTACATATACTCTTTGCTAATAGGTTGTCCAAGAATTTAGATTACAGACTGAAATTAATATAGTTAAAGGGGTCTATATCCCTATTCATTTATGTATATGTTAAATGATTGTATTTGTTGAAAGAAATATTGAGGAGATTATGTTAATCATGTTAAAATTTTTAATTTAGGATTATACATTGTTTTATATATTTTGTTTAACAGGGAAAAAAATTAAAAAATATCATACGGGTATGGGTAGCCATACTCTACCCTGGAGGGTCGGGTCTAGGTCCAAAATTTTATACCCTGGAGGGTATGGGTCCGGGTCTGGGTCCAAGTTTAACTATAAGGGTACGGGTCTGGATCTGGGGGTATCCTGAGGGTCTAGACCTGTTTACAGTCCTAGTTGCAACCACAGAATCCCTTTTGGGATGTCTTGATCTTCAACTACTACTGTCTTTGGATAAGGGGTATTGAATTTAGTTCGGGGGTAAAAAAAAAGAAGAGTTAAGAAGAGAATGCCATAGCACGGGACATTTTTGAGGAATTTTCTTAAAATAGAACAACAATCAATTAAATCAATCAATATATGGTATTATTTCCTTTTTTATTTTCTTATTTATTTCTTGTTTATATTTTGGTGAAAAAGAATCCTTAAAATAAAAGATAATCAATTAAATAAATGAATATATGTATTATTTTCCTTTTTTTATGTCCTTATTTCTTTCTTGTTTATATTTTAGTATTAAAAGGTGAAATCCTATTGAACTGTTCAATACCCAGATATTTGAACCTTGACTGTTGATACTAATTCTACAATTTCAAAATTAGGTTGATGGAGAAGTTAAAATTCATATACTAAACTCACACCACATGGTCCACGTGCTTCTTGTTTATATTTGAATTGAGTCGATAAATCTAACTTGAGAATTTATATGTATAGCGTGAAATTATTCATTATTTTCCCTCTTCTTCTCTACTATTTTTCTCTTTACACAATTTCTCTATAACTTCTCTCTATTCTCTCTACTATAAAACTGTAATATTTAACATTGAACTTGTATTGGAGGTAGATATGGATTGTTATGAAGAATTTGTAGAAGAAAATATCGATTTTGAGGTAAAAAAAGTTAAAATTATTTTGTACTGAGGCTCGAATCGGTGACCCGAAACTGAGCGGATCGCCCATTCAGGCGGTCCTTTCTCATAAGCGGTCGTCCAAATGCGCGACCTGCTCACGTCCGACTCGCCGGCTTGGGTGACCCGAGCCTTTTTTTAAAAAAAACATAATTTTAATATTATTTTATGAGGAAAAATATAGATCGCCCAGAAACCAACGGTCCGTGCTGATACGAATTGTTTGAACCAGAGATCGGGGACGGGACGGGTCGGCTCGCAGAATCAGGCGACCGCTCACCATTCCAATCGCTGGACCTGGCGACCCGAGATGGCCCCGGTCGTTGGACCCGACGAACTGACCATGTTTGGATAGAAATTCTCAGTTTCAAAAATTTTCATTTTTTTCTAATTCAACGGATATTTTCAAATTTTAAAACGACGTACGGATCGAAGTAATAACTTTTTTTTCATATTATAACATTCGAATCTTTCTAAATCTGAGATTGAAATTTGTGGTTTTAGAGAGAGTTTAGAGGATTTTATGAAGTTCCAGAAATTTTAAGTTTAAATTAGATTTTTTTTTGAATTTTTTTGCAATACATATATAGATTCCCGAGTTGGGTTTATTAACCCAATGAAAGGAAATATATATATATATATATATAGAAAATAAAAGGTGGCGGAATTCCTATCTAAAGAAGAAAAGGAAAAAAAAAAAAAAAAGAAAAAGGACTATAACTGAATTTAACTTTCCCTGTAAATTCCAACGTACAAAAATATCTTGGTTTTCCTTATCCCACACCCCTTCCGAGCCTCACTGCCACCACTTCCACTTCATGCTCAGACCCACTGCCACCGCTACCGCCGACCACCAGTAAGCAGCGGCGGAAGATAAGAAACAGATGTCATCTGTACTTCCTATGTGTTTCAAGTTGAACCCATTTCCCACTTTTCCCAACAGAGTCCAGCAGCCTCTCTCAGACTCCGTAAATTCAGTTCTGCCGAGTGCATTTCTCAAGTCTTCTTCCCTCAATCGTTGTTCTCTTACTAGGGATTCCCACATTTGCTTCTCTTTTTCACCTCCGGGCCCCATCAGCGGAAACCCTTTTAATTATGGCCCTCAAGAAGAGGCCAGATGGCTACGGGAAGAGCAGCGGTGGATGAGGGAAGAACAGCGGTGGCTCCGCCAAGAATCAAGGTGGAATTCTGAACGTGAAGCTTTGTTGAGGGAAATTCAGAGCTTGAAGCTTCGGATACAGGAGCTTGAAAGCCAGAATTCGGTGCAAGAAACATCAGTTTCTGAAACTATATCCAACATTGCAAAATTGTTGCAGGTATGTCCTTGGAATTGTATTTGAGCAGATTTCGATTGGTAATACTAAAATGTCACAAAGTTATTGAAGGTTTTAATGCCTATTTCGCTGTTCCTTTTTGAGGGGCAGGGAATCAAGACAAATTATTAATACCCTTTTCATATCTTTTTCCAAACATTCTACCAAGTGCAGAGCAGACATTGGATAATTCCGAAATAACAAGTTTCACTGTAGTTGCAGGTGTTAAAAGAGGGAGAGCTAGGGAAAACTATCAACAGAATCCCTGAAAGTGGTTCAGGCACTTTTCCATTTGTTGTAGAAGCTGCAAAGAAAGAGGAGGAAGTGCTTGTGAAGGAAATTGTTAATGTTCCAGAGAGAAAAGACAAGCAGGGGAAGAAAAGGGCAATCATGAGGATGGGATCAGAAGGAGAAGATGTTCGAGCAATGCAGGTTAGTCTTTTTCTTTATTTCATATATCTTCTACAGAAAACTAAGCAGACAGCTATATCCATGAGTTATTGGGTGAAAACTTGTAATGTTGATGCTGATGTATATTGGAGACAATTTAAGTTGGGGACGTTGAGAGGCCTTATACTTGAGCCTTTTTTAACTGAGTTCTTTCATTTGAGATTGATGTTATGACATCCAAGCATTTATCCATTGTTACATAGTCATAATGCCATGCTTATATGGACCAAGGAGGTTAGTAATGTGGGCATCACATAAGCTCTTTGCAGATACTCCATCTATTTGTTTTTCTAAATCTGACAATTAGTTGGATCCAGAGCACCTCGTTCCATAACTAAATAATGCAAGTTTCTTGTTCTCAAGTGGTATTTTTTTTTTTTTTTAATATCATGAGTAAAATGCATCATTGAGATTTCTATATGGTGTGGTTACTTTAGTTTAGCTTGCTACGAATGAAGCTGACTGGTTTATCATGTATTACACACTATCCAGCTGCTAGGAAGGCTTTGTTTGTTTAGAGTTTGACTAGTATGAGATGCCTTAATAACTGTATTTCTAGAGCAGCTTCAGAAAAGCGTATATAGAGATTCCAAATAGATCCAAAAGCTCTTTTCAGGAGTTCCATTTTGTCTTTTCCTTTCCTGTTTTATCTTAAATATCATTTACAAGAGCTCTTTGGAAGTTTGGTTGTCAAGGCTTAAAATGAAATTCATTCAAATAGCAATCACTATAAAGTAGCTCTAAGAAGGATAAAGTAAACAAACAGGCCAATGATGGCTCATTTTTTCCTTCATTTTGTTAGTTTGATAGATAACTTGGAGAAAACATAAGAATGGAAAAATCCAGTATTTCCCTAGGAGAGTTCCTTTGCTTCTGGCTTGTTTATAAGCCCAAGGTCCTCTTTTAATTAAAAATTATGTCAAAAGTTCAGATTCTTGTATATTCAGTATATCTATCTAAATTCTGTTATACTTGCTCTATTTATGTGCTTTTGAAGGAAGCATTGCAAAAGCTAGGATTTTATTCTGGCGAAGAAGACATGGAATTTTCCACCTTCTCGGATGGGACTCAGCGTGCTGTAAAAACTTGGCAAGTAAGTTGTGATGCTTATTCTCCATACAGAATTTCACAAATAAGGATTGAGAGTTACTGTGACCTTTTACCCACAGGCCACATTAGGTGCCCGAGAAGATGGTATCATGACAGCAGAACTTCTTGAAAGATTATACATGGAGCAAAAACTTGGGGTCCCTAGCCTGAAAGTTGGAAAAACTCCTGAAGGATCTAAACTAACTGCTTCTGATAAGGTAGGGATGTTTTAGTTTTCTCTTTAATCACAGGTTCCAAAATTTTAAGCCTGTATGTCTTCTTGATCACTAATTAGATTTGACACATTGGTTTCATTTTTGTCTGAGACATTTATACATTGCAAGCTGATTTCCAGACTTAAGTCAGTCCTATCCTTGGACTGCTAAATTAGCAATTCAAGCTAAGAACTCCAGCATAATTGATACTACTGGAGTTTGGTTACTCTGCCTCTCTTTAAAAATGAGTTTAGGCATGGTCATTATTCACAACTATGCAACATTATGACAGTGCAGTTGTCTTATTCTGCATAATCATCAAATCATGTTTGTTTTAAACCCACCCAAAAAAAAAAAAAAACTAACCTTGTTTTTGAAGTGACAGATGTTTTCCCTTGGAAATAAATGGTACTTGAGACACTTCTCTGTCTTTATTTTTTAGATCATGATAGTTCTAGAACATGCCCGTATAACTTTTGGCATGGAAAAATTCAATGCCGTTGACATGTCACCATATTCTTGATGTCTGAAACTTTATAAATGAGTTGGCCACATTTTACAAATTTGCACTATATGATGTACAAACTCACTGTTTGGGCTCCTTGACCTTGTCTCTCAAAAGAGTGCAAATGGAGCTGCAATTGCTGCAGTAACTGATATATCGGAAGTTAAGGAGACAGTTGTGACTGAAGACAGCGTGTCAGAAGTTGAAGTATCTAGTCAACGTGTTTATCTTCTAGGAGAAAATCGATGGGAAGAACCTTCAAGGCTTGCTGGAAGAAGCAAACCTCAAGTCAGGAGTGTAAGCGACAAAACTGTGGCCAAATGTGTTTCTTGCCGTGGAGAAGGCCACGTATTATGCTTGGGTACTTTGTTTCCATTTATCTCTCTCCTTCGCATAAAACATTTTGGATAATGTTTTACAACATTCCCTACCTACAGCTTTCTTGTCAACTATTATAAATGCTACTGCTAACTTTATATTCTTTTGGCAGAATGTGATGGAACTGGTGAGCCAAACATTGAGCCACAGGTTAGAAGAAATCTGGTCTTTCTACATTTTCAAGTCCACTTAATATTGTTGTCCCTTTTTGTTCTTTACACTTTTTGATATGGCAGTTTTTGGAATGGGTAGAAGAGGGAGGAGAGACAGCAAAGTGTCCGTATTGTGATGGTCTCGGATTTGTAACTTGTGATGCATGTGAAGGAAGAAAGGTAGCCATATAGTGTGGTATATACATTCTTTTTTGCATATTCTTTTATCTTTTAGCTGTATATGTTAAATTAGGTTATAGGATGTATACTTGAGATCTTTCTCCTTAAAACTTGATGATACCACTTGTAAGTCCATAATTTTTACCACATCGCATTTTGGTTTCTATTTTGAGAATGTATATTCAAATGAATTTGGATCAAAGTTACTAAACTTATTCATGTCTCCAATTACATATCCCTCTACAAACATAATATATATATATATATACATATATATACTTGGACAGAACAATCTTTACTTGAAAATCTGCAGGTAACTGTTGCTCTATGTTTGGCTAGAGTACCTTAGGCAAGCGATGGTTAGGGTGAAACCATGGGGTCCCCCTTCCTCTTTGTTTGTCTAGTGAAAGAAAAGTGAAGCAAAACTGTGAAGCAACTCCAGCCACTACTTATTCATTAGGTGAGGAAATGCAGGGCATGACCTTGTTTGGAAATTTTCTTGTACCAAATAAAGAATATCAAATATGCTTTTACCCCTACTTCCCCCTCCCCATCCCCTAATTTTACGTTGCTACAAGATAGTCAATATCTTCTTAACTGTGGAAAATTATTTTGCCTGATTTCTGTTTCCATGAGAATACTCAACACTGATCACAGAAACAGTTTTTTCTTCCCAGTTAGCATTATATTTGTCTTCTGAAGAAGCTTATGCTCATTTATAGAAGAATGAACGTATTTGGTCTAATACCTCTTTATCTTTATTTCTTCATAAGAAGAACCCTATGAATTCGCCATCAAAGTTGTATCAGGACCAGGAATTTTTTTTTTTTTTTTTGCTTTAATTAACAGTAAACTGCCTGCAAAATCTATCAGAGCCTCCAAAAGGAAGGAAATAGTCCTGTAATTGATAACCTTGCAAGATCATCTTCCTCACTTCTCAGTAACTTATTCACTATTCGCTATTTACGTATCTGTTTTGTGTTTAAAGCCAACCAAGATTTGGCTAAAACAGAAGAAATTAAAAAACACAAGTAGATATAAGTAACTGCAACTTCTTTCATCTTTTAAAGAAAAGACTTGTAACAAATAGTAGTAGTGCCAATGCCATATATTATCAATTTCAACTAAAAGAGTCCATTGATTCTGGGATTGGCTCACAATCATTAAGACAAATGCACTCGTCTTCTGCTTCTTCTTCTATGCAATCCAAGTCCTTTATGTTCATATTATTCTTATGATTACAAACTCTATTGTTCACTCTTCTACTTTTCAAAATAATGTCAGAATCATTCATCAAATCGATATACTTCTTCCTCACCTTTGCAAGAGGATGAGCCTCAATAGCAGACTTGCCACGGTAAGCTTCTTTAAGTATTGCAGTGCAAGTTTTGTTCCTGAAAGACAAATAAAACATATGAGGATGCCTTTCGAAGGCCTTGTGAACTTTCTGTGGCAAGCCTAGGTACTTTCTTAGACATAAAAGCTTCTTCCTCTCAGCAGCATGTTCAACAAACAGGCTAAGCAATTCATGAAGAATACCAACAACCTGTTTTTCTCTTAAATCACTATCTTGGTTTAAACAACCTGAAAATTCCGCATATGGAGAAAGATATGGAAGCCTTTGAAATTCATCCAACCAATCAGAAATCTTAGTCTTTAGTCTCACCCCCTTTGATGGAAACAATGGAAATGCAATGCTTTCCATTTCACCTCCACTATAAACTCCTTTCCTCATAGCATTCTTCTGCATCACAGACAAAACTCTTTCTTCATTCCCCTCAATCTCAACAGCCAATCCTTTCAACCCTTCTTCCATGTCCACAATCCTAAAACAACCATCAAGGTTTCTTTCCGGGTCCTTCAAAAACTGTTCAGGCAACCCTAAGTACCAACTCATCCCTTGAATTATCTTAAGAGGCAGAACTTTTTTCTCTCCAACGCTCATCAAAATTAACTTCTTTAACCTTTCAATTAGATCTAGTTTACATTTGCTGTAAACCTCTCTCTCTTCCTTATCCAGTTCAATCGCTTTTTCAGTCAATCTAAACCAAGGCAAATCATATTTAGGACCTTTAAATTCCTCAAAAACAGAAGGATATTGCCTAAGAAACTTGGCAACTTTAATGGGTATCTCTAATTCTAGGCCTTTCTTGGATACAACATAGATGGGAATGCAATAATCTTCCGGAGCAGCTGACACTATACAATTTTTAAGGGCAATGAGGCGCTTCAGTTCACTACATTCGTGTATGGACTCAATAGAATCAAAGAATCCGTCTTTTTTCCATTTCATGTAGACATCCACATAACTATGCTTTTGGATGAGACAGTATAGAGGGATTCGGTTCTGAAGAAGAGAAACAAGAGGACTTTGAGAGTTGAGGAATACTTTGCCAAGCAAGCTCCTTGCCCGGCAGCCATGGGACAATACCATTCTTTGGTTGTAGAAATTTCTGAAAAGTTGGAAGCTATAGAACCAGGGTTCAGAAAATATAGGGGAATTCAGAGGGGTCAAAAGCTTCTAGACAAATGGTCAATCAGTACCAAATTACAGGGCAAAAAAATAATAAACCTTGTAACTAATTACAACCAAAGAAGTCACTTACTATGCCGCTGATTGCAGAAAAGATCTGTCTTGTAGAAGGGTTCAGAGTTGCAATGGGCTTCTGCAGAATGTCATCCCCGACGGCTTTTCAGGTGAGAGAAAAGAGAAAGGAGCATCACAATATAGAAACAATTTATGAAACTTCACAGTACAGGAATAGGAAGATTCTATTATGCGAAATCAGTCTTCTGATTACTGTCAGATGAATCGAGTCTTCTATGGTATGAGAGGGTTCCTTCCGCCACAGGCGAGGGAGCGGTGTTTGAAGGGTCGGAGAGGAAGAAGAATATGAAAGCGTCCCGTCAATCAAAAATCTGAATTTGGAGGGGCAAGTACCTACTACTAATACTACTATGGAGGAGTCCAGCAGGTTTTCAACTACACATGAATTTTGGAGGGAAGCTACTGACAATTTTTTTCCAAAGCAGGCAACTTGGAGAAGATGGCAGCAGAGGAGAGCAGAATGAGGGAAAAGAAAAAGAAACAATAAAAGGGTTTCATTTTTCATATAGACTCCAAATGATTTGATTAAGGATAAATTTCAACTTGGTCCAGAAATTAAGCAATAGACTCAAGTAAGGGTCTATTTTTTTTAAAATTTCTAAATAATCCTTAGAAATAGATCATTTGTCTCAAGTTAGTCCTTTCGTTAGAATACAAACAGACAGCCTGTTTTTGGGACCTAAATGTAATAAAATAAAGTTCGAGAAAGGGAACAAAGCTTGATAGACTTTTTCCTCCACCCCATTTTTTTTTACCATCGTATCTTTCATCTCCTATTTCGAATTTCGAAACAAATCTTCCAAAAACTAAAATATATCATGTGTAAACAAACTCTCAAAAAACTTAAATATTCTTACTCAGTTGAAATATTAAAAAAAAATTCTTTTGAGATAAGCTTAATGGAAGTAAGACAACTTTCTTATTCTAACAATAAGCATAAATAAAACTTCACATTTTAACCTTTCTTAAAATAAAATCAAAACTGGAAGCAATCAAGGATGGAATATAATATTTAACTTTAAGAAAAAAAAGGACAAAGAAAAATATTAAAGTATATTACTTCAATTATTAAGAACATAGCAGAGTAGCTATTATATGTTTGCCTATGTCTGGTGAGGTTTACCTTTTGATGATTCCTAAGCCTCTGCTTGCAACAAGGGTATTAAACTTCATAGAGTCTCTATCAGTGTTGGAGCTTCGTTCAAGAAGGAGTGGCGAAGGAGAGAGAGGAGAAGAGAAGGTTTTTTAGAGAGAGAGAGAGAGAGAGAGAGAGAGAGAGAGAGAGAAGAGGGTCATGTACTATTTACTGTCTCCTCAAATTTTGTTTTTATTACATTCAAGTCTTAAAAGCAAGTTTTCTGTTCGTATTTTAACAGATGGACTAACTTGAGATAGATGAACTATTTCTAAAAATTCTTTAGAGATGTTTGAAAAAAGAGATCCTAACCTGGGACAATTACTTATTTTCTAGGACCAAGTTGAAATTTACCCTTTGAATAATTATTTATGCCTCCAAAAGCTCACAAATTATACCTTGCACTCAGGCTTATATATAAAACGACAGATAAATTTCAATTTGGTATCTAGAAATTGGCATTTGTGTCAAGTATGTACTTGATATTTTAAAAACCTAATACTTGGAATTAATTTATTTGTCTCAAGTTAGTACTTGAGTTAGATGGCAAACATAAGAGACTTATTTTTTGGGACTGAAATACAATAAGTAAAATTGATGGGGTACATTTAGAAGATAGTTTCTTCTTCTTCTCTCTCCTTTCTCCTGACGGCAGCTACCACGACTCCCTCTCTCTCTCTTCTTTCTTCTCTTCTCTCTACCTTCCCCTCCTCTTGCTTTTACTCTCTTCCCCTTCTTACTATATTAAAAGCAACCAATCGATTCAAAGATCATCCAAGCTAATCCCAGTTTTGTTTTCTTCTCCAAATTTTCATTTGCGTTCCTCTGTTCTTGAATTGATTTTATTACAGGCTTACAATTATGCTAATCCAAGCCATGGTCACGAATGGATTCACTCATTCTTGGTCATGTTCTTTGCATTTTTTGTTTACACCAAGCTTATCTCACAATTGAATTCAATCCAAGGGCACATATTAATGCATAAAGTTAAGCTGCCAAGATTATATTATAACCATATATTTGTATTGAAATTTGACTTTGCTGAGCCATTATGTGCTCTGCCTTCATTACTAATTGGTGTCGCCTGTAAAGTAACAGAGAAGAACACAATAAAGCAAAAAACTGGGAGAAAAGGATCTGATCCAATTGAACTAAGTCATGGATGTTAAATAGCCATACATTATAAAACAAAATGAAGCAAATTTAGCAGCCGATATCTAACAGACTATCTCTAACAAAAGAATTTTTCAAAATAGAAAGAATTCAATAAATCTAGAGATATTATTAGCTGTAAAACTACTAATTATTGACTAAATCCTAGCAATTCCTCCCTTAAACTGAATGCTAAAAGCATTAGTTTATGCTACTCTCAGCACAGACTCCTAGGCTCGAAACTTCAGAAAGTCATCCAACTTGAGAGGCTTTGTCATCACATCAACTAGCTATTGGATAGTGCTGAAATGAACCAGTTTCACTGCACCAGTTTGAGTGAGCTCCCAGAGAAAATGAAAGCACACATCAATATGCTTGCTATGACCATGCATTACTGGATTTTTTGATAATTTGATAGCAGAACTACTGAGACAACGAATAACAATGGCTTCATCTTGTTTTCTATCCAACTTCCTTAAGACCCTTTCAGCCATATGGCTTGACATGCGCATGAAGCCGCAGCAATGAATTCAGCTTTAGTGGTTGACAAACTTACCACAGGCTATTTTTTAAAGGAATAAGATACAACTCCAGAGCATAATAAGAAAACATATCCTGATATGCTTCTTCGATCGTCCAAGTCTCCAGCATAATCGCTATTTGTGTAGGCAACAAGTTCATCATCTCCTCCCTTCTTGTAAAAAATTCCAAGCTCAAAAGCTTCCTTCAAATACTTGAGAACGCTTTTTACCAACTGCAAATTCAACTATGTTGGATTTTCCATGTACCTGCTAGGAAGACTTACTACAAACACCATATCTGGCCGAGTTGAGGTAATATACATCAGACATCCCACGATTTGCTTGAAATAAGTCTTGTCAACTTTAGCTCCTCCTTTATCTTTTTTCGGCTTGAAACCAGGAACAATAGGATTTTGAATTGAATTGAATTGCTTTGGTCCATTTTGAATCTCTTCAAAACTTCTATGGCATACTTCTTTTGGCTAACAAAAATCCCATCTGATCTTTGTATGACTTCAAGTCCCAGAAAGTATCTCATCATGCCAAGATAAGTTATATTGAACTCTCTCTCTATGGACTTCTTGAATTCTCTAAACATCAATTCATCATTTCCAGTAAAAAGAAGATCATCAACATACAAATTTACAATTATCATGCTGCCAGAGCTGTTTGTTTTGATGAAGAGAGTATGCTCATGAACACATTTTTCGAACCCTTCATAAGCTTCTATACGGCTGTACCAAGTACGGGGAGCTTGTTTAAGCCCGTAAAGCGCTTTCTTTAACTTGTACACTATCTGTTCTTTTCCTTTTTGTATGTAACCATAAGGCTACTCCACAAACACATCTTCATTCAGCTCACCGTGTAAGAATGCAGATTTCACATCAAGTTGATAAACAACCCATTCCCTTTGCGCTTCGAAAACAATCACTAATCGAACTATTTCCATGTGCGCCACGGGAGCAAAAACTTATAGTCTATGCCATACTGTTGCGCATATCCCTTGACTACAAGACACGTCTTATACTTATCTTATCTATTTCACATTTTTCGTTCAATTTGGTCTTGTACACCCATTTTACTCCAACCTTTTAGCTTCCTCAGGCAGTTCAGTCAATTCCCAAGTCTCATTCTTTTCTATTTCTTCCATTTCAACGTTCATTGTTGTTCTCCAATGCTCACTTTTCACTGCATCTTCATAACAAACAGGATCAACAACAACAACAAACATAACAAACTGCATTTTATCTTCATCAGACAATCCTTCTCCAATCTCATAATCTCTCATCCATACTGGTGGTCTTCTATCTCGTTCTCCATCTAAAGAAGAACTTGTTTCACTTCCAGAAATCAGCTCCTCTGATGATGTTGTTTCAATGTCCAATTTTGGTATTTCTTGAACTTTGTCCCTTTCATCATCACCCCATTCCAGATCACAAGCAACATCCTCTTCATATTTGGCATCCCATGCCCAACTTTCATTCTCTTCAAAAACTACATCTATGCTAATTATTATTCTTTTAGAAATAGGATCATAAAGCCTATAAGCTTTAGATTCCTTACTGACTCCAAGTAAGACACAACATAGACTTTTATCATCAAGCTTAGCTCTTGTTTTGTTAGGCATATGTACATGAGAGACACAACAAAAAACTCTAAAATGATCAACAGAAGGCTTCACCCTACTCCAGGCTTCTTCAGGTGTCACATTCTTCACCACCAAAGTCGGACTGCAATTCAGGACATGCACTGCCCAATTTACAGCCTCAGGCCAAAAAGATTTTGAAATATTCTTTTCGGAGAGCATGTTGCGAACTAGATTCATTATAGTTTGATTTTTGCGTTCAGTAACTCTGTTCTGTTGTGGAGTATAAGCGGTTGTTAGCTGTCTCTGTATCCCTTGCTCATCACCAAAACTTTTGAATTTCTCTGATGTAAATTCTCCATCGCAATATGTGCGCAAACCTTTAATAGATAAAGTTGTTTCTTTTTCTACATGAGTCTTAAATTTTTTGAAAACAGCAAAGGCTTCAGATTTTTCAATTAAAAAATAGACCCATGTTTTTCTACTATAATCGTCAGTAAAGGTAAGCATATACCTCTTTTTGCTGTTGGAAATGGGATTGATTGGCCCGCAGATATCAGAGTGAACAAGCTGAAGTATTTGTGAGGCTCTCCAACTACTTTTCTTTGGAAAAGGATCTCGCTTCTGCTTTCCCACGAGACAATCCTTGCATAGCTTTGAAGGAGAGTTGATCTTTGGCAAGCCATTCACCATTCTTTTCTGTTCCAAAGTCTGTAAACCCTTGAAGCTCAAGTGCCCATATCTAAATGCCAAAGCTACACCAAATCCTCTGTAATTGCGTTAAAACAAGCAGATCCTATCAGCCGACATATAGCATCAAACATATACATCCGATTTGTAGACACTTTTATCTCCATAATTAAACCCCTTTCAGGATGATATACTCTACACTGCTCACGCTGAAATAGAAATAAAAACCGCTTCTCTTGTAGCTGCCGAACACTTAATAGGTTGTTTTTCAATTGTGGCACATAATAGACTCTTGTGATAATCTGCACAATTCCATTCACTTTCAGCCTTACATTGCCTTTCCCAATTAAAGCCAAACTAGAACTATTGCCTAGCTTTACATTATCCTTGTAATTTCCATCAAAATCCATGAAGTAATCCTTCTTTCCACACATATGATTACTACACCCCGAGTCAAGAAACCAAGTGTCCCTTTTGATGGTTGAATCTCCTTCCACATACGCCATCAGCAACATATCATCTTGCATTTCTGCATAATTTGACTCCTTCCTTTGACACTCCCATTGAAAATGTCCCAACTTATGACAATTGAAACATTCCGCTATAGATCTGTCAACAGATAGCCTGTTGCATCCCCTTCCTCGTCATCTAAAGCTTCCTCTGCCTTTGCCTCTGTCTCCTCCACCAAGTTGATCTCCAGATAATATTTTCAGGGCTTGTGCTTCTTCAACTAGAGAATCCTTGTCGGTACGCAATTCATACACAAGTAGACTGCTCTGTAATTCATCAAGGGTTAAATTCTTTGTGTCTTTAGACTTCTCAATTGAGCACACCTCATAATTAAACTTACGAATCATCGATCTCAGAATCTTAGAGACCACTTCAGCATCTCCGTTGTTCTCACCACTTGCTTTCATTTTGTTAGCAATGGCGAGAGTTTGCCCAAAATACTCATTGACAGAATTCACCTTCTTTCATCTCGAGCAGCTCAAATTCCCTTCGAAGGACCTGCAACTGCGCATGCTTAACCCTTGTTGTACCTTGTAATTTTTGCTTCATCAAATCCCAAATACATTTGGCTGTGTCTTTGTTGAGAATTGTTTCAAGGATCGAACGATCTAAAGCCTGAAATAGGTAATTCTTTGCCTTCAAATCCTCTAGCTTCTGCTCTTCCAAGAGTTTTTTCTGTCCTTTTGTTAGCACAATACCTTCTGTTGCTGCAGAAATCCCATTCTCCACTAATTCTCCACTAATCCCCAGTACTCTTTTGATCGTAGAAAGTTTTCCATCTACATTGCCCAATGATCATAGTGTCCATCAAATATAGGAATTGATGGTTGGACAAATGAACTTTCTGATGACATTTTGATTCACTGCTTGTGTAGAAAGTTGCTGTCTTTTTTGTTTTTTCAAATAATCAGGCCCCGTGAGGTGGCTCTGATACCAAATGCAAAGTAACAGAGAATAACACAGTAAAGCAAAAAACTAGGAGAAAAGGATCTGATCCAATTGACCTAAGTCATGGCTATTAAATAGCCATACATTACAAAACAAAATGATGCAAATTTAGCAACCTATATCTAACAAACTACCACTAACAAAACACTTTTTCAAAACAGAAAGAATCCCATAAATCTAGAGATATTATTAGCTGTAAAACTACTAATTATTGACTAAATCCTAACATCGCTGGCGGTGTATCAGGTTTTGAATAAAGAAGTAACCACTGAGGACGATGACGAAATTTTATAGAAGATGCAAATAAAATCGAAATCCCTTCTAAATTAGGCCAAAGGGATACTGAAATTACTAAGCGGAGACATTAAATCACCTTTGCAATTCAACAAGATATCGGAAGATGAAGGAGATGGAGAGTAGAAAATTCATCTCAATTATAAAATGACAAATCCTGATATGAAGTAGTAAGAAGGGGGAAAGGGGAGAAGGAGGAGGGGAAAAGGTAGAGGGAAGGAGAAGAAAGAAGAAGGGGGGAGGGCCAGGAAGGAGGAGATGGAGAAGAAGAAGAATCAACAAACACACCGATCTACTTAAATTGAGAATTACTAGCGTTTTACTCCTCACGACTGTTCTCCTCCTCCTTCGGCCACATCACCTTTTTCTTTTATTCGTTCTTTCTTTCTTCTTCGTTGTCACAATTTTTTTTTTCAAAAGGAAGATTTTTACACCGGCTATAGATTCTAATGGCAGTAGTAGTATAAATTCTAGTGGAGGAGATGAGGGAGAAAAATCGTTTTTTTTTTTGTGAAATTGATGATTTTTCTATTGTTAAGTTATATGTTATATGTGGAAAACTCATGGAAACCCGCAAAGAAATCATGGAACATTTAATATATTTTCATGAAATATTAATATGAAATTCGTGGAACATGATCACAACAAAGCAAATCTAGTAAAAAATTCATGGAAACCCACAAGAGAACTCATGGAACATGTATTATATTTCCATAGAACATTAACACATACTCCATGGAACATCATTACAACAAAGCAAACCTATCACAAAACTCATGAAAACCTAAAAAGAACTTATGGAACATGTATTATATTCTCGTAGAACATTAGCGCATAACTCATGAAACATCAATAATATTTTCATGAAACATTAACATAAAACTCATGGAATATGCATTATATTTCTATTGAACACTTACATATAACTCATGGAGTATCAATAGTATTTCTATGGAACCTAACCGCGAATGGAACCCTAACATAGAATCCCTAACACATAACTCATGGAATCTCATCGTAACAAAAGCACCCTCATATATGTAAAACCTCACACAAAATTGATGGAAGATACATCATATTTTCATGAAACATTAACACAGAACTTATGGAACACCTTTACTATTTGCATGAAATATTGATAAAGAACTCATGGAACATTAGTACTATTCCATGGAACCCTAAGCGTGCATGTAACCACCGTAGTATTCGCTACAAACCTTCCTCTCGCTTCACAGAGAAAACTAAAATGCCTTATGCTATCGCTTTCATTCATCTATTTGCTCATAGATCTTGTTTTTGGTCCACGAAGAGAATGTTCATCGAGTTGTGCGCATATGTATGAAAATGTGGGCACACATTGCATATGTGGAGGGTACAATATATAACTACTGCCAAAAGTTAGCTAATTCGGAGTTTATCATCATTTTCTTTTCCTTTTTTAGATCGGGAGTTGGACAATGGACTTGATTTGAATGATATTAACATTTGACAGATTGTTTTTATGGAACTTGGTACATTAAGATCCTTAATTGAGACAAATTGAGGGATAAAATTAAAATTTATCCAATCGTGTATTGTGCCTGGCTTAGTCTTAGTCTTGTTGGGTTGGTAGGAGTACCATGTTGGGCTAGAAAGATTGAACCATAGAATCACATGATCCGACCCTTTGGATCATGATGTGAAATTTGCAAGCGCACAAGTCTGAAACAAGTAATAAAGTAGTGAGTAAAGTTAGTCCCACAAGGATTGTTTATCTAACTAGAGAAATTTCCTACTAAACTAGACTTAAACCAAAAATAAGTTGATTGATTTGTATATAATGAAAATTAATAATTAAAATTAAAAAGAAAAGAAAATTTTTAAGAGAAGTTTATGATAAACTGGACTAAGGCACCCCTAATCCCGTCTACTTCTTTTATTCCTATGGTTAATTTATTCTTGATTAATTATTGATCTAGTTAATGGTAGAATTCCTGAGAATAAGGTAGACCCAATCTCTTGGTTGAAGAGCTCCTAGCCTAGCTAATAAACCAATCATATCTCTACATGATTTTAAGAATCAAGATCGCATACACCTCTGTGGATCTTCCCTAACTTTTGTTTTCTACTTATTATAAACCTCACAAAGAAACCGAATCTATCTTTAGTCAGTTTTACTATGTGTTGTTATTACCTTGATCGAATTAAACCTAGTACCTCTTGGCCACTAGATGCAATCTATGAACATGAAATAGTTGATTAGAAAATTGCAAGCATTAAGAACATGTGATAACAATTAAACAAGAACAAGATAAAAGATAGAATCTTTGAATAAAAACAACTCTATTTATAAATGTTTGACCTTCAAAGAAGGCTTGTCACAAGGACTTAGCTACCCATACTAAATAAATAAAAGAGGATTTAGAAGAATTCTAGAGAACGGGACCCAAATCCGTTTTCCGAGTCTTTACTAATAAGAGAGATCTCTAAACTAAAGCCTAAACTCCTCTATTTATAGAGGTTACAAATTAAAACTCAAAAAGGATTGAGAAATTACTAAAAACTACAATTCTAAACAAAATTAAAATGGAAAAAAGAAATTACTTAAAACTACAATTCTAACATTACTAAAACAAAAAATTCTAAAAAAATAAATAAATAAAATAATCAATTGCTAGAACCGCAATAAAACCGACGCTGGTTCGATTTAGAACCAACTCGGCCACTAGGTTGAGGATGCATAACTCTTTTGGAAGGGAAAATTAATATTAAATCTGGGGTTGGTTCTTCTTGTAACCGAATTGGTCGTGCATCTCTACTATGCGCTGGTTCTTTTAGTTAATCCAATTTTTCCCTTTTTGCACTTTGGTCTTCCAACTTCTGCTGGTCTCACTTAAGCCCCTACAATTTAAATAAAGTATAAATGAGGTTATTTGTTCTAATTAAGTTCAATTTATACTAGAATTTAGTTAAAATAAATATCAAACTAAGCCAAAAAAACTAGTAAAAATATTAATCTATGAACTCCCCACACTTAAATGTTTGCTATTCCTCAAGCAAAGAAACTTAGAAAAATATAGAGAATAATTCCAATAAAGCATTCTTCATAAAAAATCTCAAACTCATCAAAGTACAACATTCTTCCACCGATCTTCAAAATTGATTTAACAAAATAAGTATTCAATTATCTTCCATAACCTAAGCAAGACTTTGTGTAAAGTGTGATTATGACCATTAGAGGGTGTAAAATAAATACTATACAAAGTTCCAAAACACACAAAGAAGATTAAGTTTCAAAAAACGATCGTTCCATAATCCTACTCATATACCATCTCTCCACTAATCGAGGTTCCGAAACTTAAGTTAGATCAGGTAAGATTTTTAAGCTTGTAATGTAAGGTTAGGACAATGATTAACAAACGAAGGATAAGGAATTCAAAATTAAAGAAAGAGAGAGATTGCAAAAAAAATCCATTGAACAACAAACTTTCTAACTTTGCTTTTGCTCCAAATATTTTCCAATAAAAACTTTATTAACCATACCTCTTTATAACAATATTTTTTCATTCACAACACTTCTTTTCGTCATTTTTTTCTTTTAATATATGCAATTTTTCTTTTTTTTTTCTTTCCTTGCATTTATTTTACCTTTTTCACCGTGACCTATAAGCTTTTTGCACTATATTTTTTCTTGCTTTTCTTTCTCTCTTTCTTCAATCTCTTCTTTTTTCTTTTCCAGAAATAAGTCATGGTGTTTTTTTTTTATACCTCTTTTCACAACAAACATCAATCTCTTCCAAAACTACCAAAAATATATCCAAAGAAGCAATCAAATATAGAATTAATCATCAAGCTTTTTACGAAATCAAGGGTCAATATTTAAGTAACTTAAGAAAGAAAACAATCTGTAAGGCTAAAAAGGATACGAATGTAAAATTTTGGAATTTGGATAAGCTTGAACGGCACAAACGAGTCGTAGAAGGCCTATGACCATCGTCTCTAAGTCAAATAAGGGAAAACCTTTCTATTTCGCCTCAAAGGTACTCAAATAAGATTTAGAACGTCATAAAAGAATCCATCAATTTTATGCAACTAAAAAACAATATGTAGGATTTATTAAACTCTAACATGGAAAATTGTGCTCAAGTAAAAGTCATACAGAAATTATAAAAGATATAGAAAACAAGTATTATCAATCAAGTTCAGAAATTAGCAGTTAAATACTTTATCTCAATTTATTCAAGAATTTTCTAAAAAATAATCAATTAAAATCGTTTTTCATTTTTCAAAATCTTTCAAAATAACCACAAAAATGAAATTCTACCCCCACACTTAAACTCAACATTATCCTCAATGTTGAAAAACAAGAAATATGTAAGGGTTAAGAGAACTTAGCCGAATATAATGATGTGTCCAAGAAAAATCGTTCAGTTCAGTGTATCATCCGCAAGACTCTCTGAAGCTTGATCAAATCTTAAAAAAATTCAAGGAAAGAGTTTTAACTATTAACCACAAAAATTAAGAAAATATTTTTGGATTTTTTTTTTTTTGGGGACTAGGAGAGTTAAGTAAAAGAAAGTAAACTAATAGAAACTTAGATTACTAAGAAAAAGATCTTAATCCTCCGATAAGAAAAAGACTCAAAATAGAATTAGTTTTTGTTTATAGTCTCGAGCTTGATTTTCTTTTTTAAGCATGACGATCAAGGAAGATGTTTGAGAAGATAGACTTCTCCACTCATGGCTTTTTCCCTTTAAGATTCAATGTTGACCCCTTTTTCTCTAAGTCTTTTTGCTTCTCCTCTAGACTTTTCTTGTTAAGTGTTGCTTTTTTCTTAAAAGGTTTATGCATTTTTAAGAATTTATTTCCTGCAACAACTCTAGAAGAAGAACCAATTATAGAAGCATTTATGACAATTAAGCACATAAAGATTCTCCATTGGAGGAATTATGGATGACTCAAACATATCTAAATAAAAAATTCATCCCTAACCCTTAATTTTAGTTTACCTTTCTCTACATCAATTAAAGTTCGACTAGTATTCAGAAAAGGTCTTCCTAAAATCAAAGATAGATCAGAATCATCCTCCATGTTAAGAACAACGAAATCCACAAGAAAATGAAGTTTGCCAACTTTTAAAAAAAAATCCTTCACTATGCCCTTAGGAATTTTTCTTAGATTTGTCAACCATTTGTAAAGACATAGTAGTGTTCTTAATTCCCTTTAATCCAAGTTTTCGATAAATAGAGGAAGAATTAAATTAATACTAGCCTCCAAATTAAATAGCACTTGTTAAATAAATATCACCAATAGAACAAGGAATTCGAAAACTTCCTGGGTCATCAAGCTTTGGTTGCAATTTTTTCTGCAATATTGCCAAACCTCCTTCGCTTAAGCACAATTGTTGGCATTCGATCGGCTTCTTTTTGTCCGCTAACATGTCCTTCAAGTATTTTTCATACGATGGCATCTGTGCTAAAGCATCTACAACAGGAATGTTAAATTCTAGTTTCTTGAATATTTCAATAAACTTCTTAAAGCGTGAATCCATAATTTACTTTTAGCCGTATTAGGAAAAGGAAGGGAATTAATATCAATATTTTCATTATTATATTCAATCTTATCCTTCTTACTTTTACTTTCTGTAGGATTCTTGGAAGTTTGGGGGGCCATGGGAGTGGTTTCTTCTTCCTTTGTTTTTCCTCCACATGAATGGCTCTGATGTCCTTTACTTCCTATGGGTTTCGCTCTATATCACTCGGTGGAGATCCAAGAGATCTGTTTAAAATAGCAACTGATAACTGCCCCATTTGTACATCAAGATTCCTTATGGAAGCCTTAATATTTTGCCTGTCTACCTCTACAGCTTTAAAAAGTTTTTCACGGTTTGCAAAAGAAGTAGAGGTTTGTTCCATGAATTTATACAATAATTCCTCCAAGTTAGGCTTCATTCTTGTGGAGGTGGAGATAGAGGTTGTGTCTGTATTGGATTATTCTGCCGCCACCCAAAGTTAGGATGGTTTCTCCATCCAAGCTTATAAGTATGCGTATATGGGTCATTATACCTATTATTGCTGTGGCCAACAAAATTAACCTCATTAGTTTCTAAATTGGAAGGAACCATATTAGCTTGACCTCATTGACTCTTTGGGTGGTTTCCATAATAGAGCTCGTAACGTTATTTATAGCAGCTACTGGTAATGCATCAAGTCGTTGATGAAGAGCTTCAAATTGTACCATTACATCTCCTCCATTGCGATTTGCCTCCATCAAACATACTACTTTCTTTGTAGAAAGATCCCTTAGACTATATCATTGAGAACTATTAAGCGTCATCTTCTCTATTAAGTTCCAAGCATCTTTCTCCAAATTTGACATAAAAGCTCCTCCACTAGCCACATCTAGTGATGATCTCACCTTCGAAGTACATCCGTTATAGAATGTTTGTGCTTGCATCTCGAGTTGCATCCCATGATATGAGCACATTCTAAGGTATTCCTTAAAACACTCCCAAGCACCATAGATTCCTGCACAAAATTGTAAATTTGAGATTGATTTGCATGGTCTTAATAGGAGAAAAATATTTATTTAAAAAAAAACTTCTTGCAATTTAGCCCAAGTTTTAATAGAATTAGCAGGGAAAGAATTTAGCTATACTCGGGCTTTATCCCTTACAGAGAAAGGAAAAAGCTTTAGCTTTTTGCATCTTCACAGACTCCATTAATTTGAAAAGTATCGCAAATTGCCAAGAAATTCTCAATGTGAGTCTAAGGATCGTTGTTCTGCTTCCTAAAGAAAAGATTTTTTAGAACCATCTGAATATATGCCGGTTCAATCTTAAAAGTTGCAGCCATGATTGTTGGGCAGTTTATTGCCGGGTTGAGCCCCTCCATCTTGGGCTTGGTATAATCCTTTAGAGTCATCGGGTTCGCCATCTTAGGATTCTCGCTCTCAGATTCAGAGGAATACTCTTCTTCGGATGAGTTAGTCACCTCGTAGATGATCTCGTTTTTGCACTTCCTGTGAGAATGAGTAAAAGCCTCAATTTCAAGTATAAATTTTAATGTCCCTTTATTAGCAGAACTTTGTATATGCATAAAACAAAAGAAAAACAAAACAAAACAAAAAAAAAGAAAATATTTTTGTATCAATTTTTAGAAACAAAATAAAAGTAAAACGGTTTAAACTCAGGTTTAGTATTAAAAACCCACACTAGATAAAAACAATCCTCAACAACGGCGCCAAAACCTTGATGTAAAATTTGCAAGTGCACAAATATCAGGCAAGTAATAAAGTAGTGAGTAAAGATCGTCCCACGAGGATTGTTTTTTTCTAAATGGAGAAATCGCCTACTTAACCGGACTTAAACCGAAAATAAGCTGATTGATTTGTATCTAATGAAAATTAATAAATAAAATTAACGATAAAAGAAAATTGTTTAAGAAAAGTTTATGATCAAAACTAGACTGAGGCACCCCTAATCCAGTCAGTCTACTTCTTTTATTCCATATGATTGATTTATTCTTGATTAATTCTTGATCTAGTTAACAGTAGAATTCCCGAGAATAAACGAGGCATATGATCGCGGATATCCATGAATTCTTGGAAGATTTAAGTCCAAGAGTTAAAGATAAAAGAATGGTTAAAATGGAGATAAACTGGAATTTCCGGACTTGTTTCGAAATAACTCCATTTAGGATCTTTTAAGGACTTTAAATGAACAAGTGACCTTCATGAAGATTGTAGAAGTCTTCTTGCGGTTTTCAGAATGGTATAGCTTATTCCTAGAGGAGTTCATTGGGTATCCTATGACCAAACTTATACTGGACATTCTACCTTCAATTGCGAAGATGACATATTCCAGTAAATGGACATAACTTGCGTTATAGGAGTCCAATTGATTTGATTCAAGATGCATTGGAAAGATAAGAGAAGGCTCTACAACTTTAATGAAAACACCAAGAATCAGTTTGAAGGTTTTGAAGGTCAAACAAGGCCAACAACTGAGGAAATGCAAATTTGCACAAGTGTGGGCTACTAAAATAGAGCATACATTCTGGAAAGTAGGGTGACCTAGCATCCACGGAAGCTCTTTACCCAAAATTGGAAGCAACACTATCAATTGGTCAATTTTGTTATTTTAGACTAATTTTTGGTTTCCTTATTTCCTAGTATTGTAATTGACTTTATTAAGGATTAACTAGGCATTTTAAACATTTACTGAGGTTAGGAGAGTAATTAATTCTATTAAAGGTTAATTATGTCTTTTAAACATTAATTAGGTTTAGGAAGAGGAGTAGAATTTTTCTATAAATATCTTATTATGCCTCATTTGTAATTATTGAATTAAATATAATGAATTGACTTGAGAGAGTTCTCTATAGTATTCTTGGGGTTCTTCAACCTCCTTAGCTAGTTCCTAAGGATACTATTCCTTAGTAGGTTGATTAATTTGTCTTCTTAGATGGAAGGTCTAAGGATTCTAAATGATCATCTTTCAATTCCTTTTTTGATTAATTTTGGGAGTTCTTGTTTCTAGAGTTAATTAATCTAAGTCTTCTAATTTGTGTAGCTTGGGTTTCTAGGCCCATAGTTTCTTTAACGCTCTTTTTGCCAATTAGGGAAAGAGTTCTTTCTCTCATTATTGCGTTTATGTTTCTTTGCTCTCCATAGGTTCTTTAGTGGAGTGTTTGAATTATAAAATTTTCAATAGAAGTTCTTCAAATGAGGTGATCTTGGGATGGTGATGGATTCAATTTGCAATCAAATTGGGGATTCACATCAAATTATTTGAACGATATGTTGTTATTACCTTGATTCAATTAAACCTAGAATCTCTCAAATACTAGATGCAATCTATGAACATGCAATAGTTTATCAGAAAATTGCAAGCATTAAGAACATGTAATAATAATTAACCAAGAACAAGATAAAAGACAAAATCTTTAAATAAACTACCATCTTTATAAAAGTTTCGACCTACAAAGAAGACCTTAGTCACAAAGGACTTAGCTACGCATACTAAACAAATAAATAAAAAGAGGGTTCAGAAGAAGCCTGGAGCTGATCCCAAATTTGTCTTCCGAGTCTTCAATAATAAGAAAGATATTTAAACTAAAGTCTAACCTCTTCTATTTATAGAGATTACAAATCAAAACTTGAAAAGGATTCGGAGATTACTAAAAACTACAATTCTAAACAAAACTAAAAAAGGGAAAATGAAGTTACTTAAAACTACCATTCTAAAATTACAAAGACAAAAAATTTTAAAAAGTAAATAAAAAAATAAGTAAATAAAATAATCAACTGCTGGAACCGCGTTAAAACCCGTGTCGGTTCAATTTAGAACTAAACTGCTCTCGGGTTGAGAATGTGGAACTCTTCTGGATCGGGAAATATTAAATCCGACACCGATTTAATAAGGATCAGGGGCTGATTCTGTCTCGTAACCGAAATGGGCCGCGCATTTCTCTTCTGTGCCAGTTCTTTTAAGTAACCCAATTTTTCTCTTTTTTTACTTTGGTCCTCCAACTTCTCCTTATCTTCACTTGAGCCCCTACAATTTAAAGAAAGTATAACGAAGATTATTTTTTTTTTCTTATTAAGCTCAATTTATACTATAATTAAAAAAATATATCAAATTAACACAAAAAGGTAGTAAAAATATCAATCTATCAGACCAGCCCAGGATTGCGAACCAAATTGAGACCTACTAGGATTGTGGTCCGTCTCTAGGGATGGCACTGGGGTGGGTTCAACTAGGTACCTACCCGCCTCCAACCCATCTAGACCCAATTGACCTCAATTTAACTTGGGAATTGGTTGGGAATGGGGATGAATTTCATGCCCAACCTCACGGATGGGTTTGGGGCAGGATTAGATTCCCCCATCCTCACCTGTTCTTACATTTTTTTATATATATGTATTAAACGATTTTACAAATATAATTAGAAACTTAAAGTATAACCAACCATAAACTAAAGATTATTATTTTATTTTATTTCTCTTTTATAATTTAATATTTAGTTTGAAGATAGTAGAACAATATTATTTAATTTGAAATTTGAAGCTTGTTGAACTAGCATTTACTTTTTGTTTTAACATGGCTAGACTTTTTTTTTTAATAGTTTTAAAGCTTTTAATTGTGTCATTTTTTAAAGTTTTAATTCATTTGATTTTTTGGTATGTTTAATAAGTTTATTGAAAAACTTATACCCGACTCTTCATTTGAGTTTCCAATTCCCCGCTTAGGTTTGGGGATGGGTTAGGCGGGGATGGAACCAAATTTTGTCAACATATGAGGGAATGGGGAAGAATTTCATCCCTACACAGTAATGGATAGGGATGGAGACTTGGTAAGGGAGGCGGGGATAGGGCTTAGGACTAAGGTCCCCACCACTACCCGTCCTTATTGCCATCCTTATCTAGTTATGCTAGGTCGCCCATTTTATATATATATATATATATATATGGAATTTTATACTATAGGTGAAAGCTTCTGTCTCGTGGAAGTAGAATGCCCTCGGGTTGTAAACTTCTTTTCTTGGAGAAGAAGTATATTATATATACTTCTTTTCTTGGAGAAGAAGTATATTATATATATATACATATATATAATCTAATTTTAATTTGTGAAAAATACCTTAACAAATTTAAACTATGTTTTATTCCATTAAATAAATTTTTTTGAACAAATAAGATTCCATTAAACAATTTGAAGTTTAGTAAAAACTTAAGTAAATTTGAATATAAGAAACTTAAGTACACTTAAGAAAAAAACTTAATTTTTTTAAATGAAAATTTTTTAATTAACTAAATGACTTTGAAAACTTAAGATAAATTTTAAAACTAAATGAATTGAAAACTGTTAAATACACTTAGAAAAATAATTTTCTTAAAATAAATTTAAAAACTTTAAATAAATTTAGAAAATTATTTTGATTTCGCTTTTTTTTTTAAGTTGGATCGCCATGCCTAGATCGGATCGGCCTGCTTAGTCTTGAGCTTTCTGGTGGGCTGTGTCGGTCCTTCCTCGGCCTTTGGACTAGGCTACGCCGATACCGACTGACTATAGGGTCAGCCTTCCTGAACTGGTCTTAGTCCTAAAGCCCAATGCGACGTAGACTAGGGCCGATGAGTTGGCCCATTTATTAGCGTATGACGATTCTTTGTCACGGTAGGTTGATACTCGACCCAATTTCTTTTTCTCATCAACAAGGCTAGCCTGTGGTACGGTTCTTACTCTCGTCATGGGTGAAGAGAAAGCCCTTAAGAATTTTGGTTGTATATATATTGTATGTATAAGTGTTGGAGTGAGGAATCAATGTTGCGTGTGAGGCTTGTGGTATGTTTTCTTCTGGGTTTCTTTATTGTTCTCTTATTTGGCAATCTTGTGTGTTATCGCTTCTTCTCCGATGATTTTCTCTGAAATGGTTTTCAGTAGACTCTTCGATAGCTGTGTGGGAGGTTATGGGATCGCTCTGAGTCACTCTAGTAGAGATCATGGGGTGTGTTTTTTTATGTTGTTTGTAACTTTTCTTAGCAATAACTGAGGCTTTTGGCATGTATAAATATGGGGCATGCCAGTTGGTTCGAGGCTCTCGTATGTTACTAGTTTTCTTTTCAGATGTGGTGTTTGAGAGACACAGACAATGGGTGAAAGTAGCTCCGTGACTGAGTGATGTAGACGCTCTCCACTTTTACAATTCGTCTTCCTCTCTCTCGATCTATGGTTAGTGGTATATTAGGTGCGCAGTCAATTGTTACATATTGACAGTGTTAGTGTACAACGGCTATTTGAGGTGTTAACGACATGAATGTTGCCATAGCATCTTAGCTTGGTCTGTGTTCATTGCTAAGGTGTATAGATTTAGACCTCTGATGAGCCCTTATTTGGCTTTAGGATTAAGATTTGAGTTTTGCCTTATAGGCCTCTCTCTCTCTCTCTCTCTCTCTCTCTCTCTCTCTCTACTTTTTTGTGTTGGTTTAATAACCCACTGAATGATCTATTTATTCTGCAATATTTGTTGGAGTGTTTCAAGTTTTCTTAATGGTATCCTGTTACTTCCTCCGTTTCAAAATAAGAATCCTTTTAACTTTTGATAGATATATTATGAGTTTTGAAATCAAATAAATATTTTATTAATATATTCCTCATAAATATATTAAAAAAATATAAAAGAAGAGAGGTTTCAAAATAAGAATCCTTTTAACTTTTGATAGATATATTATGAGTTTTGAAATCAAATAAATATTTTATTAATATATTCCTCATAAATATATTAAAAAAATATAAAAGAAGAGAGATACGAGAAATAAATAAGGAGAAAGAGGAGAATAAAATTGAAAATAATATAATAAGTACCAATTGAGAATTATAAAATTTATAAAAGGACACTTATTATGAAATAAAATTTTTTTCTAAAAATACACTTATTTTGTGAAACGGAAGAAATATGTTTAGTGAAGCTGTGGTTTTTGCTGAATGAAATGCAATAAATACCAAGATTTCAAAAAAAGAATACTACTCACTGGCAGCAAAGGTTCTAAGCTGATGTATTAATTAACAAAAGTACTTGCCGTAGCATAAAATATTAACATCAGAAAGACTAATTATTTGCCAGAGTAATATATAATCCATATTGTGTCCTGTTCTCGTCATCATCTTTCAAAGATGTGAACTGTGATCATCATCACTATGGTAACATTTTCAACTGAAGGATGTAAATATATGATCCGTAGCCAAAACTCAATACAAATTTCTCCTAATTTCTCGGCGAAGCCATTTGCCTATGCTTATGATTTGCATCCACAAGAATTCCTACAAGTTTCTAAACACAAGTTTCATTTTCACAGATTTGTCTTGGGTTTACCAGCACCTTGAACGCGCCTACTCACTGAACGCATGGTAACAAACTCCTCAGCAGCAGAAGGATGTATGCCCACCTGGAAAAAGCCGATAATCAAGTTAATGATTACGTTAAGATGAGCAGCAAATTTTCCCGCAAGAATATTAGGTTCAAGGTTCTGACAAGACAAATAAAAGACTTGTTTTATCCAAAAACTCGTCCGAAACCACCATGCGAGAGTGCGCGGGTATTCCATAAATTGACACAATTTTAGTACATTGGTAAACTGAGACTCGTTTATATAGTTTTATTTCCACTTAAAAATTAATATAACATTTTCATTTTCAACTGAATCAATAAGAAAAAAAGCAAATTTGACAGGTACCATTAGAGTAGATTAGATTACCAAAAGTTGTTTTTTAAGCCTTTTTGAAACAAAAAGCATATGTAATACGCAGTGGAGAACAACCCAAACACAACTTATGACTTATAATAAGCTAAAGGCAATCTATTCTAAGGAATTGAGGACAGAACTGAGAAATCTTCCAGAATCAGACTACCGTAAAGCAACTAAATAAGTTTTGAAGCATTTTCCAGCTTACCGTGCTGTCAAATTGTGCTTTAGTTGCTCCACATTTGAGTGCAATAGCAATACCCTACAGTCACATTAACCATGCATCATGTATCTACGATAAACACCAGAGCCTACTTAACAAAGGAAGCTCTAAAAAAAAACAGGAATAAGGAATATTTAAAAGAAAATGTTGTTTTATTAGTGTTGATGGTTTCCATAATGAATATGCCCTCCAAATTTGTATGATGAACTAGGAGCACTTTCTTGCTGCTCCCAGGAGGTGGATAATTAATATTCACTGCACTTGAAATCTAGTTTCATCACTATAATCCTTACAACGAAAAGTAATACCGTGATATTTCTTGATTTCAGCTGAAATATATATATATCAATTCTCCCAATAATATTTTGTCTCCATGAGAAAATTTACATGGTAAAGCATAATTTATTTTTTTTTTAATATCTTACTCACTCCACCTAAGTTCGGTGCCCCGTGTACAAATTCAACTAACTGGTCGGGTATTTGTTACCTAGCAAACAAACACGTCCTTTTGTAATGATTGCAGCAAGGGTTTCAAAGGAAAATCCTTTTCAAGCCCCCACTCCCGACCCTTTTTCGCACCAACCCCTCAATCAACTAAATACCTGAGAAAGTAGAATTTTACTGCCTACAAGGTCTACAATAATATACTCCTCAAAGTAAAGATTAATTTCAGGAGAAGGTAGTAAGTAAATTTCCCGCATACTCTCTGTTCTTTTACTAGTCACATTTCGGACATCACACAGTTTAAGAAAACACAGGATTTTAGATGTTTTTTCTTGTGTTGACCAAAATGCCCTTCAAACTCTTCTCCCATTATTATTTCTACAAGTTTCCATATTAGAAGAATTAAAAGATGTTGAAATTTGTTTTTAATGGAAGGGTATAATAGGAAAAAGTTCATTAAATGTCATTGCTTTCACAGTGTGACAAGTGAAAAAAAAAAAACAGAGGGAGTATTTGCAAAGTAACCACTCAAGGAGTTGGATGTGTGAACATTAACAATTAAAACTCATCAAGGTACCTGCATAATTTCAGGTGCATCTGGACCACACATTGATGCTCCTAGAACCTTATCAGTTTCAGCATGGACAACAAGCTTCATAACTGTCTTCTCCTGCCGCCTACATGAAAGAAGCAAATGGAGCAATTCATACGGTGAGACCGACAGCGAATATTTTGTAACACAATTAACAAGGAAATCCAGTAACTGAGAAGAAACTGTAATTATTTGCTTAGCATTGCCGCAGAAGTTAAAGAAGAAACTCATTTTAATGAACGCTTTGCCAAACGCAGCCACGTCGGTTACATGAATACTGTTTTTATAGAAGCGCCTAGCAGGCACTACTATTTAGAAGCTGTAGCATGTACCAACTCAATATCTACAGCAAGCGACTTGAGGAGTTGATACCGGAGAATATTAGGCAAAGAGGTTACAGATTATAGTTATATGAAAAACAAAGAGCATTCTAAACCATGAAGAACTAATCTTGACACAAGATCTTCATTGTCAACTATACTTACCCAGAAATAGTGTTCTTCATTGGATTGAATGACGATGTGAAAACCAAAATTTCACCATTAACTTGTTCTATAGCCTGCTCTTCACTAAGTCCAACAACAGAGAGAGATGGTATGCTGTTGAGCAGAAGAACACACGGGACAGTTAAAGACAGATTTCTGACAATAAAAACAAGAATTTCAATCTAAACAATAAAGGGAATGCAATTAAAATAGAAGGTTCAGTAATTTAAAGATGAATAATTTTGTACACGAACATCTTTAAGATGTAATCTTAAGCACAGAGAACGGTGCAAGCTATTTGACCATTGTAGGGACCACCATTTTTTTTACATCATAACTGAAGCAAAAATCAATTGATAAAGCTTACAGGATCAAGATAGTACATAAAATCTTTTTTTCAAGAAAACAAATAGTAATCCAAATCCCTACAAAGCTTTCACCAAAAACAAATAATAATGGACAAACTGAAAGAATGCCTAGTGAGAGGAGTTGATACCAGAACACAGCACAAGGAATATGGCCATAGTCGGGTTTGGTTGGCTGACCACCAAAAACAGTTTTCTGTATCCAACAGAGAGCATACAAATCGATAAATTAGTCAAAAATTTTAACATGATCAGCTGAACAACAAATGAGAACCAGGCAGGATAAACGGAATAAGATAGGATGCTTCAGATGAGAACATACTGCGAAGCAGGTTCCCTCCATCAAGGCAACAGGAGTGAGATTCATTCGGTTTGTAACATCACCAATAGCCCATATGCTGGGAATGTTGGTCCGAGAGAACTCATCTACCTGGAAAGAAAAGATACAGTAAGAGCTAAACTGAATGGTTGATTAGTGTTCTTGAAAAATTAAACAAAAATATTTGGTTCAAACCAATAGAAGACAGCCCTGCTTCCCATTTTATCATGTTAAACACAGATAATTTCCTGATCTGATTTGATGACAAACACATTGAGGCCGAAATACTAAACTTCACATCCAACATACAAAACATTTACACCGCATTGGTTTGTAACTAGTCAAATAACATGCTCATGGTAAAGAGGGTGCTTACATCACTCTCATCTACCTCTTGATTAAGTCTGATTGAAGGTATGCATGGTATATGGCCAAGTTGGAAGTGTGAATTTAATCTACCACAAGCATAATTATACAAAACAGGAAAACAAATGAACCAATGAACTCTGAACGGGGAAGATAACAGCACTTCAGTATCCATGAAACAAAGAACATATGAGTTTTAAAACCTGATATACCATCTTGTAGCAACACCCAAACGTGTGTACAAATTGCATCATTCTGCAATAACTTTGTTGTCTACAATTTTTTCCAAGTGTTTTTTAAATGGAAAGAAGATGTGCTTAGAAATGTGATGCACCTCCAGAAGAGAATCCCACAAAAATAAATACAAGACAAATTTATGGGCAACAAATTCCAAAGGCAGTATTAGGCATTTCACTTGTCATCTCATGGCAGTTGGATAGAGTCAAAATAACATAATGGACAGGCAAGTATGACAGAATTCGAGACAGCATCTACTTGGTGTTGCCAGATAACAACTATTAGAAGTAAACATCATATACAACATGTAAGGAAGAAGTTTAACCTTCACAGCACCAACTCTATCAAGTTCAACACCCACAGCTTGCAAATTCAACCCTTTTGTGTTAGGGGCCCGGCCTGCACTTTCCACAGAAAGGTTCTTAAATAATAGAAGAATCAGAAATGGGAAATTACCCTACAATGATTAGTCCAAGGGGCTCTTTAGCAAAGGGAGCATATACCCAAACTAAATTGTCAAATATGAAAAGCAACCAATAACGACATAATTTAACAAGATTTTAGTTAATTAAGGATATCCATGAAGGAATACTAGCATAGTGACTGCCAAAAGTTATACAGAAAAAGGAGCATTATTCATTACAAGCCAGGCATAAGATCAATCAAGAGATCTCTGAGGTTGTAAACAAAAACTCAAGGTAAACCAAGAAGCTGAAACTACTGCCTAGGTTGCGCTTCAGAGAAGAGAATCCTAGTTTCCAAACTCATTTGCTCACAGGCAAACTCTTGTTTTTACATCAAGCATGTTGAGAAAAAAATAATTTGAACTGTTTCATGATCTGAGCTCTACTATAAAGGAAATTTTCTCAAGAAAGTACATGCATATTTACACCATTTCTTCTCACTGACAACAACGACGACCACAATAATAATAATAATAATATGTCTTCATTTTACTGTTTATTTAATCCTGCCAGATGGCATGGTTGAGAAAGGACCACAATAAACATGAAAAACTTACGGATAGCTAATGGGCTGAACTTTATTGATTCAAGCAGATGACAAGCTTAAGATTATGATTTAATGACTACATACAGAAAGCAATGCAACGAATTACCTGTGGCAAAGAGTACAACATCAGCCATCAGTTCTTCTCCATGATCAGTGATAACTTTTATGCCAGCTTCTGTCTTAACCAGCTGAATTCAGTTTCAAAAAGGAAAACAAAAGCAAAAAACAAAACCCAAACTTAAATTAGCACGGAATAGAGGCGACAAATGGAGAGTACCAGTGCCATTGTAAAAACTAGTGGAAGCAAACCTTTTACCAACAGTATCATGTGTCAAGACTCAAAACCAAAGTGATGAGAAAATGACATTACCTCAGTCAAGTTCGTCCTAGGGTGCATATTAATTCCCCGGCCTTCAAGATTTCTTGCCACCACAGCACGCATTTCATCGTCAAAACCTCTGAGATCAAAGAAATGTAAGGAAATACAAGAATAATGCATCACTTAACCCCCCCCAATGGAAATGGAAGACAGAAAAGGAACACTAAGTAGAAACTGTAAAGCATTTCTCAAGAAGGAAAATTGATTTCAAACAGAAATGTGTACCTTAACAATATTAACATTGTTTTCATAATTATTCAAACAAGCATGGCAAGGACCAGGTTATGTGGCTTATGTGTCAATGAAATTACCAAGCAGGAAAAAGGCCTGTTATAAACAACTTCATGATTTGAGATTAAATTAGACTCTTTACTCAACAGCAATTCCTTCAATCATTTGATAGCTATTCTACAGAAATCCTGTTGTCTAATAGTCTCATAGGGATAGTATGGGTTCAGTATTCTAGATGCCACAATCAACAGTCTTAATAATGATTGATTCAGGCAAAATCTGCTGGCAAAATGGGAGATTTCTGAGTATCTTTAAGATCAATGGAGTTATTTGAAAATGCTGGCGATATAGATTGATATTACATTGTCTGTATGGGCATGTTTATAAAAGTAAAAAACCAGGCAACGGTTAATTTGTTAAGGAACTATAGCATTGACACAGACCCTAATGTTCCAGTCATCTATCAGAAATTGAGAAGGAACAAGTCCATCAACAGGAAACTTCATTTGAAAAATAGCTTCAGAAATTAAAGAAAAGAAAATGCTATGAATGAAAAGAACTTCCAGACCTCAACGGAAGTTCCTTTCTGAAACATAAGTCCACAGTTGCACCCATGCCACGCCATATTGAAGCAAACTCAACAGCAATGTACCTAAATTACAACAAAAGCAGAACTTATTTGAATCAATAGCATGCAACAAAATATTCATAGCAGAAGTAGGAGGTAGACGGACCCTCCCCCAAGTACCACAGCACGCTTGGGAAACTCTTCTAAGCTCAAAGCCTCATCTGAAGTAATAGCTAACTCCTGTCCAGCCATAAAAAAGGGGTAAAATCAGTAAAATCTTAAGATGTATGTGCTCATGTGTGTTTGTGTTTATGCTGCACAAATTCGAGGACTTAGCCTATACACATTATCAGTGTAATAAAATTGGTATAGTTTACGAATATATGTGGGAAGAGAATATCTCGAAACCTCCCAATTCATGTAGGCCGGAATTATCTAAGCATTGCTTACTAGAAAACTTTTAAACCGTCCAAGATAAATCCATTTGACAAATTCCAATTTAATCCACTCAAGTTTACTCTATAACATGGAAACAACAAACCTGAGGCCTCAAAGGACTAGTCATGCATATGATGCAAGCTATATTAGAAGATTCATATATACCTGACCAGGAATGGCTGGACGTTGAGCCCTGCTTCCAGTTGCAATCAAGATGTGCTTTGCTGAATAGCTTATTTTAGTCCCATCTAGCTGGGTCAGTTCGACTTCATTAGGACCAACAACCCTTCCCTCTCCTTCAAAGAGTTTGACCCCAGCATTTGAAAGTAAGCGCTTATATATTTCATTCAATCTGAGAATTTCCTTGGTCTGGCACATAGTCACACATAGGACAATCAGTTAAAATGCTTCTTTACTGAGGGCATAAAGCAATTACTTAAGAATAAAATAAGAGAACTTTTAGAACCCATGTGTGTGTACATTAAGTATTGAGAAAAAATCTCATGAATGAGTACGTATATAATAGAGAGAGAGAGAGAGAGAGAGAGAGAGAGAGAGAGAGAGAGAGAGATTAGAACACTAGGGACACTAGACAAAACTATAATACATCAAGACACTCTGAAATTTACAGGAACTAATAGCAACCTGCCCCAAGGAATTGAAACTAGAAATTGGAACCCATATAAGCAGAAAAACCATATCAGTCACCAATTTTCTGAAGACTTCAGTCAAGTTCTTAGTCTACTGCATACTCAGGAAGACAATAATTCATTTTCCATTCCTCTGATAAATCTTAGTTTCAAAGAAGGCAGAATGAGGATGTGGTCAATGATCAAAGAAAGCCAGTAACAGCTTTTACCCAATTCAAGAATTAAAAGAAGCATCTAGAGGCCTCTAACAGTACTCATTTAACCTGAGTAGCTAACGAGCACACAATTTCAAGAGTATGAATTAGAGCTAGCACAAATACAGTAGGAACGCAACTCCATTCTTATTGCAACATTCACATAAGACAAATGAAGCTTGCAACCAAATCTGCTTAGCACCACTTTCCAACAAGGCATGCTACAACCTTTTAAGACTAACCTTTTTGTCTAAAAGTTTCTTCCAGTTGAAGTCAATTCTCTCATTCAGTTCCCATCCATAATTTCTCGCATCCTGCACAGCAGGAAAATACAATCCATTAAACTATTTCACATCGTAAATATTGGTAAAGTTAATACGTATCCAAATATGTTCAAGAAAATTCAAAAAATAACAGACCAAAATTTGAAGGTTGTGATGCATGATAATAACCAACTTCATCTCATAAATTATTGGAGAGAAATTATACAATAGAAAAGAAAATTAATGAGGAATAGAAATCTCAAAGGGCAACTAAATAATATCATCAGAGGAATACTTTCCAAATTACTTCATTAGCACAAACTGAGCATGTTGTCAGCTCAACCTATCATGCTTGCTCCTTAAAAAATTCCAAACATAATTTGCTGGATCTCTTAGTACATTTTACATACCATAAAGAAGTTACTGAACAGCTTTATAGCTATCTAAGTAGAGGTGGAAGACGTGGATATTAATTTTATAACATCAGTGGATTTACTTGTCCAAAAAATAAAAAGGAGAAAAGAAAGAAAAACACTAAACAGTAGATTTACATAAGAAGGTATTCAGAATAAAACACATTTTCCCCTTTGATCAAGCTATTTGACTGAAAGCTCAACAAGGTTCATGTCAAAACAACCATTGGCATCACAAAGCACTTTTGTTTATCATGAATTTCGGGTCCTAACAATTGCCATAACTTGCTTTTCGTTTCCAACTGCCCGTTATGCAACTTATACAATCTTCAACAGCTGAGCCACTGTCAGGAAATAAATCCATCTAGAGACCACTAGAGGACATAAAACTCCTTTAGTGTTGCTTGCCAGTTCAGAACAAATCATAAATCATAAGCTCACCTCAAGTTCAGGCCCAAAAGACGCTCCATAGACCAAAATCTTCTTAGGAACACAACCACGAATAACACACCTGAAAGCAATTTCATGACCATTTCCATCAGTACCTATTTGCTGTCTAAGCAGAAACACTCCCCCCACCCTCCCAACCCAAACAGACAAACAAGCAATCAAAAGAACTTTAACATCGTCCAGAAACTAAATAAATTCCATTAGGCTTTAATAAGAGGAAAGTATCAAAGGCAAGCTTGTGAAAGAGAGGATTAACAATATATATGACCAAGTGCAGCACCCCAGCAATAAAAGTGTTAATCTAATCAGAAAAGCACAAATCTAGAATCAATTGAAGTCACAATGGGGAGAAACTTACGTTCCACCAACTCCTCCAACAACTTCTGAGCTGATAGGATGAAATGGAAGCTCACATATCCCTACCTACAGATAAAATTTTAATAACTCTAAGCAAACTTTATTTACGGAGTAGTTTGCAGGGCAAAGCAGATAAGCACTAGTGCTGATAAAATCTTTTGTGAAATAATAAAAAGTAAAACTTTTGAAGTTTCATAGCACTGTTCAGAAAATTATAAAAAAATTAAAAAAAAAAAAACTACAGTCTCTGTCTTAGAAAGGAAAAATAAGTCCACCCACAGGCATTTCCTTGGCCAAGCAGAACACTTAGCACTAAGTACAAACCCTGGGAGAAAACCTTGATCGCAATAATTTACCAATTCCAATATAGAATGTGCAATTCAACAATGGACATCCTCAAAAATCGAGATCCAGAATTTCAATTCTGCTAATACCAAGTCAAGCTATGGTTGGATTGACCCTTTGATAGAAAGCCAGCAGAAATCCATCATTAAAACTAGATTATATCTTTTTAAAATATATATATATATATATATATATGAAGCAGCTTCTGAAACTAGCATCCTTTCTATAATCAACTGCAACCTATAACAACCTGCAGTTATCACTTATTATGTAATATATTGATATAGCATGGAACTCAGTAGTAGATTGAAGATGTACCTTAGCTCCATACTGAGCTGAAAATCTAGAGGCACGAACACCACCACTTCCAGCACCAATCACAAATAAATCAAAGTCATAGTGAACTTCTTCGCTGGGCTTTTCTACCTCTCCATCAATCAACATCTTCCTTCCCAGATTTGCCATGATGAAAATAACACTATATGAACACAATATGCAACAAACTATCAACATAATACAGCACAAGAATAGCAAAGAGAACTGCAAAATCCATCGTCCAGCAAACAAGGAAAATAGAAATTCACGAAAACAAAATCCCATTGCAAACAATCAATATAAAAAGCAAAAATCCCATACATTAATATAACTATTTCATAAATCCCAACTTCTAAAAAAATTCATTTCACTTAAAAAATGGAGAAAACCAAATAAAATATCTTTTTCTGCAAAAATAAAAGTTATAGATTGCATAAAATGAGGTGCTTTGCAAGGATTCCTAACCGGGATTCTTCTATCTTGACAAAGTAATTTTGTTCTGTATTAAAAAATATACCACTTTCCGAAAATATACTGGGCCGCCAATTGAAGCAAAGAATCAAGAAATAGACTAAGAAACCAGCCTCATGGATCAGAAAATTCTACTTTTACCTCTTGGACGTTGAAGAAAAATTTGAGCTGAAACTTTCTCCTTTGTATATGTTTCGTCTTCTTCTGTTTGTAACTGATACTACAGAGATCAAGAAAGAGTGTTGCAGTCTATTGTTGAAGAGGGTTTTGTGTTGTTGAGGTGGTGGGAAAGCGAACGCAATGAAGTATTTTCATCGGTCATATGAGACTGCGTTGGATATTATCAAACTTAAAACCGATACGTCCATTAAAAAAAAAAAAACTCCGTAGCCAATGCGTTAAGGCTATTAGTGGAGCTTTGTTGTGCGCGCGTCGGAATTGTTTTTCTTTTTTTCATTTGGCTCCTCTACTTTTAATGTGTCTCAAATTGAGTGCATGTTTATAATTTTAATTTTTTTGGGTAAAAAAAGAAGCTTTAATTACCAAAGGTAGAACAAAAGTAGTTACAAGTATTTACTAAGGCCTCGTTTGATAAAACTGAAAATTGAAGTTTGAAGTCTTAATTATTTAAGTTCTAAATGTTTACTCTTAAGTCTAAATTTTGAATCTAAATGTTGAATTAACTAATTAGTGTTAATTATTTATATGAAAAGTGTTAGAATATTATAAATAATATATGTTTTCATATTTAAGAATTCGTAGTTAAGTTAAAAAATTTTACTTAAAATTTATAATTATAATTAAGCATATCTTAAACAATTAAGTAGTTTGTAAAAATTGTTATCAAATGCACTTAAAATATTAAGTGCTAAAAAATTATATGTTATCAATCACACCTAATTCAATAAATTCTTAACCTATTCATTTTAAGAAATAAATTAATTTATCAAACAAGTTTTACGATATTACTAAAAAAATCATTAAATTCTATTGCTCCCACTATGTTGCCATATTCTGCCAAAATCATAACTATTTACTTGTACGTCATAAAAAACATAATTATACTAGATGACCCAAGAATGGCCCTAAACAATGTAATTATATTTTTGTGATGTAAAAATAAGTATATTTTTTAAGTATTGAAATGCTATTTTACACCCGATTACTAAAGATAAAATTACATTTAATTAATTATCTAGATTTGTTATTATTACTTCATTTAGGATAATCTAGTATACTTCCTTTAATACTAACTTTCTCTTAGAATTTATCTTTTACATTTTAGAATTTATCTTTTATTTTATAATATTTTTATTGCTAAAATTATTATAAAAAGTATATATTAGAGTATATTAGATGATGATGTATTAGATGATCCCACTCGTTATTACTTACTGTAAATTAAATCCATTTTCACTTCAAATCACTTTCTCAAAATGAAATCCTCACTATTTTGGATCTTTGTATGGAATTTTTCGTATGGATAATGTATAAACAAGTTGGTTGAATATGAAATAACTTTTTCTTCTCTTTTAGAAGGACTAATACGAATAAATAATTATAAAGTATACTAAGCATAACTTACATGATTATAAAGTTACACAAAATATACTTATACATTGAATTCTTGAAAGTTTTCAGTGGGAAAAAATCTAATATTTTTTGTGTATTATTACAATATTAGTTAAAACCTAAACAATTGGAACTGAAAAATTATATCTAATTATAATAGAACCTAAACAATTATAATAGAAATTATATCTAGCTACATTATATATCGTGACAAACCTAAACAATTGGAATTGAGAAATTATATCTAATTATAATAGAACTAGGAAATTATATCTAACTATAACTAGGAAACTATAAGAGTACATAAGAATTCTATTACAATTCTACATAATAATCCTCAATACTCCCCCTCAAGTTGGAGCATGAAGGTCTGAAATGCCTAACTTACAAGCTAACTGATGAAAAGAAGCAGGATGAAGAGCTCTAGTGAGAATATCAGCAGGCTGTAACTCACTGCGAATGTAAGAGGGAGAGTTAAATTTGGCTTGACATGCATCCCGTACAAAATGATAATCAATTTTGATGTATTTCGTTTGTTCATGAAAAATCGAATTGGCCGAAATGTGAAGAGCAGCTTGATTATCACAGTATAATGTAATGGGGCGAGTAATGGGTACATAAAGATCCCGAAGTAATCCAGACAACCACTTCAATTCACATAGAGTTATGGCCAGGCAATATTCAACCTCAGCAAAAGAGCGAGAAACAGTATATTGTTTCTTCGTTTTCCAAAAAATAGGGGAACCTCCTAGAGAAATAAAATAAACAGTGACAGAACAACGAGTAATTGGACAGGTAGTCTAATCAAAGTCACAATATGCAGTCAGCAAAAGAGGAGAATCAGAGCGAAGAAAAATACCATGACCAGGACATCCTTTAAGACAACGAACTACCCTGAGAGCAGCATCCCAGTGATCAATCTACTAGGGATATGAACAGAATAGGCAACCTCAGGACGAGTAAGGGTAAGATAAATCAACTTCCCAATGAGTCGACAATATCGATCTGGTGTATCAAAATAAGGACTTGAGGATTTGGCCAACTGATGATTTGGTCGATAGGAGTGGAAGCTGGTTTAGCTCCAAGTAAACCATTTTCAGAAAAAATCTCCAAAGTATATTTGTGTTGGCATAAAAATAAACCTGAAGGGTTTCTGGCAATTTCGATCCCAAGAAGTATTTCAGGGGACATAAGTCCTTCATGTGAAAATACTCATTTAAGGAGGCTTTAAATTTGGTAAGAAAAGGTAGAGAATTGCCAGTAAGTAATAAACCATCCACATATATGAGAATACACAGAAAGATTATTCTGATAATAGGTAAAAAGAGAATAATTCGTGTAACGCCATATTCCGTAAGCACTTAGCATGACTTTAAAATTACGGATGTAATAAAAATAGAGTTTTGAACTATATTGGTGGGATATAGTGTTTTTGGCATTTGGTGGTATTTTGGAGATATTTAGGAATAGGAATAAAATTTTATTATATTGAGGTTTTATTATTAAGGTTTATAAGTGAGTGTATTCTATTTTTAATACCTAGTGTATTTATTTTAGAAATTTAAATACTTGGCATTTTCATATAAGGATTTCCAAAAAAATAAAAATAAAACAAAAACTTTGCAATTAAGAAATGGGCTCGGCTGCTACCTCCTATACGCACCCGTCACCCCCTCACCGTTTTCTTTTTTTTTTTCTTTTCTTTTCTTTTCCTCCTTAGCCTATAACATCTCTATATATATCATGGGATTTTTTTAATTCTTTTTTTCCTTAGTTTTCTTGGCCTCTATATACAATCATATTAAGAGTTTTGTTTTCTTTTTTTTCTTTCCTTCTTAAGTTGGTGGGCAGCCATTAAGGTAAGTAAGTTTTTACTTTTTTTTATTTTCTTATTAGTTAAGTGTTATATATATATATATAATATAGGCTTAATTCTTTTCTTTTTTTTTTTAGGATTTCAATATTTTAAATGGATTTTTAGTATATAATATATAGTTAATTATGGTTTCTTGGGAGAGTATATTTTTTTTTAGAGTATAGGATTTTTTATCTTTTTAAAGAATTATTATGAGTAAATATATAAGTATATATATATCTCCTAAGCTCATTACGTAGGATCTCGATAATATTTAGGGAATAAGATTATTTGATCGATACCCAGGTATTAAGTATTTTCGTATTATTATTTTGTAGGATCTCAGCACCAGATCTACATCTAGGTGAGTCCACAAACTTCATTTTATTTCAAATATTACAAGACATATAAATATGTTTGTTTTTTGAACCTTTACAAAATATTGCTATCTTTGGAACGATATCTCTCAGCGTGTTTTTGGAGATGTTCTCCACAATGTGTTACGAGTTTCCTAGAAAAATGCATAGGAGCGGTGCTCCATAGTTGTTTCTTTTAAAACAGACTATTACGATGGTGCATAAGAAGTTTGTTGTACACCGGTTTTTTGGAAATATTTACATATTGAAAAATGTTCTAGCTTGAAAAGTCACGTATTTTAACATACATGAATATCGATCTGACATTGGCATAATTGTGAAATTTGCGTAAGCATGTGATGACTGGCGGATGAAGATTTTTTTTAGTACTCTGTAATGTTTATGACTTGAATCTATTCCGGCGGCTGGGCAAATGGCCATTTGATTTATAAATACATATGAAAACCTCATTTCGACCAGGGTTAAAGTTTGTTGAAAATTAAGTGAACGGACGCGTTAGCGATTGTACTGTACGTGGCTAGTCCTCCGTACTAGGGCCTCTTCCGATGACGTTGGTGGGTTTTTTACTCTGAGGGTGGATCCACTTGAAGAGGGGCGCAGTACCTTGAGGGCGTGGCCTAACCGGTATTTACGTGAACATCGCATCATGCTCTGCGGTGGGACGGTCTACTAGTGGAGAGTCAGGAGGGGTTCGAAACTGAGGCTGGCCCCAGAGCAGACCTGGTAGGTGCCCCAGGAGTCTTTAGCCTGTTTTGACTAGTGATATAGGAGTGCGGTTGTTTGTAATCGAGCGCTCGTATGGTGTTTGGCTGGTATTGACTACGAGATGCTGGAACTTGGTTCCTATGGCCTCGTTTTGAGGATTCGGACTTTGTCTGTGGAGCCCCACTATTGCATTACATGTTCTTTTAAATTTGGGGCGTAGAAGCTGCGCTGATGTGTCTTGATTCGCTCAGTGAGTTCATGCAATGTTATAAGAAAAATATTTCTTTTACCATTTTAACAAAACTGATGCTTTAACCTACATGAGGGTTTTGTTAAAATGGTAAAAGAAATATTTTTCTTATAACAATGGTTTTAAAGAAATCACTACCGCACACACACACGTGGACTCACTGAGCGTTCGCGCTCACGTTTTTTCATATCATGTTTTCTTCTCAGATTAGCTCGGAACGGTCAGGGGCCCAGCAAGTCACTGAAGTTTTAGGCCAGGAGTTTTTGGATAAAATCTCCCCAGAAGGGCATATATTTATATTTTATCTTTTTAGACTCGAACCGTCTGTAGAGTTTCTTTTCATGTTGTTATGTAAGTTGTTGATGTAAGATACTTTTGTGTTTATAATAAAACGAAAATGAGAAGTTTTTTTTTAAGATCCTGTGTTTTGAGCGCACTAGTAGTATCTGGTTTACTTAAGTTTTCCGCGTACTTTGTGTGTATACTTGTTAGTGTTGTTCTAAGGTTGTGTATTATTGTGAAGCTTATAATTTAGTGCCGAGAGGCATGCAGATGCCCTACTCAGCCACAGTTGACCTAGTGGCAGGGTTGAGGGCATCATAGGTGGTACCAGAGCTTCTAGGTTCGATACTTTGTTTGAAACGTTGGATTTTAGACAAGCTATGAGAGTCAACTGTTTAAATTTTAAAGTTAACCATGTGATTTATTGGCTAGTACTGACCCTAAGATTTTGTTTTGTAGGTAATAGATAGCACATCCTCCTCATAGATGGACATACAGAGAGGGCACTCTCGTAGATGAGCCTAGTAGGACTACGTCATCATCATCATCCTCATATTCCCTTAGGGAGATCGTCCCAGAAAGGGAACCAATTCCTGTGATTGACCTTTTCGATAATGAGTCAGTAGAAGGACCAGAGATGGCACCAGTGGCACAAGGAATAGGACTTGGAATATCAATAGAAGAGGACCCTAGTGAGCCTACGTCAGACTCAGAGATAATGCTCAAACCAAAGAGAGTGGCATCGGCGGTCACTGGGGATATTGGTACCTTTGTAGCAAATAGTTTGCCAGTAGCAGCATCCCCTACCCTTATTCTACCCGTGGAGTCTGTATCTTCTTTTTCTGCACTACCATCATTACTTCGGGGTGGGGTCAGGGAGCATGACATTTGTGGCTATTGTTTGTGGCGCAAGCAGCGGGTTGAGGCCGCTGGACAGCAGATTATGGAGCTGAGAGAGGAGGTCTTCCGGGTAGATGCCCTGTTCTATACAGCTCGCCAAGCACATCGACAGGCAACGGCGAGAGCCGTTATGCTATAGGCGGAGCTAGGTCAGGCGCAGGAGGCGCACGCGGCCCGAGAGAAAGATTATGGAGTTGATTAACGAGCGGGACTGGTTTAGGCAGTTTATCGCCCAGTTCCTTGGAACTACTAGAGATTCAGTAGATAGAGCACGTGATGAGCTAGAGTCCCGACCAGGATGTTCTGGTAGCCAGTGTCCTCAAGCGGAGTAGGTGTTGGATAGAGTACAGGTAAGTGTGCATATTTGGTCACTTGGATAGGTGCGAGTAGTATTTTTGTCGGTACTTGATGTAGTAGGCTTAGGGTCGTAGGTATAAGGTCCTCGGGTTTTGGACATGTATAGCAACCCGACCATATATTTTTGGGTGGTAGGACCAGGATGATTTGATTGTATCTTGACGCTACTTGTACCAAAAATCCTTATTTTGAGTTATATATATATATGCTTATATATACGCATTGATGTTGGTGCTTGGGAGAAATTCATGTTTACTTGTCGTAGAGTATCTATAACCTTAAATGTTTATTAGTGTTGGAACTTTTTGGTTTTTAGAAACATGTCAGCTTCACAATCTCCCAACCATGCGGACAAGGTTGTGTCAGAAAGTTCTCAAAACAGACAGTCTAAACCTATGAGGGAGGCCACACCTCGTCCAAAACAAGCCACCCACAAGGTAATTGAGAATTTTATGATCAAAATGACAGAATTGTTAGAAACTTCAATGGCCACAAGAAGAAACGAACGAATACCAGCCACTGGAGCAGATGAAGCACTAGAACGATTTCTCAAGTTTCGACCCCCGGAGTTCTATGGAGAGGTTGAGCAAGAAATTAAAGTTGAACTGTTCCTTGAGCAGTTGAATGATATCTATGATACCCTTAAGTATGAGGATGCCCTGAGGGTAACGTTTGCAGCTTTTAGACTTCGAGGAATGGCAAAGGATTGGTGGCTTAGAGCTTCCGAAGCTCGGACACTCAAGAACCAACCATGGACCTGGAACGATTTTCAAGAAGAATTCAAAAAGTAATACATACCTCGTTGGGTTCATGAGCAACAAGAGGATGAGTTTCAGCAATTGAGACAGGGTAACCTGATAGTTGCCTAGTATACGACAAAGTTCAATAGGTTGGCTAACTATTGCTTAAGGTTGATAGATACTGATGAAAATAAGACGCGACAATTTGTGAAAGGATTAAGGGTTGGACTGCAACGGACAGTGGCTCCTTGCCACCGATGGGATTCGCGGCCGCAGTTGAAGCCGCCATGCAAACAGAGATGGCTGATCAAGCAGTTATACAGAGGAAAACAGCTATTGGTTCAACGACGACTCCATATAAACGTCCTGGACAAAGTCCATGGAAACCTAGAGATTTCAAGAGATCTCATGATGAACAAAGGACTAGAAATGAAGGCCGACCAACCCTAACTCCTGGAGGAGCCCATAGAGTATGTATATACTGTGGACGAAGTGGATATGTGGCTAAAATGTGTTATCAGAAGTCAAGACTATGTTATCGGTGTGGAAAACCAGGGCATGTTAGAGACCAATGCCCTGAGATGCAACAAGTACCTCCGGAGATGTCCAGAAAAGCAGGCCGACCCCCGGTTATGAGAGGAGCAATGGAAGGAAAGAATAATAAGCCCCAAGTAAAAGATAAATTTTATGCACTGGATGGATTGCCCGTAGATACTAAAGCAGAAGTAGTTGAAGGTATGATACAAATCTTTTCTCAACCAGCAAGAGTACTCATTGACCCTGGAGCTACGCATTCTTTTGTGAGTTTGCATTTCATAAACATATTCATATACCTTCTGTTAACATGCATTACCAGTTGCTAGTTAGCACTCCTATTGGCATGAATAAGATAACTGAGGTAAAGTACCCTGATTGTGACATATGTGTCGAGAATGTGGTTTTATCCGGATATTTAATTGCCTTACCATTGGAAGGATATGATGTGATACTTGGGATGGACTGGTTGTCTAAACATTAAGCCCAAGTAGATTGTCGACAAAGGTTGGTTAAGTTTAGCCGAACGAATATGCCAATCCTGCTGTTCCAAGGGAAGCGAACAAAACGGGAGAATCTCTTTTTGTCTGGCATGAAAGCTAGAAAGTTGCTATGGAAAGGATGTAAAGGGTACTTAGCATATTTACTCAACAAACCTAAGGAGGTAGTAAAATTAGACATAGTACCTATAGTGAGGGAGTTTATGGATGTTTATTTTGAAGAGTTGATGACTCTACCCCCAGATCGAGAAGTGGAGTCTTCATAGAATTGGTACCTAATGCTAAACCAATATCTCGAACTCCATATCGGATGGCACAGGAGGAACTAAAAGAGTTGAAAAAGCAACTACAAGAACTGTTGCAGCAAGGATATATTCGTCCAAGTACATCTCCTTGGGGTGCGCCGGTTTTGTTTGTAAAGAAGAAGGATGGAACCCTGAGAATGTGTATAGATTATAGAGGATTGAATAATGTGACAGCTAAGAACAAATACCCACTACCCCTCATTGATGAGTTATTTGACCAACTCCGAGGAGCGGGATGTTTTTCCAAATTGGACTTGAGACAGGGGTATTATCAAGTCAGGATAAGAGAAAAGGATATTCCAATGACAGCTTTCAACACACGATACAGGCATTATGAGTTTGTGGTTATGCCGTTTGGATTAACCAACGCACCTGCGACATTTATGGACTTGATGCACAGAGTCTTTAGTCCTTACCTGGATAAGTTTGTGGTGATTTTTATTGATGATATTCTTGTTTATTCACCCAACCCTGAAGCTCATGAACAATATCTTCGAAAAGTGTTGTAAACCCTACGGGAGCATAAGTTGTATGCTAAGTTTAGTAAATGTGAGTTCTGGATGAGTCAAGTTACTTTCCTAGGACATGTTATCACCCAGGAAGGAATCTCGGTGGATCCGACGAAAGTAGAAACAGTGACTCATTAGGCACAACCCAAAACACCAACCGAAATACGAAGCTTCTTGGGTATGGCGGGATACTATCGGAGATTCATAAAAGACTTTTCAAGGATTGCTGGACCTCTAACACAATTAACCAGAAAAGCAGCCAAGTTTGAGTGGACAGAAAAGTATGAGAGGAGTTTTCAAGAATTGAAGAATCGACTGACGTCGGCACCAATGTTAACATTACCCGATCCAAACAAGGAACTTTCATTTTATACAAATGCTTCAGGGAAAGGTTTAGGAGCTGTGTTGATGCAAGACAGGAAGGTTGTCGCATATACTTCAAGAAAGTTGAAGGATCATGAACGGAATTATCCGAACACGATTTGGAATTAGCAGCCATCGTGTTTGCACTTAAGAAGTGGCGACACTACTTGTATAGGGCTAAGTATGAGATATTCACTGATCATAAGAGTTTAAAGTAACTGTTTTCTCAGAAGGACTTGAACATGAGACAACGACGATGGATGGAACTGCTGGAAGAATATCGATACCCGATTAACTATCATCCAGGAAAGGCGAATGTGGTGGCTGATGCATTGAGTAGAAAAGAAAAGATATCAAGTCTTAGCTTAACATCCACTCTACAACAGGATATTAGGAGCACCCAAAAGAATAATAAGGAGTTCCAGGAGTTCAAAAACCGTGTGGAAGCTAAGAAATTGGAAGATCTTCAAACATTAGAAGCTGATGGGAGCCTGTACTTTCGGAATCGGTTGTGTGTACCCAATGATACTGAACTTAAGCGTAATATTCTAGAGAAAGCCCACAAAAGTAAGTATTCAATGCATCCTGGAGAGAATAAGATGTATAAAGACTTAAAGCAAAAGTTTTGGTGGAACGAATGAAGAGAGAAATTGCGGAGTATGTAGCAGCCTGTCTTACATGTCAAAGGGTCAAGGCGGAACATCAAAAGTCAGCAGGACTATTACAACCGCTACCTATTCCCGAATGGAAATGAGATCATGTGACAATGGACTTTGTCACAGGATTGCCCCGACCAAGGGATATAAAAATGCTATCTGGGTAATCGTTGATCGTTTAACAAAAGTGGCTCATTTTATTGCCATTAATATGACATACCCTTTGGACAAGTTGGCACAAATTTATGTAGATGAGATTGTCCGACTTCATGGAGTACCCGTTGACATTGTATCCGATAGAGACCCAAGGTTTACCTCAAATTTTGGCCTAAGTTCCAGGCAGCTATGGGGACCAATCTAAGTTATAGCACCAGAGCACATCCCCAAACCGATGGACAGTCTGAAAGAACAATTCAAACTCTAGAGGATATGTTAAGAGCTTGCCCTTAGACTTTGGAAATAAGTGGGTTGACAATCTTGCTTGTGCCGAGTTTGCTTATAATAATAGCTACCACTCTTTGATAGGAATGACACCGTTTGAAGCATTATATTGTAGGAGATGCAGAACACCTTTGTACTGGGATGAAGTCGGAGTTCGATTCCATTGGAGACAAAGAAACTTGATGCCAGAATTGGAGGATATGCAAAAACAAGTTAAGATAATTCAAGATCGGTTTCAGACATCTAAAAGTAGATAAAAGAGCTATGCCGACAATCGAAAAAGGGATATGGAGTTTAGTGTGGGAGATCGAGTTTTCTTAAAACTTACACCACATCGCGGGAAGCTGCGATATCCGAAGAGAGGAAAGTTAAGCCCCCGATATCAGACCGTTTGAAATTATTGACTGGATTGGTAAAGTAGCATACCGACTCGCCTTGCTAAATGAACTGATGGGTATACATGATGTGTTCCATTTATCACAATTAAAGAGGTATTATCCTGTACCTGATCATGTTCTCAATGATGACCAATTGGAATTACAAGCCGATCTGTCATATGAAGAAAAACCAACTGAGATTATAGAATGAAGCGTAAAAGATTTACGCGGGAGACAAATTCCAATGTGTAAAGTGGTATGGAGACATCATGGGATCGAAGAGTCAACCTGGGAAATTGAGGAGTACTTGAAGAAAAAGTATCCAAAGCTTATAGGTACGTAACTATTCAATTTCGAGGACGAAATTTTTTAAGGAGGGTAGAATGTAACGCCCTATTCCGTAAGCACCTAGCATGACTTTGAAATTACGGACGTAATAAAAATAGAGTTTTGATCTATATTGGTGAGATATAGTGTTTTTGGCATTTAGTGGTATTTTGGGGATATTTAGGAATAGAAATAAAATTTTATTATATTGAGGTTTTATTATTAAGGTTTATAAGTGAGTATATTCTATTTTTAATACCTAGTGTATTTATTTTAGAAATTTAAATACTTGACATTTTCATATAAAGATTTCCAAAAAATAAAAAATAAAAAAAATAAACTTTGCAATTAAGAAATCGGCTCGGCTGCCACCTCCTATACCCACTCGTCACCCTCACCATTTTCTTTTTTTTTTTTCTTTTCTTTTCTTTTCCTCCTTAGCCGTCTATAACATCTCTCTCTCTCTCTCTCTCTCTCTCTCTCTCTCTATATATATATATATATATATATCATGGGATTTTTTTTATTCTTTTTTTCCTTATTTTTCTTGGCCTCTCTATACAATCATATTAAGAGTTTTGTTTTCTTTTTTTTCTTTCCTTCTTAAGTGGGTGGGCAGCCATTAAGGTAAGTAAGTTTTTACTTTTTTTTATTTTCTTGTTAGTTAAGAGTTATATATATATAATATAGGCTTAATTCTTTTCTTTTTTTTTTTTAGGATTTCAATATTTTAAATGGATTTTTAGTATCTAGTATATAGTTAATTATGGTTTCTTGGGAGAGTATATTTTTTTTTTAGAGTATAGGATTTTTGATCTTTTTAAAGAATTATTATGAATAAATATATAAGTATATATATATCTCCTATGCTCATTGCGTAGAATCTCGATAATATTTAAGGAATAAGATTATTTGATCGATACCCAGGTATTAAGTATTTTCGTATTATTATTTTGTAGGATCTTAGCACCAGATCTACATCCAGGTGAGTCCACAAACTTCATTTTATTTCAAATATTACAAGACATATAAATATGTTTGTTTTTTGAACCTTTACAAAATGTTGCTATCTTTGGAACGATATCTCTCAGCGGGTTTTTGGAGATGTTCCCCACAATGTGTTACGAGTTTCCTAGAAAAATGCATAGGAGCGGTGCTCCATAGTTGTTTCTTTTAAAACAGACTATTACGATGGTGCATAAGAAGTTTGTTGTACACAGGTTTTTTGGAAATATTTACATATTGGAAAATGTTCTAGCTTGAAAAGTCACGTATTTTAACATACATGAATATAGATCTGACATTGGCATAATTGTGAAATTTGCGTAAGCATGTGATGACTGGCAGATGAAGATTTTTTTTAGTACTCTGTAATGTTTATGACTTGAATCTATTCCGGCGGCTGGGCGAATGGCCCTTTGATTTGTAAATACATATGAAAACCTCATTCCGACCAGGGTTAAAGTTTGTTGAAAATCAAGTGAACGGACGCGTTAGCGGATTGCACTGTACGTGGCTAGTCCCCCGTACTAGGGCCTCTTCCGATAACGTGGGTGGGTTTTTTACTCTGAGGGTGGATCCACTTGAAGAGGGGTGTAGTACCTTGAGGGCGTGGCCCAACCGGTATTTACGTGGACATCGCATCATGCTCTGCGGTGAGACGGTCGCCTAGTGGAGAGTCAGGAGGGGCTCGAAACTGAGGTTGGCCACAGGGCAGACCTGGTAGGTGCCCCAAGAGTCTGTAGCCTGTTTTGACCAGTGATATGGGAGTGTGGTTGTTTGTAATCGAGCGCTCGTATAGTGTTTGGCTGGTATTGACTACGAGATGCTGGAACTTGGTTCCGATGGCCTCGTTTTGGGGATCCGGACTTTGTCTTTGGAGCCCCACTGTTGCATTACATGTTCTTTTAAATTTGGGGCGTAGAAGCTGCGCTGATATGTCTTGATTCGCTCAGACTTCCCAGCTGCGCTCAAAAACCTCATATAGGTTCAAGCATAAGTTTTTTTAAAATAGTAAAAGAAATATTTCTCTTATAACATTGCATGAACTATTTTGTGAAACAGCATCATCATGGTTTTAAAGAAATCACTACCGCACACACACACGTGGACTCACTGAGCGTTTGCGCTCACGTTTTTTCATATCATGTTTTTTTCTCAGATTAGCTCGGAACGGTCAGGGGCCCAGCAAGCCACTGAAGTTTTAGGCCAGGAGTTTTTGGATCAAATCTCCCCAGAAGGGCATATGTTTATGTTTATCCTTTTAGACTCGAACCGTCTGTAGAGTTTCTTTTCATGTTGTTATGTAAGTTGTTGATGTAAGATACTTTTGTATTTACAATAAAATGAAAATGAGAAGTTTTTTTTTTAAGATCCTGTGTTTTGAGCGCATCTAGTAGTATCTGGTTTACTTAAGTTTTCCACCTACTTTTGTGTGTATACCTGTTAGTGTTGTTCTAGGGTTGTGTATTATTGTGAAGCTTATAATTTAGTGCCGAGAGGCACGCAGATGCCCTACTCAGCCGCAATTTACCTAATGGCAGGGTTGGGGGCATCACAATCTGCATAGGACTGGGAAAAATTGCACTTGCGAAGAGTGGTAGTAAGCTTGGAGGACCAATATCGAGGGGCTTGGCGAAGCCCATACAAATATTTCTTCAGAAGACAAACTTGTCCATGGAAAGAGGAACGAAATCTAGGTGGAGGACGCATATAAACTTCCTCTTGTAAATCTCCATGAAGAAAGGCGTTGTGAACATCCATCTGATGTATAGGCCAATTTCGAGCGGCCGCCACATAAAGCAAAGTAGGAGCCGTGACCATTTTATTGACATGAGCAAAAGTATCGGTAAAATCAAGACCTTGTGTTTATGTATTTCCCAAAATCACTAAGTGGGCCTTATATCGCTCAACAGTGCCATTTTCTTTGTATTTACTTTGGAAGACCCATTTAATCCCAAGAACACGTTTACCATGGGGCAAGGATGTCAATGTCCATGTGCCATTCTTTTCGAGAGCATCAATTTCTTGTTGCATTGCAGCTCGCCATTTATGGTGAGAGACAGGTTTAGAATATGTAGTAGGCTTTGAGTCTATGGCAACAGACACTAGAAAATTCCTATGGGGGCACCTTACTTAATCTATGCCACTAGCTCGACATCCCCTGCAAAGGTTTCCCCGGGTCGGACGGAGATTGGCCCTCGAGTGCAAAGGCATATGGAAGAGAGAAACTATAGGAATAAATTCCGCCATTGGGTCTATTCAAGAAAGCGCTACGTGAATAATGTTAAGAAGAAAATTTCTCATAATCCAAAAAACTGGTGATAGGATAAAAGGACGTACCTATGAGATCCGAAGAGAGAGAGGGAGCAGAGAAGGAATGGGATATAGAAGTCTTCCAAATAGAATTACAGTCATAGTCTCAGAGTCGAGTAGGAACAGTGCAAACGCGAGTACTTTTTCTAATGCCAGCAGTAGTAGGCTGGCTATCCTTAGAAATTTTGAGGCATGTACTTGCTGATCGGAGGTAGCTGGGCCTTGGGGAGGTGAATTGCACGGCACGGGAGAAGGAGTGCATGGCTGTACTAGAGTGCGTGGTTGTTCCGTGTTGGGCTTGACGTTGGGCCGCAAGAGACTGGGTGCAGCTGGCCTGGGGCAGTGGCCAGAAAAAGACTAGCCAGGTGGGCTAGGTGTTGCGGTTGGGCCAAGTGAAGTATTTGGACCGCTAAAGGGAGGCGCAGGGCTGGAGTCGCGGGAGACCGGCCCATATGTTTTTAACCCACTAGAGAGTCTTGCTGAAGGTGCTGCTGGGCCTTGCGTTAGTGGCCCACTGGTGGGTCTAGCCGATTCGGGTACTGGGCCATGCTTCAGTGGCCCACTGTCTAGAGCTGGACTATTGGAGATGTTTTCTGGGTTGTTAGAGGGAGCTGGGCCAGGAGGTGCTGTATTTGGTTGGGCAGCAGTAGATGTTTGCAGAGAAGGACTCCCCTTGCCTTGGGTGATTGGGTCTGTAGAATCCAAAATTTGTTCTCCAAAATTTTAATATCGAAAAAAATCCGAAATATTCTCCATAGTATCTAAACTCTCTTTATAAGGAAACCTTGTCTCATAAAAAATTACATTTCTTGATATAACAAATTTCTCATTTTGTAAATCATAGAATCGTCAACCTTTCTTGTTAAAATGATAGCCAAGAAAAACACACATGCGACTACAGGCACGAAACTTATCTCTTAGTAAATCATGATCATGGACATAGGCCAAGCACCCAAAACTTTTAATGTGAAAATAGGATGGAGTTTTCCCATATAATAATTCGTACAGTGTGTTGTCGTCCAATTACTGAAGATGAGGTACGATTGATGAGATATCCGACTGTCAAAACACATTCTCCCCAAAACTTTTTAGGTAAGTGAGCTTGAAAACATAAGACCTGAGCATGTTTAGTATACGACAATATTTGCGTTCCACCCGGCCATTTTGTTGAGGGGTACCGCGATAGTTGTTTGATGCAACATCCTATGTTCTGCAAAATATGATTTTAGACAAACAAATTCTGTTCTATTATCACTTCGAACTATTTTAACGGTTTTATTGAATTGGGTCTTGATCATGGCGAAATAATCCTTCAAAACAGAGGCAACTTCACTTTTCTTCGAAATTAAATATATCCATACGACCCTAGAATAATCATCCAATATAATAAGGAAATAGGAAGCACCGATAGTAGAAACAATTTTGTATGGTCCCCACAAATCACAATGAATTAAATAAAAATCTTGAAAGCTTTAGTTATACTTAAAGGAAAACAAGCACGAGTTTGTTTGGCATGCAGACAAACATCACAAGGAGCAGTCCTATTTCTAGATTTCGCAAAAAGTCCCAAGAAATTGTTCATCACTAAATCCGAAGGATGACCTAAACATACATGCCACAATTTGTTTGAATCCAAAATAACGCTAGAGAAGGCAAATAGAGATGATAACTCCAAAGGTTTGTAGTAGTATATCCCATTATGCTGCTCACCCACTCCAATCGGCCTCATCGAGGTACGGTCCTGTATTACATAAAAATCATCAGCGAGAGTGATAAAACACTTCGAGTCACGTGCCAATTGAGCTAATAAAATTAAATTGCATGTAATCTCAGGAATAAAAAAACACACTAAGAAGTTTGAGGTGAGGATTTAAGGAAACCATTCCTTCTTGTCGAGCAATTGCTTTAGCACCATTAGATAGACCAATAGTATATGGATATATAGTATTTAAATTTGTTAAAAAATCCTTCCTACTACTGAATCTAAAATTCATAAAGTTTCCATACCATATAGTTTATCAGATTGGGTGGGATTTGAATTTTTGAGAATGGTCAAAAAGCTTGACCACTGCTCATTGCTTAGATTTGGAGCAAGTTGTCTGAGCTCGGTTTTAAAGGAAGCTTGTCTGGTCATGACTTGGTCATGGGAGGCCACCGGTGCTGTGCCATTACTTCTGAAGACCGCGGCGTTGGCCCAGCGTCACCGGCGATGTCAGTTCGTTGCTGATAGTCGGCGTTACTTCACTCGAAACTCCCCTTGCCGCGATTTCCAGCTCTTCCAGCTGCTGCGCCCCCCGTGTCTATTGTGTCTGGCAAGAGCTCCACGGTTTCTGTCGGCACCATTCCCACTTGCTTTGGGCCACCAACCGAGGTACCCCACCAACTAGAAGTAGCCGCTGGCAACATGTCCGACCTTCCTGCAGTAAGAACAGATAGATGCCTGCGCCATGGAAGAAGAAGAAGACGTTCGGTCCTGTTCACTTTTTGCAGTGGTGAAGGTCCGATCAGCTCGTGCAGCGGCGAATGCCATGCCTTCCCTGTTGTATTCCTCCGTTCGAGCCAGATTCTGATATTGTTCTTCTTTACAGATCTAGGCAAGAACTGTTTTCACCTTTTGCATGGGTTCTTGTTGAATCAAATGGGATCGAACTATTCCATAAATTGTACCATTTAAACCCATTAAAAATTAAAAAACTTTTTCTTCCTCCCGTTCATTCATAATGGCTGCCAATAATTGTGTGTCTGTAGAAGATGGGAGTTGAGTATAATTTTCTAACTCATCCCATAATTTCCTTAAACACGAATAATACACGTTTATTAAATCTCCTCCTTGTTTACAGTTCGCTAATGCTGCCTTCAATTCGTATTTTCATGGGCCGTTTCCAACCAAGAATCTTTCTTTTACATCTGTCCATAGTTCATCTACTCTTTCAGAATTAGTTATAGAAGATCGGAGAGATGGGTCAATAGTATTGAGAATCCAAGAGTTGATGAGAGTATTAATTTCCCACCATTCTTCTTCTTTGTCTGGGTCGTTTTCTGGTATGAGAATTATTCCGCCGATAAAATCCAATTTCTTCTTCGAGCGTAAGGCCAGTTGCATTGCTTTTACCCATTCAGCATAGTTATTGTCTTTTTCATTTTCCTTTAGCTGGACTGTCGTTATAATCAGTCGGGATCCATCTGCGGATGTTACATAATAAGCATCTTTCTTTATTATACGGACATGACTTTCTTCTATCATGTCGTCATCGACATGACTAGCTTCTTCTCTGTCGTTACTCATTATGAGAGTTTAGACAAAAAGCTCCGATACCATGAAAGTTTCCAGTGGAGAAAACAATCCAATATTTTCTGTGTATTATTGCAATATCAGTTACATTATATATTATTACAAACCTAAAACAATTGAAACTAGAAAATTATATCTAATTATAATAGGACTAGAAAATTATATCTAACTATATAACTAGGAAACTATAAGAATACATCAGAATCCTATTATAATTCTACATAATAATTCTCAATAATTCTAGAAGAATTATCATTGCTACAATTTGTGAATTGTTACAAAAAATTAAAGAGAAAAAATGGAATGTGCTACTATAAGATATTGAGGGGATTAATTTTATTTCTTCGTTTGAAAACTTCCAAAGAGAAATTAGAAAATAAAAAAACCATAGCATGGAAAAATGAGGAAAAAAAAAAAGATTATCATTTCTAGAAATCCACTTTTTTGTATAATAAAAAAATAAATCCAATTTCTTGAGCTTTAGTAGGGTGTAAATATTTTTTGGGGAATATATTGCTAATGGCAAACTAAAAAACTCAAAATAGAGTAATATGTTAAAAATTGTGAGGGAAACGGCCAATATAGCCCTCAAACTTGTTGGTCAATCTAACTTGAATCCTAAGATTTTTTTTTCAATATAGCCCTCTAACTTGTTGGTCACATGCTTGGTTCACTTTTTTCTCTCTTTTCCTTTTCTTTCCATTGATCCTTTTCTTTTTTTTTTTTTGGGGGGGTAAATATCCTTTTGTTCCTTTAATTTTTCTACTACTAATTGTGGACATCAATAAATTGTTACATCCATTTAAAACAAAAAAAATTATATAAATTGTTTCATCAAAAATAAAACAAAAGAAGAAGATATCCAATTGTCACGTGGTCTCATTTTAATAGTTATACACTGAGGTCATTAACAACCTAGAAATATTGTTGATATACTTTTTCTCTTTATATTTATAAATTTTATTTTATCATAAATTATTTTTCTTTTCCCTTTACAATCATAAATTTTAATTTTATCTATTTTTAGTCATGATCTATTTTTATTTTCTTCTTTATGGCCATGTACTATTTCGATATAGTCTGAACTATTTTTAATAAATTACTATATTTGAGAGGTAAAAATAGTTAATGATTATCAAGAGAAAAGTAAAAATAGTTCATAGTTAGAAAAAATTAAATAAAAGTTCGTGACTATAAAGAGAAACAAAAATATTTTATTGTTAGAAAAATATAAAATCAAAATTTATGAACCATAAATTATGATTATAAATAACTAATATCTCTAACTACAAATTTTATTTCTCAAAAGTTATATTTTAGAACATTTTTTGTCAAAGAAAAAAAAGAATTTCATAAAATTATTTAAATGTGTTTTTTCCGAATTATCTTTTTTCTTTAAAATACAAGAAAAGTCAATCTATTAGGGGAGATTACATATTTGTCAAATAATTAAACACAACTCTAATTAAGGGAGAAATTAAACCCAATCTATATATTGCAAATTACCCTTTTAGAAATTAAAACTTTGTGAATCATAAATTGTATTTTTATTACATAGTTTTATAATATGTGGTTTATACTATATTCAATTATTATATTTAATTATTCGAAGATTCAAAGTTTATAAACGGTTGAGATTGTCTAATATATTTTGCAATGCTAGTTTTATTAATATAAATTTTATAAAATAGAAGATAAATTCTAAAAGAAAGTTAATGATAAAGAAGGTATGCAAGAGAGTGTATACCATCTGAGTAGTTTATAAATATAAAAATTATCAGTTCCATAGTACACCAGTTTTTTACTTTTTTTTTTTTTTTCTTTTTGTGGCAAAACGGGGTAAAAAACATTGTTTGACCTGTACCCAAAACATTGTTTGACCTGCCCACTCCCCCGAAAATGTATTATAATTTTTTTTAATAGAAAAAAGGATGCATACTAAAAATTATTTGGGTTGTCAAGTTTGAACCAAAAAGAGAAGGAAAAGACGTCGTTTTCTTTTCTGTCTTATTCCTTTTTGAATCAGAAGAGAAAACAATGGTTTGTTGGAACGTTCAAAGTTGAATACATGGCCAGAAACTTGTCTACATGCAATGTTTCCTTCCTCTACTTTTTTTTTTCTTTTTTGAAAAGAATTATTTTTTAAGAGAAATTTCCTTTACCTACCTAATCCTCAATCAACTTCTAATTCGACATTTCCTATTATCCTTCTCGATATTTTTAAACAAAAGTGATGCCGATCAAGATTGATGTAATAATTTGAAGAATAAATGTTATATTTAGTGCCAACATTTGATTTGTTCTAAAAAATAAGTTCATAATATTTATTTCTTATTTTTATAGTTCTCATCATATTTTTACGTTCTATGAAAGTCTTATGTGTCCAAAATTTAAAACTCTATCAATTTTTGCTTTAATTTAATACGGTTATTAATTAAACAACATAAAAATCTTTACATTGAAAAAAGAATAATTGTCATATTTAGACCTTAATACTTGTTGACCTCTTAGAAATGGTCCTCCACATTTATTTTTAATTTCTAAGATCCTTAACAATTTTTCGAACTCCATATATAGTCTAATTTTTTACAAAAATCTGTCAAACTTGATAACTAGTTAACTTTTATCTTAAGTCAATTTGAGTATTTTTGTAATAAAATAATATTCTTCCCCTAAATTCCAACTATACCATTCATTGCCATCGTGTTGCTGGCCCGTCCCAGATAGCTACTACCGCCGACCAATCACGACTGACCACTTAATTTTCAAGCAAACAAACTTCTCTTTTCCTCGATTTTGATTTGCAATTATCATTCTCACTCCTTTTGTCAAGCCGATTTTACCGAAGTATATAGAGCAGTGGTGGTGACAACTATGGTGTATAAGTAATGGAGAAAAAAGAAGTATAGTAGAGAGACGGTGAACATGGTAGTTAGAAACAAATGAGAAGCCACAGAAGCTTGACTATGCTCTTTGGATTTCACAGAGGTTGATGATGAAGGACTTTAAATTTGGGTCTTGTTGTATCTATTTATAATCAATATTATTGGGTAATTAGTAAGTGAAAACTGTAAATTTTTCACCTTAATAGTAAGGCCAAGACTTGTTGGCTGTTAATTTTTTTGTTCTTATTTAGACACTTTACCTGATGCAAATTTGTCATTCACTAATTTTTACTGTTTTCTTGGTGAAATTTCCTCTATTAGTAGTGTAAATTAAATAGTACTCAACCTTAATTGTAAGATCGAAATTCTGAAAATAAATTTGCGACTCATTTTAAAAAATCAGATCTAGTCCACTTATTAATTTTTTACATGTTCAAATCCTAAAAAACTATAAGAACAACGGTGTGAGAGAGGATAATGTCCGCTTCTTATTCCTTCTACGTGCGACAGGGGTCTGATCGAATGGGTTTATAAAAAATTGGAGGTGTGCTTTTGTTGGGATGAGACTGATGAGGTCTTGAAGGAGAGAATGTACAAAGAAAGAAGAGGAGGAGGAGAAGAGAAAGCTGGGTATTGTAAAAATGTCTGTAATTAGCTATCTTGTGCTTGAGAGAATGGTTTAGGGTGATGGATTGGGAGAAGCAAAGAAACTCTGCAATGAAAAATGAAGAAATTGGATATGGAATTTGGGAGACCCTCATGTGTTATATATAAAAGAAAATCTCTCTATAATTATTTTTAAAAAAGTTTTTGTAATATTCATTTTTTACCTTTACTATTTTAGATTAAATGACTCCAACCATTAAGCTTGATGGATTTTGAGTAAAAGATCATACATGAACTCAAAAATTTGTTGAGGATTTTAAAAGTTAAAATAACATATTTGGGACCATTCCAAAGCATAGAACAAATGTTAAAGACTAAATATGACATGTATTCTTTTTTTTTTTCCAGAGTAAATACTTTTATGTTGTTCCATTAATACCCCTAGTAAATTAAGACAAACGTTAGTAGAGTATAAAGTTGGACAGAAAGAATCATTTATGGTGCCCGAAAATATTGAGGAGCATAAAAGTAAAAAATAAATGTTATCGATAATTTTTTATACTGAATTAAATATTGAGACTAAATATGACATTTATTCATCAATTGAATTAAATAAGAGTAAAATTATTAATCTAAAAGAAATAAAGTATCATCTATTTGTACAAAGGGGGTCGATAAAGATAACTCGGGAATCTATAAGGATAACTCGAAAATAATTCATTTTAAACATAAACATTTCTCTCTCTATAAACTTTCTCTCTAACCTCTTTCTAAAAAAACTCCAATTTTGAACATTAAAACGAAATTAGAAGAAAATATGGATTCTTTTTGAAGAATTTTAAAAATCGATTGAATTTCTTTTTTTTGAATTTCTGGGTCTCTTTCGCCTAGATGGGTGAAAATACAGGGCAACTTTCGCCCATCTGGGCGATACCTCAATGATATTTTTGCTCAAACATGCAAAATTTCCTTTGCGAATTTGTTTCCCTGGGCGAAAGTGTTCCGAAATTTTTTTTTGGGGTTTATGAATTTCTTTTTTATTTTTTTTGTATTGCTAATATTTTTTATTTACATTAACATGGTGATGAAGATCCAAATACGTTTAAAGAATTTTTAGAACCGGAAGAATATATTAATCTTGGACATTTATCACAACAAACCGAATTTTTAGTTCGAAAGATGAGTTGATCGACTGGGTAAAACAAACTGCGATGAAAGTCAAGACATATTTAATCATCAATCGGTATCAGAGATCAAGAACAGCTGACTGTCGGCCGTATGTCATATCGGCTTGCGAGCGCGGAGGTGCAGTTAAAAAAAATACGAAACCAATAGTTGACGATGAGGAAGAAGAAATTCCAATAAAAAGTCGGGGACTTTATGGGACAAAAAAATGTGGGTGCCCATTTAAACTAAAGGGAGAGAAAATGGCAAAAGCAAAAATTGGCAATTGTTCTTACACAACGGGAGGCACAACCATAAAATAGCTGTTTACAATCACGGTCATGTTCAGGCTGCAAGACTTACGGAGGAGCAGTTGCAACAGACTGAGCAGTTCAGGAAGAGTCATGTGCTGCATCATAATATCTTACGATTTTTTCAAGAACAAGATGTTGGTTGTGCAGTTAGGTATGTTAGAAGGGAATTATTTTTAATACTTTATTAAAATATTTTAGATTTATTTTTCTTCTATTAATAAAAAGAATTTTATGATATATATAGTGCACAGAAAATTTACAATGTTGTTGGAAAGATTAAGAAGGACCGGATGCAAGGAAGAAACACAGTAGAGGAAGTTCTCTGCCTAAATGCACACCGGGGTTACACGGTCTTCTATAGAAAGCGTGAGGAGAGCAACGTACTTAGTGATATTACTATTGTACACCCAACATCAATTGCAATGATTAGAACGTGGTCATATGTACTGATAATGGATACCACATATAAAACGAACAAGTAAGTACTATAGTGGATCATTGTATTATTAAACCTCTTTATTAATTTAAATGCATATTGCTTTTTAATCTTTTTTTAATAAATAGTTAAAAATATTTTGAGTTCATTCAAAACTAGAAGAATGTGGTAGGTGATGGTAATTGTGGATTTAGGATTGTAGCCAATTTTCTGTTCGGGGATGAAAACCAGTGGCCTGAAATTCGTAGAAGAATGTCTTATGATTTGCACCATAATATGAATATGTATGTGCAATTGTTCGGATCATTAGAACGTGTTTAGGAGCTAATAAAGAAGATGAATTGGGAAGAGGGTTCGGCGTCTTATGAGCATTGGATGGATACTCCTGATCATCTTTATGTCATTGCCAACACATTCAATTTCTGTGTGGTTTTAATTGCACGGTTAGGGTCGACCACCGTCCTTCCTCTTTATCTTAATATGGATTTTCCTGCTGGAATGCTATTCATCGAATTCATATCGGAACAAGAGCATTTCATACAGGTATTTTGGCGGCAATTGATAATCTTTTATTATTATTATTATTTAAGTTTTATTGATTTACAGAACTTCTTATTTACTGTTTCTTTTATGTTCTGTAGTTATAGATGTACGAGTCAGTGGCTGGGCAGGACCTTATCATAACCGGATTATAGATTGGGTTACGAGATACCGTGAAATGTATCCGGCTCAGAGTCCTACTGGCGAACCCTCCTCTTCTTCCTTAGACCCATACAAGTCGGCAGGTGTTATTAACTAGTCAATTATAAATTGTACATTTATTGCCTTATTTTTTTAATGTGATGTTTGATATTATTAATATATTAACTGTTTTTCATTTTAAATTATTTTTTAATGTAAATTTATTACATTATTATATTAATATGCATTATTTAATCCAATGAAAAAATTAAAATAATAAACATGAGAAAAATTCCAAATACAAAAAGGGAATGCATAAAATAAAAAACAAAGTATCCAAATACATTACATCATACTAAGGAGCGTGGCGATGCCTCCTTAGTAAATCCAAAACTCTATCAAGTCTCTCTTCCTTCCCGCCCGTTGGATCCGCTAGTAGGTGCCACAGGCATGGGCTGCTCCTCATCTCCAGCATCCTCACCATCATCCTGATCATCATCATCACCATCATCACCATCATCATCAACTCTCTCATCCTCAATATGTAGGGATCGGACTTTGTCATACTTTTCGCCTAAACCCCTATCACCCTCAAAGCCCCTATCTGTAGAATTGTCTCCCTATGTAAGGCTCAGAAGATGAAACATTATAATCTGTAGCAGTATAACCATGTGTGCTGTAAGAAAATCCTGAGGGGCGGCGCCCACCATTTGATAAAAAAATACTACCTCTATCTGCCTCGGCTGACCACTAAACTCCTTTAAAAGCTCCTGGGCTGTAGATCTATATGGTATGTGAGGTCGTACAGTGGAAGCATGTAGGTAGGGACTTTTTTTGGGGGGTGTGAAGGTGGATGTGCAGATCCATATGCCTCATATGGTATATGAGTGTAAGACAGATGTGATGGGAGGGGAGGCCGAGATCTAAAAGGTACAAGCGGTGGTTGAGTAGAAGACCCGGGTGCACCTATATTATAATGAAAACCAGCAGGAAGGGGGTTAGGGGTAGATGAGAGGTCGGATGTACTATGTTGCCCCCCTCAAACCTTTAGACAAAGCTGTGATAGTGCGCCCCTCAACTCAACCTATCATGTCTGTGACAGTACCGAGATCATCACCTCCTCTACGGCCACTACGTCGAACCATCTATTATTTATTCAAACTCATTAATAGCTGTTTATCATATATTTGGACATTTACTTTAACATCTATTATGATTTTATTATTTATTATTATCGGGATTTATTATTTCATTTCTACTATTTCTTTCATACTATTATTATTCATCACTAGTATTACTTAGTAATAGTTATTAATTTATATATTATTTGATCTTATCTCCTAAACCCTAAACCTAAGGCCAAGAATAAAGATGAATTTAAATTAAAATTCAAATAGTTGAGCAATTACATAACACATTTTCTTATTGAACACATAATTATGTGCAAACAATTTTAAATTACATTTACTCTACATAAACAAAATTAAATAACATTTGAAATAATATTTATTATTACTTTATTATTGACCTTAACGGAATTTATTATTTCATTTCCATTATTTTATTTCTTCTCTCTAAATAATAATTCATTTCATATTGTTCACAAAAATATAATCCATAATCATATTAATAATAAAAATTATAAAATAAAATATTTTAAACAACTAGTTACACTCATTCTACATATACAAAATTAAATAACAATTCAGATAAATATTTATGAACAAAAAAATGAAATATATAATAAAAAAATCAAATTTAATGTAGGCATTTTCACCAAGGCTGGAGAAAGTCAATGGTGCCAATCTAGAGAAAACTAACCCCCAAGACCGCCAACCCCAGAGAAAGTCTGGGTGCATTTTCGCTTGACTGGGAGAAAGTCACCAACGATTTTCTCCTGCCTAGGCGAAAATGCATCATTTCGGCAGAAAAAAGACAATCTAAAATTAAAGGCATATTTTCATGATCTAAACCGATAAAATTGTAAATAAATGAGAATAGATTGAAGAACTAATCTTTTTTTTTTTTTTTTTTAATTTTGACGGTTGGATCTTCCAAGATCTGAGATTGAAGCGAAGAGTTCTAGAGAGTGTTTAGGAAATTTTTTTTAGAGAGAAAATTTTCAGGTGAAAATGAAATTTTTTAATTTTTTTGAGTTATCCTTATAGATTCCTGAATTGCCTTTATTAACCCCCTTGTACAAATACTTTTAATAATAAATAACACTTTTATTATCATTTGATCCAATTAATTAAATTACTATTGATCTATTTTGTATTATTCATGCTTTTTCAAATAGAAGTAGTGATAGAGGGGAATTTGTGTCACACGTTATAAATATTAAAACTTAGGAATATAAGCAGCCACAACAATAGTTGGAGACAACATAATTAGTGCATATTGTAACAGCATAAGAAAAAAGTTGGATGCCTATAAAAATATTATCTCGCTTTTACTTACATTCTGACAGTGATACATATCCTCAGTTGAGGAAGAGTAAAAAAGTGTACATATCCAAGTTATATGTTTATAAAGTACAAGAATGTTACAGCTTTTAACATAATGATGACTCAAAGAAACTAGCTAAAGTTCTTCTAGAATCCAGTTAGCTTTTAATCAGGGGACCCATGAGGTATTGCAGGAATATAGAAGACGCGTAAAATTTTTTTTTAAAAAAAATTCTTCCCTCACTTTCTCTCTACAATCTTGTTGAAAAAATTCAAAGTTTTCTTCAAGTTTTTTAAAAATTGAAATAAAACATGGATGATTTTGAAGATTTTATTAAAGAAAACATTGATTTAGAAGTAAAAATCGATTAAATTTTTAGAAAAAATTGAAAATTCCTAGTTTCGACCCAGAGAGCCGAAATTATTGCATAATTTCGACTAATTTCGACCCAACTAGTCGAAATTAGGGGGTTTCAATTTTTTTAGTTATGAATTTGTCGTTTTTGTTAGAGATTGGTATAATATTTTGACATATTTAGTGCCATTGATTTTGGCAATGTGTTTTGCATGTATCAATCAAATTTCATATTGATTTTCATTGTAATTAATTGGTATAGCATAGTATAGTTAGTTTCCTTATGTTGATTTTTGCAATGTGTTTTGTATATAATCAATTAAATCACATATTGATTTTCATTATAATTAAATTGCATACTATAATATAGTTAGTTTCCTTATGAGTTCAATTTCTAACAAAAACTATAAAATTCATTAAAAAATGAAAAAAATAGAGAATTTCGGGTAGTTGGACCGAAAGTTTCTATTTTTCATTTTTTTCACCAATTTGTGAGATTTTTACATCAAAATCAATGTTTTTTCCAATAAAATCTTCAAAATCATCCATGTTTCTTCAAGAATATTCAAGGAAATTTTAGAGAGAATTTTTTTTTTGAATTTTTCGCATATATCTTTTATATTCCTGCGCATACCCTTGAAATATAGCAAAAAATAATAAAACATATATCCATTTCAATTCATCACCTAAAATAAGGGTTAATATAAAAAAAAAAAAAAAAAGTATCATGAACTTTGTCATTATGTCAACTAAGTACATAATCTTTAAAAATGACAAATAAGGGATAATTTTGCTTTTCTAGTAAAATGAATTGAACAATAACTAATTAGAAATGAGTAGTGTCTGTTATTTCCCAATAAAATTTGAAAAACCAATTTTACCCTATCATAGGAGGGAAGAAACATAATAAAATTTTTTTATGAAATTGTAAAAAAGATACTCTAGCAAGAGGACTCTGTGCGGGAGTATCTTTTTTACAATTTCACAAATTTTGGAGATTAGAATTTTTTAATCCCTATAATACCCCTTACCCCTTACAATTGATTACAAACAAAAGAAGGGGTTTTTTAAACCACAATAATGGTTTGATAAAGCTTTGGTATATAGTTTTGAGGGTTTGGGGAAATAATAGAAAGAGACTCACGCCATATTTTTTCTGATGGAATTTGGTGGTAGTTGGGCGTTTTAACGGTCTTGGGAAGAGAGTTTTTTTATTATATTACTTTCCTCTATTTTTTTATTAGAACTTTTTTTAATACTTGTATATGTTATTTAGTTTTGTGTTTATAAATGTTTAACATTATGATTATGTTTATTTGTTTGTGTTATGTTATTTAATTTAGTGTTTACAAATGTTTAATTTCATGTTTATTTGACATGTTATTTATTTAGAATACATGTAATTAGTTGTTTAAATGGTTTATTTTATAATTATTTATTTAATATGATTATGAATTATGTTTCACGTGAATAATTTGACTTTAAATGTGCATTAATTATTTTGTTAGTATAAGTGTTACAATTATTCATGTTATATTTTGAATCAATTTATTAAGTTCATGGTTTAGAAAAGAAATGGTGATGGTAGATTATTGTTTTGGTTAATTTAGTGCATTATGTAGTAAATAATAAATTGATATAATAATATACATTATTTAATAAAAAATTATAAATTACTTAATTTTAAAAGATTAATGAATGATTTTAAGTAAATCATAATTTAAATATTGATATTTAAATAACATTGTGAATAATAATAATTTAAATAATAAAAAATTTATGAAGAACGAAGTTAATATTGATTCAAATTATGAAAATATATAGAGCGGTTTTATACTTTGTTAATAATAATAAATAATAAAGTAATGTGAATGAAATAATAACGGGCTTTAAAAAATAATAAAATAATATAATAATACAAAAAAATAATACAATTATTTAGAAACTAAATAATAAAATAATATAAATTACGTAATTAAAAAATATAATTCAAATAATAAAAAATTATAAAGAATGAAGTTAAATAATACAATAAAGACAAATTGTTACATGCATCGTGTAAAAAGATTTGAATAATATAAGAAATGAATTAGACAAATATAAGTTAATTATTTATGAATATGTTTGGAAATTTGTTTAGATGGTTCGACTCGGTGCATGTAGGTGAGATGATGATATAAGTCCTGTGATTGACAGGACCGGTCGAGTGCACGGGCATACAGTCACTGCTTTATCCCGTGGTGTGAGGGGTTGTCACAGTACATCTGACATTCCGTGTACTCCTGCCCCACTTGGACTTGGGATATATTATGACCTTGGTGCATCGGAGTCTTCTATCCAACCACCTCATATACCGATTAAGACTCGTCCTCCTCTCCAATCACACCATCCATACACTCTGATACCCTATGAGATATATGGATCCTCTCAAACACCACATACATTATATGACCCGTATCCACATGTTTCTTCTGTGCCTCCCCATATATCTGGTCAGGATCATGTATTATGTAGAACTAAACATCATGCATCATTAAATGAGGTTAGTGGTCTAGGCGTGCAGTTAGGTGTTTCTTTTTTTGAGCAGCTTGTGTCAAGAGTCCCGGTTGACTCATCTTACAGCATGGATGATTATACAACCACTGATTACGACATTCCCTCATCTGAACCTTGTATAGGGAGGGATTCTTGTGATATAGGGTTAGAGGGTAACAGGGGCCGGTTTGAGGAGCATGACATTATTGGATCACTCAACATCGGCGGGGAGGATGTTCAGGTTGAGTGTGATAATGATGATGATGATGATAGCGACATTGACGATGATGAGGACGAGTCTGTATCTGTGGCCCCTGCATCATCATTCGGTGTTAGGCCAGGTCCAAGAAAAAGTAAAGAGTTGACCGGCAGTTTCAGGTCAATGATGTGTAAGATCATTGGGTCTCATCAAAAAAGATCTGAAAAGTCCATTCCTCCTATGATGCCTATGCAAAGGAAGAAAGTGAAGCATGCAGGTTAGGAGAAGACAGGACCAGCTAAGGGAGGTCCACATGATTCAGAGCTTATCCCTTCATATATCGGACATATTGCTAGTTCTATATGACGTGGACAAGTAAATTTATTAATTATTTATTGCTCCATTCTACATTTATTTTTAGTATCATATGATTTAATATTTATATTAATTTATTTTGTTAATATGCAGGAGCGAGGTATATTGAAATCGTGGTAGCGCTTTTCACTAACAGGCTAGATACTTAGTGAACCTGAGGTGGCAGAGTTGGCCAAGGGAACCGGACTCGTCCATTTGAGGTCTTACATATTCCAGTACCCCAATGCAGCGTTATTATCTGCTTTTGTAGAGAGGTGGCAGCCAGACACCAACACCTTCCACATGCCCTGGGGAGAGATGACAATTACATTACATGATGTCAAGTTGATTCTGGGCGTACCTACTTAAGATAATGTTGTGGATCTATAGTATTCTCAAGACCAGCTGGTTGGGATTGTTCATATTGACTTGGGTATCACCTATTCTAGAGGTGGTACAAATGCTCAGGAGTTGACACAGGTTGTAGAGGATCCTGATAGTGGACTTCCCCCGGATTTTTTGGGGCTACATGCTATATTGTTTATTTACTTGGAAGTTCAATTTTCACCGATAAAAGTGTGAACATCGTCCATGCCAAGCTATGGCCGCTCGTGAAGAATGTTCGAGGCAGTGGGGGGTTTGCATGGGGTGCTACGATGCTTACAAACTTGTACCAGAATCTAGGTTAGGCCTCCCTGGTTGATGCGAAGGAGTTGGCTAGGTGTTTATCACTGCTTGAGATATTATCATTTACTCTCTTCATTTGTTTATTTACTTTGATTATGTTTAATTATGTTTACATTTACCATAACTAGTTATTATTTCTTTGGTGTTATTTTTTATGGATCTAATAGGTTTTAGGGTGGGGGATAATAAATATAACTCAGAAATCTATAAGGATAGCGCGAAAATTCATTTCTTATTATCAACTTTCTCTCTCTAACCAATTTCTCTCTAATTTCTCTCTAGCCTCAAGCTCAAATCTTTCATATTCAACACAATTTGAAGGTAGATATTGATCATTTTGAAGATTTTTTGCAATAAAATATCGATTTTGAGGTAAGAAGACTCCCAATTTTTTTCACAATTGGACCGAGTTTTGCCCAAATGGGCAAAATTCTCCAATGAGTTTCGTCCAACTTAGCGAAATTCTTGACAAAATTTCGTCCAGGTTGGCGAAATTCATTCATTTGGGCGAAACTAAGTCCAGTCGTTTTCTTTTAAATGTTAAATGTTATCTTTATACTTTTTATAACTTTTTTTAATTAGTTTAAGATGTATTATTAACTCAGACCGAGCAAGGATGTTGTATATTTTTTGTGCACTATATAAATCATATAAATCATATTATTAGACCCTAAATACAAATTTAAAATATTATAATAACCGATTAAAAGTAATGCGACATACCTCACGGCATAACCCACATTTTGTTTTCAGAAAAATTATAACATATTATGTGGTGGCACACGACTCTTTCTAAATTGCTCAGTTTGTACAGCTACTCCTCCATTAGTCTTGCAGTCTGAGAGTAAACCGTGATTATAGACACCTATTGCATTATTGTGCCTCCCATTATGTACGAATATTTGCCAATTTTCACCCGTGGCCATTTGCTCGTCTTTTAATTTAAAGGGGAAACTACACTTTTTAGTCTCATAAGGACCTTGTCTTTTTATGGAAACTTCTTCTTCATCATCATCAACTCTCGGCTTCGTTCTTGATTTATTTACACCTCCACGCTCGCAAGAAAATGTAACGTACGATCGACGTCGGATGTTCTTGATCTCAAATAGCGAGTGACAATCAAATATGTGTTCACTTTCATCGTCGTTTCTTTTGCCCAATCCACCAACTCTATTTTCGAATTAAAAATTTGATCTATTGTGAATAAACACCCGTGATCCATATATTTTTCCGTTTTCAAAAATTATTGAAATGTATTTGGATGTACATCAGCCTGTTACGTTAAAACATTATACGAAACAAATTAATAATACATATCATATTAATTAAAAAAATTATAAAAAGGATAAAAATAACATTTAACGTTAAAAAAAAACTACTGGACTGAGTTTTGTCAGCCTGGACAAAATTTTGTCAAGAATTTTTCCAGGTTGGGTGAAACTCATTGGAGAATTTCGCCCATCTGGGCGAAACTCGGTCCAGTCACGAAAAAAATTGAGAGTTTTCTTACCTCAAAATCGATATTTACTTGCAAAAAAATCTTCAAAATGATCCATATCTACCTTCAAATTGTGTTGAGTATGAAAGATTTGAGTTTGAGTTTAGAGAAAAGTTAGAGAGAAGTTGGTTAGAAAGAGAAAGTTGATTGCAAGAAATGAATTTTTCACTCTATCCTTATAGATTCCCGAGTTATATTACTATCCCCTAATTTATTTGGAGAAGATTTCAACTAAAATTCTCAAATTTATCACCAGCCTAACTAGCAATCATCTCCACACAAGTTCTGAAAATTCAATATGGAGTGAATCAAAGTCCATATAACACAATTACACCTGATTGAGTAATATAAATAAACACATGATGTGCTGTTAAAAAAATCTTAATTTTTGAAAATCAATCCTAGTAAGACATGCCCACTTCAGAGAAAAACAATAAAATTTTTTCTACTTTTTCTATAAAATGTCTAGTTATTATTTAAATTTCTTCTTATTTATATTATTGCTCCTACGGTCACAATAATTTTCACAACACCTTACTAGCACGAGACTCTAACATGAGTTGTTGCCTCCTCCGAAACCAAAATTTTTTTTGTAGCAGTGCTGTCATGCTATCAAATTTTTTGAAGTATTTAATCAAGGCAGAGAGGTATTTCTTTTTACTTAGATCTTATTGATTATAAAACTTGAGTTTTTGGCTCATGATATTTTAGAAAATTTTCTTTTGGGAATTATTTATGCAAATTCATTTGGATATATGATAGGTCCGGAAGACACTATCATATTTATATACATATGGATGTAAGTGTCTTGAAGACACAATTAATAGAACTATAAAGCATCAAAGCCACTTGCATTAGAAAATTTTAGATCAATTATAAATCACAAGAAGTTGGTTATTATACAATTTTAGATCCACTATGCAACCACAAGAAGTTGATTATTATACAAAAACCAGTTGTGTTTAGTTATACTTGTGGCTAAAACCTTTATATTTATCAGTAACATAGTTCTATCACATTTAAAATTTCTCCTAAATCAAAATCTATGAAGAAAATATAATTGCTAGTGATGGAGAAAATATTCTACCTTTATCATATCTCAAATATGCTCCTGCAATAGCAATATCGAAAAGATATTTTTGAGCATTTTATTAAATTAATCTTACGCCTTCTTGAGACTAAACGGAAATTGAATAATTGATGAAAGTGATACTGGCCGACCAATTGATTTTATGTCATTCTCTAAAGTGAATGCATTAAACTTATAAGTTATTTATAAAATAGATTTTAGTGGTGACCACAATTATGATATAAATATCACTTATAGTTATCACAATGACTCAATAAACTCTTAATATATAGATTTCACCAAAGTGAAAATTAGTGAGAAAGAGAAAGATGACACATTGCAACATTTTGTAAATTACTTATCGATGTGAATACTTTCGTACCTGAAGTACGCCTTTAAAATTTTTGCTAAGAATCATCTAAAAAATGATATGAAAGTATTGCTTACTTCCCGAAATGATACTATTGATATTACTGATGCTATTAGTAATGACATCAAAATAGCCAAATTATTTAAAAAATAATCCAAATGATTTTTTCTTGACATATATTACCATTGTTAATTTTTTTTTCAAAATAGCAGAATATTTTATTTGTATTCCTTATATTTAAAGTTAATAATTATTTTATATTCTATAATGGTACGATTAAATATCTCTAATTAAGAATGGTGCGTGAGGATATGCATTGAATAAATTCTAATTGTATACATGGTAGTACAAAGTTCCAGAAGAACTGATGTTTAAGATTCCAGAAGAATTAGCTAATTAAAAGACTCCAGAAGAGCTAGTATATCTTTACACAAAATGTCAAATTTATAATGCATTCTTCTCGACAAAGTATCGTAGAATATTATTTTAGCCTCGATGATATTTTTCATCTTGAGACAGTGGATAGAAAATATGCATTACTATTAGTATTCTATTAAACACATACTACTATTTATTTGTATTGCCCTGAATAAATACATTTGATAAAAAATTGTTCGATAAACCAGAAATTTATTGAGTTAAACAATTTATTATTGGCATGACTGGTTTTGACCATCCCAAATCATTAAAATACGAATAACATTTATGAGCTTGTATGGAACCAGAAGTTTCATAATTTGATGAATTCTATGTGCTACTTATTTTAAATACAAATTATGTATAAATATCACCAGTACTACTTTAGAGTTTAATATGCTACTTTGGGATGAATGTAAAATTATTAATCGATGCATTGATAAGATAGTAGTAGTGTGAATATTATTGACTCGTAACCTGCAGTTTACGATGTTTTAATGAGCTCATACTTTAAATTTTTCCAAAGACACAATTTGTCTTAATTATACTAGTTGTAATATGTATCTATTGATATTAGTGTTGAACATTCTGCAGAATATGTGCATATATTGAATGATCCTCTAGACCATAAATGCATCAATATGAGCTATAATAAATACAGTAGCACTCGCTTAGTATTTTGCCAATAAATTATATACTCATTTTCGTTATTAGTTATGGTCAGAAATAAAGTATTGCCATCTATAAGTTATATGTGCGCTATTCATTCTTATTGCTCCACCAAAAGATAGATGGGCTTATATATGTTGACAAAAAATGTCAAAAGAGATATCATAATTTGTTGATTTTGAATTTTCCAATATTAAGAGGAAAAACATGTTTTCAGATGAAAATATTAATTACTTGTGTCTCATCTTGATATTTATATGAGATTTGAACCAGAAGTTCAAAGACTATGACCACGCTTTTTTTCTGACCTATATTCGACTAATAGTGCTTCTAATATATTTGATGTTACTGAAGGACAATCTACCACAACATAACCTTACTTTTAGAAGAAATTCAGTACTTGAAATTGGTAATATTATGAGATCTCATCATAATAGGTCATTATTGAGCATGAACGGAATCACAAAAGTACACAAAATAGTATTTATAGGTATAATGTTATAATGATGTTTTCAAAGTCTGCAGACTCAAGATAATATAAAGTTTGCATGAGAATTATAAAAGTTAATCGGATAATTAACAAGAACATATGAAGTGTACATAATTCCTAAAAAGAATTATACACCTGAAGTAATAATCTCAGAAGGATAGTTATGAATATTTATGATATGTGAACTATGAAATAAGTATTGATTATGACTTTTCGTGAAGGCCTGACATACTTACGAAGAAATATTTCTGGTGGAGAATATGATTAGTTTTTCATAATAGCACCTAAGACAATTGATATACATTTGTCTATGTTATCATTTGATAACATGTTTATATGAAGTCCCAAATGGACTTAGTATGCTTGAACCATATAAGTAAATTGTTCTAGAAGAACATAATGTAAATGTCCTAGTGAATCATCATTGAAGATAATGATGAGAAGATCGAATCCATGTATGAGGAAACATTTACTCATCTTGGTTAATTATACTTGTCACATATATTAATTTGTTAAGATTTTTACTAATAAATACTTCGATAAACTAGTATGCTCTATATTAGGGAGTGAACATCAGCAATAGAAAATAATATCATATGAAAATATCATCTATCCACGAATTAGAAGTTCACAAGATTGGTTATTTGCAAATAATTGCAAATAAAATACTTGAATATTTTAACAAATTTATGAGAGTTTCTAATAGATATTCTTATTTGGATAGATGTTCTAGAAGGACAAAATAGAGCTTATAATTTTGAAGCATGCTTGAAATATGACCAAACACTTAATTCTATACACAATTATTCTCTAAAAGGAGGATTATATGAGCAAATATTATTCCTGAAGAATAAGCAAAGGTAAGTATGATGATCAAGGTTTTGAAATCAAGCTTTGGTCTGGAATAATAAATTAAACATTCTAAATATAGACATGGTACATTATTACTTTTCCAAGTCATTGAATATTTATAAAGATCTCTTATAAAAGAATATTGAAGAATAATTTGGTCCTGAAGCACCATGATTCTACACATGTAGGGCATGCATAAATTCTTGTTTCATACAAGTAAGATAGTATTATAGTTGTTTTATAACTAATGATTTTGGAATACATATTGAAGTTATCGTTTGATATCTCTTTCAAATGATTATCTCGAATTTTGATAAACAATCCAATTCCTATAGAGATGGATATATAAGATATTGCTTGTTTACGTGATCCACACAAATCATGCCATGTATTGATATACACTATGATATTGTATACATAGACACATATAGTAGCCACTTCTTTAACTTGTGTTGAAGAAATAATTAATTATGATGACTGGCTAAAATGTGTACGATTAAGATGAACATTATATTCGAGGTTTATATCTCCTCTTAGATGAAGTTCCAATTATATTGTTGGAGATGATTATAAAGTTTGAGGACATAGTGAAGGAGATAAGATTTGTATATTTGTACATGATCTCTAGAAGAAATATGATATTCATGCGCAATAAATTAGATCATGTGATAATCTCACAGATTTATTCACTAAAACATTATCGACAATAACATTTGAGAAGTTGGCATATAAGATTGAAATGCGTCGGTATAGAAATCTCAAAAAGATTACCCTGGAGTAGTCTTTAACATTGAAAATAGTGTACTCTTTTTATCTTCTTTATGTAATGGACATCCAATGGAAGTATTATGGATAAAATAATAATTGTAGATATCCTTAATATATAATAATATTTGAAACAAAATCTATCTTTTGAAGAGATAAGTATTATGAAAATATAGAAATCTTATGTATAGATAACTAATAACTTTACTTCTATTTTAGATATGATAGAATTTATCCCCTATTTAATCTCTATCTCACACCTAAAAGAAAATCAACAAAATCTCTTTTACTTTTCTCATGATTTAAATTTCTTCTTATTCATATTATTGAGCCTACGCTTACAATAATTTTTACTACATATTACTCTTTTTTAAAAAAATTTTAAAACATTTGTTTCGGCAGTTTTAAAAACTCCAAGAACAGAAGAAAGCAGCCTCGGAATATATAGATGATAGAGGAAGGATATTAAAATAAAATACAAATGCACTTCATTTGTAATTTCTACTTTTCTACTGCTGCATTTTAAGACAGAATTTGTATAGCTCGTGAGTCTCCAAAACTTAAAATTTGAAAAAAAAAAAAAGAACTCAAATAAAATTGTTGTTCAAGTTAAAGTCTTAGTAGCGAGTATTATCATATTGGCACTAATAAATCGAATCTCATTAATATTCTTAAGTTAAAAATGAATGACCAATAGGAGTTTCCGTATTGTTCGCTTCTTTTAATTATATATATATATATATATCCTAACAATTCCTTCTACAAATAAAATGATCTTTTATTATTGAAAAAGGGATACATATAATAACATAACAAAAAATCATTTCAAATAGTATTTCTACTTCAATATCTTCTCCTATTAAGCACCTTCTTTATGAGCGATTCTCTTCCCGGAAATGGACTTCTGATTTTCACCATTTCTTCATCAACCTTGTCATTTTCCTCTATCCTATTGTCACTGGAAATACCAAAACTAGCGCCCAATTTGTCTTCATCATCCCCTACCAAACATTTTCTCCTCATCTTCAATCTCTCCCTCCTCTGTTTCCTACTCTCATCCCCAACCATTTCTCTCTCCAATCCCCTATTCTTGGGCCGGACTGCACTCGCTGCATCCTTATTGGGCCTCGGCCCAGAATAAGAAAGTCTGGGTATACGACCGCCCTTGGACGTACCAAGAAGCCCAAAATCAATCTTTGCCCAACCCAACTTATCCTCATTATCCCAACCGAACCTCTCACTAATATCAAGCAAATCAGAAACAACATCATTGTTTTGAGTTCTTGAAGAATAAGAGCTAAGAACGTCGCCGTTTAGTACTTTCTGTGCAAATTCCCATTCAATCCGATCGACGTAAACCGGGTCTTCAAGAACCTCATCAGCGAGTTTTGCCCATTCTTCAAAGTCACGGGCTCTCAAATTCTTGGAGACCCATTTGAGGTAAGTTGACGGCAATGTTCCGAGCATCTTGCCTTTGTATTTTCCGAAGTCTATGATTTTGTCCCGAGCCGGAATTGCAGCGGCAGGCTTTAGGATTGGGCTTTTGGAGGTGTGTTTCTTGTAGAAACATGATATGGATGGATGCGAAGAGTGTGGATTGGAGTAAATGGAGAAGTTCATTTGGCCTCGAATTTGATAGCACCGCGGTTGTATGGAGGGAGAGGGGAGAGGAGAAGATGAAATGGCGAAAAGGATATTTTTGGGGTTAATATAAAAAAGTACCTTCAACAATTAAGGACAAATTTTTTGTTTAGGTGAAATATTGCGAGTGGAAAGCACAAGTCCTAAATTGCCAGAGTATACTTTTTAAAATTTCATAATTTTTTTAAAATTTTACAATTTTAGAGATTAGAATTTTTTAATCCTTAAAATACCCATTACCATTATCCCTTACGGTGGTGTTTTTTTAAGCTATAATAATAGTTTGACAAGGTTCCGATAATGTAAGATTGAAAAAATTTTTATTATATTTTTACTCTATTTTGATGACAAATTTCTTTTCCGAATGGTAAAATTAATTTTTCAATTTTTATTAGAGTATAATAGACATTACTTATTTTTCTATTCAATTTATTTGACTGGAAAAGTAAAATAGGACTTCTCCGCAGGAGATTACAAAACGAGAATTTTACATATACGGGAAGATTTGAGCTACTACATTTTTAATGATTCAAAGTTCACTTAATTGTCATTTCAAAAATATAGGTACTTAATTGACATAATAAGTAAAATTTAAAGTACTTTTTTATATTAATTGTATTATTTGAAAATCTCTTTTGTTGTATTTCTTATTGGTAGAGATTTTTTTACTCATCATTACTAAAAGACGAAATCTCTCGCTCTCAATCTCCCATTTGCCCAACGCCTAGATGTAATATATAAATATAAATGTAATATGTAAATTATGATGACTAGTAACATAAGAAATTATCTCATATTACAGTTATCAAAATATAAATCTTAATATTTATTATCAACTTTATAAGTCAAAACCCTAAATGAATTAGGAAAAACACTGAAATTGGCTTTATACATTTTACTTTTCATTGCTAGTTATACCAATGAAATTATGTTTTATCTTTTTCTACCAACAATTCGATAATTTCACAATGAAATTTAATATATTTTAAAACATGAATTATACATCTGATCGTGTGGTAAAAAAACCCTAAATTTTCAAACTAAAATATAAAAATGCATAAAAATACACCAAATTTAGATTACGAATTTATTAAAGTATTATAAACTTCTTATATTAAAAATAAAGACTTAAAAGGCTAAAATAAAAGTTCTTATCAATATTAAAAAAAAAAAAACCAAAACGTTCTCTCATGTACCTAATAATAAAAATTAGTTTTTATTAAATTTGTATAAAGAACAAACATTTTACAAGTACCTAATAATATAAATTTAATAATTGCACATCAGAATCAGTTGGTTCCCGTGAATCGCAGAAACATTTAGTCTATTGACAAAAAAATACCGCTCATGTTTCCCGTTAAAGAAAAATCAAATTCTACTATATAGCTGATAAATTAATAATAAATTAATATTACTAGTTACCTGTAGAAAGTTTTCAGATAGAAATTTAATGAAAAATAATTTTTGGCTAAAACTAAAAAAGTGTATCTCGTTTATAGACAATTATGACTATTTACTCGATAACAAAATAAGAGTTGATCGTTGACATATAACATTTTTTTTCCTGGAAAGTTTGGTCATAAAAGACCATTTTGGTTCTCAATACTCATATTCCTGTCGGCAATCAAGTTTGTAAACTACAACCCCATAAAGCTGCGCTATATCTGAACAAAAGAACCATGAATAAAATACAGAAACTATAAGTGGATTGTTAATAAAACCTATCTATAATTATTCAAAAAGCCGGGCAGCAGCAGATGACAGATTGCTACATATACTAACACTCTCATATTGTTAGATACATGGATATATATATATATTCCCACAAACCCTTTCCCAGCTCTATTCATTCTACTGAAAGAGAGGGTATATATAGGAAGCAACAACGAATTTGAATTTAAAGAATTGAAGGACTCGGGAAGATGTAATCTTACGAAGTAGAATCAACATGAACAGTGGAAAACTGAATTGCCAAGGCACTTTGCTTTGTTGGCTATCTTCTTAACACCACTTTCGTTATGAGAGGACGTTGTCAACTGAGGGGGCATGTGTATTCTGTCCATTATATTGATCATCGGGGCCTCAAGAATAGTCTTAGACGATGATATAGCCCTCTGCATACCCCAAATTGCAAGTGGCCTCATGTATATCAGAGAACGGAAGTGCCCATCAATCGTCCATGCCTCGGGAGTCTGAAATGAGTACCTGCATTATATATGATTTTTTTTAAATTTAAAAAAATGGAAAGCTGTATCAGGACACTCTGCAGGGGAACAGATATATACAGGGAATAATTGCGGATATCATGAAAAATGAGAGATGAGAGATCAACTTGCTCACAAAAGGGATCCTTATCAACGCAATAAAAAAACACAAATAAACTCACCCGAACCCCTCCTCTGACCAGCCTGCAAGGAATATGCCTTCAGCTGTGGTGAAGCCCTGCTCCTCCATTCCTGCAAGAATCATGGTTGCAGCTACGCCATAGGTAACTCCAGTCCATATTTCTCGGGACTGCATGCAAGTCTCGTCTACTTTTCCGTTTGGGTGCATCCCATTTACTGCACCCATCCGGCCACCTCGAATTTTCATTACATTGAAGTCAAAAACTTTTTGAAGAGTACTTCTAATCTTGACATCATCAAAAAGATTAGGTAAGCCTGATGATGCTGTATACCACTGTCCAGCCAACTGATCAGCCTGGATTGACTTGCTGTTACTACTGGACCCACTATCATAGTTGAAATAGGACCCGTTCCATAATTTTTCTTCGAAAACTGTCTTAGCCTTTATGAATTTGCCCTTGCACCTTTCGGCAAAGGCCCTGTCACCTAATTGGATTGCCATTGCAGCTGCTGCTTGAAGGGCAGCAAGCCATAAACTACCACAGTAAGCACTTATCCCGTGAACTGTCCAAGTATCATATGTTTGATCTGGAAATCCATCATTTTCAATCAGACAATCATTGTCCCGATCAAACTGGTCCATGTACTCAATTGCAGCACAAACAGCAGGCCAAACATCAGCTGCAAAGGAGAAATCTCCTGTTGCAGCAAAATCCCTGTAAACCTGAAGTACAAACTTCGGATTCAGATCCTTCCATTTACTAGTATCATGTATATTATATGCATTCATTTCATGCCATGGGTCATGAGTCCCAAGATCATGAGGTACAGAACCTTTAACCTTTCGGATTCCCCAGTTTCCCTCAGCAAGAAATTTAACTTTTCTCTTATCTTCAAACAAGACGGCTTTTGCAAATTCACGCTGAATACTGAGTTCTATTTTCGGAAATAGCTCAAGTAGAGCAAAAGATGCATAGAAGTGAACATCATATGTACACCACATGATGTATTCTATACCTTCCAAATATAAAAATCTACCAGCATCATCGGTATCATTTTCAAGCAATTTACTTGAGGAACTTGTGAAACGGCTTTGAAACCTTCTCTGAGCAAAATTTGATTCATCTTTTTCAGCACTGTTTTCGGAGACCCTTTCATCAGTAATACGTGAATCAGTTGCCGCGGAGTCAACATAACCATTCACAGCCGTCCTTTCCGCTACTGTCGTTTTCCGGTTGTTTACTTTCTCTTTAGTTACTCTGACTTGCTTACTCTCCACAGGTACTAACTTATCCTGACCATCCCGCTCCTCTACTGGTGAGCTAGAGTCTGAAAAAACAAGAAGAAGACTAATCACCTAACATTGACAAGGTAGTAAAAACAGAACAAGCCAAGAAATAGATAAGACCTAACCCTTCAATGATCACACCTGAAAGATTTCTCAATTTAACAGCCATATACACATTTTTTTCCCCGTAAAATCACCAGTGGAAAACCATAAAGACTTGGAGAATAGAGAATAGAAGAATACCAATCCAAATTGTTCCTCCAGCAACCAGAAAGTACAGCTCATTAAACAACGTGAACTTATACCTGCAGAACATCAGAATATCATGGTTTAGAAGCTTGAGAAAAGAACAAAGATCTAATTTCATCTTAAACCGCCCCGCCAAACTCAGGGGATCATGTGCATTGCATGTGCTCTTCCAGATTTGACAGCTGAGTACCTTTAAGCAATTAACTAAGTACCTTTATAATGGTTATAGATACTAGCTCAAATGAGCATGAATTTAATATGAATGAAACTATGAATTCTGTCTTCTTTTCTAATATTTATTACAAGGACATATACAATACTTGAGAGTAATTGCAACCATGAGCATGTCTTACCATTCTGGCAGCCTGTCGTCTTTGAGAATAGGAGTTTGCCATTTTTCAATCTCTTCTTCCCATAACTTGTAATCTGACAACAATTCATATAAAAATGAATTTCCAGGCCCATTTTGGAGAACATAAACTTTAGGAAGATAACATTAGAATCAGGATTTAACCAGACATGCTATCAGTTAATCCTAGAGACCGGAAACCAAAGAATATGAACTCAACAAAAGAAAAATAGGTCCAGAAGAGGGTATTACTCGTTAGTGCATGATGCACTATGTCTTGAGCAGCCCTTTCAGAGGTGCCATAATATTTAGTGTACCTCCTGCAAACAAAACCAAAGTATAAACATATGAAATGCATTAAAGTGAACACTCAAATATGTGAAAGCAACTTGATATATAATCACCAATCCTGATCCCCAAGCCTTGAGAAAAACTGGCAACTAGATACATGATCTTAAATTGGACAGGTGCTAGTAAATACTACTCCCTCCGGTGAAGAATACATGTCTTTTTAGAGGGTTGATGGGTGATCAAGAATATAAGTCACTTTATAATTTTCAAAAAGCATTTATTGAACTTTTTCCATATTTACCCATCTTTCTATTCATTTAGTTCACTTCTACTATCTGTCTCTTTCCTTATTTATTAAGGGTAGAAAGGGTATAGTATTTAAAAAATTGTCTTGTTTTGAAGACCCTTAATCTTTGTGCACAAGTCCAAAAGGACTTATATTTCCAACCAGAGGGAGTACTATTCAAAACAGGCAGATAATATAGTTGGGGGCGGATGCTCATGTGTCATGTCCCCTTTTTTTTGGGAAAATTTTTAGTTATGTACAGTATGTCAAAATGTGTGTTTTGATGGCCCCTGAAGCAACAAACATATTTCTAACCTATCTCCTTCCCATGTTATGAAAGCAAATTGTTAGTTATATATAATAGTTATTATTGATCACATCACTCAACTCATTTGTTCTATTCTAAGGCAGCTTTGAGCTAGTCTGCATTCCGTTAAGCGCTATAGTAATAAATCAGTGCATCTGTTGTCCAAATATGCCGTGACATCTCACCCTGTGTATGGGTAAAAGGGAAAAAATGAGAGAAAGATGGTATGTGCACATACATACACGCACACGCAAAAGTGACAAGCATATTTTGTCTATTTCTCTCTCCCTATTTTACCCCCATATGTTCAACCCTGCTTCTGCCCTTGAACATAGTGATGGCTTGAAACAAAATGTTGACAGAAAATATGAAATTAACTCGCTGGAAAATTAATCAGAGAAAAAGGCATTTCTTTTTCATTTTACTCAACAAGATTTTGGGAAAGATCTATGCACTTTGCAACAGCCATAATTTTAATCCCTATGCACTTTACTACAACCATATTTTTTTATCCCAATGCACCAATTTATGTTTAGTAATTCTATCAAACAATTGATTGCATCTTTAATCTTCTTTATTCCTTTCCATGTCAATAATTGGAATGGAAAAAGGGGAATTTCAACACATCTGGGAAGAATGATTAATCATTATCAATAGAACTACTAAAGCACACACCGCAGCATACTTAGTAGTGGTGCCATGGGGAAATATGCTTTTACGTCTTGCATTGAAAACCCTCCTTTTTAATTGTAATATAATAATCGTTAGTCAATTACCACTCCTAGTTGTACATGTACTCCCTGATTCAAATTGGATCCCTCTATTATTAGTATATTAAATTGTACAAAGCTCCGGCAGAAGTTAGTTGGATATTACCTTTTCGTAAAACAGCAAAGACCATGCAACCATTACCAAGCATTCACCAAAAATAAGCAATTATTTTTATAGAAATCTTTTATTATTTGTGTTAAATGAGACAGAGACAAAATGTGCAGTGACTTGCCTATACAAATGGAGGAAATCACAACGTGGAAAACAAGACATAATCCTACACATTGATACTGTAAAAATCAGATTCATGAAACAGATAATTATCATGAAGAAAGAACTGCAAAGATGTTAACACTGTGACACCTACATTTGAGAAAATTTAATCTCTGAGCTTACCTATGATACGATTTTCCTTTCATAAATTTTACTTTTGGTGATGACCACACAAGAGCAAAAGCAACAGTGCACTTCCCATGGGGTTCCACCCAAGTTGAGGCAGAAACCGCAGCACAGTATGTGTCTCCAGGTGAAGATGGCATGGTCGCTCCCTTGCTAAAGTTCTCCCGATCAAAGTGCCCATCCTTAGAAGTGCATAAGAATCAGTCAGCAGGAAGAAGATAGTCAACAAACAGTAAGATTGCATATAGAAAAGGAATTATGCAGCCACAAGATGATTACCTGCACCATTTTACCCCACATATCTTTTGCTGTTACACAGCTTCCTTCAGTCAGTCCAAAACAGGGCAAGACTGACACGCTTACATTCTGTGTTTCAGATGCAGCTATAGCATATGTAACTGGAGGATTGTCTTTAGCAGTCCTGCATTCCAGGCATTATGAAAAGAAAGGAATTCACAATCATGAACTTGTTTTGTGAAGTTCACAGATAAATGAGTCAAACACGTTTAATTATCCCACCAAATGAAAATATTATACTATTGTTGCCAATAGGAACATCTATCAAATATATTAAAAAAAGGGTTTCTTGACATATTTACTTCAATGAATATTATGGTTGGATAAAGAGGAGAGATTAAAAACACACAACAGGACCTAGTTTCCTCAGGAAGTACACCAAGTATCCAGTTCCACTGGTTTCACATCTCACTTTTGGTTAAGGTAGAGAAGAGATGAAGCATCGCTGATGTATATGAGCAAACAATTAGTTTTAAAAAAACCCATTACTTCATAATTTAAGTAGACGTGTGTGTATGGATTTATTTCATTCTTACTCCCCTCTCAATATGCAAAAAGATATCACTACTGCAAGTAATGCTGGAATATATATATATATATATACATATATATTCTCTGAAGTCTACTACTCCTCACTGAAAATTGAAAAACTTTCTCAAGATTAAGCCCACATCGCAAACCCACAACACGCTGTCCCGCATGTTTATCAAAATTGCCTCAACTACATCCTTTGACAGCATATCGTTCCAAATCCCTACCCAATGACTGCCCTCCTATTGATGCCCTTACTCCAGCGAGAAAATTTAGATAAGAAGCCAAGTACCTTCCAGAGGTGGAAGAAACATTAAAGATGAGTACATCAAGTTCACGAATAGTGCGGAAAGAAAATGAAAAGATAAAATGAATAAAAGAAAAAATAGGTAATAGAGCCATCGAGATTCACAAGGGTCACTACCAAGTTAATAAATCAAAGGCACCAAGTTTTATGCAATTTCAGTTCCTTAATTGACTTTACACTGGAGCAAACCACAGAAAACTCAGATTGGAGTGGATAGCATGATATCAGAACCACATCTCTGACATCAAATGGTAACATTCCAACAAAAGATAGAGAAAGGGCACATGAGATTCCCCTTTCCAACAAAGGACAAAAATCAAAAGCCATGGGATCAAATAACTGACTCCAGTACAGAATTTTACTGGGCATAGAGATTCAAAACAAAGAAAATCATATTGGAATAAAATTCAGAGGGAAAATAGTTCAGAACCATAATATTTCAATAAACCATATTTGACCATCCAACATCTAAATCAGGATCTACCAAAAAGAAAAAAAAAAAAAAAAGGGAAAAAAAATCCAAATCAGGAACATAAAGGTTTATATAATGACCTAATGAAGCACCTTAAGCTTATCCCAAGAGATAAGAAGTTGATATATATATATATATATATATATATTTCAACAATTAGGCAATGAAAGGAAAATATCTGCAATTGGACAAATTAGATCTTGTTAATTTCTTTATGAAAGGTTATCCAGTTCATTAAGGTTTTCTAACAAGTGTCCCAAGATAGTATCTTTTAGGAATGTTCCCAAAATATAAGCTTTAAAAAGCGAACTATCACAAGTATGACAACAGGGCTTCACCTCTTATCATGCTGGCCTCTTCGGCGTTCATTGGGGAACACAAAATATAGAAAAAAAGAATACCCTTTTGCAAGCCAGCACAGCTATATGTCTCAAGATAAACTCATTGTTCTCTCTTATAACGCTCAGGTCCATATGTGCTCAGTTTCAAATTGCCTCCCTATTCTATTGTTCTTTTAGTTAGAAAGAGATATTAAGGATTGGCTTTGGAGTATTCCAGCTCATTTATATAGACATCCGGTCAGTCTCCAACCTATTCGTTACATACCCAAAATCAAAATGGCAGGATTATCCACTTGTCAGAAGAAGCTATCCGTGCAAAGTTTCAAATGAAATTGTAGCAAACCTGATTTTGCTTTATCTTGAGATTTGACATACTATTGAGACGTGGGTATCTTGTCTAAAAGGGTATTTCATAGATGGCAACTTATATGTGAAAATCACAGCACAGACTTCAAGATCTCATAACGAATAACGAGAGACAGTATACAATTAATTTATTAACTTCCAGCAGCCATGTATTAGTATCACTGCATTTAGGCTTATCTGCTTGGATTCCTTTGACAACCTTCATTCCATCTTATTCTTTTTCTGTTTCATAAAATATAAAATCCCCTTTGACTTCATGAACTGATAAACCAGTATTCAACTATATCTTTTAGCACTCCATCTCTGAGAAGCTATGCTTGCTTGTATAACTGATTTACTGCCATTGAAGCGCTAGGGCTACTAGCATATCATTCTTTCTGATTTTAACTTTTTATTCTTCTTAAGAGTGCTAGAGACCACAGTCTCAGTATCTTTTGTTCCGCAAACAAAAACTGAAAGAACAAAATTAATATCTGCAAACCAACCGTCATATAAGCTATTAAAGTTCAATGACTTGCTTGTGATGAAGAAGAACACCCGAGACTCCATCTTCACCGCTGTAACAAGGGAAGAGAAGGAAAAGAAACAAGAAAAAACCGAAGAAAATCAGAACCAGCTCATAATCCCACCCCCCAAGAAAGCAAAAACACATTTCTTTCCCAATACTCACATAAATGGCTCATTCACATGATCTCCTGACAAATGCGTGATGCCTCCAATTGAGTTCTGCAGAAATTACAATTGTGACTGAATACATATGCACATATGTTACCTTCTCCTACAAGAGTGCAGTAAACCCATAAATAATAGAAAGTGCTTACCAGCCACGTTAAGAGAAGGCTGACCTTTGCCCGTTCCTTCCCAGTATTGACCAACTACAGTTGTAAATAAAAATGGAAAAAAAAAAAAAAAAAAAAAGCCATGTAAGTGAAACTACAAATGAATATCTACAAATACCTAATTGAATAAACCATCTTGGCTGTTTACATACTGGTAAAACTTGGTCTCTACCATCCTTTAAATTAAATTAAGCCCACCATTCAGTCAGATACAATGCAAGGTCTTAAAGATACCACAAAATGAGGGGGGGAATTATTTATTTTAAGATAATATTGTGATATGCTGGTCTATACAAATAATTGGGATTTCTACAGTACATGAACTTAGGACAGTAATAAACCATGTCCCTGCAAATGGAAGAGAGAAACATACAACTCTAAGCTCAAGAATATAAGAAATCCTTGAGCAAATAGTTCTTTTTATGCCACATAAAACCAGAAGCAGATTCTGAAATTGTATGGAAGTAGATCACAAATATGAATCATGAAACACCAACTCCTCAACCCACTTTTTTTTTTTTTTTTTTGCCTAAGGAACTAAAAAAACTCTCGCCATTTTCAGATAATTTACAAATAGATACCATGGGGGCATGAAACAGAAACCTACTATCCACTAGATAGTAATAAAATTGTTCAAGGCCAACTCCAAGAGAAAAGACAGCATAAAGAAATGAGGCGAGCAAATCAATTTGGAATAAAGAGAACATGAGGGGAAGCAAGGTGTGTGTGACAGAGAGAGAGAGAGAGAGAGAGAGAGAGAGAGAGAGAGAGAGAGAGAGAATAACACAATTCTAAAATAAAAGCATAAAGAAATGAGTTTGAGATTTCTAAAACCTTCTGGGTTACATCTGATTTGCAGGAATGAGAGAACACACAGAGTTAAAGAAATTGTGTGTACAAGGAAATTTACATACAGTATAAACAAAAACAGCTGCAGGCAGACTGCTCTCCATATAGTTGTGAGGTATAAATGGTGATATCTGACGGCAGGATATTTTTAATTCTGGATCTGGCTCACCTATATGTCAGGATAAGAACATTAATTTGCATAACAAATCCACCTCAGCAATTAGACAAGAACGTGTAAAATTACCATCATAAATTGTCCATGCCCTCGGAAACAATGCATGGTAAGTAGAATGCTGGCCATCAAGATTCCATCCCCAAGAAGATATACCTTGATCGCCAGACTTCCTGTGGCATAAAAACGGAGAACAATTATCTGCAGTGAAATCTTTTTACTTTCTATTTTAAAGTGAAAACTTGGTTCAGCATAGCTGTCGTTAAAAGGTGATATAATCAGTTTTTTCTCTAGATGGTATTATCATCAAATGATCAAAATTTTGGCAGATCTCTTTACAGGAGGACACTCTTATCATTTTTATATTTGCCGTAACAGCATTCATTGCAAAAGCATAGAGGTGATAAACATAAAAGAGTGGACAGTGCTCAAACTTCTATCATACAAAATATACGACCTAGGAGATCAGAAGAAGGCTGAAAAGGTAAACGGTTGAAAGCATAACTCGAAGTATGCCTCTAAGTTGTTAAAGTTATCGAGTAAATGAAGTTTACTCGTATATCACCAACTTGCATGTTTTCTAGAAAGTACCTGTCATTTACAATTGGAAAGTACCAACTCAATCAGTAACGATAAGTGAAAACTGCAACCCCACATAACCATTGCCAGAAAAGGTAACATAACTCGAACTATTACTTTGCATTTCCTCATAGGGCAGAGAGGAAAGGGAGGCAAGGCAAGGAACCAAAACAAAGTCATAAGGATGCAAGATTTATTGCGATCTAAACTAAAAGATTGCCGAATATGCATATAACACACACGCCCAAGGAAATAAAATGGAAATCCTTATCCAAGCCAAAACATGTGTCATAACTAACATATTAGTATTTAGGCTCTTACCCTAAACCTTCATGCTGGCCTGGGGCCAAGACGGATGCATAACTTTTATTCCCTCCATCCCGAGATATGAAAATCTGTGCACAAAAGAATTATTAGGACCAAACATGTCTAGATGGAATAAGGGATTTTCTCCATAACACAAGATGAATGCTTCTAGTGCCAGCATAAAATCCCCAATATGTTGGAACTGCTTACCGAGAATTGATTCGCCATGATGGGAGAAGTTTCGCATGCACCAGGAATAAGTTGGAAAAGCCTAAATTCACCTCTAAAACCTCTAGAAATGCTACCACTCCTGCAAAAACAATTATATTTTGAACTCATCATACAAATATACATAACAATGCAATGAAGAATTTCAGTCACAATACTTACCCCATCCCTCCAAGTGGAACACCAAGAGAATCTGAAGGCTTGCAACTTTCACGAGTAAAGGGGTCAATAGGTGCTTTCTGTATACACTCGGAATAAAGTCAGTTCAGATGCTCAAAGAAATCACTACAAGCTTCCAATTTTATTTCAAACTTCCAAAACACCTAGTTTACCATAAAAGTTAACAAATTTGCACATAACAGTGGGTTGAAAAGTTAATACAATGATTAAGACAAAAGGAACTTAGGAAAGTTACCCTTCCATGTGAGGCCTCCTCCCGTACATATGACCATAGACGTATTCCAAGTCGAACCTGAAGTCAATGTTCAGTATAATAACAAGCAATAAGTGTGATTTGAAGAAAGAATCATTTAAACTAAATATAAAGCCCTCTGAACAAAAAAACTTGGTTCCTTGAATAAAAGAGATTTACCATTTTTATAGCTTCCATAAATGTAATGCTGAATTCTTTAAGAATACTAGCATGAGAATCTAATTTCCTCCTCCAAGCTTGTTCTGGAGGGCTAGCACTATCAAAATCAAGCTGCAGAAAATAATGGAAGAAAATTCAATGCTATATTCCAGGACAATTCTAAGATGCAATGGCCCCATATCCAGAACATGAATAAGAAGTTAAAAAGAGATAAACAGGTAGACAAGTTATTTCCAAGTAACAAATAAGAAGATGAACGAAGAAAGTAACAGCCCTTTCATTCTTTATTCTATGTTAGTTACCAATTCAAGTAGTACAAAGGCAAACACCATAATAATCAGTGATCTAGCACTATTACATTGCCACTGGTTGTACAGTGAACATACTAGAAATTTGATGCCAATTTGAACATATCTTATTAGGAAATAAATTAAAGTGCCCCAGCCCATTCAAGAGCCCAAAATAGAGATGCAAATTCAGAGCTGAAAATGTTTCCTTCTTTGATAATATGATTAGGTACAAAGTTCACATGGTTTAAGAGTTTCCAACTATAATTTCTACTTACACTAAGCACTGCTTCATAAGTTAATTAGTAGATTTACTATCCATAATTTCGGATATCTCGTCAGCATCTCTAACAAGAGAGCTCTAAGAAATAGAGAAACATTACAAATAAAGATTTTGATTTATTGACTCGTAATTCACCTGAAAAACCTCCCGTAATGAATTTTCTCAACACTTCATCATATAAAGAGTACTTAAAAAGTTCATCAGAACTCTCAAATTTCAAGCCTAACTCAAATTGTGATAACAAAAAAAAGAAAAAAAAAAGAAGTAAATTCCATCAATTAGAAACAAAATAGCAGAGAAAAATTAATCCCATGGGCATCAAATACCAACCACAAGAAGACCGTATCTTATTCACATAAAAACCAATTTCATTCAGAAATAAGAAATTCATAAACTGTACAAAAAAACAATCTAAAAAGTTAATTAGAGTTACCAAATGTAGAGTTGATCGATTGATATACTCCTCCGGAGGCCATGAATTCTTTCTACAATGGAATAAATTTCCACTCACCATCTTCACTATACCTTCTGTATACTAAATGGCTAAAACCTTCAAGAGTTAACTTTCTTCTGAAAGTTTATGGCTCTGTTAAATCCCAAAAACCTCAAGATCATTGATCACATCCAAATACATAAACCCCACACATGTATGTATATTCAAGTCACCAAAAGTGCGTTCCCAGCAGAATCCAACAACCCAATAAGCCACCTTTTTAATCCCCCAAAAAGCCCAATCTTTGAAGATTCAATTTTGTCCAAAACTTCATTTACCTCCAAAACTAGACTTCCCCAAATACTTTTTATTGAGGTTTATGTATCAGGAGCTCAATGAAGTAGAGAGAGAGAGAGAGAGAGGGAAAGCTTAGTATTCGGGGGATCAGAAAGGAAACCAAAAACCGAAATTAAAGAATCAAGAAAATCTTGGGATTTGATTTTTCAAGACAGAGAGTAAAAAATAAAAGAAGAAAAAAGAATTTTTACCTCTTTTTTATTACTACTTTTTTTTCCCTATACAAGAAGCAAGGATTTTTGGAGTGATTTCTGGAAAGAGAATTAAAGAGGGGTTTCAACACCTGTAAGGACAGTCGGGAACTATTTGTACGCTTGCCAGGTGTTGGAATTATCATGTTTTTCTATTACTGCTTCGATTATAGTACCATCTTATTAAGGTTCATTACAACTCCGCATCTTTGTCACCCTACATATCTGCACAAATTACTGCATCTTTAGGTGTAGTGGGGCGGGGTGTGGGGAGAGGAGATGTTACTTGGTTGGAGGATAGCTGGGAAGTTTTGAATTGAATGAGACGAGTCAAGGAAAGAAACCAAAAGAGAAGGTAGGAAAGTTTGGCAAGGCGCCCTAAAAAAAAAGGATTTAGGTAATTTTATTTTGAAAAAATGATTATAAATAATTTTTTTAATTTTTATATCCAAACTTTATTTTTTATCTTTTATATGCATAATATTTTTATTATTTATGATCGTCGAGTACATATTTTAAAACATTATCTAATATATTTCTATTAATAATAATCTACTCTCTAGTACATTTCTTTTATTCGAAATATATATATTTAGCACTCACAAAAATACTATTAATTTAGGCATTTATACAAAATACGACTTAAGATAAAACATGTCTTATTCCACTTTATTCTGCCATGAAAGTGATGGTATGGTATGGGATAAAAATTGCAAGTTGTAAAAATGTTATCTCTACTATTATTAAAGGTTTTAGAAGCGTCATGTGATTTACACATTTGGGGTTTCTTCTTTTTTTGTTTTGTCTAATATATCCCTTACCAATTTTAAATGAATTTCTCATTGGTCATTTAAATGAATTAACTCTTTGACCATTTTAAATAAATTGTATATTCATAGAGTTGTAACTTACAGAGTATAGATTGTTATTTGTGGTAACTTTTTTCTGACTTAAATGGCTTAAATTGATTTTAATGAGAATAAATTAGAGAATTATTAGGTGTGATAGTGAAGGAAAATGATGTATTGTTTATATTTAATTCTTTTTGGTAATTCATGTAGAAGATCTTATCTTTAATAAGAAGAGAAAAAAAAATTGTAACCATCAAATATTAAAAGAATCTTTATCTTTACTTCTTCTTTACTATAATAAAAGTGTGGTAATGACACATGATGATTTATACTTTTTGGTTTTTTCCGTTTTTGAATGGATAAATTACCTTGATAGTAAAATTGAATAATGAGAATAAAGAGGATAAAATGATAAATTCATTATCTCTCCTTCAATAATTATTTTGACACATAATATTAATAAAAACAATAATCCTCACATTCTTTAATAAGAAGAGAAAAAAAGTTTGTACTATCAAACATTAAAAAAATGAGTAATAAAAAAAGTTTGTAACTTTCAAATATTTAAAATGAATGTGCATATAAAAGGAAATGTAGCAGGAATTGCGTGCTCTTTTTTTATTGCATGGCCTTTATTACTAAAAAGATATAATAAGAAATATAGGACTTTTCTTGTTTAGTATTGTTTTGGCTTCGCTCTATCTTGCTGGTGCAAAATCTACCACAAAGTAAAAGAAAGAAAATGAATGAAGGAAGAAGGCATTAGCATTAGAAAGACTACAGAGACATTCTAAGTTGACTACAATACAAATCATAAGCTACCGCTCATGCCAAGAGGGATAGACTTTTTTATGTCGAAAGCCCCAAAAATTGGCTATCTTATAGCAACAACTATAACACAAGCCTACTCAACTAATCTCATAAGTAAATGCCCGTTCGCGATAGGCTATATTCTTTGACCAGTTTAATGTGTATGCTTTTTTTGACTTGGGCACCTCTTATTTCTTTACATGATCAATGAGCTTTCTTGGAGATAGAAAATGTATAAAAAAACTAAGAATCTTCCTGATACTAAGAGAAATATTTAGCATATAATATAAAAAATGTTTGAAGAGATTCTGAATCAGTTAGCATTTCAGATAGTTCTCATTAGTTTTGTTCTAATCTTAGCATGAATCAGTTAGGACTGTTTCAGATCCTTCCTTTCTGTATACATCTTGTAGTACCATTATGGCTACTTTTTGGTTACTTATGGTTCTCGTATAATTTATATCAAGTTCTGCAAAGTACAAAGTTACTCTATATGTGTGATTTATCAGAGTTTAAGCAACCTCTTTATGGTAAAATATGCATGTGTTTAATTGTTTCCCTCTAATGCATAGAATCTCCACATAACCTATTTAGGGTTTTCGCAAAGAGTTGTTTACTTTTTAAAATGAACATTTTTTTTAAAGAGGATAAAAAGATAAAAAAAAAAAAAAAAAAAAAAAAAAAAAAAAGCTTATAACTTTCAAATATTAAAAAATTGAGTATATATTAACTATATTTAAGTATTAAGTAGAAGCATCTACTATTATAAAAATGTGGTTAATGAGAGTAAACACGATAAAAATACAAATGCATTATCTCTTCCAATAATTATTTTGGCACATAATATTAATAAAAAAATATAATAATAAAAGTGTAGTAAGGGGTCATGGTGATTCACTAATTGACTCCTTTTTTAAATGGATAAATTTAACTTTGATAGTAAAATTGAATAATGGGAGTAAAGAGGATAAAATGGTAATGCATTATATCTCTTTCAATAATTATTTTGGCACATAATACTAATAAAAACAATAATCCTCTTATTCTTTAATAATAAGAGAAAAAAAGTTTGTAACTATCAAATATTAAAATAATGAGCACTACAAAAGTTTGTAACTTCCAAATGTTAAAAGAATGAGTATATATTCATTACATTTAAGTAATAAGTACAAGCCATCACTAAAAATATACTAAGTATCTACTATTATAAAAGTGTGGTTACTGAGAGTAAAGAGGATGAAAGGCAAATTTATTATCTCTTCCAATAATTATTTTGGCACATAATATTAATAAAAGTAAAAAAAATAATAAAAGTGTGGTACGGAGTCATGGACTCATGGTGATTCACTTTTTGGTTTCTTCATTTTTTGAACGGACAAATTTAACCTTGGTAGTAAAATTGAATAATGAGAGTCACTACAAAAAAATGGCCGAATAGCGACCACAGAAAGCGGTCTCTAATTGGTTACAACAGCACAATTAGCAATATATTTGCGACGGAACAGGCCCGTCGCTAATCGCAGAACACCAGTTGCGACCGACATTTTCATCGTAAACATAAATTTGCTGCAGATTTGCGATCACTCATTGCTTGACCCGTATCCGTAACTTAGTGATCGTTTTTCGACAGTTGGTCGGCATTTCTCGCGCCAAAAAAATTGGCAGCAATTATGGTGACAGACCACCCGCATCGCAAAGTGGTTGGTAATTCTCCATTGTGACTGAAGCACGTTCGTCGCAAAATGGTCCCAATGTTCTCGTGAAAATTTGGCGCCAAAATTGTGACGGACATTTTGGTCACTAATTGTTCACAAATTGCTGCTTGCTTTTGATTTATGACAAGCTTTTTGGGTCACAAATTTGTCGTAATTTGTTGCATTTTTTTTTAGGTTGATTTTATATTGTTTTATCGTTTTTGGATCGTAAAACTCGCTAGTTTTCGTTATCTTTTTAAAAGACCTATTTGGTCGCTAATCGATCGCAACTATATATCCATCATTTCAAATTTGCAATATTAAAAAAATCACCCTCAAAATAAATAAGAAACATTAAATAACATTTATATAAAGAAAATTACCATTAAACATGCCCTAAAATTGAATTCATATCTAAAAAACTTCCAACATCATCATAAACGACAATCATTATAAAATAGTATCAAACCACTACAAAATTATAAAATATAAAATATTATCGAATATCATAAATCATAAATATTAACCATCCGAAAATGAAAACTAATTAGGAGGAAGATGGTCGTCATCGTCACCTCTCGTGTCGTCATCCTCACCTCTTGGTCCGACATAGCTTGTTCCCTCACTGCTAGGATAGCCAGACATCTGCCAATTGGGAGGTGGCACAAGAGATTCTAATTCACTCATAGTGATACCTATCGCATTAAGGGGGGCAGCTACTGCTTCATGCAAAATGTAGTTTGCGTAAGCAATCCGTTATTGGACCTCTGGTTTGACAGCTCGACTACTTCCTCAGCAGTGACCCTCCGCTATATTTCTGTCTCATATACTCAATCAATATTTGGTCGCAATATTTGCGACCAAGCGATTCGGTCGCAATATTTGCGACCAAGCGATTCGGTCGCAATTGACCGTTGCTATTTGATGTTTTTTTTTCTTGTTGCGAGTAAAGAGCATAAAATAGTAAATTCATTATCTCTCTTTCAATAATTATTTTGGTACATAATATTAGTAAAACAATAATCCTCACATTCTTTAATAAGAAGAGAAAAAAATTGTAACTATCAAATATTAAAGGAATGAGTACAAAAGTTTTTAACTTCCAAATATTAAAAGAATGAGTATATATTCATTACATTTAAGTACAAACTAGTATTAAAAATATACTAAGTATCTACTATTATAAAAGTGTAGTTAATAAGAGTAAAGATGATAAAAAGGTAATAAAAAAAGTTTGTAACTCGCAAAATATTAAAAAAATCATCACTAAAAATATATTAAGTATCTACTATTACAAAATTGTGGTTAATGAGAGTAAAGAGGATAAAAAGTTTATAATTCCCAAATATTTAAAAAATAAGTATATATTCATTATATTTAAGTATTAGGTAGAAACCATGACTAAAAATATACTAAGCATCTACTATTATAAAAGTATAGTTAATGAGAGTAAAGAGGATAAAAAAAGGTAAATTCGTTATCTCTTCCAATAATTATTTTGCCACATAATAATAAAAGCAATAATCCTCATATGCTTTAATAAGAAGAGGAAAAGAGTTTGTAACTACCAAATATCAAAAGAACAAGTAATAAAAAAATTTATAACTTCCAAATATTAATAAGTATATATTCAAAAGAATAAGTATAAACAAGTATTAAAAGTGTATATATTTTAGAAGTTTGCAAAAATAAGTATATAGTCACTACATTTAAGTATTAAGTACAAACAACTTCTAATAATATAGTATTAGTGAACCTTGGTAGTATAACTGAATAATGAGAGTAAAAAAATAAGAAGGTAAATTCATTGTCTCTTCCTATGAAGAAATTTAAGTACAAACCATTACTAAAAATATACTAAGTATTAAGAGCTTGACAGGTAAGAAGGCCTAATAACATATTAGTGATTAATAATTTTCAGTTATGTTTCTTCATATATAATGACCATGAAAATCATTTAAATTAAAACAATTTCATGAACACATAATAGTTGACATAGTATATAAAAATGAGGCAATTCTAAGTATTAAATAGATGAAGAAGTTTGGAAAAGGAGAATTTGAAATATTAAAGAGATACATGAGTTAATACGAAAAAAATGTTCCAAATATGAAAGAGAAAATTGAAAATTCTTCAAAATAAACTAAATATAACTGTATTATAAAAGATACCATGAAAAAAAAAAAGAGAAATTAGTTATACATAGCCTTAAACTACTTTTATTTTTCAGTTTATAATCAAGAACATTTATTTTATCATTTTGTAGGTACGAAATATATTTTAACATTACAAGTATAACAATTAAAAATTTTCATAATGGAATTCGATGCATTTTGACATATACATCTAATAGAATGTTAAAAAATAACTAACATAATAATAATCAATTAAAAAATAATCAATTATTTTAAAAAAAATTCTAATTTTAATTTTAACAAAATTTTATTATCTGCGTATGCATGCATATGATATTAGTATATATAAAAATAAAAAAGATTTATAAATAAAAGTTTTCATAATGGCTAAGTATTTTACATGTAATGTAACAATTATATTCAAAGTTAAAATTTTATTTGAATTATAGAAGGAAAGACCTATCCTAAATTACAATATTTTCTTTTTCAAAATTTTTTTTTGGCTGAGTCCCTTTTTCTAAAACTAAAACTTTTGTTTTTTGAATATTTTTCCCTGGAATTGTTTTTGGAAAATGAAAATCACATTATCAAATGTCAAGATCTAATTCATTTTTTTTTTTCAAAAACTTTACTTCTAAAAGAGTGCATGTCTCGATTATTTGCCCGCGATGTCAAAAAAGGGAGGAAGATGCGAGGGATACTCTCTTATCATGCATTTTTGCTTACGAAGTTTGTAATCTTTCCTCATTTTCCCATCTTATTCGAGATATTAATGCACAAAACCTCAACTTACACTATATCTTGCAAAAGATTGTGTCTCTACCTTCTTTTAAGAACTGTCTTTTTGCTTGCATCCTTTGAGGATTATGGAATAGTAGAAATTCCTTTATGTTCTAGGAAACTAGTACACCTCCTAATGAAGTCCTTCAAACTGCAAGATAACTTCAAAAGAGTATGAAGCTGCAAACTCCATGCCGATTGGAGAATTCTGCAACAACGTACCTCTACTCCTACTTTGCAGGACCCAAAAGGAAAACAGGTGCAAGGGGACTTACGGCTCCAAGAGAATTCAATAATTGCATTTTCATCTAAGATACCCTTGCAGCAGACACTGACATAGGCTGGCACCTGCTAGTTGCAGGACAACTAAAGTTTAATGTCGATGCTGCCTGGAAAAAGAAAGTTGTTAGGATAGGAGGCCTATTGCGGAACCATGAGGAAAGATCCTTTTGGCTTTCACTAAGTAACTCTCAAACTCTTCTTCAATAGAACATGCAGAAGCTTAGTACATCCTCGAAAGCCTTAAACTAGCAGACCAGTTCAACTATTCAGGGCTTTTTTTTGGAAAGCAATTGCAAAAGTATAGTTGATAGTTTATTATCTTATGATTCACATCTTAGCATGTTATGGCATATTCATAGTCAGACTAGAGGCTTCTTAGCTAAATTTCATAACTCTATATCATATGTTAAAAGGGCTAAGAATGTTCTTGTGCGCAGCAGGCTATCTTAATTTATCCCTCAACATTTGTCTGGAAGTGGTCCCTCTTGTTATTTCTTCTGTCGTTCAGACTGATGATTGATGACTTTTTTTTTTTGAATCATCATCATTTTATTACTAAGATAGAATATCTTGTTTTACATAGAAGTACAAATGGTGTGATACTTCTTCCATTCCAATGATGACTTATAAATAGGAGAGAGATGAAAGAAGGGCAACTCATATATTTGTTTTCGTTAAATTGTTATCATTTTCTTAAAAAAAAAAGTGTTAATACGAAAAATTTATTGTGTGAATAGCAAATGATTGAGTATTTTAATTTATGAGTAAGAAAGATTAGAGTTTAATTCCATGGTTATAAAAAGAACTTAAGCTAAAAAAAATAAGAAAACTAACTTTGGCACTATTAATTATTTTCATATAATTGTGATACATATTTCTTGATTCATCGAAGAATTAAGAATGTAAATATTGAATAAGGTGAAATTTTGATTTGGATTATTTAGCTATAACTTTTAGGACTTGGTATATAAAAATTATATGTTCGCCACTCAGATTTTTAATTTAACAAGGTGTACTTCTACCGTCAAATTATTGCATACTAGGAAAAAATTACTTTTTTTAATAAAAAAAAAATTACCTTTACCTAATCGAATTTCTATTGTGCGAGAGACTTTCCACAATTTTGAAAATTGAGGATGAAGAAGAAAAGCGTTTTGATGATTTCATGGATGTTGGGTGGGTGGGGGCCAATAACAGGTCACCGAGGGGCTATAACGAAATTTGGGCCCCACTGAGGTCGGGAAAGGACATCCTTTTTGGACCAAAACTTCGCCTCCATAAAAACTTTTTATTTTTTGTGGACAAATAATAAATGAACAAATTCCTTTAAAATATAAATCAGCATTTAGCCACACAAAAAAAAAAAAAAAAGGGAATTTTCAGCACGAGGATTGACACTTTCTACACATACAAGATAAGAAAATATTTTTTCAAAAAAAATATTAAAATCGAAAAAAGATAAGAAAATATGGCCACTCAAGTTGGTCCTTTTACTTCCTTGGTCAACACCAAGAATTTAAAAGCATGAGCGATATGCAAGACTCTGAAAGGTAATTAAATGTGATTTTGGGCGTTTGTATCTCGCTTTTCAATTCTCAATAATATAAAATTATATTGATTTACAACAGAGCGAAAAATATTGTAATTACTTGTACTGTAATTAATAATTATCTTTACAAAATAGTTGACAATAATTATTATTTTAAATAATTTGCTGATACTGATGTAAGTAAAGACAATTTTGAGTGAGACCAATCGAATCTACAAGAACAACATATAGGAGGAGGATCACAAACTGATAAATCCTTTATACTTAATTTGCAAAAAGATATTGCTAACTAATTATTTAACTTGAGAATTTAAATATTTCTACATGTATGGCTTTCAAGATATAATAAATGTAATAGTTTATTGATAGTATAGTCAATGTTTATTTATTATGATTTTGTAGAATTCCCAATTTGATTATATATGTATATATATAAAGATAAAATAGTAGAAATTACAATATTTAGAATTAAGTTTACTATATTATTAAATAGTTTAAAAAAATTTAACATTAAGATTCAGACAGCACCAGATAAATTTGTAGACTTAAAAAATTCATATGATTATAATGTATCGGTTATAAATTTCAGCATTCAAACTTCAATTTTCAGAATTTAGTTTTATCAAACAGGCCCTAAGTATACCATTTATAAGTCATAATAAAAGGTCTAGCTTAAATAAGAAATATTTTTTTAATTTTTTTATATCAAGAATGTGATTCGAACCATATCGAGGATGTTTCTATCGTTAAAGTATTATATAACTAAAGTATTATATAGTAAGGAGTGTTTCTACCACTAAAATAAGACATGTTTTCGAATATTAATTACTAAAATTTATTTTAAATTATTAAAAAATAATTTTTGAAATCATATTTTTAAATTTAAAATTAATATTTTTCAATACATATGATTAATTAAAGTAATAATGATAGTAGTCACTATAATAATTCAATTAATTAAATTTTAGTTTTTAAAATTATTTTTGGTGTTCTCGCATATGATTTTCCCTTCACATACAAATGACAAATGACGGTATGAAAAGATTTGTGAATTGAAAGAAGAAAAAGAAGGGCAGTCAAATAGGGAAATTGTACCTTTATGGATGGGGAGAGATGCATGAGGAACATGCCAAACCTTGAATTTACGATTTGCCCTTGGAAAGATTATCTTGCTGGCTTTTATTATTATTATTATTATTATTAGTTTTCCCTTTTTTTATTATCAGTGACAGATTATCAAACTTAATTGGCATAAAACAACTATAGAAGACTTCTATCTCATCATTTTCTTCTTCTTCTTCTTTTTGTACAAAACAAGAAAAGGAAATGAAAAAAGGAGTAAAGGTCAAAGGTTAGCTAAAATAACGGCCGGAGTCAAATACACCTTCTAATCTATCTTATTGTACATATTTTTTATGAATAATTTTTTAATATAAGTCTTATATAATAAAAATAAACCTTAAAACTTTAAAAAATAAAATCTAAAAAAGAGTTATTATTAAATAGAGTAATAAATAGTGTATTACTAGATATACTAAACAATCCCAAATGTTGAAATAATTCCTTCACATTGTTTTTTATTTGTTAATTTCACCGATATAGGTATTCTTTTATTTGTTATACTGTGAAAATACTAGTAACATCTTTAATAAACCTTTTTATTATACCTTTTCACAAAAATAAATTTCAACCCCTTTTAATTCTTTTTGAAAATTAGATATAAATATCTACGAACAATTTTAACTTTTAGATTTATAACCATAAACTTCTATTTATCTTTTTCTAATCATACCATGAACTATTTTATTTTTGTAGTTATAACCACAAACTTTGATTCCATCTTTTTCTAACCATAAACTTTTTTTTTACCTCTCAATATAGCCATGAACTACTTTAATAAATTGCTATATTTGAGAGGTAAAAAATAGTTCATGACTATTTATAGGAAAAACAAAATAGTTCACCATGTTAAAAAAAGATAAAAATCAAAGTTTGAAAAATCAAAGTTTGAGACTATAAACAAAAAAGTAAAATAGTTTATGATTAGAAAAAGATAAAATAAAATTTTATGATTATAAACAAAAAATTAAAATAGTTTATGGTTATTTATAGTTAATTTATCGTCTTCTAATGTATAAACTTGTGCAAATAATAATAAGGAGAGATTAATATGAAAGGCATTCTAGCCTATATAAAAAAAATTTAAAAGTTTATATTTTTAAAAGAGTGATATGTTTAAAAAAGAATATGTAATATATGGAAGGTTAACCATTAAAAAAAAGATGAAATTGCATGTTGTCAATGTTAGCAATCACTTTTATGTATATGTAAGAAATTTTTTTTTTTCTTTTTTCCCCTTCATAATTCATAAAAGGTTAAAGATATCAAATATAGTGATATTAGGGGCGAGGTGTGATGGTCCAAAATTCATGCAAATTTTATTTTTTAACATGTGAAATTTTTGATAGATCATTATTTTAGGTAAAAATGACCAAAGCATGCACTACAATAAAAATAATTCTTCCAAATAGCCTATCGCAAAATGAAAGCTAAAATAAAGTTCTCCACTCTTTAATGTTGCAGAATGTATTAATGATCAAATACATAAAGTTCTCCACATCTTACTTTTTAACTCATCTTGAGAATGTTATTGATGGCCTAACTAACATTTCCTGTGGCTTTCTTACTAGCTTCAGGTATCAGTCCTTTTCGATATTTTATAAAAAGACAACTTAAGTGGTTACAAATTTTTTTTATTCGTAATCTGGCTATAACGTACAATGTTTGTACGTTATTCATTAGGATAACGCATAACAGCTGTGCGTTATCACTTAATTACAATTTTTTGGTTTAATCCATCGATGTGACACATAATGCACAAAAGACATAAGTTATAAACCAGCAATAACGCATAACTTTTGTGCGTTATCAGTCACATCAGTTTTTTTTTTTTTCAAAACTCAAAATTTCTTTTTTTTTTTTTCAAAATTTATAGTTATATAATTTTTTTAAAAAGACAATATTATTTTATTTGACCTATTTTGATGTATTTTTCATGATAATATTTATAACAATTTTAAAAGAAAATGCGTTTAACTTTTAACAATTTTATTAAAAAAATTATGAAGAAGTAATTTAAAGTATTGTAAATTTTACTATCAAAATTTAGAGTAATGAAAAAGTAGTTAGAAGAAATTCAAAGAAAAATTTCATTAATAGAAACCCTAAAATATTACAACACTTTCAATAAAACAAACTTATGCATTGCTTGAATAAGAGTTATTACAATTTTTTCTATTATGTCCCGGCATGTGACATCTGCCACATCTTGGGGGAGAATCCGAATTTTGATAATCCATTTCTACCCGAAACCTTGTCCCCTGTTTCCTGCCCCTCATGTTTGAAGGATGAAATGTTAAATTATAAGGAGCAGCCCTCTAAAAGTTCTCATGCCCGACCGGATGAAAATTCGATTGGTATGTTCTTCTGTACGTTTCTCACGAATATATATCCGGCACATAAGTATCTTCTCTCGTACTATTTTCTCTATAAACTGCAAGAGCATGAGAACAAGACAATGTATATGCTTGCCATTTACAGCAACTACATGATTTATTATTCATTCTTAATGTATATACGTTATTGCCTGTACTATCAACGTGTATCAGAGATCTGACCATGTATATTCCTTTTCGCGGATTGTAAGTTGTAACTTTTTAGTCTCTTGATTTTAATTCAATCTGCATGAACTTATCAAAAACTCTGGTCGGAAACGGATGCACACAGTTTTGGGCCTCTTCACAATGTTGGTTGAAGTACCTAATAATTTTGTTGAATATTAATTCAAATAGGGCTTTTAAACGTAAGACCCTAGCTTTTTTTTAACATACTGTTAAGTACTTCTGAAATATTAGTTTTCATCATTCCATGTTTGTGCCCGCCATCATCCAATAATATCCATTTGTCCAGGTCTATCTTTAACAAATAAATGTAAGCATCAACATTTCTTTTTTGGATCTCACGCATAACACGGTCAAATTTTCACTGCTTAGATTTCATTTCGGCCTGCCACATTAAGCTTTTTAATTCGGTGTTCTTGAAGGTCTTGTTGAAATTTGCTCGAATATGGCGTAAACAAAACCTAAGAACTGCAAATGGAGGTTGCCACAAAGCTTGATTTTGAATAGCAGATAAAATCCCTTTGTGGCGATCCGAAATAAGACATACTTGCCGATCTTTGACAACATGTTCCCGTAGATGTTTGAGGAACCAATTCCAACTTTCGAACGACTCCTTATCAACAATTGTAAATGCAAGTGGGAACAAATGATTTTTGGCATCCCATGTATTTGTAACTAACAGCACGCCCTTATATGGTCCTCGTAAGTGAGTGTCATCCACAGAAATCACCGGCCGACGAAATTGAAAACCGTCTATACAAGGAGAGCAACACCAAAAAAGAAATTTGAAAACATAGTTTGGGAGACTGCTCGTTCTGTGATGAAAGAACTCGTAGACAGTCCCCGGGTTTGAATCTTGCATTGCCTGTAGATATTTTGGTAGAATATTAAAAGTTGACTCACAGCTGCCGAAAACCCTCTCTATTGCAAATTTCCAAGCATACCATGCCCTTTTATACGTACAACCCGTTTGAAATAATACTTGCACTTCTTGGATGACGTTTAAGACATGTATCTCTGGATCGTTGGCAACAAGGTATGATATTGATCTTGAAATAATTTTTGAAGACATATTTCGGTATTTGTTTTGTTGAACCTGTACAAGGCATGTGTATTCCTTGACGAATCTGGTTATTTCCCAACGACGTGAGTTGCTTTCTTTTTAGTGCGAATGTACCATAAAAAGTAATTAGAGTCACTATGATAGTAACATTTTGCTGTCCATTGATCATTTTTACTTTTCACAACTCTACATTCTCGGCGCATCCGAATCGACCACTTCTGAACCACACTTATTGCTTAGACTTTGTCAATGAATCGCATGCCGAGCTGAATATCAGTCATCGAATAGTTCCAATCGAGCAATCTTAGGGTTCTATATTCAATAAGGTCGTCTATTTGCTCACCCGAGCCCATATCTAGGAATGCTTTAGACTGTGTGTAATCATACCTTTAGCTGTTGAACCATTGGCTACTCTGCCATTGAGTCACTGTATTTTCAATGACAGGGTTTACGGGAGTTTGTATGTCTTCTTCCCTAGCATCAGTGTTATCATCGTCATCAGATTCACTAGATACGGCATAATCTTTGTTAGAATGGTCATTTTCATCATTATCTTCATCAACAGTTGGGTACAACATAGACGGTCATCAGAAACCATATGTGTTATTACTGTGACATGTTCCGGAATGTGTGCGGTATTTGTGTTATTACTGTGAAACTGTCTGTGGTTGGATCAGAATGAATTCAACGAGTACGTGAATCCCTTCTTTCGCTAAGTTGGGTCTAATGGTCCAAATAACACATTTCGTTTTCGTTGTTCATGCTGTATAAAGTAAACTAAAACATATGATACTCTTCATAGAATGAAGGCACCCTTATTGTCATTCAAAAGCTCCAAAGATTGGGATTCATATCTCGATGTATCAACATTTTTCTAACAAGTTCAGGATGTGTTACCATTCGGTTGAAGGTCCAACTTTTCTTCACCAATCCTTAGAAATAAGGACCATACACATATCTTGCAATCTTCGAATCCCAAAATAACACAACTCTAACTGGGTGAGTTGCATCCATGTCTAATTGTTTGTTATGGATGTAGATGTGAAGTTAAGGAATTTAGAAATAGAATAGGAAGGAAAGTTGAAGATATGAAGTTGTGATAGCTGAAATTGGGTTTCATGCTACCGTATATATAGGGGTTTTAGGGTTTTTAGAAATGGGTAATATTATGACCCGTCCAATCATCAAATGAGCTTGTTGGGGAGAGGTTGGAATTTTTTAAAAATATTGCCAAGTCAAAGAACCCACATGGGCTTGTCGGGATGAGGTCAAAACTTTTTTGATAAGATTTTTTCCGAGTTGTCACATTAACCCACATGGGCTTGTCGGGAAGCGTATTAAACTTTTTTAAATTATTTTCGAGTCAAAGAGCCCACATGGGCTTGTCAGGAAGCGTATTAAACTTTTGACATGACAACACAAAATAATAGAGCCTGCTCTTGAATTATTACCAACATTGCCATGTGATGACATGACAAGACGAAAATAAATATGCTAAACCGGTTTGAAAAATAAACATAATATAAAGAAGGGTTAACTTGATAATATGAATAAATTTGAAGTTACAAGTTAACGAAATAAAACCCTAAAGTTAAAGAAATGAAACCTTAATTACGGAAAATGAAAACCCTAAAGTTAAAGAAATAATTTTACTACATAAAATGAAGGTACAACTTACAGAAATAAACCATGAATACATGAAATAAAACCTTGAAGTTAAAGAAATGAAACCTTAATTACGGAAAATGAAAAACCTTAAAGTTAAAGAAATAATTTCATTACATAAAATGAAGGTACAACTTACAGAAATAAAACCCTGAATACATGAAATAAAATGCTAAAGTTAAAGAAATGAAACCCTAATTACGAAAATGAAAACCCTAAAGTTAAAGAAAAAATTTCATTACACAAAATGAAGGTACAACTTATAGAAATAAAACCTGAATACATAAAAATGAAGGGTTCTAAAATTAAATAAATAAAACCCTAAATACATAAAATAAAAACTCTAAAGTTAAAGAAATAATTTCATTACATAAAATGAATGTACAACTTACAGAAATAAATCCTAAATAATGATCACTAGGATCATAAGACCCTAGATCTTCACGTCCACGTCCTCCAGATCCTCACCTCTCTCTCCTCCACGCGGTCTGCATGTCCTTGTCTGCTTGGATGAGGAGGGGCAGGAGCTCGCTCTCCACGTACCCTGCCACCAGGCATTCTATGAGCGCTCCTCTTAACTCTACGAGTACCACCATCCGGTTCGGGCTCCGAGGGACGACAACGCGATGGCTGCACTAAAAATGTTTGCTGAATATTATGCTAAAATGGAGTGCAACCCAAGGTACCACCAATAGAAACCATGCACTTGCGGATGACGGTCTGGACTTTCTTTGCAAAACTAGCGATCTGTGTCGGAGATGATGGTGGTCCCTGTATAACCCATGTAGCCATGTCATCTACCTCCTGCAGCATGGAAGTCTAAAAACAAATAGTTAGATGTCAATTATAAGTCAATCAAATGCATAAAAACCAAATGTAAAATTATTTTACCATCATCCGTCTGTCGACCCCAATACACTGGTATCTAATGGTCTGAGTATCACGATTTGTTGGATTAGTGATGCAGACTCGCGTGATCTCCCGATACCATCTAATGTAATCGTCTCTAGGTGATGATAAATCCTCAACTGGTAACATAGGGCCATCCCTAATATGCTGTCTCCACTGATGGCAGATCTCCACATGGCTAGCATGCTGCGTCGCCCAATATGTGTGATCATTTCCTCTCAGTTGTATTCGATGCAGATCAAGCCAAGTATCACATGGAGGCGGTATAGGCTGATCATGTGCAAACTGTCACATCACACGCCCGGGATGGTGATACTTCACTATCTCATAACATATGAGTGGCACTTCTGCCCGCCACAGGTCAGAAGGAACTAGTCCACGACCATGATAGAGCAGCCATACAAACTATTTAGCAAATTAAAATATTTAAATAACAACCATTTAAAAAATTAAATAAAATCCTAACCCAATATATTTTAAAGCCGGACTTGATCGGATGGCATAAAATCTAACTGATCTCTATACATAACTAGCACGTGAGTCTGTAGCTGGCTGCAGTTAAACGATGTGCACCACATAGCACCAAGTGGAGCAAGAGGATCTAGCTGAACATGTCAGAGTAGCTGAGGTCGCAATATAGGAATACACGACCAAGCACAAATCTGAAGTAGGATCAGGACTCCCCCTATCTGTTATGCACCCCCTAAAGCTGCCGTGCACAAATGCCTATATAAAAATCCTAATACATAACTACCCCAATTGTAAGTGCCGATGGCCTCAAAATTCTCCAACAAACTGGAGTAGCAGACGTGAACCAAGCTGCTCGAGAACTCAGGGAGTATATGACCTCCAAGAAGTAAGAAAATAAATCCATGGACACGCAAGATTAGGTCATCATCGCTCTTTGATTCGATAAAATCTTTCAAGATCCAAACCTCTAGAGGTTCCTTCTTAACCCTGTATCTGGAAAAGCGAGGGACCACCGCATACCAATTAATCTCTCGATCACCTCAATCCAATACTGCTTCGGGTATACACTCCAACTAGGACCTGTAACAGGCAACTCCTCTATCCGTAAACCCCATAAGACGTTTACATCCTGTAGAGTTACAGTCACTTACCATAAGTCGGGTGGAATGTGTGGGTCTCAGACCTCCAACGCTCAACTAAAGCAGTAATGAGAGCATGGTCGAGACCTATGTAACCACATCTAAAAACTCCCCCTAACCCCGTCCTATCAATAATATCAATCAACCTATAAGGAGCTCCACTATATGCCTGAAATAGATTTCTGTCGAAACGTCTACACTAAAGATCAGTAATAGACATCTCATAATCCCCACCCCATATCAACCTAGACCTTTGCTCATGTAGTCTCGTCAATACATCAGGGACTATGGGACCTAGATGGACGTGTGCTGGGACTTCTTCCATGTACATTATTTATAGTAAAATTAGAATATTTACAATTTGAGGTTATACACTTTCTAAATTTATCAATAAGGGTTTAGAATTAAAATTAGAATATTTACACCAAAGTATTATTGCACACCCTAGTCGTGTAGGGTTTAGGGTTTTTAGGGTTTCAATATTACGGTTTGAGAGTTTTAGGCTTTTCAGTGATAGTACAAATCTAAATTTAAATGTTTACGAGTTTAGACTTTAAAAAATAAAAATTTTTGAATAAAGTATAATTCCAAACTTTATAAGATTTATTATTTATGGTTCAATTATTTTAAGGTTTACAGTTTCATAGTTTGGGTTTTAGGGTCTTTAGAATTCCAATGTTACAGTGAAGTATTATTACACACTTTCTAAGATTTATAATTTAGGGTTTCAATGTTACGCTTTTAGATTTTCAATGTTACGATTTTACGATTTAGGGTTATACACTTTCAAAGTTTAAACCTTCACGGGTTTAGAACTTCAAGTACAATATTTAAAATAAATTATTATTACATAATTTCTAATGTTCATGGTTTTGGTTTTGGAGTTTAGTTTAAAAAAGTTTAGAGTTTTAGGGTTTAGTGTTTAATATATCAAGTTTAGGGTTTTTATGATTTACAGTTTAGGATTTTAATATTAGGATTTTAGGGTTTTAATCATATACATGCTATATTTTATAGTTTAGAGTTTCATGATTTAGGAATTCAATATTAGGGTTTTAGGGTTTAGTCTGTGTTTTTCCTTTTTTTTCAAAATAAAAGTCTTCATAAACTTAAATACTAATAACATAAAATTATATAAATGCTAACAATACAAGATTATTGAAATTAAGGGAACAACCTAAACATGCTAATAATATTTTACAAAAAATAAACAATCACGATTTATGACAAAAACAAAAATAAATTATATAACCTATATCAAATCACCAATTTCAATACATTTACAATAGAAACAACTATCTATACACAGAAATTTACCATAGCAACTCTAACATAATCATAAAAGCCCTAACTAGAGAAACAAACTACAAAAAATTGATCAATTATCCAAATAAATTCATAAAAGTAATTCATCCATTTCATCAAATCACATTTGCAATAGAAAAAAACACAATTAGATTAATAAAATAATCAAACATATACAAATTTATCAATAACAACAAGTTTAAACATAAATCCGAAACCCACATTTACAAAAATAAATTACTAAAAATTGAAAAATAATCCAAATAAAATTCATAAAAATAATTCACAAAAATAAACAACAATTTTCATATAAATAATAATAAAAATTAACACACAATATACAAAAAATTTAAAACAATTATAGACATAAAAATTTACTGAAAATTTGAAATGAACACACAACCGTTGAGCTTTCTCTACCGTTCTCCACTCCAAAGCTCTAAAAACCTTCGTACTCCAAGGGAGGTGTGGCCGACCCAAAATTAAATTTAAAAAATGGAACCAAATTGTGAGAAATTTTGACTGTAAATTTCGAAATACAAGGAAAGAGAAAAAGAGGAAGAGAACAAAAGAAGGAGGGAAGGAGGAGGAGCTTCTCCAATCGAGCAGCGGCAGAAATGGTTTTCGGAGCTTCTGCGAGTACCGAGCAGTGGCAGAAATTTTTGAGAGCAGTGGCAGAAATTGAACAAAGAAAGAAAGAAAGAAATGGGAGTTGCGGCTAGGTTGCAGAACTTTTCTCAACATGATATCACACAACCATTGTGCGTTATAGTTTAGAATAACGCATCACAGTTGTGCATTATTTCTGACTATAACACGCAATCGTTGTGCGTTATTGCCTACCTCAACACCAAACCGCCACGTCCTCGCCACGAAGTAAACAAGATTATTGTGCGGATTAAACTACTCATTAGTTATAACGCACAACCGTTGTGCGTTATCATTATTATTAACACACAACCATTTTGCGTTATGACCCGTTTAGGGATTAAAAAAAAATATTGGCCACTTCAGTGGCTATTTTCAAAAAAATGGCTAATTCTATAAAAAAAACCGTCCTTTTCGGACCTTCCTTCCAATCTGAAAGGCCTTTGCCGGCTTGATACAAGTGCTACTCCATATATCTGGCGGTACAAACGGTGACCGGATTTTCTTGTTTTGTTTTTTGTTTTACTTTATTTTTTGGTCTTTTGCTTTCTTATTAGATAAGTCTTAAGTACTGTCTCTATACTTTTTTTTCCATAATAATAATAATAATAATAATAATAATAATAATAATAATAAAATAATAATAAAACAGGGATGTCCATTAGGTTCATCTTGATTAAATTAAAAAAAAAAGTCTTGTTAATGTTTATAAATGAATAATTATGCATTCTGTGTTCCTACATTTTTAAAAAATTATTTTAAGCCGTAATTTAAATTTATTGATATTGAATTATTATTTTAGATATTTAATGACTTATTTTAATTGATCGAGGGTCAAATAACAAAAATGTTAACTTGGAATAAAAAATAAAGAAAAAACGATCATTAGTTTTTTTTCTCGACAATTATAATCTCTAAAGAACATATATTGCAATAAAATTGGTCCCTTTAAGCGTATGGAATAGAGATTACTTTTTTTGTATTTGTATTTGTATTTTTCAAAAGGCATAATAGTTTAGAAAAAATATTTGTGAACTAAGTGATAAATTGGTCTAACATTTAAGGATAAGAATTACCGTTTTACTTAAAATAAATAACTTCTTTTATAAGGCATAAAGAAATTTCAAAAGATTGAGGGACCATGTATATATATATATACACACATACACACCATGTTTGGTAGTCCTATGCAACCAATTTGTAGAGCGAACTTTGATACCAAATAATAAGAGAGATGCCCCTATACTTCACCACAAACTCATGGGTGAAGGTTTGAACCTATCTTATAAACCATCACATGAAATCCTCTGCAAACCGATGTGGGATTATCAACAAGAGTTAAAGAGCACACACTTTTTTTTTTAGAGATCACCTATTCTCTGTTTATGAATCCTCCTTAGCTTTGTTGAAGAATTTAAACATCTTCCAAGATTGCCTCATTGATGAGGTCTTTTTGCCTTTACTCCAACAAACAATCCAATATATATTAAACCTCGAACCTTTTGAACAGAACTCTAGCCCTTCCTCTAAAGATTAGGACAACATTGGACATATTAAACCCAACACTCTCCTAACACTATAAAAGATATCCAACTCAAGCAACAAACCTATATACTAGGATTACCTCTTGAATATAGGAATTAAATTATAAAAAAACCTTTGAAATTCAATTCAAGATTCTAGTTTTCAAATCTTGCTAGGATGATCAACCCTAGAAGAAAAAGAGACTCCTAAAACCCTAGAAAAACTCCCAACTCAATGGCTTCAATTTTCCATTTCATTTCATCAAAGTTGTCAAATACAATAAAAATAGAAGTATTTATAGGGAAACAGCTCCCCAATCAAACTCTAGCAACTAAATGTAGGTCTTAAGGGACTAAACCCACTTAATTTAACGTTTATAATGTGATTAAAATGGCTAGAAATTAAAAGAAAAAACGGGTCACAAACGGGTCAAAATGACTCAGTCTAGCCTTTCATAGACATGATTCCTGTTTGACGGTTCCATTTCAGACCTAAATGTTTCAAAATGGATCTTATATCCTTCACAAAAGTTGTAGAAATCTCTCTTGGATTTCTAGAACATTTTGAATCAAGTATTTGGATATCTGTAACTTGAGTTATGCATATTTTACCAAAGGGTGTCAAAACTGGAACAAAATCCAAAAACACTAATTTTGGGGCAATTTTTGGATGGCGAAATAAACTCCAATTTAAACATACTGTAGCATTCCATAATTCTTAAATAGTATTTTACAAAGTGATGAAGGCTTTCTCTTTCTTCTTGGACCGGAAGATTGTAAAAAATATATGTGAAGCAAAATTGTCCAAACTGTCAATCCTATGCTTTTCTTTTCCCTTAATCTTGTGAATGATCCTTCATTGACCTTTGCCGTTTCATACGCATCCAGAATCATATCATACCCCCTCTCTTAAAAAGATTCATCCTTGAATTCGTACCTTCATTCAACCAGAAAAAGCATGCTACATTAGAAATGGTATAGTCATACGAAAGGGACAATGCCAAATATATTATCAATAATCCACTCAAAAGCCTTAACAAGGATGAACGACTATCACTTCAAGTGTGTGTAGCAATACTCCAAACATTTAATGAGAACTAAAAACCAACACTTCCTTGAAAGGCCTATGAAATGCAAAAGATATATATAGAAAGAAGTTCAAGAAATGATAATCCAAGGAAGAAATACGCAAATACCACCCATGTTTTATAAGACTTCTTTGAAAGGAACACGATTAAAAACATAGAAATCTTGTAATGCCAACAATTCAACAGCTTCATAGCTCAAAACTTCCTCAAATTGAAAATGATACTTGAAACTCAAGTTTTGAAAAGATTTAAAAGTTATGAGCAAGAAGTTGTAAAATGTCTCAAAATTCTAAACAAGAAACGTTTCCTCAAGAATTTGTAAATTAGAATTTAAAACACCATTTCTTAACAACATCATGCTTGATTTTTCTTCAAATGAATCTTCACAATCAACATCTTTGAAAGGTAAATGATATTGAAAATGAACTTCATAGTCAATGTGCACAAGTAAGTTCAAAAGAAGATTATAGAAAGATAATGTCAAGGTAATCCAAAATGATGGAAATGATTTTCCTTAAAAAGATTAGAAATAAGAGTGTAAAGATAATTTTCCATCAAAATGTCTTCGAATCCAATTCCCCGAAAGTCTTTGTAAGGCCAATAAAATTCAAAGCTAACATCTTGAAGGAATCTCATAGAATCAAAGTAGAGAATAAAATGCTTAATATTCCTCAAGTTCAAAACATTTTGAAGGTTTCCAAAGATCCATGTATAAGATTCACCATCAAGAGAATAGAGGAAGAAAGTATCAATAGGAATTATCTTTAAGAAGTGTAAAGAACCACAAGGAAAAGTTGTCTCAAAACAACACTATTTGATAAGAAAATGATAGTTCAAGCTTACATCTTCAACATTCCTCAAAAGCCGTTTGATAAATAACAATTCAAAAATCTAAATGCACATTGAAGAACCCAAGAAATTTTGGCAACAAAAGTTTTGAAATCATAGGCACCATTAGCTAGAAAGTCTGTTTTTGAAGATCAAAGGACTGGTATAGGAGGTTTTGAAATCATCTTGCCCATCCTTTGTGACAACAATTTCCCAAAAAGAACTTTCAAATAGTGAATAAAAAGGCCAAATCCTTTCTCTTTCCCTTTCCTATAAAACCTCAAAATATTTTCTTAACTTATTTCATAAAGGTTCTAAACAAGGAAACTCAAGACAAACACTTCCAATCAACAAATAAAGCTCATGAAAATCCCTCAAAAAAAAAAAAAAAAAAAATAAAGCTCATGAAAATCCTTAGAAGCATTATCTCCTCTTCTATCTAAATCATGTTTCCAAAAGGTATCTTTGAAGGGAAAGATGGTAAAACAAGAAGTTTTGATATAAAATCTTTCAAGATAGATCCAAGGACGCACTCAACAAATAATAACATTGATTTATCATGAAAATATGATGGATTTCAAATCCCCTTTTAAAAACCAATCCAAGAGCTCCTTGTAGGAAAAACGGTTAAACAAAATTCTATCAAAGGCATGCTTCAAGTGCTTAGCACAAGAGCTCTTGTTTTGAACTAACAAATCATTTAGAAAAGTATCTTTCCAAAGAAATTCATCGAAAGAGATAATAACAAAGACGTTTCTCAAATGATTCTTCAAAGTTAGTTTAAAACACCATCTTCAAAAGGTTTGTCTCCACAAAACCACGAAAATATGCTTTAAGCACTACAAAACTACCTTTTGTTTTGTTTTCACAAGTTCAAATCCACTTGAATTCTTTGAAGTAAAAATGATAGAATTGAAATCCACGAAAATTTTCAAACAAAAAAGTACTCAAAGATTTATCAACAAAGGAATTCAATTTGATCACTCACAGAGGGAAAAAGTTGATTAGGAAGAATAAAATCATCATGGTTCTTCATAAAAGCATCAAGGAAAGATGACACATAATCAAAATTCTCAACAAACTTTCCTTTAAACTTATCATGAAGAACATCAAATAAAGAAGACAAGATTCCAACAACTTTAGATCCATTGAAGAGACTATCATGCAACAACTCAAGATCAAAGCAAGAAGGTACAATATTAGCCCCATATCCCAAAATTGATTCTCAAGATAAGCACAAAAAGATATTATTTAGACATCTAAGCAACAGCAAGAGCTAGAACACAAGTAAGAGACATAACTAAAGAATCTCCAACTATATCCACATGAGAAGCACAAGCAAGTAAGAACAACTTTAATTCTTTAAAAGAAAACTCAAGGCAAGAAATAGATGAGTTTGAAGGAAAGCTTATTGAAGATTTTTCTCGTCTTAAAAGAGGCTCTTTTCCATCGTTTTTCCTTGATCTTCAACTCCATGGGTAAAATTTTGACAAGCTAAGTCTCCAAACTCCATAAATTACTTTCTTCATAGCTTTGTCAATAAAGATTAAAGTTGTTGAAGAAGTTCCCTTTTACAATTGGAAGCAAAAGATCACCATTCAATGTCTTTAGATAAGAAGTCAAAACATGAATAACAAAGAGTAGTAGAGAAGATTCTTATTGAATTTGTGAGATTCTAGCTCAAAGTGAGATTGTAGTTCAAACTTCCTTCAATCTCCTTGTTTTAAACTTCAAATTTCTGAAGAAGAACAAGCAAGCAAATGGTTTATGGAATTAGTAAACAATTTCATCTCCTCACTAGGAAATGAGTTTAATGGTGAACCAAGATCATGATAACTCTCATCCATTTCAACTTCAACTTGCTCTTCTTTTGTACTCGTGATTTTCAATCAAGCACTCAATCTCTTTTGTTTTTCCCTCACTTTCTTTTGTGCTCCCAACACTTTTATCACATTCACACTCTCCAAATGAAGTAGAAGTGGATTCACTAACACAAAGTTCCTCGTTTAAACTCTTTTTATCCACTCCTCTTTCCTCTTCACTCTCATTTATTTTGTCTACTTTAGGGCCTTCATCTTTCAAGAATTTACTAGAATCTTGAATGATTGTTCTTTCTTCTTCATGTTCATGAACCCCAAATTTATCTCTTAAAGCGTTCTTCAACAATCCCAAGGGTGATTGGTTTCTAACCATTTCTCCATCTATATTTACAAATGTATTTCACCATTGAAGGATCGAAGAAGTGGAGGATTCTATGATCAATTTAATCTTGTCTTCTTCCATACCGTAGGCATAGAAAAAGGCTTCTACTCTTCCTTCCCATTCTAGGTATCCTTCTGGATCAAATAATCCAAGCAAAAGGAACTTTAATTGGTTATAACTAGGAGGCCGCACATTTCGTGTCTCAACATACTTACTCCTTCGTAAGCGTTTCTCCTATAGCTATAGCCACCATAGTTATAACTAACATTGTATCCTTCAAATCTCCCATAATTTCTTCCTTTACATTTTAAAACATTTAAAACCTACAAAACAAAGGTTAGAAGAAGGAATGATGGACCTCACCACTCCCTTAGTGTATCCACTCTTGAAGATGATAACACAACACTCGTGTTTAGCACTCTTTTCGGCTTTTCATAAGATAAGCTCACCCTCTTGCCTTTTACTAATTTCTCTCCTTCTAAGGTTTTTTAGATTTTCAAGTTCTTCCACAAATTCCCAAGGAATAAAACAAGCAAGAATCAAAACAAGAAACCCAAAATGCAAGAAGTCAAAGAGCTAAGAGCCATTTTGTCAAACCTTGATAGATGAAGATTTTCAAAAATGTTTCAAGGGATTGGAGTCAAGAAAATTGATCATCAACACAAGGAAAATCAGAAAACACAATAAGAAAACAATTAATGGAGATTAAAATTTCAAAAACAATGAGAATTTAAGCTAAGCAACAAGAATTTCAAGAGTCCAGAAAACAGGCGGCCAATGTCACGCTTCACCATTTCGTCCATAACTCATTTAATACAGTTCCAAATGGCTTCCAATTTGTTGTAATACCTTCCCAAATAAACAAGGTTTAACTAAAGGCAAATTTCACAGAAAACAAGATTTCATTTGATATACTTTCCAAAGCTTTATTTCAGCAAAATATTTTCTGCCCGAAAATTTCCAAATTTCATTATTTTCTTTCAAAATTTTCTTTTCAAACAATGGAAATGGACTCATAAACATAAGAAATCACCTCATAAGGAGTTTTCCCTGATACCAAATGATATGATTCCTCTTAGCTTTGTTGAATAATTCAAACAACCCCCAAGATTGCCTTCTTGATAAGGTCATTTTGCCTTTGCTCCAGTAAACAACCAAGGTATATTAAACCTTGAACCTTTTGAAGAAAACTCCAGCCCTTTCCCTAATGATTAGGACAATATTAGGTATATTAAACCCAACACCTTCCTAATACTATAAAAGAGACCCAACTCAAGCAATAATCCTGACAGACTAGGACCACCTCTTGACTATAGAAATTAGATGATCAAAGAACCTTTGAAATTCAATTCAAGGCTCTAGTTTTTAAACCTTGCTAGGATGATCAACCCTAGAAGAAAAGAGAAGAAGAAGAGACTCCTAAAACCCTAGGAAAAATCTCAACTCAATGACTGCAATTTTCTATTTCATTTAATCAAAGATGTCAAATACAATAGAAATAGAAGTATTTATAGGGAACCAACTTCCTAGTCAAACTCTAGCAACTAAAATTACACCTTAATGGTTCAAAATAACTAAATTAAAAGTTTATAACATGATCAAAATGGCAAGAAATTAAAAGAAAATGAATCGGGCCACAAACGGGTCAAAATGACCCGGTCCAACCTTGCATAGACATGACTACTGTTTGATGGTTCTATTTTAGGCCTAAATGTTTGAAACTGGGTCTTGTGTCCTTCACTAGTTTTATAAATGCTTGATATTTTCGGATCATTTTGAATCAAGTCATTTGGATATTTATAACTCGAGTTATGCACAATTTACCAAAGGGTGTCAAAACTGGAATGAAATCTAGAAACACTAAATTTGGGGCAACTTATGGATAACTAAATGAACTCCGATGTAAGCATAGTTTAGCATTCCATAATCCTTAAAGAGTCTTCTAGAAAGTTGATGAAGGCTTCCTCTTTGTTCTTGGACCGGAAGATTGTCAAAAATATATATGAAGCAAAAGCGTCCAAACTATCAATCATATGCTCTTCGTCACCCTTGATCTTGTGAATGATCCTTCCATGACCTCTACAATTTCAAATTCTTCCGGAATCATATTATGGAGGAATAAATTTGTCTTTTGATCCCTTGCTTATTATAGCCTCAAATGATAAGAAATTTTCTATTATTGTAGGCCAAGTCATGGATCTTTTGCGAATATACTCTATTTGTAATCTATTTTGTAATCCCACAATGTAACTATTTTTGAATATACAAATCCATATTTCCAACAAAAATTAAAACTATAATGAAAATTGTCAAAGCCTAAAGAAAGTTATACATTAAAATAGAAAGTTAATCAAAATAACGTGTGATTTTTTGCATGCATTAATGACCAAGTGCGCGTTAACTGTTCATGTTTAACAATGAAATTTAACGAAAGGCAGATATTATATATCATTGTAGTTCGAGGGCAAGAAAGGAACGTTCTAAAATTCGAGGGCAAACATCAAAATCTCGAAAAATTTCAAGGGTTATTGGGATTTTTAACACACAAAAGTATGAATATTCATTTAGCAAGTAACTAATTTTGGGGTACGAATAGTCTTCTCTAATGAGGTTTGCTAATTGCAGCCCCTGTTTTACTGGTACAACCATCTAATATCTTATTTATTTTCTTCTACTTTCTCTTTAACTTTCATCTAAAACATCTAATCCAAACTAATGATTTGAAGTTTTTTAAATTAGCGTGGATAAAAATATAGGCAAAAACGATTGAAAATATAAATGTTGGCATTAAAACCATTAAAAAAGTTACAATTTTTAAATATTTTTACACAGCCTTGTGTGCTACTAAAGCATGCACATGCAATACCTTGTACAGCTCACTAGGGCCTATGTGTATGGGGCTTTAATGGTGCATAACAGTACCGCATGCATAACCTTAGTTGTGCACAAGAGGTTCTATTTTTAAAAAAATTAAAATTTTCTTTTAAATTTTGCACACACTCTGGTGTACCACCTGGCACTGTGTGCACGCTGCACTAGTGGTGTACAAGGGTATGTAATTTTTTTTACCTAAAATTTTAATTCTTTTTAATGTTTTTAACATCGAAGTTTATAAATACTTCAAATATTTTGAATCGTGATAGATTTATTTAGAAAGAAATCAGAGGGAAGTTAGAGAGAGGAGTGCTCAAGACAAATGAGGATTCTAGTGGCCGTACTAGTAAAATAAAGGCTGAAATTAGCAAACCCTGTTAGATATTACTCTCCTTATTACCCCCAAATTAATTACTTTCTAAATGTCTATTCATACTTTTATGCGTAAAAAGCCCTAGCAACTCTAGAAATTTATGAGATTTTGATTTTTGCCTACGAATTTTAAAATATTGGCTTCTTGCATTTGAACTACAATAACATCTAATATCTGATTTTGGTCAATTTTTTCTGTTAAACATTAGCTATCAATGCAAACCTATGCATACTTTTTCTTTTCTATCTCTAGGGGGTAGAGTTCTCTCTTTTCTCTCTAGAGATTTTCTTGAGCTCCTTGATGGAACTCTTGCATTCCTTATTCTTCCTTCTTTCTCATCTCTCCTTTTTGTTTCTTGTTTCCATTTATCTTATCTCTTTCTATTGGGCTTTGTGTCTATGCAATGGAGGGTGTTCTTAAGCTAGCTTCAATAGTTGATGCGAATCCTGACCTTGGCAAAATAGTACTGGTGGCCAAGGCTATCACTTCAAAATCATTGAACTTTAAACTGATCCAAACAGTATTAATGGGGCCTTGGAAGTTCAGAGATAGGATCTCATTTAAGTCTCTAGCGACAAATGTTTTTCTATGAAACTTTAGCAATAAATGTGATATAGACCATGTTCTCAAAGCTGGCCCATGGTTTGTTAGAGGTGTCCACACTGTGCTAAAACATTGGGATGAGAATATATCACTAGAATAGGTAGACTTTCCTGGTCCCCTTTCTGGGTACAAGTATACAGGCTTCCGCCCAATAAAATGAATGTTGAGAATGCCATTAAAGTTGGGAAATTTGTTCGAAGTTTTGTTAAGACGAATATTAGTGAAGATAGTGGTGCTCAATTCAGAGATTCTTCAGAGTCCAAGTGGATATAGAAGTTGGAAAAGCTTTGAAAACTGGCTTCTTCTGAGAGGACTTGAAGTTCTAGATATCTCTTAAATTTGAAAAGATGGCAGATATCTGCTATAGGTATGGATGTTTTGGTCACCGGGAAGCGGCATATACTAATCCTAAAAGAATTTCAGAGGACCTGACCACCCCTTGGGACACTTATAGGGAATGGTTGCACAATAACATTCTTATGCTTTCAGGTCCCACCTCAGTGAATGGTCTGAATCTGAACTTGGTGGAGACTCTAAACCAAATGGTAAACCCAGTTGAATTCGACTTAATACCCCAACTCAGTGCTCTTTGAAATTTCTAGACACCAGATCTTCAAATTTCAAAGATATCGAGGTAGAAGCTGTTTTGGTGACTACCTCTAACAGTAAAAAAGATAAGTCAGTTTCTGGGGATATAGATAATATACCAATAGTTGACAAAATTTGAAGTGGGTCATATTGCAAGTTGTGTGGAGTAGAAATATTGGATATTGTGGGCCTCAATGAGTCTAAAATAATCTCCAAGTGTATAGCCTACATAGACTTCCTGGACTCGGTGTGATGAATCCAATAGCTAGTTGCATTCAGATTCTGGAGTCTATTGAGCTAAATCTTGAAGGTCATAGAGGGGCAGCGGAGGACAAAAGAAGGCCAAAAGACATAATCTTATACTTTTGAAGCGTGCCTTTCTCGGTTGTTGTCCAGAAACCGGTAGGCGTCCTCTTTGTACTCGTTGCTCGGTTCTACTTCGTTTCTGAACTGGGAACTTGATGATGGCTGTCCATCAATCCTCCTACTTTTTATCATCAAACATGTAGGATTCTAAGGCCTTCTAGAGTATCCTCAGAGCTCGCAATAGTCTTCGGTGAAAGAGAAACAAAGTTAGAGAAAAAATAGGAGAGTTGTGTTTGAGAAAACTTGAAGAACTTTTTGTGTTCTTCTTTTCTCAAGAATTTTGGCTAGAATAGAGGAGATGAGACTACTAATGTCATACGTGTTGGCTTAATGAATGAAGGAGAGAGGGGTCTTAGTTGGTTGGATCAACTCTAATGTTTTCTAGATAGGTTCTAACTTATAAGTGATACCAACTACCTCCTAGATTCTCTCATTCGAACTAAGATTCCTATGAGTTCTTTTTCCACATGTGGCCGGCCACCCTTAGAAGAACCTCGATCCTCTCTATTTGGTCAAGTTATTTCTGAGCTTCTTTTAATTAAAAGAATTAATTAAAAATCCAACAACCACCAACCCATTATGTAATAAAGCCTTGGCTTCTTATTTATTTAAATAGCTTAACCTAATTTACTTAATGTATGACTAGTTGTGTTGAGTGCACCATGTTGTGTTATCAGGAATCAACATGACTTTCATACATTGAGACCCATCTGAAGATTTGACATTGTTTTAGAAGTCTTGAAGATCCACTACTTGTCTTTGATGATTACAAAATCCAAGCTTCCTAAAGTGGCCATAAATGTTTAACTAGGATATTTATCCTAGTGTATTTGGTTGTGTAGGAAGCTTAAATAAATAAGGAATCTAAATCCCCTCTAGAATCAAGGAAGATCTGAAGGTAAGAAGATTTAGAATTCCTCTAAGATCTAATAAACGTAAGTATTTAATGTGCTCATTATTAAAGCATTAGGGTTACCCGTTCTATTATTTAAGCTCTAGTATTTAAGCTTTCATACGACAATTGTGAAGTTCAAATTTATGCATTTATATACTTAAAAATTCATGGAGTTCATCAGACGTGTATAGACCTCATATATCCGGTGTTAGGCAACTATGTTACCAACACTGCACATTGGATCTCTATTGAAGACAACATGCTTCTTGAGAAAAAAGCCTTGTTGCGTACAATGGTGTTGTTGGTTGAAGAGAGTTCAAGCAAGCAGCTACTTACCAAGGGGGAGCTTTGAAGAGTTGAAGGGATTTTAGCTATGTTGTGTGCAAAGAGAGTTTGCACTATCTACTAGTAAAAACATTGGATATGTTAATAAGCTAAGTGGTTTTTTTTTGTACTTTGTTATCAGTTGTAGTGGATTATCTTTTTGGGCGTAGCCTTATAGATGTAGGCTTATTAGACCAAACTGTGTTACCATTGCTTGTGTTATGTTTACTGCTTTTAATTTCTTTCGTTATTACAAACTTAAGACAAAACACTATTGCTAAGAATAACTCCATATGACTGACCTAAATATAAATTTATATATGGTATCAGAGCAAGGCAGCTTTTATTGTGCAATTCACTTAGAAGGTGATATCGTCGGAAATTGGTATTTAGGCCACCATGTCAATCAAGAAGGCGACTCTATGTCTCTTCTCTCATTGCTTGAGGGACCAACTATGCCTACTGGAAGGATAGGACCACAATCTCTATACAATCTATCGATGAGTCTGCTTGGGATGCTATTGAGAATGAATGGACTCCAAACAAAAAGATAGAAAATGCCACAACAAAATCACAAAGGAAGTTGTCAAGCCACTTAGTGAATGAGATAATGCTGACGAGAACTCTAGTTAGGCTAATGCAAAGGCCTTAAACACAGTCTTTGTCAGTGTTGATGAACATTTCAAACTAATCTCAGCATATACCTTAGTAAAGAAAGCTTGGAACATATTGCAAATAGTACATGAAGGCACCAGTATAACTAGAATTTCTAAACTACAGATATTGACAGCACAATTTGAAGATCTAAGGATACAAGAAGATGATAACATTGCGGTGTTTCGAAAAAAGTTGAGGGCATTGCCAGTAAGGCATTTTGGTTGGGAGAGATATATTCAAAAGAGAAGCTTTTAAAGAAGACTATAAGATCCTTACCTGTGAGATTTAGAGCCAAAGTTGTTGTTATTGAGGAAGCAAAGGATGTGACTAAGATGTCTTTTGATGATCTCGTGGGGTCCATGCAAACCTATAAGATGAATTTGGATGCAACAAGCAAAGACAAAGGCTTGGCACTAAAAGCTGACATTGACAGCTCAGAGAGTACTTCCTACTCTGAAGAGCAAATCATGATGTTTACAAGGAAGTTTGGAAAACTTCTTAGAAAGTCGGGCAAAACACCAAGGAGGAAATCGAGATAGATGGGTTTGCAACAAGCAGAGACATGAGAGGCATGTTGAAAGGAAACTATGACTCAACATAAAAAGAAAAAGTTATTCAGTGTAGAGATGTGAGCTATTTGGCCACATACAAGCTGAGTATGCCAACATGCTGAAGAAAAGTAGGTCACTGAATATCATGTTGAGTGATGATGATAAGAAGGAAAAAACTGACCATGATGAAGGTGATGAGATGGATATAAATGACACAATAGCTTTCAGTATTGTGTTGGATATAAAAGACACTTATCTTCATGTGACTAATGACGATATTGATATAACAAGTCAATCTATAGTGGTGAAGAAAACAGAGTGTTGTTTGAAGAACTTCAAGAGAAATATAATCTCATGTACACCAAGGGGATTGATCTTGTTGAAATCACCAAAACTTTGAAGAAGTAATTTCAAGATGTTTAGAAGAAGAAAGAATTTTTAGAATAGAGAAACTATGGACTACTTGCTCAAGGATGTGACTGAAAGACTAAATCTTGCTGAGTCAAGGATTACTTGTATGAACACCGAGAAAGCTAAACTGGATGAGAGGTTGCAAGCTAGAAGACCTTCTGGATTGAAAAGTAGTCTTGGGTATGTTTGTAAGAAAGATAAACCCAGTCATGTCAACAAGGCCAGCAACTAAGAAAGAGAGTTTAGAACGCAAGCCTGACCAATGCTAAGAAGAAAAAGTTAGTTAACAAATATAAGCCTAAAAGAACTCCTATTATATGTTAATAGGACATGTATGGCATCAGAATAATCGAAGAGACAAAGGTCTTAGACAAGGAAGAAGATTAGAAACACATGTTCCAAGCTATGCAAAAGGTGAAAAGATTCACAGGATCTGGATTAGGAAGTATGATCTGAAAAGCTATGTTGCACACTTGTCCTGTCAGTCAATACGAGTTGTGTATGTTATCTTGATAGTGGGTGCTCAAGACACATGAATAGCAAGAAAGAATATCTGACCTACTATATTGAGGTTGTGTTGGAAGTGTTACTTTTGGTGATAGTGTAGAAAACAAGGTTGTTGTCTTTGGAACTTTGAATGTAGAAGGAATGTCCAAACTAAGGAATGTTTTGCATGTACAAGGAATGAAGGAAAATTTAATAAGTATCAGTTAACTGTGTGATAATGATTTGCATGTGCACTTTTTGACAAGTGTCGGTTGTTATGTGTTTAAAGAAGATAAAGAATGCATCATCACTGGAACTAGGACAACTGACAATTATTATCAAATGAACATAGTTGTAGACACAATTAGTATGACAATACAAGTATATGACATAGAAGTGCGGTGTAGGAGGCTTAGTCATGTGAATTACAAGCTTTTACACAAGTTTCAGAACAAGGGCATTGTCTGAGGAACACCGGCATTTAAAAAGAAGAACAATGATATGTGGATATTGTCAAATGGGGAAATCAACCATAGTTAAGCATGTTCAACTAAGAGACACACATGTGTTAGAGTTGCTGGACATTGATTTGTTTGGTTCAACACAGACTGAAAGTGTTGATGGTAAAAAATATGCGCTGGTGTATATAGATGACAACTTAAGGTACTTGGATAGATTTTCTCAAGAACAAATTTGACAACTTTGAGGACTTCGGGAGAATATGCCTAAATATACAAACAAAGAAATGATCAATACTCAAATGATTGAAAAATGATCATGTTAAAAAGTTTGAAAATAGCAAGTTTTCTGATTTTTGTGAAGCATGTGGAATTAAGTATGAGTCCTCAGCACAAAAGACACCACAACAAAATGGTGTTGTAGAAAGAAAGAACATAACCATTCAAGACATGATCAGAGTCATGTTAAATGTTGAGAACATGTCACATAGCTGATGGACAGAAGCAGCCAACAGACAATTCACATTATCAACAGAGTCTTTCTTAGGCCCTTGACTGCCAAAACTACCTATGAAGTTTGGAATTGCAGGAAGCTAAAGTTAAGTTACCTACATGTCTTCGACAACAAATGTTATATACTAAAAGATAGAGACCAATTAGACAAGTTTGATGCAAGAAGTGATGAAGGATTACTCTTGGGATACTCAACAAATAGTCATGCCTTCCTTGCATTCAAGAAAATAATTGATGTTGTTATGGAATCAGTGAACATCACAGTAGAAGATGTGGAACATAATTGGGAATGTTCAAAGGATACAACTATTGAGCATGTTGACGACACATCAAACACAGAAGTTGAACAAGGTGATAAGAGTAAGACTAGTTGAGAATGATGAGAAAGTAGATATCAATGCAGTAATCAAGCCAAAGAAGACTCGGTCTTAAGTAAAGAAATATCATCCAATAGATGCAGTCATTGGTAAAATCGTAGTAGGTATAAGAACAAGAGGAAAAATGCATGTTAACTATCGAGAGATGGCTAGAATGATAAGCATGGCATGTTATACCTCCACTATAGAGCCCAAGAAGATCAAAGAAGCAATTACTGATGAGTACTGGATTGAGGCCATGGAAGATGAGTTGCAACATTTTGAAAGAAATTATGCGTCGGAACTTATTCCTTGACCTGAAGGTATGAATATGATTAGAACTAAGTGGGTCTACAGAAATAATACATATGAGCACGGAAGTCTCACCAGAACCAAGGCAAGACTTGTTGCACAAGGGTATACTCAAGTTGAAGGCTTATATTTTGATGAGATCTTTGCACCAGTCAAACGTCTTGAATTGGTGAGATTGCTATTATCTATTGCATATGCTAAGAAAATATTTCTACAACAAATAGATGTAAAAAGCATATTTCTCAATGGAATACTACAAGAAGAAGCATATATTGAGCAGCCTAAGGGGTTCGTGGATCCTGAGCATCCTGATTATGTGTACAAGTTGAAAAAATCATTATATGGTTTGAAGCAAGCCTCTAGAGCATAGTATGAAAGGCTAACGAACTGTCTGTTAGATAAAGGGTATAAATGAAGCGGTGTTGACAAAACCATGTTTGTCAAGAAGGAATCACACAATATATTGATTGCACAAATCTATGTTGACGATATTGTGTTTGGTTCCGCCTCAAAGAACTCACTAATGAGTTCATCACATCAATGAAAACAAAATTTTGGATGAGTATGGTTGGTGAACTAACATTCTTCTTAGGATTACAAGTTAAACAGATGAAGGAAGGCCTCTTTCTATCATAAGCTAAGTATGCACGCAACCTTGTCAAGAAGTTTGGATTGGAAAATAGAAAGACATTCAGAACACTTATGAGCATAACACCCAAAATAAAAAAAGATGAGTTATCAACATGAATTTAGAAACATGATTAGAGGATCGCTTTACTTAACAACTAATCGACCTGAAATAGCTTACAATGTTGGAGTGTGCACCAGGTATGAGACAAACCCACTGTACAACGTGTGTTGAGATATGTGAATTGTATACCTAAACATGGTCTCTTCTATAGTAAAGACACCACGATACACCTTGTTGGGTATAGTGATGCTGACTGGGAAGGCAACTGTAATGACAGGAAGAGCAAGTCGGTGGATGCTTTTATGTTGTGAACAATCTTATATCCTGGTACCATAAGAAAGAAAATTGCATCTCACTCTTCACAGCAAAAGCAAAATGAATTTATGCTAGGAGTTGTTGTAAACAACTGTCATGGATGAAGCAAATGTTAAATGACTATAGGATAACAAAGAAGTAACTAACCATGCTCTGCGACAACACAAGTGCAATCAACATTATAAAGAATCCTGCACAACACAGCAAGACCAAGCATATTAATCTCATACATCATTTCCTCATAAAACTTGTAGAGCAAGGAACTATTGATATGGAATTTGTTACCACATAGAAGCAACTGACTGATATTCTTACTAAGTCCTTGGATGCTTGAGATTTGAGGAACTCTGACACGCCTTGGGAGTATGTGTCTGATCATGAGTAGCATTTCTTCCCTTTTTAACTCTTTATAATGATATGCTCTCTCTCTCTCCCTCTCTCTCTCTCTCCCTCTCTCTCTCTCTCTTTTATGTTAAACAGGTGCACTACATATGTTATATGGTCTTCTCTTCTCTATCTTATGGTCTTCTTTCATGTGGTATCCACTAAGTGATGTGATATCTTGATCAAGACCCCATTTTAAGTCTGACTACAGGCCTTGAAGATAGGGATTTTCTCTTTCCACTATTAAATCATGCAGAGCTTTTCCAGTTTCCATAACGATCACTTGGAATTTGAATTCAGAACAAAGACACCGAGATTATCTTTCTCTCTCTCTACAAAATTTTAGGGTTTATCTTCTCTTCAGTTTTCTTTGTCGTCCTAATTCACTTCTAAGGAGAACTCTCTCAAAATATTATTCGAAGCTCTCTACACACTTCTGCTCCTTCAATGGCGGGTGAACAACTTATTAGACCTATGAGATGCCTCTCAGTTTATTAACTGGAACATCAAATAGTATTACTTGTGCCATAAACCTCGTATGGATCTTCTAGCATGCTACCTCTCAAATGGCGATGCACATTACTCTGACATCCACGTCAATAAATTTTCCCTGCTCTACTCTAGGGACTTATCTGGGTACTTCTGAACTATTTGTGTTTCTATATCTATTGTGCCTTTTCGACACCAAGATTTTGCCATCTATTGATGTGTTTCAAATTCTTGCTATTGATGAATTTGACTTTCGTATTATGATACATGCTCATGTTCCTAGTTATTTTCTGAATCGTACTATTCCACTACCTGTTGTTATCAATTTGAATACTGAATTTTTTTACTGTAAATGCATATCTTGTGCACCATTTAGATGATGAATTTGTGCCTTTGACAATACCTATCCCGTTGGATATTGATATGCCCTCTGTTAAGGAAGAAGAAGCAGGGGATAAAGGAAAAAATGAGATGTCTACAATTTTAATGATTCTGATATTGAGGTTCTGGGAGTCACAAAGGAAAGGAAAAGAAAAGAACAAGGTCCTAAAATCTACCCCTGGTCCTATAGAAAAGAAGTCCAAGTCAAAGTCCTCTGTCCCTGCATCAATCCAAGCTAGAAAGGCTTGGAGCCACTACTTTTTCACCAAGGAGGGAGAGGTCAGAATAAGAGTTTTTTACTCTAAAAGTATCGCAGCTGAGAAAAAGGTTAATAAGCAGACCCTAGCATTATACAATACTTTGGAGCTATTGAATGATATGGCTTGTGTGGAATGGCCCTATACCCTGTAAAGTACAATGAAAGTATTGTAAGGGAATTTATGACAACCTGGCTAAAGGAATTGAAGATACTGAGAATCCCTCTTTTGGACAAGTGTATGTGAGAGGCAGTGTGATATCATTTACCCCTGCTAATATAGCAGACTTTCTAAGTTGACCTCACCACACAGATGTTAAAGGGACATTTCGAGAAAAGGTATTAATTGGGATTATGTAGCCAAAGTGCTAACTGGGATGATAAGAAAACATGGCTTGAGAAGAACAGACTGACTGCAGTTCAACTGTTGTATGCATATAATGCCCCCTTTAGAGTCTGTTATGGAAATTGGATCCCCACCACTAATGTGACAGTTGTACTGAAGGATAGAGCTCATTTGTTGCATGCCTTTGCCACAAAAAAGAAGATCAACATGTGAACCATCATTTTCCAAAATATTTTAAGACAACTTGATCAAAAGTAGAATACATCTTTAGCTCTAACTTCTCCATGTTTAATCTCTGAATTTATACTTAGTTGCAGGGATTCATCTTTGCCCTCTGACATATGGTGCAGGGCATTAGAGCCTTTAGTGCTTCCAAAGCTGTTGCCCTCTGGTGCAGTGCCTTCTTCTCCAACTCATACAACACCAGCACCCTCTGCTCCTACAAGATCAACAAGGCAATAGGCCTCAAGGAGAAAGCTAGGCTCCCTTAAGTAGTTTCTAAGCAAAAGGGGGTGATGGATCATGGCAGGGGGAGCATTCTTGAATTCATGATTACTTTTTGTGCCTTGGCCCTACGTGGTCCTTGAAAATTCTCATATGTGGTTGTAGCCTGTATGGCCTTTGAATTTATTTCTTTAACTTGGTTTTTGTTTTGTGGCTGAGTGCCCTGAATATTTTCTACTACATTTGAGTTCTGTGTGATAATTGTTTATGCTAGATATTTTTGGTTTAAATCTTCGTACTTGGGATCTTTATGTTATTCTAGAATTCTAGTTTATTATATCTGATCTTTTCTATGCTTGTTCATTGGAAGCATGAAGACTCATTTGAACATCACTTTAATATGATAAACTATCTATCTCGTGTTATTGTTGTTTACTAAAAAATAATACCTAAGGAGAAGTTTGTAGGAAATAATTATTTTGACCTATTATGTTGAGTATACCATGTTGTGTTATCAAGAGTCAACATGACTTATCTTTGATGATTATGAAATCCAAGCTTCCGAAAGCGATGCATGTTCAAGTAGGAAAAAAAATCCTAGTGTATTTGGTTGCGTAGAAAGCTTAGGTAAATCTAAATACCCTCTAGAATTAAGGAAGATCAAGAAGGTAAGAAGGATTTAGGATTCCTTCAAGATCTAATAACCCTAAGTATTTAAGGTGTTGGAATCCGTAGGCAAAAACAAAGTAAAATAAAACTACGGAAATCCACCAACAGGATCTGCACATACTAGAAAAACCGATTGGATAGAAATTACCTCAATGTTTTGATTGTTCGTTGTGGAGGCGCTACTTTGTACGCTTCGCCCTCTACTGGTATCCACGCGACGAACTCCTCTGCAAGCGAGAACTGTTCAGAACTGATCCTGACTATCTGGTAATCGGTCGTATTTCGGAGAGAGGAGGCTAGATACTATATCGACGTTCTAGGGTTTAGGGTTTTGTTTTTCTTTAATCAGATAAAGGACGGCTACCAAGAAAAGGTTAACATAACCTTTTATAGCCATCAATATCAAAACCCTAACTCGTCATCTAATGACAGCTTTAATCTCGTCCGTCTATTCCTATAATCATCCAACGGTTGGATGAGTAATATTAAGTAATTAATTTCATTTATTCGATTAAATAAAATTAATTACTTATTAACCTAGCGTAAAAATACAATATGGAATCCGATTCCCTTTTGTATACGTTCAACGAATCTGGACACAATCTAGATTCATTGAACGTGGACATTATGCTCACAAGATCGTCTATGTGTGTGACCCTGTAGGTTCACTTAACGTTGGCAGTGAATGAAAAATGTCCTAGACATTTATTCACAAAACATAAGCGGCCTCTAGCAAGACATTATGCTTACCCAAGTTAAGTAAATGTAATAATAACCTAGCATCAGATTTAATATTTAGTCCTTTTGTCACACGATATCCTAATTAAGTATAAGGCATGGATCAAGTCATCCTTATAAAACTTAACTAACCATTTACTTGATCACCAGGCAGACTGTTCCAACAAATAATATTAATAACACCTTATTAACACTTATTTGAGCATGACCATGCATATTTTCCAGTCTTCCTTATCAAGGGGCCCATGGATATCTCTCTCTAAAAGAGAGGGACAAATCCCTTTCACTATCTCCAATATTCAAGCCATGACGAGAAAATAAGCCAACCAATAATCATAATGATCACCTAATTAAAAGTGATGTTTGACTATGTCAAAACATATTTTTCTCCCCATGCAAGAAACATTAGAAACATTAGGTTGAAGGACACCAAATATAAAACTGAGAAGAAATACTTATAACTTAAACCCATGCAATATTTCTTCTTCACTTTGGGTCATGTCCAATACAATATTCTCAATATGTATTTATGAATTGATTTTATATCTCATATTCATGATCAGTAAATCTTGACCATAAATCAACTTCACACTAGTTTACAAGATGTAATAAACTAGGGACAAATAAGAATAGTATTTTATTAGCTAGAAGGGTTTTACTATCAAGTCACATACTTGATGACCAAGAGCATAAAATACAATTAAAAAATACATGCTTCATAAATCATAAATGTGAGTCAATTGGTCTTAGGGCATATACTAACATAAGGTTCTCATTATTGAAGCATTAGGGTTAGCCGTTCTATTATGCAAGCACTAAAGATTTCATACGACAATTCTTGAAATTATGTACTTAGAAATTCATGGAGTTGATCAAATATTACATCCAATGTTAGGCTATGTTACCATCACTGCACATTGGATCTTTATTGAAAATCTTACTTCTTAGAAAAGAAGCCTTGCTAAGTACAAGTGGTATGCTCAAGCCAAGCAGCAGCTTACCAAGAGGGAGCCTTGAAGAGTTGAAGGGATTTCAGCTATGTTGTTTGCAAAGGGAGTTTACACTAACCACTAGGGAAAACATTTGATGTATTAACGAGATAAGTGTTTTCTTGTATTGTGTTATCACTTTTAGTGAATTATCTTTTTGGTTCTAGCCTCGTAGATGTAGGCTTATTAGGCTGAACTGCGTTACCATTGCTTGTGTTATGTTTACTACTTTCACTTGCTTTATATTACTGCAAACTTAACACAACACGCTATTGCTAAGCATAACTCCACACAAAAGACCTAAATGTAAACTTACACTTAATAAATACCCATTACTCTATTAGTCAAATAACCATTATTTCTTCTCTAGTCTTTTTATTCTTGCGCTATGACAGTAAGTTACCTAGCTTTTATGAGCTACTCTAGGGACCAATACAATTATTTCGGGCTACAAAAATGACCAAAATAACCTTTCTATAGAATATTCTTATTTCTCATTTTAAATATCTCCATTTATCATATATGGAGATATTGACTCCCAGAATAATACTGTGTAAATAGGTCTTTGCCCTACAGTGTAATGACGAGTATACCCCTCTGCATAATACCCATAATTGAGTATAGGTTGCGGGTACTAACTTCTTCCTCAATGACATCTAGCATCCTTAGATGTCTAGTACGATAATCAATGACTCCTCAGGTTGTTTCTTGCCTATCTCAGGGAGCGACCCTTAAGTAAATATCCAAAGACATTATTCCAGGTTTGCATCTTATCGATTATCCCCGAAAATCACAAGTGACTAAGCAGAAGAAGCTTAGCTTCGCTAGATTGTCGACTTATACTCTAACCATGGAGTACTCATCCACGCTGTAGCTATGATAGACTAGGTTTCTTTTCCTTTATAGTACTTTCTAGAAAACCTTTATCACGGGTCCAGTTCTATGTGCTCTAAGCATACTTGTATAATAGTCATGAGAAGACCACTCATTGATCTAAGGTACGATCAACAATAACAGAGACTATCATACAGTGACCTTTAACTCACTGACATTTCCAACTCCGTTGACTGGCCATGAACAATATCACTTGTACTTTAAGTAACAATGATTAGGATACGAGCATGACTAAGGATCGTTCAAAAATTCTAGTAAGAGTGACTAATTGGAGTAGTGGACCAAGAAATCATGGTTAAAAGCTTCAGATAAGGAATTGTGGAGGCAAATTGAAGGCTTGGAAGAGATTACAAAGCTTCTAAGACTCATAAAAGTGATAAAACAACTTAGCGTAACCAAACTAGAAGCTCTCGACTATTGTACACGATAAAAGAAGCAAGAACAAAGAGAAAAGTAGAGTAGTCGGATCCTCCCAGACAGGTGATATGACCATAGATCTGCATGTATTCTTGGAAGAATCAACTCCAAGAGTTAGAGTTGGAAAAATGGTCAAAATAGAGGAAAGTTGGAATTTCTGGACCAGTTTTAGAAGAAATCTGTTTTGGGGCTTTTAAATACTTCAAATGAACAAGTGTAATGAAGATTACATAAGACTTCTTAAAGTTTACAGAATGGTAGGACTCATTCCTATATGAGTTCATTTGGACATCCTATTACTAGTTTTAAACCGGATATTCTACCTTCGATTGCAAAGATGACACATTTTGGTAAAATAGTCATAACCTGAGTTATACGATTCTAATTGGGGTCGCTCAAGATGAATTGAAAATCTAAGAGACTGCTCTACAACTTTGCTAAAGACACCAAGAGCCAGTTAGAACATTTTAAAGGTCAAACAAGGTAGAACAGAGCTTGCCGACGCGGATGGCTCTGCCCTGCCGACCGTAGCTAGTTTCTTTCCAAAAGGTGCCAGATACTTCAAGACCTACCAGCCCCCCATGGCCACCCTGCCAGTCCAGGCTGGTCCTACAACTATTGTTGAATTTTGATGTTTTTGTTTCAATTTTTAGCTTTCTTGACTTCTAGATATATAATTGACTTCATTAAGGGATAATTTAGTCTTTAAATCATATCCCTATCACTAGGGTTAGGATGGACCTAGGGTTTTTCTTTAAATACCTCATTATGTCTCATTTTTAAGTAGTGAATGAAATATGATGAATTGATTTGAGAGAGTTTCTCTTTAGTGTTCTAGGGGTTCTTCAACCTCCTCATCTAGTTTTTAAAGGTTCTTTTCCCTAGTATTTTGTTCTTAGGTTGAAGGTTTAAGGATTCTAATTGATCATCATCAATTTCTTCTTTAATCAATCCTAGAAGTCCTAGTTTCTTTGGTTGGTTTATTTAGGTTTTCTTGTTTGTGTAGCTTGGTTTAGGGCTTTGTTTCCTTAAGGTCCTTGTTGCCAAGATGGGAAAGATTTCTTCCTCTCTTTATTAAGTTTATGGAGCTTTGATCTCTGTAGGTTTTTTAGTGGCGTGTTTGAATTACAAAATCTTCAATGGAAGAAGTTCTTCAAGCATGAAGGTGATCTTGGGATGTGATGGATTCAATTTGCAATCAATTTGAGGATTCACATCAAATTGGTATCAGAGTAACCTCCAATTGAAGGTCCATTATTGTTTATTTTGTTTAACAATTGTTTAAAAAAAAGAGATACATGATGATCTATGAAAAACAATGAAGATCATGCAAATAAAAAATTACAGAAACTTGTTAAAAAAAAGTGATCAAAAGAGACTTTTCATTATTAAATTGTATGCATAATGTTCATTGTGTATATGATCCTTTAAGTTGGGAATCATTTGAAACAAATTTCACTCAACTGGGAGCTATTTTGGTTGCTCAATTATATCAAAACTTTGAATCTGTCCAGAAATCTCGGTTGATGAAAAAGTGTGGATTAATTCGATCATATCTCTTGTTATACCTATTCCATTTGATCAAAGTTTGTGCTTAAACTGATTCTCTTCGAGTTGTGCATCTTTCTACACTTGTGTTACTCAGGACTTATATTCATTGAGATATCGTTATCCCCTATTTTTTGGAAATTGTTGTCAGTACTCTTTTCTTTTTGTTAACTTAATTTGTTTTGAATTCTTGTTGAATTTGGTTTCTAGTTGCTTCCTAGACTGTGCTTATTACTTGTTTGATGATCAATAACATTTGATTAGCTCATTTTCTTGGACAAATTTTTGAAAACTCTTACACTTTAAGTATTTGATAGAATTACTCTTTGAACTCTTTTATTTCCAACTAAGTGCATTGATTGTGATACTTGCTTTGGTTGATTCTCTTGATTGAGTTGGTAAAGAAGTTTGAAGGATCTATAGAACCTTTTGAGTTGAGGGTTTGGAAAAAGGCAAGAGTGTGAGCTCATTTTCATAAAAGCCCTTGAAGAATGCATACACGAGTAAATGAGTGATCATCTAAAGAGTGAATACTCTAAGGGAGTGATGGGAGGTCCTTCTTTTATTGTTTTCTAATATTTTTTACAAGTTAAACAAGTTTTAACTGGAGCATACTTGGTCTTATTTATCATGTGAAAAGATGGAAGACTTGAGAAAACAAGAGATGGTTCTTTGTAAGCTTGGAAAAGAGAATCCTAACTTCTATAATGGTGGTGGCTATGGAGTAAATACTTATAGTGTAACAACCATTGAGGTGGAAACTTCAAATCGAAAGGACATATTGGTTATGATAATTCTCTCCTTATGCTAGATCTTGTGAACATTATTCTTACGATTGTTATGAGGGCAATAGACTTGGAGCTAGAATTTATTATAATGATAGATCATATGAGAGAGTTCCAAGAAATGAAGTTAGAAATGGAGGGAATTATGTAAAAATGGATGAAATGTTCCATAAAAGAAGAGGGGATATTGAAAGACACTATAATGGTTATGATCATTATGAGCATAGCGATAGTAGTAGAACTTATGGTGAGAACATATATGGCAAATATAATATAGTTATAGCTATGGAGAGTATAGTTGTTAAGAAGTTCTTAAACTTTGGGAAATGTATTAAGACCTTCTAGTTACAACAAACTGGAGTAACCTTTTTTGCATGGAAATATGATCCATACTATTATGTAGAGTGGGTGGAAATAGTTGAATCCTTGTTTTATGAGCATAACATCATGGAGGAAGAGGAATTGAAATTGGTTCTAAAATCTTTCATTCAATGGCCTTTGATTGGTGGGAGTCTACTTGTGAATCTAGGAAGAAAAGAGGATTGAAACCCCTCAAAACTTGGAAGCTTTTTAAAGGAAAAAATGAAAGAAGATTTTAGAGTTAATTATCTTGAGGCTTAAAAGAAGATAAATGCAAATGTGAGGTCTAAGAAGGAAAAAAATTTTTGCCATTTCATCTCAAGGAGTTCAAACTTGGAATCCATGGAACCATCAAAGGTTGAAGAGTTTCTGAAAATGAATGAGCTTACGCAAGCTACAATTGAAGATGAATAAAGTGCTACAACACATGTTAAGGAAGAGATATCTAATGTGGAATATTTTGATCTCATGAGAGATAAGAACATTGAAAAAGAGAGCATTAAGATTGAAGAAAAAGAAAGAGTGGAAGAAAAAGAGAGATTAGTTGAAAGATTATGTGTCTTTGATTCCATGTCTACTTTATTTGAAAGGTGTAAAAAAGATGAGTGTGAGACAGAAAAATAAATTGGTCTTGAGAAAAGTGAGAGAGTAAAAGGAAGTGAGTGCTTTATTGAAAAACAAGAGAGTAAAGAAGAAGAGCAAAAAGAAAAAGAAGTAGTTGCACTTGACAAGACTGAGGTAGTGAGTATTTTTACTAACCAAACTAACTCTATTCTTGTTAGTAATTCTTCATGTGTGCAGAATTTTTTTAGACAAAACATGGAGAATGAAAGGATCCTAGATTACAACATCTGCAAGACAATAAGCTTCTTTACTTCTTCTTCTTACTTGTGTTTTGATCACTTTCTCAAGGAAACTAAATTGAATTCTTTTGCACTTATTCTTTTATAGGATTTCTCTTGAAACATCAATGCTTGGAGACAACCATACCATAAGAGTAATTACCAAGGAGAGATCTTTGGAAAAGAGCTATTTCAATACCATGAAAATTCATCAATAAGCCTTTTTCTTACACCTTGTCATCTAATGATGTTCATTTGAAAGATTCTTTTCTAATGATGCTCTCTTTTTTGTACTAGAATGAAGATACAAATTCGAGGACAAGTTCTTTTTAAGAGAGGGGGTATGATATGACTACAGAAATACATGAATTCTTGGAATATTCAAGCCCAAGAGTTAGAAGAATGGTCGAGATGGAGGCACGCTGGAATTTCTAGACCTGTTTCGGAAGAACTCTATTATGGAGCTTTAAAGACTTCAAATGAAAAAGTTATATCCATGAAGATTGTAGAAGACTCCTTGAGATTTCCTGAATGGCATGGTTCATTCCTATATGAGTTTATTTGGATATTCTATTACCAGTCTTAAACTGGACATTCTACCTTCGATGGCAAAGATGACACATTTCAGTAAAATGGCCATAACGTGAGTCATAGAATTCCAATTGGGGTGATTCAAGATGCATTAGAAAGCAAGAGAAAGCTCTACAACTTTGTTGAAGATAGTAAGAGCCAGTTCGAACCTTTTGAATGTTAAACAAGGTAGAACATAGCCTTCCGGCTGCAGATGGCTCTGCCCTGCTGGTCCCTACTAGTTTTTGTCCAAAGGGTGCCAACAACTTCATAACCTGCCGGCCTTGGCTGGTCTTGTAGTTGTTTGTTGAATTTTGATGTTTTGGTTTTAATTTTCTGCTTTCTTGACTTCTAGACATGTAATTGACTTTATTAAGGGATAATTTAGTCTTTAAACCACGTGCTAATCATGGGGGTTAGGATGGAGCTAGGGTTTTTCTTTAAATATCTCATTATGCCTCATTTGTAAGTAGTGAATGAAATATGATGAATTGATTTGAGAAAGTTTCTCTTTAGTGTTCTAGGGGTCCTTCAACCTCCTTAGCTAGTTTCTAAAGGTTCTTTTCCTTAGTAGGTTGATTAATTGTTGTTCTTAGGTTGAAGGTTTAAGGATTCTAATTGATCATCATCAATTCCTTCTTTAATCAATCCTAGAAGTCCTAGTTTCTTTGGTTGATTTATTTAGGTCTTCTAGTTTGTGTAGCTTGGGTTTTAGGGCTTTTGTTTCCTTCAGGTTCTTGTTGCCAAGTTGGGAAAGAGTTCTTCTTCTCATTATTAGGTTTATGCAGCTTCGATCTCCGTAGGTTTTTTTCTAGTGGCCTGTTTGAATTACAAAATTTTAATTAGAAGTGTTTCAAGCATGGAGGTGACTTGGGATGGTGATGAATTTAATTTTCAATCAAATCGAGGATGCACATAAGTAGGGCAGAAAGATCCGGCAACTTCTTGAATGCTGAGAATTAGATAAAATGGTAGGACGGGATCCAGCATCAGAGTGCCAAGGTCCGGCCCTTATCAGGATGACTTCTCCATTGATCTTTTTTTGTCTAATTTCCATATTCTTTATTGCCAAGACTCGTAATTTAACGTCCTTAAGGACCAACTTAGTCTTTTTAAGATCTTCTAATAAATAGGGTTAGATTTGGGTTGAGTTTTCCTTTAAATATATCTTATTCTCTTATTTGTGAAAAAGTTATGAAATAATGATGAATATATGAAAATTTGCTGTAGTTCTCTTCTAGGGTTCTTAGTTTTTTCAAGCTACTTAGCTATTCTCCTAAGGGTTGATCATCCTTAGTAGGTTTCAATTGATATTTCTTAGATTGAAAGGTCTAAGAAATTCAATTTGATTATCAATTCCTTCCTTAATTATTTCTTAAAGTTAATGTTTCTAGAGTTGATTAATTTAGGTCTTCTAGTTTTTGTTTCTTATGTTTTAGATTTCCATAGCTTTATAATGGAGGAGTGGATTACAATCTAATAAGAAGAACTTCAAAGAAAGAGGTGATCATGAGAGAGTGACGGAATCCAATATAGAAAGATCCCCAACTCAAATTCATTCTCATCGAGTTGGGGATCTTTCTAAATTAGTTATACTCGATTTAGTGTTATATTGAAAGAGATATTGCTGTTTCAGTGACAGGGTGTCCAACTTCCCCTGTTTTCTGGAAACATATTTTAGTACTCCTTTATTCTTTGATTAGCTTAATTTTGCTTTAGTTTTTGTTGGATTCGTCTTCTAAGTTCTTCCTTAATTGTATTTATTCCTTGTTTGATGATCAATGGTTTTAATTGGCTCATTTTCTCTAGACAATATTTTGAAACTCTTTGCATTACAAGTGTTTGATAGAATTCTTCTTTGAACTCTTTTGTCTCAACTAAGTGCATTGATTCTTGTACTTGCGCTTGTTTTGTTCTCTTGGTTGATGTGATAAAAGAGTTTGAAGGGGATAAAGAATCCTCGTGAGTTGAGAGTTGGGAAAAAGCAAGAGGGTGAGCTCATTCTTAGAAAACCCATTGAAGAGTGCATACACGAGTAGGACCTAGTGATAATCATCATGAATGGATACACTAAGAGAGTGATGGGAGGTCCTATTCTTTGTTTCTAATATTTTTGTTCAGGTTTAACAAGATAATAATGTATCATATAGCAAAGAATTACATTGCAAAGGAGTATATAGAAACTATCACTATACCCTCTAGGTAAAGAATGGAAGCCATGTGATACAAAATCGACAAAGGATTGTTCAACAATTTGCGAAGGAGCAACTAGAGAATTGAAGAAAGTATAGTTGAAGCTTTAAATGAGAAATTTTGGGTTCAAATTGAAGGTTTGGAAGAGTTTACAAGATCTTAAAGATACATTAAAATCATAATAAGCTTAAGGGAATCAAACTAGGAGCTTCTGACCATCATAGATGACAAAAGAAGCAAGGGAAATGCTGAAACAGAGCCTACCTGCAACGGTAGGCTCCTACCCTATCGTCCTCGATAGCTCTCGGGCTAAATGGGATGTTTCAAAGATTTCATATCGGCAATGGTAGGCTTCTACCTTATCGTCCCCGTTAGGTATCGGTCTCAACATCACCAACTGGACAATTTAGCTATTAATTTTGGTTTCTTTTTGTCAAAGCTTTGCAATTAACTTTATTCAAGGTTAATTCGGTGTTTAATACATTAATTAGATTTTGGAAGAGGAGTAAGGTTTTTCTATAAATATCCTATTATGCCTCCCTTTGTAAACAAGTTGAATTTTGAATGAAATTTGAGAGAATTCTCAAGTGGTTTCTAGGGTTCTTCAACCCATCTTAGCTTAGTTCCTAAGGGTTGCTTTCATTGTTAGTGAACAGTTGATAACTTAAGTTGAAGATCTATGGAATTCAATTGATCATCATCAATTCCTTCTTAGATTAATTCTAGAAGTTCTTGTTTCTAGAGTTGATTGATCTAGGTCTTCCAGTTTGTGTAGCTTGGATTTTAGGGCCTTTATTTCCCTAAGGTTCTTGTTGTCAAATTGGGGAAGAATTATCCCTCTCATTATGGGGTTTATGGTGCTTAGTTCTCCATAGGTTTTATAGTGGAGTGTGTTGATTTCAAATCTTCAAGAGAAGTACTTCACTGTTTAGAGGTGATCCTTGGCAAGCGATTGAATCAATCAAGCTTCTCTAAGTGGATTCACATCAAATTGGTATTAGAGAAACCTCCAATTGAAGGTCAATTTATGTTTTATTTGTGTTAAATTCGTTGGGAAAAAAAAAGAAAGTACTTGATGATCTAAACAAAACAATGAAGATCATGCAAAATTCACATAGAAAAATCATGTCAGAAAAATCGAATGAAAAGAATATTAGGTGTGAATTTGTTTGCAAAATTTGTGATGGATCTGATCTCTTGTGATTCGGGGATATTTTGAAATAAGTTTTACACAATTTGGAGTTAATTTCTTTGTTCAATTAGAGCTAAACTTTCGATTTGTTTAGAAACCGGATCTGTTGCGAAATTGGGGTTTAATATGATCATATCTCATGTTATATCAGTTTCAAATTGGATGAAATTTTTTATTAATCTCATCCTTACTGGTTTTTTCTTCTACATAAACTTATTTGACTTGATTTGGAGTTCATTTTCCTAATCAATTCGATTGAAAACCGAAATGTGTTTGAGATCTCGGTTTCAGAAAACAAAATGTGAATTAAATCAATCTGGTCTTGCATTATACTGAGCCAATTCCATCGAAATTTGTTCTTAAAATCATCCTCTTCGAGTGATGAATCTTTATAAACTTGTTTGACTCGATTTGGAATTATACGTGTTGACATATCTGGTTTTTAGCCACAGGGTATCATTATCCCCTGTTTTCAGAAAAATTGTTTTCTAGTTTTTTTATTTCTTTGGGTTCTCAAATTTGCTTTGAATTGTCTTGAGTTTTATTTCTGATCGCTTTATTTTGTGTTCCTATTCTTTGTTTGGTGAACCTCAAGTGTTTGATAAATTGTTTCTTTGAACTCTTTGCATCCAATTGTTAGGTATACGCCCTAGACCAATTGACTTACATTTATATTGTTTATTTATGAGCCAAGTATTTTGAATTATATTTTATGCTCTTGGTAATCAAGTATGTGACTCGATAGTAAAACCCTTCTTGCTAATAAAATACTATTCTTGTTTGTACCTAGTTTTATCACATCTTTTATTATTAAACTAGTATTAAGTTGATTGATGATCAAGTTTTACTGATCATGAATATGAGACATAAAATCAAGTCACAAATACATATTGAAATATTCCCAGAGTGAAGAAGAAATATTGCATGGGTCAAGTCATAAGTATTTCTTCTCAGTTTTATGTTTGGTATCCTTTGACCTAATGTTTCTTATGCTTCTTGCATGGGGAAAAATATGTTTTGACATAGTCAAACATCACTTTTAATCAAGCGATTATTATGACTATTGGTTGAGCTGTTTTCTTGTCATGGCTTAAATATTAGAGATAGTGAAAGGGATTTGTCCCTCTCTTATTAGAGAGAGATATCATGGACCCCTTGATAAGGAAGACCAGAAAATATGCATGGCTATGCTCAAATAAGTATTAATAAGGTGTTGTTAATATTATTTGTCGGAACAGTCTGCCTAGTGATCAAGTAAATGGTTAATTAAGTTGTATAAGGATGACTCGGTCCACGCCTTATACTTAATTAAGATATCTCGTGACAAAAAGACTAAATATTAAAATTGATGTTAGGTTATCATATATTTTACTTAACATGGGTAAGCAAAATGTCTTGCTAGAGGCCACTTATATTTTGTGGATAAATGTCTAGGACATTTTTATTCACTGCCAACGTTAAGTGAACCTACAGGGTCACACGCATAGATGATCTTGTGAGCACGATGTCCTCGTTCAATGAATCTAGATTGTGTCCAGATTCGTTGAACATATACAAAAAGGGGATCAGATTCCTTGTTGTATTTATTTGGTAAGTTAATAAGTAACTAATTCATTTATCGAATAAATGAAATTAATTACTTAATATTATTCATCCAATTGTTGGATGACTATAGGAATAGACGGACGAGATTAAAATTGTCATTAGATGACAATTAGGGTTATGATGTTGATAGCTATAAAAGATTATGTTAACCTTTTTTGCATCATTCTTTCTCTGATTAAAAAAAAAAAACCCCTTTAACCCTAAAACGGCTAGAATCGTGTCTTGCCTCTCTCTCTCCAAAATTCAAAACATTACCATATAGTTAAGGTTCGTTTTGAATAGTTTTCAGAATGCCGAGGGGCTAGCATCCCGTTTGCTTGTAGAGGATGTCGTCGCATGGATACCGGTACAAGGCAAAGTGTAAACAACAGCGCCTCCACACCTAGCGGCATAAAAAATATTGAGGTAGTTTTCTTTCCAATCGGTTTTTCTGGTATGTGAGGATCCTGTTGGCGGTTTTCGTAGCTTTTTTTATAATTTTTTTTTACGAATCCCAACACCAACTAAGTGCATTAATTGTTTTAATTTGTTGAAAGAAGAAAGAAAGGTTGGTTGTGTGGATTATGATTCAGTTGCAAGTAAAGAGAAGGAGAGGAGCAAATTGTAGAAGGAAAGAAAAATAAAGAAAAGAAGGGAAAAAGAGCACAGGAGGGTTCGAACCCTCAGGAAATAAAGAAGGAGCTAGCTCCTAGCTCATTATGATAATGAGTTGTTATTTAATTAAGAGAAATTAGTTAGGATAGTTAATTTTCAGATCTTTTCCCATCATTTGCTCTGTAAAGGTGTATATATACATTGCTTGTACTATTTTTCCATTTAAGCAGAAATACAGAAAACTTCCCAAAAATTCTTCCCGCTTTTGTTTCATTTTCTTCACAAAACCTAGAATCAATTTCTCCATAGTATCAGAGCAATAAGACCAATCCTTCCTATCAGGTCTAACAGTTTTCTCGAGAATGGATTTAATCTCTCGATTAAACACTTCTACTTGACCACTTGTTTGGGGATGATAAGGGGTAGCCACTTTATGAGTTATAGAATACTTCTTAAGAAGTGCTTCAAAAGAACAGTTACAAAAATGACTTCCTCCATCACTAATAATAGCTCTAGGAGTACCAATCTACAAAAAAAATATGATCTTTAAGAAATTGAACAACTACTTTATGATAATTTGTTCTTGTAGTTATAGCTCCCACCTATTTAGACACATAATCCACTGCTACCAAAATGTAATGGTAACCAAAAGAAGATGGAGAAGAACCTATAAAATCAATTCTTCAAACATCAAAGATCTCAACAATTAAAATAGGTTGTAAAGGCATCATATTACATTTAAAAATAGAACCAATACACTGACACCTTTCACATGACAAGTAAAAATTATGAGCATCTTTGAATAAACTAGGCTAATAAAAACTACTTTGAAGAACTTTAGCAGTAGTTTTACGACCTCCAAAATGTCCACCACATGCATATGAATGACAAAAAATTAAAACACTATGAAATTCACATTCAGGTATTCATCTATGAATCACTTCATCAGGACAATGTTTAAATAAGTAGGGATCATCCCAATAATAATACTTAACCATTTAAAAGAATTTATCCTTATCTTGTTTATTCTAATGTGTTAGAATTTCACCTGCAGAAAGATAGTTAACAATAGGTGCAAACCAAGGGGCAGGAGAATGTCATAAAGAAAATAACTGCTCATCAGGGAAAGTATCTCTCAAAGCAATTGATTCATCATGATTACTACCCCAAAGTCTAGATAAATGATCTGCTACTAAATTTTCTAAACATTTCTTATCTTTGATTTCAATGTCAAATTCTTGGAAAAGTAATATCCACCTAATCAATATTGGCTTTTAGCCTCTTTCTTTGATAATAAGTATTTTAAAGCAGAATAACCAAAATAAATAATCACTTTGGAACGTAAGAGATAAGAATGAAATTTCTCAAGTGCAAAAACTACAGCTTCTTACTGCCAGGCTGTACTGAACGGAGCAGGACCTCTACCATGACTTCTTCACTTCCATTACTGAAAGGACTACGCTTCCTTCTTTTTCCTAAAAAGAGATTCTTTTTGCATAACTCCTCCGCCGAAGAACCTATACTTGTTTTGAAAAGAACCTTTGTTTGCCCGAAAAATCATAAGAAAAGAAACCCCCTTTTACATAACCGATTCTTTCCCTGAATAGGTTGCTAGTGTTCGCTCCTGATCTAAGATGTACGCTCAATAAGAACCCGGAATAGCAGAAATCGGTTCGTGTTCCGCTTCCAAAGTCCAGTCGTCTATAGTTCACACTTGGGCAAAGATGACTTTCCAGTGGTTCCATTCTTTCTTACTCTACCTCTGGGATCAACCCAACAATTTCCCCGTCCATCGATTAATCGCGCGAGTACGCACCCAGTCAGCGTATAGCGAATGAAAAAGGCGTAAACCGAGTTGAATCATAAGATCTAGTTTCGTCCCTAACTGAGGAAATTGAATTGTTAAGGTCTTTGTGGCTCCCTCCCCTCTTTCTTTCAGGAATTCCCTTCCCATTTCCTGCTTCAGTTGAATGAAGGAATTTTGTATTATATTAATATATTAATTATATTATAGAAATAATAACTCTTTTTCAGTTGTGGTATAATTTCTGTGAGCATCAGTAAGAGTTCTACTAGCATAGTAAATGACAAAGAGGTTTCTTGTCAATCTTTTGCCCCAAAATAGCTCCCAAGCAAATTAGAAGCATCAAATATGATTTCAAAGGGTAAAGAAAAATTAGGAGGCTGAACAATAGGTGCAAATATAAGAAGAGAATGAAGTTTTTTCAAATGCTTTCATGCAAGATTTATTAAAATTGAATACAACATCTTTGCTCAAGAGATTAGTTAAAGGCCTAGCAATCATACTAAAGTCTTTAATAAACCTTCTATAAAATCCAGCATGTCCAAAAAATGATCTAATTTGCTTGACAGATATAGGTGGAGGAAGATCAGGAATTAAATCAATTTTGGCTTTATCTACTTCAATTCCTTCTTTAGACACTTTATGTCCCAAAATTATTCTTTCTGTAACCATGAAATAGCTCTTTTCCCAACTTAAAAGTAAATTAGCTTCTTCACATCTTTCTAAAATAGCAGACAAGTTACTCTTCGAAAGTAGGTCCAAAAACAGAAAAATCGTCCAAGAAAACCTCAAGAAACTTATCAACCATACCAGTAAAGATAGCAAGCATACATCTTTAAAAAGTAGCAGGCCCATTACATAATCCAAAAGGCATTCTACAAAAAGCAAAAGTACAAAAGGGCATGTAAAAGTAGTGTTCTCTTGGTCTTCGGAGTACACTGGAATTTAGTAATAACTTCTGTAACCATGTAAGAAGCAATAAAAACTTTGATCGGCTAATATCTCAAGAATTTGATCAATAAAAGGCAAAGGGAAATGGTGTTTTCTATTTGCAACATTTAGTTTTCTATAGTCCATGCACATTCTCCACCCAGTAACCTCTTTAATATGAACTAACTCTCCTTCTCTATTTTAACTACGGTCATTCCTTCTTTCTTTGGTACAACTTGTACAGGACTAACCCATGGACTATCAGAGATAGGATAATAGATACTAGAATCTAAGAGTTTAACTACTTCATTTTTTACTATTTCTCCCATGTAAGGATTTATCCTTCTTTGCAATTACCTAGAAGGCTGTGCATTTTCTTTTAAATGTATTCTATGCATGCATACCGATGAGCCAATCCCCTTTAAATCAGCTCTAGACCACCTTATAGCCTCCTTATGATTAGAAAGAACTTTAATTAAATCTCTTTCTTGGTCATATTTTAACTCAGATGAAACTATCACAAGCAAAGTTTCATTTTTACCTGAGAAAACATATTTAAGTTTAGAAGGAAGGGTTTTCAATTCAAGCTGGGATGGACACACAAGAGAAGGTACAATAGAGGATTTTGCAAGCATAAGCAAAGGCTCATGATTCGCAATCCAAGAAGAGTTTTCTACTGGTGCAATACAAGGAAGAATAGAATTGACATCCTCAATGCATATGATATTCTCATTCTCAATCGAAATAGATTCTTTAGAACACATTAAAGATAAAGCTTCTTCAGTTAATTCATCAATTATATCTGACAAATAACAATCAGAATCATCTTCCATAAAAGGTTGTGAAGAAGCTTTAAAAATATTCAATCTAATCCTCATATTCATCACAGAGACTGTTAGTATATGTCCTAGATCAATTGACTCACATTTATGATTTGTGAAGCATGTATTTTGAATTGTATTTTACGCTCTTGGTCATCAAGTATGTAACTTGATAGTAAAACCCACCCTTATAGCTAATAAAATACTATTCCTATTTGTCCCTAGTTTTATTACATCTTGTATTATTAAACTAGTGTGAAGTTGATTGATGATCAAGTTTTACTGATCATGAATATGAGATATAAAATCAATTCATAAATACATATTAAGAATATTGTATTGGACATGATCCAAAGTGAAGAAGAAATATAGCATGGGTTTAAGTCATAAGTATTTCTTCTTAGTTTTATAGTTGGTGTCCTTTGACCTAATATTTCTAATGCTTCTTGCATGGAGAGAAAATATGTTTTGACATAGTCAAATATCATTTTTAATTAGGTGATTATTATGACTATTGGTTGGGCTATTTTCTTGTTATGGCTTGAATATTGGAGAAAGTGAAAGGGATTTGTCCCTCCCTTTTAAGAGAGAGATATCCATGGGCCCCTTGATAAGCAAGACTGGAAAATATGCATGGCTATGCTCAAATAAGTATTAATAAGGTGTTATTAATATTATTTGTCGGAACAGTCTTCCTGAAGATCAAGTAAATGGTTAATTAAGTTTTATAAGGATGACTCAGTCCATGCCTTATATTTAATTAGGATATCGTGTGACAAAAGGACTAAATATTAAAATTGATGCCTGGTTATTATTGCTTTTACTTAACTTGGGTAAGCATAATGTCTTGCTAGAGACCACTTATGTTTTGTGAATAAATGTCTAGGACATTTTTCATTCACTGCCAAGGTTAAGTGAACCTACAAGGTCACACACATAGACGATCTTGTGAGTACAATATCCACGTTGAATGAATCTAGATTGTGTCCAGATTCGGTGAACATATACAAAAGTGGAATCAAATTCCATGTTGTATTTTCTAGTAAGTTAATAAGTAACTAATTTTATTTATCGGATAAATGAAATTAATTACTTAATATTACTCACACAACCGTTGGATGATTATAGGAATAGACGGACGAGATTAAACTGTCATTAGATGACAATTAAGGTTCTGATATTGACAGCTATAAAAGGTTATGTTAACCTTTTTCTCGATAGCTGTCTTCATCTGATTAAAAACAAAAACCCTAAACCCTAGAATGACGATAATAGTATCTAGCCTCCCTCTCTCCGAAATTCCACGCATTACCAAATAGTCAGGATTAGTTCTGAATAGTTTTCAAAACACAGAAGGGGCTAGCATCCCGATCACTTGCAGAGGAGTTTGTCGCGTTGATACCAGCAGAGGGCGAAGCATAAACAACAGCACCTCCGTACTGAATGGCAGAAAACATTGAGGTAATTTCTATCCAATTGGTTTTTCTAGTATGTGCGGATCCTGTTGGTGGATTTTCTTAGTTTTATTTTATTTATTTTGCCTACGAAATCCTACAGAGACATCAATAACTCCAGTTCTACAATTAATAGTAGCATTTGCAGCAGCCAAGAAAGGATGGCCTAGAATAATAGGGATATGATTCTTGGAGGATCTACCAGGTTCCATGTCTAGGACTACAAAGTCTACATGGAAGACACCTTTATCAATTTGAACTAGAACATCATCTATCCTTCCCCTAGGTACCTTGATAGATTTATAAGCTAATTGTAAGGTCATTTCAGTTGGTTGCAATTTCTCTAATCCTAACTCTTCATAAACAGTGTAAGGAATCAAATTAACACTAGAACCTAAATCTAAGAGTGCCCTATCTATTTTATGGTCACCAATAAGACAAGAAATAGTAGGTACACCAGGATCTTCATATTTAGGTGGAGTGTTATGTTACAAAATGGAGCTCACCTGTTCAGTTAAGAAGATTTCTTAGAAACATTACTTTTAGATTTTCTTTTGAAAGTGCACATGTCCTTAAGAAATTTTGCATAGGTCGAAACTTGCTTAATGACCTAAAAGTGGAAGATTAATTTTAACTTCTTTGAAAGTTTCTAATATGTCTTCCATTTTATTGCCCTTTTTAAAACGTGGAGGTAGTAATAAAGCTTGAGGAAAGGGATGCTTTGGCTTGTTCAAAGTCATATGAGAAGATTCTAGAGTCTTAGAACTAGAGGAAGAAGCTAGTTACTTCTCCATCTTCTTTTCAATTTTAGTCCCCATATCAATTCCCTTAGTTTCGTTTTCATTTAACTTACTATCTTTAACAAGTTTCCTTACTTTATTATCTACCAACTTCCCATTTCTAATAGTAATTTCAGGTTTAGCTTGCTCATGATAATTAGCTCCAAGGTTCTCTATTGGATGATTAGGAAGCTTACCCTTATCTCTTCTACTTATTGCATTAGCTAGTTGCTCTATTTGAGTTTCTAACTTAGCAATAGATTGAGCATGTGAGTATAAAATTGTGCCTTAGCTTCCAAACCTTTCAAAGTAGATAAGAATTTTTCTTCAAAAATAAAGTTTCTAATTTTAGAAGGGCGAGGAGGTATATACCTTTGAGATTAAAAACCAAGGGGAGCAATCATACCATATTATTTGTTCTATTGATATTTTTGCTGGCCTAATTGACCTTCTCCTCCTTGTTGCCTCCAGGAGAAATTAAGATGATTTCTCTAACATGGATTGTATGTATTTGAATATGGTCGTTCTGTCTATGAAATCCTTGAGCTGCATTAACTCGTCCCTGTGCAAATTCTGGAAATAGTGAGGCACTAGGACAGTCATAGATAGCATGAGAAGGACTAGAGCAAATTGCACAAACACCTTGCACATTAGGAGAATTGGTAGGCAATGTATTCAAAGTTTATTGATTGAACTTTTTAAATAAGGTATCAACTTTCTAAGAAATATCAACATTTTGAGAAACTTCATACATTCCTCCTCTATTTCCTATTTGTCTAGATGTGCCTATACATGAGCATGTGGCGTGTTGTTGTGAATTATCACCCACGCCTCATTTACAGTTTTATGAAGAAAGGTACCACTACAAGATGAATCAACCATTTGGCAATTCCTCTCATCTAATCTTGAATAAAACCTTTGTATTTGTTTCCATTTAAGGACTTCATAGTGAGGGCAACTACATAGAAATTCTTTAAATCTCTCCCAACTCTCGTGAAATTGTTCATTATTTTGTTGGAAAAAAGTAGTTATTTCTCTCATTAACCTCGTAAGCTTACCCATAGGAAAATACTTTATAAGAAATTCCTTAGACATTTCAGTAGCTTACCCATAGGAAAATACTTTTTAAGAAATTTCTTAGACATTTTAGCCCATGTACCTACTCTCTCACGTGTATTTAACCAATATTTAGCCTTATCCTTCAGAGAAAAAGGAAAAATGCGCAATCTAATAGCATCATCAGTAGCATTAGGCAGTTTAAAAGCTAAGCAAATTTCAAAAAACTCATCAATATGCTTATAAGGATTTTCAGAATCAAGCCCATAAACAATAGTAGCATTTGAATAGTAGAAGCTTTGATTTTGAAGTGATTAGCCTCAATTGTAGATAGTCTATTACCTATTGGTGAGTTATAAGTGTTTGGAGTAAAATACTCCCTTAAAGCTCGTGGAATTTCAGTCATCTTATTGTCAGAAGTGTTAGTGATTTTTTTGTACTCTAAGTGCTTTAAGTGTATGCTGTATCTCAAGGTCAAATTAGTTTAAACCAAGAGAGAGCGAACGACGATCGTACATTAATAATTAAAATAACAGGAAAGAAAATTAATTCAAATAATAAATAAATCAATCAATGAAAAAAATTAAAAAAAAATATAAAAGACCCACTAAGAAAAACTCCACCAAACATCAAAAAAGGAAAGGAGAAAAATTAATAAAAAATTACTAAAGAGAGCTATTAATTAAAACCAACTAAGGGCACTTTTTTATTTTTTTATTTTTTTTGAAACTGGTAAAGACAACAAAAGAAATCAAAGGTATGGGCTTAACTAAACTAATTAAAAATTAAATAAAATATATACATAAAATAAAAACATTAGGAAGCAATAAATCAAACAATTAATTTAACCTCTCCCTGGCAACAGCGCCAAAAACTTGGTCGGGATCTTTATAAAAAAGTTTTAAGCGCAAACCTTGCAAGCGTACCAGATCAATGGAATACGACAGTATAAGGATATCGAACCGCAAAGGAAGACTTAACTACTTCAATTATTATCTTCCTAAATTAACTTTATAAAAAGAAGAATAAAATTTTATTATCTAATAATTATTCCTAAATTAAGTAAAACTAATAAATAAAATCAATTATATAAAAACTAGCAAGAGCTTAATGAAGAAGATGATTTAGAATCTTGAATCCACCACTAACCTATATAACAATGATTTAATTTTATTTAGGAGAAAACATTAGACCTTTATGTAGTGATCGAGGGTACAAGTTTCGATTCACTAAAGAAATATATTGTACTTAAATGCATGACATAACCAATCTAACTATTAACATGACCTATTCAATTCTATGACATAAATCATCTAAAATTAGCATGAACTATTCAATTTTAAATCCCACAATATATTTACAAAAATAACATATCTCTCATACTCAAGACTACAAGAATTAAGTATGGATAAAAATATCAACTAACCCAAATAATTATTCTACAAGAACAATCACAAAGAATTAATTGCATCAAACCAAGAAACATCCCAAGATATGTAAGCACATAAATAATATAATAAATCTCCCAAAATAAAATAAAAAAAATTTACATGGCTAGGGTTTCATCAAGATTCTAAAGGAAAATTTTAGTTTATAATTAAAGGGAAAGAAATAACCAAATTCTTGAAGTAGTTCATGGCTTCCTTCTCTCATTCAATTATTTATGCTGCTTCCTTGGTTTTGCTCAAGGACTTCTTCTTCTTTTTTTTTTCTTTTTTTTTTTTTGTTGTGAACCTTTCTTGTGTGGCTCTTCTATATATAGACAAAAGAAAAGCAAATTTTTAATTCTTAAAGGATTCAACTACTACAGCAGGTAATATACTTTATTATTTTTGTAATATTCTTTTCCCCAATGACCATGCGTACTCTTTTTTCATGTCTCCTTTTATTCTTCAAGATAATTCCAATTCGAGCTATAAATATATATCTTGATTTTAAGTCTATAAAAATAAAACAAATAAATTAATTAAATATATTAACTATATTATATAAATAATGTATTCCCAAAACTAATATTAAAACTTAAGATACTTATTTGTACTGAAAATCAACTCTATCATGCATGAGCTTGGGAAGATGGTAGACAAAGATACCAAAGGTTTAAAGAGCCTATTTTGGAGGCCAAAAGTAGTTTAATGTTATACAAGTGGAAGACCAAATGAAGGAGTTAGATGGCTCAAGAGAAGAAAAACAAGTGTTTTAGGCAAAATAGAGAGAATCGATGTCTGATTCTCAAACTGGCGTCAGATCTAAGGCAGTTTTCAACAAAACAAATTCCCGAGAGTTTCCACAACTCATACCCGGTGCAGAATTCAAATCTACGACTGCCTTGACAATTTTTTTAATTTTTTATATTTCAGCCCCAAAACTTTTCTAGCTCATTTATTTTGTTTCAAGACTCCATTTTAAGTGTTTTAAGCTTATTTTCTATATGTTAAGAGTCCTAAGACTCTTATATTAGTAGTACTAATGAGTTAGGGGTTGGAATGTATAAAAACTTCTTATTCGGGCTAAAATCCTTGACAATTATCATATATTCAAATTTGAAGACTTCTTCATCTTAGAGTTTGAGAGAAACCCTCTCTTTGCCATTTTTAAATTGACTTATCAAGGGAATGATTCATCCTTGTGGCCTCTTAAGTTAGAGTTCTTGTTCGAGGGATTCTAGTGCATCAATTTCATCTACTGAACTCGTTTAGGGGTCCTAGTTTCTTAGTTATTCTAGGGTTTTTATTTAGTTGATGATGAAGCCTTTGGTGAAAGGAGTTAGGGTTCTAGACTTCATTGAAGAAGACTTTTCTTACTATCCTTCTTGGATTTCTAACGCTAAGTTCCTTAGGGGTTTTTTAAGGTCATGAAGAGTAGTTTTTGTTCTTGTACTAGGAATTCAAAAAGAAGCTATAAATTTAAATTTTCTGCTTAAAATCACTTACAAAACGATCATTTATGATAAAGTAATAATAAAGTAATTTAATATTTATAGTGACAGGACTAGGAAGGGAAAAGGATGGAACTAGAACGGGGATGAGATGGGAAGGGACGGGACAGGATGGGACAAAATGAATCCCATTCCTGTTTCAACCCTAATTATCCGTCCCATTCCCATCACATCCCCAATTAAATTTAGGGAATCTTTGTCCCATTCGGGATGAGAGGGGACGAAATATTGCTTTTTGTGGGGATTTTGCCATCCCTACCTACAAGAACATAATTTCAGGAAAATAATTTCGAGTAAAATTAGTACAAACTTTTGATTTTATCTTCTTCTAGTCATGAACTATTTTCCTTTTAAGATATAGCCATGAACTATTTTTACTTCCCAAATATTGGCATTAACTATTTTTAATAAATTGCTATATCTGAGAAGTAAAAAATAGTTCACGTCTATTTTTAGAAAGAAAATATTATGTGGCTAGAAAAAGATAAAATCAAAGTTTGTGGCTATAAATAGAAAAACAAAAATAGTTCATGACTAGAAAAAGATAAACTCAAAATTTTGTGACTATAAGGAAAAAAGTAAAAATAGTTTATAGCTATAAATAGTCAGTTTCTCTTTTTCCTATAAGTTGTCTTATGGTATCCTAGTACATAGTATATATTGGGATCTAAAAGGTTGCAAATTATACGTTGGACTTCAGGTGTCGGAACGATGTCGTTGAACTTAAATTGGCCAATATAGGGTTTTCTGCTGTAGGCGCCTTTGAGGACACTATCTTTCCGCACTTCATTTTTAAGCAGTTGGTCGAGGGAACTACCGCTACTGTATGAAGTAACTTTCATAGTTTGACACTGCAGCAGCAATTTGTGTTCTTCCTTGTTCCTAGTTGACCGATGGACAGAATTTGGTTGTTTCTTTGTGTTTTTTGGTTGTTTCCTTTATTTGTTTGCTGGTTGAGTAATTAATGGAGGAATGTGGAGAAATTATCATTGCCGTAGATGGAATTGAATATAATGTAGATTCAGCTATTGTTATTGGTCTAGATATAGAGGAAATACTGTAGAAGATGGTGAATGCCATGAGGATTTAAGCTCAATTAAGTTTTTGAGTTTTGTTTGTTTGTGAACATTTGTTAATTTGATACGTGACTTGTTCCATAAATGTATGAGTGATGGATAGAAGTTTCATATTTTTTTATTATTATTATAGTTCCCTTTGTTCATGTCTATAATTCTATAATTCTATAACTATTGTTCCATGTGCACATAACTGTTGTTCCATGGGTGTGTGGTTGACTAATAAAAGTTCCATATGTTCATATATAATGTTTCATTTATACATAAATGTTGTTCTATTGATGCATAAGTATTGTTCTATTTGTGTATTACTGTTGTTCCATTTTGTTAAAAGGTTAAGCAATTGTTGTGTCTGCATAATGTTTTATGTCTTATTCAACAATATTGAGTTCACCAATTTCAAGTCTGATGCTGCAATTCTTTGTGTTAAGTCGCTGAACGAGGTGTATACATAGCCTCATGGGTATTCTACTAACCTTTAGTGATAGGAAATAATTGAATCCCATCTCCCTCAACGCTGGCCTTTGCTTGTTGTTCAATTTATCGATCAGGTCCAAAAGACCAAATGGAGTAGACCTTAGTTTCAACTTTGGAGCTTTAGCTGTTTTTTGTTTCTTTGATGGTGGCGACAAAGGTTTCTCTGGTTTCTGCTGTTATTGTGGCCTATTCATCTTCCTCAATATAGTGTATGTTGTCTTTTTCTATGCTGGTTGTTTCTTTGTTTGGGGTTCAGCTGCAGCCTTCTACCTTTTTACATCCCTAAATAACGCGTTGGATAAAGTTAGAATAACGTATGATTATTATAAGAGAAATGTTGTGTGGATGTTCTGCAATAAAAGGATAATATGTAATGAACTTTACCTTTTTAATGTAGAGAGAAGTATGTCATTATCGTCCTCGGGTTAGGCGGGGGAAGGTTGTTTGCTCCTTGTCCTTGGTGATTTGCAGATGTTTCAAGCAGTGAAAAATTAGTAAGTTTTATATGGAACAGTAGTAACAAGTTTAGAGAACAATAACATATAAAGTATAGAATATGAAAGGAAAAGGGATGTAAACATGACATACAGCCATGATCTATTAGTTACTCTCCTATGGAACATAAATCATTATTTCATGGAAATATAAGATATAAAACTTAGGAAATCACAACAACAGAAATAGCAATAGGGATAAAATAAATAATAAAATAAGAAAAACAGAGCACAAAAACCAAAGGAACATTACTTAATGACAAATGGAACAATAACAATAACTTATAGAACATGAGCCTAAACATGATGAAATAGGACAAAAAAGTAGGACACAAAATCAATGGAATATAAGTTGCACATCTATGGAATAATAACAAATATGGTATGGAAGATGATACAAAAGGGATGTAAGCAGGTCATACATCCATGGGCTATTAATTACACTTTTATGGAACATAAATCATCCTTCCATGAAAAAATAAGAGATAAAACTTGAAAAATCATAACAACTAAAATAATAAAGAAAATACAAGACTATAATAACTAAATTAACATATATAGTACGGAATATTAGACAAAGTAGGTTGGGTACATGACAAATCTCCATAGAACATCAGGTTTGTCACAACAACAGAGATAGAAACACAATATATAACGTGATGATACATTTATATATTTTCATGGAATTAAGTTATATTTCAAAAAATAACACCATATATCATTTATAACAACATAAAAACACGTGAAATGTTTTTTATAAGTTAAGTAGATTGCACATATTGTTTATTTTTCTAGTAATTTTTGTTCTAGTACATTCAATGTGAAGGATTTATAAATAAATATTTCATGAAATATGAGTATTTGACAGGAGAGTTGGTATTTTTACATATTGATGGAATTCACAAAATCGTCACTGCTTTCAGAAACAAATCTTATACTTTTATAGTGTTTATCACTGTTTAAAGTTGTCGGAAATTGAGGTTTTTGAACGGGAACGGAGGTTTATAAAATGAGAGAGAGAGAGAGAGAGAGAGAGAGAGAGAGAGAGAGAGAGAGAGAGAGAGAGAGAGAGAGAGAGAGAGAGAGAATGGATCTGACAGTCAAGTTGATGGAAGTTTACTTAGAGAAAAAGGGAAGAGTGCATGGCATTGATGCACGCATAGCTGGGGCTAGGCCTTCCTTTTCGCGCTTTGAAATAATTAATTAGGACGTCGCTGTTTGAACTTGGAGTACACAGTGCACGGCCCTACGTATCCCTACTGCTAAAAAGTTAATTTTTCACTAGCAACTCTTCCTTAAAAAACTAAATAAATAAATTAAGACTTGAACCACATATATCCTCCCCACTTTCTATTAAAACTCCGTTTCTATCGTATTGATGCAATTGTATTTTATTTGTTATCAAGATTATATGTAATGGTGTTTTTTTGTCTTATTACATCATTTTATATAAAAATAGAATTCAACCAGTTTATAATTTTTCTTTCATTAAAAAAACTATGCTTTAATAAAAGACATTTTACTCCATCCAGAAAAAAGCCTTTCAACATTTTCATAGGGGGGAGATTTTTGTTTTTGACAACTTAAAAAGATAAAATAAATATTATTCTAAGATATCTCAAAAATAATTATGCTCTCTCTCATTCTTTCTCTTAAAAATATATCTAGAGAGTTCGATGAATAATTCTTGTATGGTTAAAAATAAATATAAAAGTAAAGGAAGCACAAAATAAATGTGTTTTAAGAATTACATTTGAGAAAATATACTATAAATGTCCACTAATAATTTACGTCTTTTTCAAATTACCTTATAAAATTTTATTTCATATGTTTATACTTAATAACAAATTTTGGGCCGTTAATATTGATATAATTATGTTCTTTATGACAGAATTTAGTTAAAATAATCATGCTCAAGTCATATTCTTATTAGAACAAGAGCATAAATGAAAGGTATATGTATAGAAATTCTTTTGATTGAATAAGCACGTGATTTGCATGATTATTTTTGCTAGACTCTTTTCATATAATGTTGGAAATAATTTGGAGAATTAAAGTATTTAGAATGAGAAAATGATTTCTCAAAGATTGGCACTCTGAAAAGTGTGATTTATATCCCATACGGGAGGGTAGGAAAAGTAGTTACACCTTATTAGTGGGAGCAGTAGCGGAATCAGGACAGAAAACTTGGAGGGACTAATTAATATTAAAAATTTTGTCAGAATTTCGTTTATTTTAATAGATGCATTCCAAGTACAAAAATATTTAAAACTAAGGGGGCCTTGACTGTAAAAATATCAAAATTTTTAAAATTCTTTTTTCTGAGAGACTCGAGCTCACCCGTATGTGTATTTATTTATATCACAAGAAAGAGCATTGTCAAAACGGACTAGCCCGAATTGCACCAGATTGAAAGTCCGCTCCTATTTTTGCATATTAGAAATTTCCTAGTACATAACTCTCTGCGCTTAATCCTCAAATAAACAGGTTGAACCACAGGCAGGGCCTTCTTTTTTTTTTTTTTTTTAAATCTATTTTTTTAACTTCAAAATATAAAAAATAAATTTTCAGAAAGATTCAACTAATTAAGATGAAATTGTAGTAACATCTAAGTAAAAAAATAATAATTACACAATAATTAATGAATGTCGTATTTGGCATTTTAGTGACAAAATCCAAGCTCTACACCTATTTGGTCCTTTGATCTAGGTGGCATAAATCTAACAACTTAGACATGTTATATAGAGAGAAAAGTAGTAACTTCTTGCCATTTCTATTCTCTTTGGTTTTTCTTTCTTTCTTTCCCTTTGTTCCCACCGAAACAAGGAAGAATTTGGAGATCATTTGTTTCCTAGATACTTTTGAAGGTCTTAGAAAGATCTATGGTAATTCTCAAATTTATAAATTATTATTTTAAAGGTTAAATTCCAGTTTCAGTGATTTTATTTGTAATCTTCAGAAGTTAATTATTAGAAATTTTATTTAGGGTTTTATGTTTTAGATTTTGTGTGTTAGAGATATTATTAATGGATTTGGAGTTTAGATCTAACTTTCGAGTGAAGTTCAACTGAGTAGTTGTTTTATTTAATGGTTTTAGAAGACTTGATTATTCCAAAGGTACAATTTAGTTACTCTGGTCAGGTAAATTCGTAAAACGAAACTTACAAGATTTTTAGTTAGGAAGATATTTTATAAAATGTTTATTTTAAAGAAATATTTATATACTAAAATTTGATTATTTTGAGAAGTGAGTTCATGAATTGAAACTTGATTTTTGATGACTAATTATTTTAGGATTGAATATGTATAAATTTTGAAGTATACATCTTTGCAAAATTATTTGATTTCTTAGTTTGTAAGTTGTTTTAAATTGGAGAGGTTTTCTACAATGTATCTAACTTTTGTATTAAAAATGCATAAGAGCGATGTTTCTTGTAGGGATTTTTATCGTTTTGTTGAAAATTATTTGTTCTTAGAAATTATATGGAATTTTGAGAATCATACTCATTATTGTGGCATACTTGTTAAACTTGTATAAGTATGTCTGAACTGCCGAATGAAAGTTTTTGTAATCTTAGAAATGGTATGATTTTGAATTGGTTTGAATAGTCATTTAGTGGCCATATTAACATGAAATGACTATGATTTAGATATGTTTGGATGGCTCTTAAGTCATCGTTTGAAAATATGCATGAAAATCTCGTTCTGACCATATTTGATATGAACTGATTTGATTTTCAAAAACATTAAAGGATTACACTGTATGTGGCTGGGTATTAGAGCCTCTTCCCATAGTGTGGATGGTCTAAACTCTAAGTTGTTGATCCACTTGAAAGGGGCTTAGTTCTAAGAAGGGCTCAGTCTAACCAGTTGTTTGGGAGACATCATTTTGTGATGTCTCGGCCGCACTATTATGGGTCAGAAGGGGCTCGAAGTTGGAATTGGTCACCAGGTGCGAGCTGGTAGGTACTCTCAAATCTCGTAAATTGGTCTTTAGTTTGGGAAGTATAAGGTATATGTGAAATTGAATATTCATATGGTTTTGCTGCTAATTTTGACCAAAGGTTTCTTAGTTTTGATGTACTCGTGTATATATATATCATGATTTTGAAACTTGTGTTTTATACTAGATGCACTGACGTGTCTTAATTCATTTAGACTTCCTAGCTACTTCTAGACTTAACATACATTTTGTACATATAATTTTTAATCTTTGAAAAACAAAATCCGTTATAAAAATATATGTCTCTAAAATTTGAATGTATATTCTTTTTAATGATTTTTCTAACTCATCAACAAACACGTTAACTCACTGAACTTTCTACGTCACACAATCTTTTATTACTTGTTTTTCTGATGATTTGGAATAGGAGTGGAATATGTGCTTTGTCACTATATTCTATTTGAAGAACTTAACTAGCATAAGTGATGTGGATATTTTTGGAAATTTTTTCGCATCTCATAGAGTATATATATTTCTAAATTTTCGTTCTAAGTTTGTAAGTAGATGAATTAATTTATTTACATTTCTCGTTATATCTATTTCTTGTGAACCACTCTTATCGAATTAAATTTTACAAGTTTACTTAAGTAACGTAATAATTAATGTATTCTTTTATCCTAACTCAAAATAGGTATACTTGAAATATCTTTGAAATAGGTATTACTAAACCATACTGAACCGCAAATACGTGATCCAAAATAAAAAAAACCCACATCCTAACTAGACATATTTTGATCAATTCATACACATGTTTTATGAAAATTGCCCAAGCTTATCCGCGAGCCTAAAGCTCATTTTAACAGTGCTATTTAAAATAAATGAGATATATTCAAGTCATGTTCATATAATCAAAATAGTTTTACTTATTTGTCGATTAACGAAATTATACATACTTTTTGTTGTGATATTTTGATAAAGTCAATACTTACTTTAATTCTTTAGTTGATTTGATATGTTTATTTATCCACACAAAATTTATACATAAAATAATAAAATGTTTATTAGTGGCCCTTACAAATTACAAGCACCTAACCACCTAAATTATATAACACCTTTCTTTTTACTAGTATTTAGTAAAAAAGGAAAAAAAAGGAGATAATTGAATTCAACACTATGCACTAAAGGAAAAATCATTTTCATCCCCACCTTATCGGGTCATTAAGGAATTAAGAGAAAATGACATATTTATTCCACAAAATTAATATGATTCTCGATTTTTTTCGTTATCGTTATGAACAATCTCTAAACAATTTATAGAATTTAACAAAATATTTTTATCGTAAAAAACTTAACTTCTGTAAAAACCAATACGAGTTGTTTATGCGAGATAATCAAAAAGTTAAAATAGGTATATTAAGTTATTTCTTTCAAATAAAACACACTTGAGATATTGTTTAAAAGGAAATAAAAGCCACTCTTCTAAACTTATTTTACCTTTTGAAATTACTGTTGTGAATAGTCGTGTGATTTTTTTTTTTACAAACGTTTAATATCTTTGACAAAAAAAATCTTAAAAATTATTATAAATTATTTAGTAATTATAATAATAAAAAATAAAATTTAAAAATTATAATATATCATGGCCTAAATTTTAAAGACTAAATACATGAAATGATGAATAAATCAATCAAATAATTACGGCTGCGCATTGATCATCAACAATTTCAGTCAAATGATATACAGTCAAAGACACCTTCATATACTAGTATTTACTTATTTATTTGTTATTTTTTAAAACTATTTATTTGTTTCTTTCAAGTGTATAATTTGGTCTGCTTTGTCTAACAAATGTATTTTACAATTAGCCAAACGGTCGGCTATATTTTTTTTGTTTCTTGTCAATTGATTGGTACTTTTGTTATATATTTATATATATAACAAAAGTAATTAGGTGATTCATCAGGTTATGTGTAAATTTTTTTTCAAGAAGTATTTTTTTTTTTTTTTGTTTCAATATCAAGTTTAATGTTTTCAACTGTGCATGTTTACATTTTTGTTCATATGATTTAAAAATACTTAAACTCATTAATTTGTTTTAGATTCTTTAGAAAGAAGCTGGGGGAGAAAAGGTGAATAAGAGAAAATGAGAGTTGAATGGCTGCACTAATAATTTGGGGGCTTCAATTCGCAAACAAATCCCAATAAAAAAAACAGAGGAATTAAAAAGACTTAAAGACTCGACCATCCAGTTAAAAGTGGTAGGAAATATTTGGGATGATTAGGCCATTTGATCATTAATGAATACACGACATGGCTCTTTTAACACTAAAGGGGTGGTGGCGCAGTTGGCTAGCGCGTAGGTCTCATAGCTTAAGAGTGATCCTGAGGTCGAGAGTTCGAGCCTCTCTCACCCCATTCCTTTCTTTTTTCTTACAAGAACAGTATTTGCAAGGAAATAAAAACCTTCTTTCAGCTATGGCTACTCATAAAATTTCACAACATGCATGTCTAACTATTGAATGACACAATCGCTCTCCCTTCCATTCCCAGTGTTCACTTTTAAACTACATAAAAATGACATGTTAGGATTCTCATTTATTTATTTTCCTGGAAATGTTAGGATTCTCATGATTGCCTATGAATATAATAAACTGGGCAATGCATTTCTGGGATAGATTTTGCCCATATTTGGAAAGACCGAATAGAAGGAGAAGCTATCAGCTATAAAGAATATCTCAAAGAAATAGTACATGATTTGCATTTCTAGATTTCAATGTGCTGTTACTAAGATAAGATTTACATCTACGGAACTAAACGTCATCCAAAATGCCCATTACTTTTGGCATGGTCAAACTCACCATTAATATAGTATTGATCAAATCACTCAAGGTTTCAGCAGCAAGATTAAATGCAGAAGGTTTGAACTCAATGCCAATCCAGGCCCCCAAGGGTGGTGGAACCCATCCCTTCCCACACTTCAGAACAACCTACTTCTTCATTGTCAACACCTTCCATGTCACAATCCCACCAGCCACAACCATTAGCATCTGTCATGGATCGATAAAATGACAAAAATTAGAGGTTTAAATAAGCATATAGGCATTAACGGGCTAGGATTTCAGGAAAACTAAGAATGGCAATGTATATTTCTTTCTTAAAAGTAAACATACAATGATTGAAGAGAGGTATCGGTTCCTCTTTGCTAGCTAAGGTCTTCTTCGCCTTTCTTCTTCTCTTTGGTTCTGAATCATCATCTCCAAGGACTACCAAATGTTTTTAAGCACAATATTAAGCATCACCATATAATGCAGAATGGCAAAATACGGTCGTTATGCTACTTGAGCAAAGATGATATGGAGATGGAAAAAACTCTACCAAACATATATATTATCTGTAGCCTAACTCCAAATTTAGTGGCTAAACTTAAAGTCCTTAATCAATAGAAAGACTAGGCCAGAGCTCTTCGCATGATCTACGTCATTGGCTTTCAGCTTTGGTACTGTTGTACTTTTATAATACTGCTGAAGAGGAGCTATTTATTATTCATTCAAATACTTTTGTTCTAAAAATGCCGTAATATATAAATAACAAACACAGCAAAGACTTGGGCAAGTGCAATTGCAAGGATCTATCAACTATATGGACCAGTAAGTAGTAACAAACCTCTCATTCTTTTCCTTGATTCCAACTTATCACCTGAACTTCCAGTGCCAAGTTCACCAGATGCAGAAGTATTGATATTTTCATTTTCCTTTTTCGGGCCTTTGAACTGTTGAAGGATAATATCAAGAGATAAATCCTTATCTGCTTCCCCTCTTTTCTTGCCAATACTTTCTTCTTTAGAACAGCTGCTCAAATTCTCACAACCTATTGCTGATGAAAATGGCCTTTCCTTTCCCTGTGAGATAAAAACAAATTTTGCTGAAGACCTCCAGAGCAAATGAAGATAAGATGAATTTGAAGTTGACATGAGATTAAGTAGGAACAAAAGTAATATGAAGGAAGATTCTGCTATGTCAATCAATCTCTCTTTATCATCCTACTTCAGAAACAGTGCCAATGTCCCTGCTCCCAGCAAAATTCCCATCAGAAGATTGTCCAACTCCTTATTTGGTCTCCAGGGAATACTCAGCTACTGTTATCTAGTGGATTTACACTATCAGTGCAAAGGAATTGGGGGTCAAAATAGCTTCCACTATATTGAGAAAAGTTCACATCAACACCTAAATACGATATTCAGCAATTCAAATAGAATATGAGAAGAAAGGAAAGACATTTGAGCAGATGAAGACATTTAGAGGAAACTTTATTCTCGAAAGTTTAGAATGGGTTAACCTCTAAAACTATCATCACAAGTTTACACCCTATTGAAGCCATTCATTCTTAGAGAATTTTTAAAAGTTGGATTCTAGTTCATTTTGTCATCAAACAATATTGTTTAAAAGTAGTACATTCCAAATCCCATTTCTTCTTGAATCCCTCCCCAAAATCAGAAATAAATTCACCAGTCCAATCATAACTTCAAAGTATATAATAACTTCAAAGTATATAACATTCTCATATGTACCTATGATAGTTATAGTTGAAAGAATTCAGATAATATATGGACTCAGATAAATTATTCTCCTTTTATTAAGCTTTAGATAACATTGATATGAAATCAGCACCACTCAATTTTTCCTCTCAACTTGAATTAGAAAATCCTTGGTCAAATAACCCAAAACTTTTGATCAATATTCAAACTTGATTTTCCTTTCTTCTATTTGCCCCGATTTCTGTTGCCCTAGTACCTAGATTGTACAGCACAAAACATAACATGTTTTCCCCAATTCCAGATAAGCTATTCCTTTAGAACCAAAGTAGAATCTTTCGCCAAGTTATCCTCTCAAACAGAATTACAAACGATTTTAAATAATTACTCACCAGTACTGATCTCGGAAGCTCAGAACTCCTGCCCAACTTTTTGTTCAAGTATTCTGAGAACGAAATCCTCGAAACCTTTTCATTACTAGCTTTGATGCTTATATCCTTCTTGCATTCAGAACCATTGGACCTGAAAATTGAAATTAAACTCGGAATGTAGGATGAGTTTTGGTTATCCTTTCAGTTTTAGTCTTAGATGGGTTTTTACCTGTTTGTGCAGCGAAAGAGGAATGTAGAAGGAATGGAGCGTTGTCCCAGTGGCATCACTGAAGATGGTTTCGACTTCATCTTTCTCTCGTCTTTTCCCTGTTTCTGATTCTGAGTTGAGAAAACTTCTCCCTTGGTTGTTTTTTGGCGGTCAATTGTCTATTTCGGGCGGCTAATTTGGCGGCTAAAGTTTAAAATTTGAGAATTAGTTAAAAACTATTTGAACTTTTTGTACTTTTATTTTATCTTTTTTAATCATAACTAAATTATATTTTTTATTTACAACCCTTAGTTTTTATTTTTTTTCTAACCATGAACTATTTTTGTTCTTTTAAAAATAACTATAAATTATTTTACTTCTCAAATGTACACATAACTGATAGCTATATTTAGAGGTAAAAAATAGTTCATAGCTATTTTAGAAGAATAAAAATAGTTTATGTTAGAAAAGATAAATTAAAAGTTCATGACTATCTTCAAAAGAACAAAGATAACTCATCGTTAGAAAAAGATAATAAAAGTTAATGGATATATAAAGAAAAATTAAAATAGTTCATGGATACTTTTAGCTAATTTCTCTTTAAATTTGTTGTGAGAAGAAGAGCACACCATATTGGGTTAAATAATGAAATAGAGCTTGATTAGAACTAAATTGATCCAATTGATTGTTTCATTTTTTTTATTTTAATACAAAGATCCATATAAAAAAATCTTGATTTTGTATTTAAAAACTAGAAAAACAATTCGTGCTATGCACAAGAATAGAATCTTATTTCCAATGTTTTTTTTTGATAAGTAACAAAAATATATGTTTATTTTTCTCTTTTTTGATAGATAACAAAAATATATGTTTATTTTTCAAAGAGAAGCTCATTTAGTTAAAAAAATAAGTCGTGTATTTTATTTAATGTTTGTATATTTATTATTTTAAGCAAAAGTTCCTTCTTTTCTTATAAAAAATAGTTTCAGAGAAATTATTAATTTTAATCATAAAAATATAACTTTTTGTTCGTCTCTTCCATTTCTTCTCTCTCTTTTTTTACCTCCTGTAAATCAAAACACGAGGATGAAGCAATTATAATAATCAGCTAAAGCTGAGCCCAGGGCAGCTCTGGAATTTAAATCATACCTTTCCCGAACTAGAAACTCTCTAGGGGCTAAGACCAGATAAGCAGCTAAGACCTCTCCTTACTCGCCCAACGCTCGTGAAAACCCGGGTCGGTCGGTCCTCCATTCATCCGACCGGAAGTGTGGATAACGAGGCCACCTTCACAACCTTCTCCCTTCTGTCCCTATGTTGTAATAAGGTAGGGCGGTTCGCTTGAGTTGCTCAACCTATCTTCAGTACTAGAGATGAACGAATTCCATACGCCCGAAATTTTTTTTCTGTTGTTGTTGTTGGAATTTCATAAACGCCATGCGAAGAAGCCGGCTCCATACCCATAACTATAGTACTAGCCCGGAGAAGAAGCGGTACCGCCCTTACTCTATTTCCTTCAAGCAGGAAATAGAGGGCGGGGAACTTCTAGGCACTCCTAGTTGTGAAAGACTCTTTTTTTGGGGGGAAAAATTTCAGGATAGCAAACATTCTCTAGAATTTCTCTTAGATTCGAACCCATAGCTGATGATAGAACTAGAATAGATATTTTACCTTAGTCAGGATGTGTAATTGCTTTCTCGATGATAGGAGCGGAGCGGAAGTAAGTGAAACGAACGGGCAAGGAGCAGAGGGATCCAAACTTTCTTGGAAGAAATTCCAGTGAACAAGTATCAAGCGGTTATTTTAAGTAAATAAAAAATGGGATTTAGGAGAAGTAACTCCCTCCCCTTTTTCTAAATAGCAGAGTTATCAGACGGGGGAACAGCTTCTCATTCCCACCCTGGTAGTACAAAAAAAGAAATTGATATAGAATAATAAGTGTCATTGTATGTAATATTAATTTTGTTGAAGTCATAATTAATGTTAAATTTCCCAAAAAATTGCTTTCTTCATTATAAGAGTTTTTAAATTAATATAAGATGATATTATTATTGTAAGGGTTTTATAAATAAGAAAATATTATTCTCATATGAAACATCACCTTCTTTAGAATACTATCTTGACTAAAAAAACTACCGGTAAAAGGATAAGAAATGTCACATGAAATGGATACAAAATTCTAGAAACATCTTCTCTCCATATGTCTCTCCCTCCATTTAAAAAAATAAATATCATTAACTATTTTAACTTTTAATATATCTAATTGATGTACTAAAGATACAATTATGTTCTATTATTTTGGTTGCAGGCACTTGTTGAAGACATTTACTGATAGTAGGCTGCACCATGCCTATGGAGAAGCAAACATTAGCGCAGATTTGCTAGCCAGATATGGTGGATAGGATGGCTCCCTTTCTCTTATCTTGTTCCCCAATTTCCATGATTTGCAAGCCAAACTGTGGCTAATGATGCATGTGGGGCAGTTACTATTAGACTTATTTGTCACTCTTTGATTGAACTTTAATATATCTACTTTTACTCACAAAAAAAAAAAGAGATACAATTAGCAAAGAGGAAAAAAAAAAGGAAAAAATGTTCCAAAGATACCAATGACTAAAAAGAATAAAAAGCAATATTACCGAAATTATCCTGTAAGAAAAAAAAAATGAAACTAAGACAAAGTTGTTGAGGCATATGAATCTTCAAATATTTGCAAGAGGAATATTGCAACTTAATTATTTAAGAGAAATATTCAAATCAAGATTATGTAATCAATACAAAACTTTAAAATGCACCAACTAATTTAAAGAATTAATCATATTCTTCTACTAAACACATACTATATTTTGTGAATCAATAGCACCTCTAAAATGTAATTTAAAAAATGAAAAATGAAAAAAAAATTCTAATGGTATTTTTATATGGAATTTACTTTTTTGGACTGAAAAAGCAAATATATATATGTATATATTATAAAAATACTATAAGATTAGTAGTATTATATCAAGTAATCAGTAACTATACCAATACTAGAGAGTAGAGATATAGAGAAAATTATTATAAGAATAAGACAAATATATAAGAGCTTTCTCATTTTTTCTTTTCCGTTCATCCTTCATCTTTCACCTTACTCTCTATTTATAGGCTAAAGAATTATTATTCTACAATGGAGGTTACATAATAATAACCTATAAATGTGAAGAGTTACATATTATAGAGTGGTGGGGTATGAAAGAGAGTTGAATGAGATAAAATATATGGAGTAGTGAGAGTCATATGTAATGGACATCCACTAATAAATATTATTCATAATACTCCCCCTTGGATGTCCATTTTATGGAATAATGCTTCGTTAAAGCCTTTATTAGGAAAAATCCAGTGGGATAAAAACCTAGTAAAGGAAAAAGAGTACATCTTCCGAAAATGATATTGCCTCGTTAAAAACCTTACTAGGAAAGATCCAGTGAGATAGAAACCTTGGTTAAAGGGAAAAAAATGGTACATTGTACATTTACTCCCACTGTTGAACAAATCACTTGACATCTTTCAGTCACTGCATTCCAATCTTGTAAACAAGTTTTTCAAAATTGAAGTCAATAATGATTTACTGAATAAATCTACCAGATTGTCACTCGAGTAGATTTGTTAAACACAAATTTTACCATTCTTTGAAGATCATGAGTAAAAAAATATTTTGGTGATATGTGTTTTGTTCTATTACATTTGATATATTCTTCATTCAGTTGAGCAATGTATGCAATATTATCTTCAAATAAAGTAGTGGGAACTTTCTTATCCAAATGTAAATTGTATGATCCTCGAATGTGATGAACCATGGATCTTAACTAAATACAGTCCTAATTTGCTTCATGAATTGCTAAGAATTCAGCATGATTCGAAGAAGTGGCAGTTAAAATTTGCTTCATAGAGCACTACAAGATAACTGTACCTCACATGTTGACAGATAATTAACTTTTTGCAACTGAGCATTATGTGGATCATATAAATAGCCAACATCAATATACTCTATTAGATCATATTTAAGTGCTTTAGGATAATGAAGACCAATATCTAGTGTACCTTGAAGGTAATGAACTAAGATATGGTACTTCTCAACCAAGTAGTTCTTCATTATTTTCACAAGCGCTGAAAAAGGGTCTTTATGCACCATAAGTGATCTTATAACCATAAGTTTACTCAAAGACTGTACTTATCCGTATAAAATTGTTTAAGCACTTTAGTTATATATGTGGATTGATACATACAATCTCAAGTGTTACTATTACTAATGTTTTAGTGGATATACCTTTCAAATTTGAGTGATCGAATTTGTTTACACATCATTGTTTTATCTCTTTGGGAGTTCATAAATAAATATCTTTATCTTATCTCCTTTAGTATATCTCAAACTTTATAATCATCCAAGAATTTAATTGGATTTTCATCTCAGAGGATATATATACATATATATATATGTATGTATATATATGTATATATGTATATATATAGACATATATATATATCGAATATTATATTTTATTCATATTGATCATACACATTTTAGTCAGCCATCATAATTTCTTATTTCTTCAACACGACTTAAAGAATTGGCTGCTATATTTGTCTATATACACAATCAATGCAAAACGATAATTTGTGTGGATCATAAAAATAATCTATATCTTTTATATCCATCTCAACTGGAGTTGATTATTTCACAAAATTCCAGATAATCATTTCAAGGATATATCAAATGATAAGTTCAATATGAATTTAAAGCACTAGAAAAAATAATTATAATACCGATATCAGAGAGTCGTTGGAAATCCGTCACTAAGAATAGGGTATCAACGGCGTACCGATGGGAAATGGTTTGTCAACTTTCATCGGTAGCAAGACTTTCTGACGAAATATCCATCGATAAGTGCATTTTTCGACGGCATACCTGGAGGATGTTATCATGGGACATCGGCTGAAAAGAAAAAATATCTTCTCGTCATTACACCCATTGCTAAAATGCAGTGACGAACTTGACGATAGAATAAATGTTCGTTTGTAAGTTTTACCAACGGATCTAACGACAGAATTGAAGAAATTATTAAGAAAAATTTAGAAAATGCTTAACCTACGATATACCGTTGGTAAGAAAAATAATTTTTTTAATATAATTTATAAAACGGATAAAAAATCCCCGAAAAATAACAAAGTTTCCCACAAACAATAATATTAAACGTTCAACATAAACAATAAAGTTCATACAGATTACACTAAACGTTCAATCTCAATAATATTGAACATTACATATATATATATAACATCCTAATAAACAATGTAAGTAAATAGAAAATCAAACATCTTGATAAGTCCTAAGATCACTGAAGGGTGGGGGTCATCGCCAGTGCTGGGGGCACGAAAAGAAGGAGAGGGAGTAGAGGAAGATAGAACTGGCACATTAGGGGTAGGAACTTCCGAGTCTGCAGTAGGTGCAGGCGGTGAAGATGTCGAGGCGTCGGTACCCATAGCTGCTTTGATGAGGTACATCAGTGGGGGAGGAATGTATACTAAATGATTCTACTCTATAAACCGCCTCATATATTCATCGAAAACATCGGAGACACTCGAAACGGCAGCCTCCACCCTCCGTAGCATATCTGCACAACATGGCCTGATCATGGCTAATCCTTTACAAGATGGGGCCTGACAGCGGTTTTTTTCTAAGCCGGGCCCATTTTTAAAAAGCCCAGACTGAAGTGGGCCAAAATTTTTTTTTTTGATTCAGGCCATAACGTACATACGCACAACCATTGTGCGTTATCCTTAATAACCGCGTTAATCATGTAAAAATCTGACGTGGATCCCAGCTGGCGCCGAGCTGTAGATAACACACAATGGTTGTGCGTTATCAAGCTTAATAACGCACAGCCATTATGCGTTATTAAGCTGATAATGCACAGTGACTGTGCGTTATCATGTTATAAAATTTTAAACCCTAGCCGCCCCTTCCTTCGCAGTGCGGCTCCCCCCCCCCCCCTCTTTCTTCCTCCCCCTTTTTATTTTCCCCCTCCCTCCCAGTGTGGCTCCCCCCTCCTCCTCTTTCCTCCCTCTTTTTATTTTTCCCCAGCCTCTTCCCAACCCCATTTTTTACTCTCTTTCCTCCTTTCTTCCTCCTTATTTCTCTATTTCATCTCCTTCCCCCTTACTGTTTTTACAGCCCTCTTTTCCCTCAATTTTTATTAATTTTTTCAGCCACCTTCATCTCATTCTTCTTACTTTTTTCATCCTTCTTTCTTTAGAAAAATTTTTGTTCCTGCCTCCGCCATCTGCTAGGTATTTTACTGTAATTTTTTTTCTTATTATTATGTGTTGATTTATTTTTATCTAATGAATGTGTATTTTATTTTGAAAATTACAGTTAAATTTTTAAATCTTAGAGATTTTCTTTGGAGTACGAAGATTATTAAGGATTTTGAGTAGGAAGGATACTAAAGCTGCATTTTAAATTTTCAGTAAGTTTTTAGTTAGTTAGAAATTTTTTTATTTATTAAATGTTAAGTGTGATTATTTCGGTATTTGTTGTTTGTTAATGTTTTTTTATGAATTTTATTTATTAACTCGAATTAATTTATTTTTTTTGGAAATGGGTTTTATGTTTATATTTAAGATGTTTGTTATTAATGAATTTGTGCAAATGTGATAATTTTATGTATATAATTGTTTTTGAATTTAAAAAGTGATATTAGGGTGATGTATTATTTTCTTAAATTTATGTAGATAATTATGTTTACTTTATTACCTTACTTTATGATTATTAGATTTAGATTATTATTTTGAATAATATATATAAATTATTGTAAGAAAATATGAGAATATGTAATTCGATATTTTTAATATCTTTTTTTAAATGTAGAAAATATGAAAACAAATATTTTTGTTGTAACTTAAAAATTGTAAAATGTAAATAATACGAAACTTAAGAATGTATTATTAAAATAAAAAATTTTACCTTTTTTTAATTTTTGGAATTATGTTTAAAATTGTAGTTATTAATAAATTTGTACCAATTTGATAATTTTATGTATGTAATTGTTTTTTTGTATTTGAAAAGTGATACTAGGGATAATTTTTTTTCATGAATTTACAAGCGGATAATTATGGAAAAATTTTTTTTAGCAACTTAAAAATTGTAAAATTTAAATAATACAAAACTTAAAAATCTATTATTAAAATCCAAAATTTTACATTATGTTATTTTTTTATTTTTTTTGTGAAAGTGTGGTTTGGATTTATGTTTAAAATTGTAGTTATTAATAAATATGTACGAATTTTTGTTTTCATTCAAAAAGTGATATTAGGGTTTAGGATTTTTTTCATGAATTTATTTGGATAATTAGGTTTAATTTCTTACTTTATGATTAATAGAAATTTTTTTTAATTATTTAGGTAATTAATTTGAATGTTAGAAAATATGGGTTTATGTAATTCGTTATTTCTAATTTTTATTTTTTTAAACAGTAGAAATTATTGAAACTTTATTTTTTGCAACCTAAAAATTGTAAAATTTAAATAATACAAAACTTAAAAATCTATTATTAAAATCCAAAATTTTTACATTATGTTTTTTTTTTTTTTGGTGAAAGTGTGGTTCGGATTTATGTTCAAAATTGTAGTTATTAATAAAAGTGTACGATTTTTTTAATGTTATGAATATAATTTTTTTTTCATGTAAAAATTGATATTAGGTTTTAGGATTTCATTTAAAAATATGGGAACCGGTATTTTTTAACAGTGAACCTTAAAAACTAACAGTAAAAGTGAAATTTATTACGTAACAGTAAACCTTAAAAACTTTAAAATCTTATTTATTTAAAACTCCCTAAATCGTTGATTAATTGTGTTTACAATATACTTGATATTTGGAAATATGAGAACTTAAAACTATAAACTTTACAACCGTTAAACGTAATAACAATTAAATCTTAATATTCTAGGAATTAGAATATGTTTAAAACTTTTTAATTTTAACATATAGATGTTCACAATATTTGGAAAATATAATTAATGTAGATGGAAGAAGTGCCAGCACATGTGCATCCGGAGCCCATTATCACTGATGTCTTATCTAGACAACACGAGCACAGATCGGGTTTGATCTGGAGTGGGGATCGGGAGAGGTGCTATACTGACCTTCAGTGTAGGCGTTTTGGCCGCAACCTGTTCCAGTGCTATAGTGTGGCTCCCTGTAGATTGGTTGAGATTATTGATGGGACCGGTTTGGGGAGAGTCTTTAGGTGTGGTTATATTATATTAGACCATGCCCTTATCACCGCATTAGTCGAGCGGTGGAGACCAGAGACCCATACATTTCATCTAATGTGCAGTGAAGTCTCGATTACGCTCCAAGATGTACAGGCGCTGTGGGGTTTAGGAATAGATGGCACGGTTGTTACCGGGCCTAGTTGGAGTTTACACCCTAAACAATACTGGATTGATGTTATCGAGAGACTTCTTGGTGTGCGGTTGTCTCTCAGCCACTTTTCCGGTTACAAAGTGAAGAAGGAACCATTGAAAGCATGGATTCTGAGAGCGTTTACTGGTTCAGAGACCGATGACGATCTAATACTGCGCACTCGTGGATTTATTTTCTTACTTATTGGCGGACACATACTTCCTGACTTATCCGGGAATTTGGTTCAAGTGCGCAACCTCAGCTTGTTGGAGGATTTTGATGCTATTAGGACATATAGATGGGGTAGTTGCGTTCTTGTGTTTCTATATAGGCAGCTGTGCACCGCAGTTTTGGGGGGTGCACGAGATTGGAGGGGCGTTGGTGTTAGTTCAGATATGGGCATGGTCGCGTATACCTATATTGCGGCCTCAGCTGATGATGGAGATTATGGCCGACCCTCTTGCTCCTCTTGGCGCAATATGGTGCACAACATTTGACTGTAGCCAGTTGCCTACACACAGTCTGGTTACATACAGAGACCAGTTGGACTTTATGCAATCTGACCAGGTATACTTTACAATAGCTTGTATTATTTGTAATTAATTGTTTTTCTTTTCCTTGTTGCATTTTTATTGGCTTTGAGTTTTGACATGACAGTTTATGTGGCTCCCGTATTATGACCGCCCTCTGGTTCCATCTGACTTGTGGCGGGCAGAGGTGCCCCTCATATGTTATGAGATAGTGGAGTACCACTATCCCGGACGTGTGATGCGACAGTTCGCACGGGCTCAGATAGTTCCAGATGCAGTCGATACTCGTCTAGACCTTCATCGGATCCAGTTAAGAGGGAATGACAACACATCCTGGGTTACACAGCATGCTATCTATGTGGATGTTTGGAACCAGTGGCGAGTTCGTGTTAGGGATGGTCCTGCTGTAGAATATGTTGAGGCATTGTCGTACCCCAGTGATAAGTACATAAGATGGTACAGGGGTATCACACGGGCTTACATCGGTAATCCAGCTAATCTTGATACCCGTGCACATGGTTATCAGTCTACCGGTGTGGATAAACGATGATGGAAAGTTCTTATGCGTTTCAGTTATTTATGTTGAATTCTAATTTATTTATTTATTTTCATTTGTTAATTTCTAATTTATGGTAAGTACTTATTTCATTTGTTAAATTCTAAATTATTTAGTTATTTTCTCTTTTTAGACTTCCATATTGCAGGAGGAGGATGATATGGCTTCAGTGTGATTCGGGAGCCACCTTTATCTCCTTCACAGATTGCCGCGTTTATGAAAAAAGTGCAGACGATCATCCGGCGGTGCATGGTCTCCATCGGTGGCACTTCGGGATGCACCCCTTCACAGCATGATATACAGGCGACATTCCCTGTTCAGCCCTCGCGTTGCCACCCCAGAGAGCACGTTCCAGACCGAGGGGCTCGTGGAGTTAAAAGGGGTGCTCAGAGACACCCTGGCCGGGGAGTAGGTGCTGGACGCCCTCCTGTACCTCCTACTCCACAAAGGCAGAAACATGTCGACCCCTACCCAGTAGTGGTTGAGAGGGGTGAGGGATCTGGTGGCAGTCAACATTATGTTGACCCATTCGACAGCCCCCACCTAGATATGCCGTCCTATATTTTGGGGTTGATGCCAAATCCCGAATCTCTCCCTAGTGGATCCGGGACGTCGCAGATGCCTCCGGCGCCCAGTTCAGGATCTACAACATTCCAATCTCCGAATCCTTCAGCCTACGGGTTTGGGAGGTTTAGCGCACCACCTCCTCCAGGCACAGTCTTTGCATCAACGCCACATCAGCCTATATCGTAGGCATCTTCGTCTGACGAAGAGGAGGGGGAGAATGCTCTCGGCCGCGGGCATCGTGTTGGGAAGAAAACCGTCCGATTCACGCCATCCGACTGGCCTTAGCTGTGCAGACATAATTTTCTATTTTTCATAGTTCAGTTATATGTAATCCAAAATAAACTTTACAGTGTTCATTGTACATTTTTTAGTATTTCAGCATGAAAATAGATTCTTTACTTTGATTTGCAAAAACCACAAACGAATTAGTTTGCTTTAATTGGTTTTGAAATAAGAAAAAAAAGAGTTTATGTATCAAATAATAAACTAAAAAAGGGTAAACACTCAAGAAAAAAAAAGTAAAAAAGATTTCAAATTTATTTAATAAACGAAAAGTAATAATAATAAACCCTAAACCAAAAAAAATAAGAAAGGAAAACAAAAAAAAAGCTACATGTGCATGCAAATTAAAAAAAATTAAAAAAAAAAAGAAACAAAAAAAAGCAGAAAGTTCTGCATGTGCATGAAAATTAAAATAAGAAATAAATAAAAAATAATAATAAAAAAACAGAAGGAAAAAGAAAGGAAAAAGCTGCACAAGAAAACAAAAAAAAAAGAAAGGAAAAAGCATAAAAAAAAGCAGAAAGTTCTGCATGTGCATGCAAATTAAAATAAGAAATAAAAAAAATTAATAAAAGAAAACAGAAAGAAAAAGAAATGAAAAGTCTGCACAAGAAAAAAAAAAAGAAAGGAAAAAGCATAAAAAAAAAACAAAAATAAAAAAGCAGAAAGTTCTGCATGTGCATGCAAATTAAAATAAGAAATAAAAAAACTAATAAAAGAAAAAAGAAAGAAAAAGAAAGGAAAAGGCTGCACAAGAAAACTAAAAAAAAAAAAGAAAAGAAAGGAAAAAGCTGCATGCATGCACATGCACGACGTGAAGGATGAAGAAGGATAACACACATTGGGTGTGCATTACCAATGTGCGTTATCTTCTGTATAACTCACAACCAATCTGCGTTATCCTTGTTCTTCAGTCAAGCACAGAACAATAATTGCACTGATTTTTCACTATTTCACCGTCGTCCTTCACAGCTTTCTCAAAAGTAAGGAGAATAATTTCCTCTTTCAATTTCCTCCAAAGACAATAATGTATGTAAACCCGTGAACCACTAAAAAATAATTCATGTACAACAATACATATACAATAATTCAAGCAGCAACCCTAAACTTACCCCTTATTGCAGCAATCCAAGAAGTCTATAAATACATTAAACACTTACATTCTTTACATATTGAGAACAATCCAGCAAACCACTCACTGTTAAATTCAATTCTCGAAGTTCCTACCATCTTCATATTCACCCTAAACACTTACATTTTAGGGCTTTCTTAAATGGAATCAATCAACTCTATTAGAGTACAGCTATTTTGGGATTCTGAAATTGTAAGGGATGCATACGGTCCCTATTTTACTGGAACAATTCGGAAAAATTGGACATTGCCAACGAAACGAATAATTTCACATTCGTACCTAGTAAAAAAAATATTGAAATACCGAGTTATGTATCCCAATCTCTAGAGTGTTTGAATGACGATGAGGGTGCCTACGTACTACGAGGCTCATCATATGTTCTACTTTAATTTATATAGCATGAACAATGACGAAGAAATACGGTATTTATGGACTATTCCGGCAGACATATCGAAGGAAGGAATTCATATTCTTGTTGAATTCGAGCCTATCGAACAACAAAATATTCCAATTACTCACGACATGAACACAACAACTTTGCCCGAATATATTACGGCCGTAACACAGATGGTTTCTGATGAACCTTTTATGTTGTACAGTGCCGCAAACAATGATGACGATGAGGTTGACGGGTCAGACAGAGATGAGGCCGTTTCTAGTCAATCTGAATCGGATGATGATAATGAACCGGAAGAAAGAGAGTTCCAAACTCCAATCAATCCTGTAAACCCGGTCACCGAAAACACAGTGCAACAATGGGAGAGCAGCCAATGGTTCAGCAACGCTAGGTATGACTACACACAATCTGGAGCATTCCTAGATATTGGCTCGAGTTCTCCTGTAGATGACATTATAGAATCTGGTACCGTCCGATTACTAGACTGGAACGATTCCGGGATCGACATACTGATTAGGCATGAGATTCGTTGACAAAGTGCAGGCAGTAAGTGCGGTTCGTAAGTACTCTGTCAGTGTGGGGCGTGAGTACCGGGATTTGAAAAGTAAGATTGATACATGGACCGCAAGATGTTACCATCACAGTGACGATAATTACTGTGCATGGTACATCCGTATAAAAAAGAAAGCCACGCACAATCGGTGGGAAATAACCAGATTCGTTAAAGAACACACATGCCTTGTACAGATAGACCAAAACAAACATAGAAACCTGTCTTCAAAATTTATATCGATATCCATATCACACCTAGTTGCCAACGATCTTGAGATACTTGTTTCAAACATCATTCAAGAAGTGCAGGTATTGTATCAAACTGGCTGTACTTACAAGAGAGCATGGTATGCTCGAAAATTTACCATCGAGAGGGTTTTTAGTAGCTGGGATACAACCTTCAATATTCTACCTAAATACTTATAAGTTGTACAGGATATAAACCCGGGGACTGTCTACGAATTTTTTCATCACAAAACAAGCAGTCCTAATTATGTTTTCAAATTTGTTTTCTGGTGTTTCTCGTCGTGTATAGACGGATTTTCATATTGCCGGCCGGTGATTTTTGTGGATGGAACACACTTAAGAGGACCATACAAGGGCGTGCTGTTAATTGCAAGTATGTGGGATGCAAATAATCACTTGTTCCCGCTTGCTTTTGCAATTGTTGATAAGGAATCTTTCGAGAGTTGGAATTGGTTGCGAGACTACGTTGTCAAAGATCGCCACGTATGCCTCATTTCTGATCGCTACAAAGGTATTTTCTCAGCTATTCAAAGTCAACCTTTGTGGCAACCACCATTTGCAGTTCACCGGTTTTGCTTACGCCACATTCGAGCAAATTTCAACAAGACCTTTAAAAATACAACCCTAAAAAACTTGATGTGGCAGGCCGGAACAGAAACTAAAGAATGGAAATTTGACCGTGTAATGAAAGAGATTCAAGAAAGAAATGTGGATGCATACATTTACTTGATGAAGTTCGACACAGAGAAACGGACACTGTTGCATGATGGTGGTCACAGACACGGTATCATGACAACCAACATTTCCGAGGCACTTAACAGTGTATTGAAGAAAGCTAGGGTTCTACCTTTAAAAGCCCTGGTTAAACTAATATTCAACAAACTAGTTAAGTACTTTCACCAACACCGTGAAGAGGCAGAAAATTATGTGCACCAAACTCGAATTTTTGACAAGTTCTTGCAGATTGAACTGAAATCAAGAGAACACAAAGTTAAAACTTACAATCCGTGAGAGGGAATATACATGGTCAAATCTCCAATCCGAGTTTCTGGTACGGGCAATAACGTCTATACATTACGGCTAAATAATAAATTTTGTAGTTACAGAAAATGGAAAACATATACATTGCCTTGTTCTCATGTTCTTGCAGTTTTTAGAGAAAATGGATCAAGAACAAATGCTTATGTACCGGAGATATATTTGCGACAAACGTACATAAAAACTTACCAAGCGAATTTTCATCCGGTCTTGAGTGAGAACTTTTGGAGGGATGTCCCTTTTAATTTGACATTCTATCATCCAAACATGAAAAAGGAACGGGGTAGGAAACAAGGCAAGCGATTTCAGGGGGAAATGGATTATAGAAATCCGGATTCTCCCCCAATATTTGGTAGATGTCGTATGCCGGAACATAATAGGAAAAATTGTAATAACCCTGGACCGAGCAATGTATAAGTTTGACATTTTCTTGAAATACTTGTAATAAAACATGTTTATAATAATGAAATTTTTCTTTCAATTTCTTCTAATTACTACATCATTGCTCTAATTTTTTACGGTTTCTTTAGTATTACTTTTTCAAATAACTTGCAATGAAATGGTCAAAATCTAAATATATTTTCCAAGCAAATGATATAAATAGCAAAAAATAAGTTAAATATAATAAATACAGTCTTTTTAAAAAAATTATACGATTATAAGTTTTTCCAAAACAAATTTTCATTAAAAAAAACAATTCATTAAACAAATTATTAAGAAAAAACTTATACAATTATAAGTTTTCTCAAAAGAAATTTTTGTTAAAAACAAAATAAATGTTCATTCAAAAAAGTAAAATAGATTAAATAACACAATTGTAAACAAAAAAATAAATTTATAAAAAAACGTTTAAAAAAGTTTGAAAAAAAATTTAAAAAATAATTACGTGGCTAATAACGCACAAAAAGTATACGTTATGCCGAGTCATAACACACTGATTGTGCGTTATCAGCCACGTTGGCTGACCAGCTTAATTAACTGATAACGCACAATGGTTGTGCGTTATCATTAGAGATAACGCACAACCATTGTGCGTTATGGCCTGAATCGGGAAAAAAAATTGGCCCACTTCAGTCTGGGCTTTTTAAAAATGGGCCCGGCCTAGAAAAAAACCCCTGACAGCTCTCAACTCTCAAATGAGCTGCCTCTGATCCAGCTCCATATACACGTCTGTAGCTCACGCCTCCTGCTATGATATGAATTGGGATGATCAAGAAGCTAAGGAGTTAATTCAATGACCAATCACTAGAGCAAGGGCAAGGAAGATCAAAGATTATGATGATGACTAGGCTAAAGGCATGGTTGCAATTATTGAAGAAGCAATGAAGAATGAATTAAAGAGCAAGAATGAAGGCATTCAAGATGATGGAAAACCTCCCAAGTTGCTCATGATTCATAACGTAAGCAAGAAGCGATCACTGGACCAAGTTGGAGGTGAAAGGTCCAAGAAGAGCTTAAAACAGGACTGGATATTGAGTAAATGCATTGTTTTGAACGGATTTTAATGTTTAAACTCTATTTCAACCATTAATTAAGGATCTTATTGGTCTTTTAGAGTTTTTAAGTCAATAGTCAAGGTAGAGTTTAGCACTAACACTATAAATATTCATTTATAGCCTACATTGTAATGAAGTTGAATTTTGATCAAAATTGAGAGGATTCTCTAATGATCTCTAGGGTTCTTCAACCCATGTTAGTTAGGTCCTAAGGGTTTTCTTCCTTAATGGTGAGCAATTGATTACTTAGATTGATGAATCTATGTAATCCAATTGATCAATTTCCAATTTCCTTATATGATTTATTCTAGGAGTTCTTGTTTCTAGAGTTGATTAATCTAGGTCTTCTAATTGGTGTAGCTTGGGTTTTAAGGCCTTAGTTTCCCTAAGGTTCTTGTTGCCAAGTTGGGAAAGAGTTCTTCCACTCACTATTGAGTTTATGTTGCTTAGCTCTTTATAGGTTCTTCAGTAGACTGCTTGAATTAAAAATCTTTAATAGAAGTTCTTTAACAAGGAACAAGAAAAAAACAAAGTAGTCCTGCTTGCTAAAACTCACAAATAGATTTTTGTCAAGATACCATGAAAGTCCCTCTACTTTTTTCCTTGTCTAAATCCACTTTAATCGAAGAAATAAATTTAAAATCATTAATAAAAAATACATGATGAAAATCAAAAGTCATATATATATACTTCATTGAAGAATATTTAGCGCAAATAAGGGCAAGAAACAGGTGCTCAAAATAAAAACTTCGCACTGCACTGATTTGGATGTTCTTCAATATTCTTTGGAAGGGAAGATGGAGGAACAATTTAGCACCCTAATTTTTACGCTTCCAAACTTTTTTGGGTAGCCTTTTTCTTGCTGTATTTTCTTTGGGGAAAAATGCGGGCTCCTAAACTAACTGAATATTCAATTTAGTGCTTTGTGAAAAAGAGAAACGACAAATGAGTAGAATCAACAAGCTTTGGAGCAGAAGACTATTGTTTTCTCCTGAAACGCTAAGATTGATCTATATCTAATCAAGATCTCACTCTGAAATTTGTTTCAGTAAAACTATGTCCATGGGGGAATTCAAAAGAAAACTTGCTACATAAAGAAAGAAACTAAAAAAAAAAAAAAGAAAAACGTTTCATTGTCAAGTAAAATTCCTTTTCTAATCAGCCATAAACATTGTCATAAAAAACGGAATAAGCTTGTGATCATACTTAAATCCAACATACTAAAAGCCATAAATCTAATAACAATAAAACTAACAAGGAGAAGAAATTTATGTAAAGAGAATAAACCTTTAGAAGATTGGAAGAAAATTACTATATAAGCATATAATGCATACCTGAATTACAATATTTGAACCAAAATTTTTTCTAATCATAGTTTAACCTAAACAAACCAAGGACTAACAAATTCCCTTAAAAAGTTAACCCGGACACAAAATTAAAACCTAAAACTAAACCATAGGGAAAAGACGAAAAAGAAATTTAAGAGCTAGATATCTAATCTTTGTAGTAGTTGCAAATTACCAAAGGTAAAAGATAGTCCATTTGTTATTGGAATTCCTGAATCAGGTGATTGGGGTGGTCTTAGAGGTTTCTTCAAATCTTCATCATTCTGGAAAATCAAGATCAAGAACAGCCTAGTTGTGAGCAGCCTTCTGGTGGAGATTTGGAAATTAATTAGAATTTGAAGCTCATGAGAGGTAATGTTAAACTATCTCTTTCTTAGAATACTTCTTTGGACATATCCACAAGCTCAACAGGCTTCTTCTTCTCGTATTCAACAATTACCTGCCATACCCAGAAATAAGAACCCTTTTAATTCTTGTTTTTTTTCTTCAATATTTTTGGTTGATGGAATGACGAACTATAGGCTACAATCGAAAAAGAACCTATGGGGTACAACCACCGCACCATCACCAATAATTACCACACATGATAATACTTCAATTACGAAGGCTTTTATTTCCTTATCATATTTGATTTCTTTGGGGCCGATGTCAATGTCTGTGAATCGTCACCATCTACCCACTCCTACTTCGCCTACTGTAACAATTGTGACGAACTCTGTCACTAAATCTATGCCTGCCCTGGCTTTCTTTTTTCAATCAAGAAAATCTCATGTAACGCTTTCAAAGTCTAATTAATGGTGCTAGGGATAATTCCTCTGTTGTCATTCGTTGTGGTTTTTGCTGGTCCTTAAGCGGGTTTGGGCCATGGCATTATAAGGGCGAAGAAGATAAAAGGAAAAGGAAGAATTCGTCTTCCTCTGCAAGTTCTTTTACTGAACAAGAACATAGGAAAACAGTCTGGCGAGAGCTCAATTTGTCGATTGCTAGGCCACAAGGCAACAGCGATAGGTGGAGGCAGATAAGTGAAGAGAGAAGGTTTTCTGAGAGAGGAATCGCATCTAAGTTTTTTTTATTGATGAATGAATCGTGGCTGAGTTGAGTTAGAAGGGTTTCTCTCAAAAAAAGAAAAATAAGAAGTGGGGAAGTTTACAAACTTTTTAATTCAGGTGTACAAAAAGTTTTAAGGACGTTTATGTGATTTTCGAAACCTTTATATATGTCTGGATAGATTTCTTTTAAGGCACTTAAACTATGTAAGGAAAAGTCTATATTGAGGCAAAATTTTAAATTCCCTAATAGGTATGTCATTATAGCCACATTTTGTTGTAGTACAAGAGTCATGTTCCCCATCTTCTACTCTATCATGGCCTCCAATTTGGCCTCCATGGCAGTAATAGCATCTTCATTATGTACCTCAGCATGTTTAGACTTGGATCTCTGTCCTCCGCAGGTATAGCTATTCATTGCTATTTGTCCTATAAAATCATATATTTGTTGAGGAGTCTTGTGATTTGTGAACCTACCAGAAGAAGCATCAATGAGCTATCTTGCCCCAAAAGATACTCTATTATTAAATCACTAAATCTGGATACCCATATCCAGACCATGATATGGGCACTTTCTAAGCAGCTCCTTCTATCTCTCCCAAGCCTTATATAGACTCTCTCCATTAATTTGTTGGAAAGACAAGATCTCGTTCCGAAGCTTCACAGTGTAGCCAAGAGGAAAGTACCTCCCTAAAAACTTCTAGGCTAAGGAATTCCATGATGTAATTGACCCGAAAGGAAGTAACTTTAACCAAGATTTTGCCTTCTCCCTAAAAGAAAATGAGAAGAGGCGAAGTCTAATAGTGTCCCCTAAAACTCCATTTATCTTGAATGTGGCGCACCCCTCCAAGAATTTAGCAATGTGCACAATTGGGTCTTCCTCTAGGAGTCCATCTAATTGTACATTATTCTGTACCATTTGGATCACATTCGACTTGATCTCGAAGTTGTGCGCTTGTACAGGTGGTCTAGGTATGCTTGACTGCGTCCAACAATTGATGGCCAGGTGTCGTCCACAATTGTCTTGGTGGAGGTGGTACTTGTCGGGATTTTTATAACAAAGTTTTAAACACAATAATTACAAGTGCACAAGATCAATGTAATATGGAAGTATCAGGGTATCGAATTACAGAGAAATGCTCAACTACTTAAATTACTATCTTCCTAATTAATTGTATAAAAAGAAGAATCAATTTATATTACCTAAAAATTATTCCTAAATTAGGTAGAAACAATAAACAAAATAACTAAATTAAAGATAACAAGAGTTTAACCAAACAGATGATTTAGAATCTTGAATCCACCACTAACTTATATAACAATTATTCAATTTTATTTTAGGATAAAAGATTAGACCTTTATGTGGTGATCTAGGCTACAAGCTTTGATTCACTAAATAATTATATTGTGCTTAAATGCATTAAATAATACATCTAAGCATTAGCATGACTTATTCATTCCTATGACATAAATCATCTAAAATTAGCATGAACTATTCAATTCTAAAACGCACAGTATACTTGCAAAAATCACATATTTCTCATACTCCATACTACAAGAATTAAGTATGTATAAAAATATCAACTAACCCAGATAATTATTCTACAAGAACAATCACAAAGAATTAGTTGCATCAAGCCGAGAACATCCCAAGATATGCAATCACATAAATAACAAAATAAAATCTCCCAAAATAAAATAAATCAAAGTCACATGGCCAGGGTTTCATCAAGATTTTAAAATAAATTTAGTTCATGGCGAAACGGAAAGAAGGAACCAATTTATTACAGAAGTTCATCATGGCTTCTTCCTACAACCGAAGCAGCGCCCGATTTTGTTTGACTTCAGCAACAATGGTGGCTACTTCTGTTGCCGAAATAACCTTGCTGCTGTCGCTTTTTGATTTTCTATTGCTGCAATTTTTCTGCGTTTCCTAAAATGCTTACGCAGCTTCTTCTTTCTGCTCAAATTGTGGCTGCTTGCTGCGTTTTCCTAAGCTGCTTGCACAACTGCTTCTTTTGTTTATCTTCCGCATCTCCCAGCTCTCCTCTCCTCTTCTTTTTCTTTTTCGCTTTTCGGCTATTGCGCAGCTGCTGTTTGTTTCCTACTGCTTGCACACAGCTGTCTCGGTCCCCAGCTCTCTCTCTCTCTCTCTCTCTTTTATTTTTTTCTATTTTTCTCTCTAGCTGTTCTGCGGATCCCTCCTTCACGGCTCTTGTTGCTGCACCTTTACCGCAGCTCCTTCTTTTTTTAGCTGCTGCTTCTGTTTTCCTTCTCCTATTCAATTTCTTCCTCTTTTCCTCTCCTTCTTCTAGTCAATTTCTTCTTTTTTTCTTGTTCTTGGTGGCAGCCTAACTCCTCTAATATTGGGCTTGCTTGTGGGCTGCCCTTCTTGACCATGGGTTTCTTTCTCTTTTTCACCAAAATAAAATAAATTAAATAATTTTAATAAATAAATAAAATATTTTTTAACGGCTAATAATTAAAACTTAAGGTATTTATTTGTATTAGAAATGGACTTTATCAGGTACAAATGGAGGATTTACTAAAGGAGGATCCTTCCAACCCACTTCCGCCTTATTGACGACGATGATAGCATTGTTGTTTGCTGTCTCGATTCGAAAGGCACGGCGGGAACTACTCTGTAGCATATGCTCGGGCTCTGGATTGTGTGGAACTAATTCTTCCCGTTGAATATAGGATATAAACTAGTTGATCCAAACCTGAAACAAACAAACCTAAATCAAGTTCCACAAATAGAAAAACACAAGTCTCAAAGATAGAAGCCACAGATAAACCAATTAATGCAAGAATAACTCACAGAGACAAGTGTCCCTATCATTGTAGTAAAAGAGATATACCCGAGTTGTTGAACTCAGAGAACAGAAAGCTAAAATACTAACCATTAAATCTAAGGTCTAGTCTAACAAAACTGATTTTTTTAAGGAAAGATTTGAAAGCTAATTAGAAAACAATTAAACGAAAACAATTTGCTTGAGAGGTAAAAAAAAAATATAGGAGAAGGGTTTAAATGGTGGAATCTCCCTGACTTTTGTCAACTATTTCGATTGGGAAAATCATAAAATGATGTTTAAGAAACCAAGATTGGATCATCACGCGATAACTTGGGCAATCCCTATCTCTAGGTGAAGGCCGCTCTACTCACTAACCTTTAGAGGAGAATCTCTTCTCTCTCTAACCGATTATGAATGCAATTGGATTAGGTGATCTAAAGGACCTAGAAAAATGCAAAGAACATCTCTATTCAATTGTCAACTTTTATTATTCAATTAATTGCCCAAAATTAGTTTTTCTTTTTCAATTCCAACCAATCTTGCGATATAATCTATTCGACACAAATCAATTAACCAAGAAACACAATTGAATAGAAATCCAATGAAAAATAAACATCGATTTTATAAAACCCATTCAAAAGTCACATCGTCCAAAAATTAAGGTTTAACCCTCATCCAAACAAAGATTAAATTAGCTACTCAGCATCTTAACAAAAATGAAATCAATAGTAGTATTTATAAAGAACAGGGGAAAAGAAAGCTTAGGATGAGAAGAATCGCTTCCACGGTTTCGAAGGTCATCCGAGGTTGTCTCTCGATTGGCTTGATGAAATCCGAAATGGCTCCATTAATCAGCTTCAATCTCTATCCAAAATCTTCAATTCAATGTTTTAATTATGAAAACTAACTAATTGTAGAAGTATTTTAAATCTAATTTTCACCCCCATTTCATCCTCTCTAACCTAAAGCTGAAGAATGCCTCACAAGAGGGGAAACATTACATATATAAAGCTAAAAAACACATTAAGTATAGGTGTAGTCAGGCTCTACCGCTACTGCGTGCGGTAGGTCGAGCCCTACCATTCGAGGTAGGGTTTTGCCAAAAAATTCTTCACAATGCCTAGGACCTACCATCGACAGTGGGGGTAGCTACCATCGTCGATAGGCTTATATCCAATATTCACTTTTGCTGCCTATACCTGCCGTCAGCGATACGTTGTTGTTTTATATGCCAACAACTTCCATCTTCTCCGTTTTCGCTCCATTTTCACCTATTTTCCTTATATTCTCCATCTTCTTTATCAAAAAGCACCTAAGATAAATGTAAAGGGAAATTATGTAAATTATACATCTTATATATTAAAGCTTCATAAAACGACGAAAATAACATAGAAAAGTAATGACAGTATGGCACAAATTAGAATAATTGACCATATATCATCACAATTTTTATATTCATAAAGTCCATATATCACAATCGTAAAATGACCATGTCATGTGACACAAACAAGCTATAATACCATCAGTCATGCCAAGAGCTCGTAAATACTTCAGACATTCATCCCCCCACGCTCATTTTTTGGTAATACGCGTGAGGGGTTGTGAGGAATGAATAGAGGGCTTCCTACACTAGGATTCCCAACTTTCGCTCTATTTACGCGAATCGGTTGTAATCCTCTGAAACTTCACATAACTTGGTTAAGTACTTCACCATATAATCCAAAAAGTGCCACGAAGAATTCCTCTCCTTGACCGCCACAATGATATTGACAGAGATTAACAACCATCACATAAGAAATATAACAACTTAATTCCTGTCTATCCATCTCAAAGTTTTTCAGCCATTTTAAATGTAGCACCAATAACTTCACATACAATTTTCAAAGTAACTCGAAGTTGAATCAGTAATGCTCCCATAGAGATTGGCACAACAATTCTAGTGCAACTATGCAAAGTACTTTTCAATAGTCATGGATGCACTAAAAATAAGAGACTCACCAGAAACATATGTTGATTGTGTTGTTTAACATGACATTAAAGTTAAAGTCCATCTGTTGAGAGTTGTTACGTGTGGCCCGAGTTATGTGAGACACTTATCACACTGGATGATGAAATAGCATGCATCAATGAGTACATTCAGAGAAAACCATAGTGTGATGGCTTCTGTGACAACCTAGATTGTGAGTGTAAGGGCATCCTAAGATTTTGGTGGTGCTCACACTCTATATACCAGAAACATATGTTGAAAATATTGTGTTGAGAGTCAGAAATCCATAACATAACAAGCAACAACAAAATCTATAGTATGATATCCAACAAAGAAATCCAGAGAGAGAAAACCCTAGTGTAATGACACATCTGAAAGCTATAATGTGAGAGTGAGAAACAAGTTGTGATACGGGCACTGCACACACTCATTCTACCTGTTTAACACACAAAGAGACAAAGTTAGCAGAGAGTTAAACAGGTTGTTCATGTCATACTACTGGAGCACACTGATTCCCAAGGCCTATCGGAGTTCTTCAAAGCTCACATCATCTAGGGATTTAGTAAGAATATCTACTAGGTGCTTCTGTGTGGTAAAATAATCCACATCCACAACATTTTGCTCAACCAGTTCTCTAATGAAGTGGTGTGTGATGCCAATATACTTCGTCTAGCTGTGTTGTTCAGGATTTATGGCAATGTTGATTGACTTGTATTATGGTGTCTTTACTGTAATGAACCATGTTTCACAAGAAGTATTATGGTGTCTTTGCTGTAGAAAAGGCCATGATCAGTTGTCCCATTCACATATCTCATCACATGCTTAACTGTCTTCTTGTGTGACTCATTGGGATCAGTTAGGGGTGGGCAACGCGCTGGGACTGCAGGTCTGGGTTGGGCTAGACGGGGCTACAACTCACGTACTAGCTCTCCGGTCCAGCTCGTGGTTCAAGCGGTCTGGGCTAGTCCAGGCTGTAATTCTGGTTTGGTCAGCCCAGCTCAGACTGCCTAAGGGGACCGAACCAGGCAGGCCAATCCTGGATTTCATGATTTTTTATAATTTTTTTTGAAATTTTTTAAAATAACTTAAGATAAAAAATTGAATATAAGTAAATAACATATAAATAAAGTAACTTACATAAATGATAAAATTAACTTAAATAACTTACATGAAAGAAAGTTACCAGATATAACACTTACTAAAGTATGAAAATAAAAGATACATAAAAAACAAACAAGTTAACTAAATAGTAAATAGAAAACTTAAGTTTTTTTTTTTTTTTAATTTTAGTAAACTTGAGATTTTTTTTAATTAGGTTTAGAAAACTTTGACTTTTTTATAACTTTAGAAAGTTTAAATTATTTTTTTAATTTTATTTAAAATTAAGGTTTTTTACTAAGTTTAGAAATCATAAATTAATTTTTTTTAATAGTTTAGAAAATTTAAAGTATTTTTTTAGGTTAGAAATCTTAAAGTATTTTTATTAAGTTTATAAAAATTAAGAGTTAAAAAAAATATGTTAGAGAAAGCCACCTTAAAATGGTGAGGCGTTTGGCATGGACCCCTATCAGTGTTATTAATAATAAAATAAAAATTACATAGGAGAGGGACTTAGGGCCTAAACCTCCCAAAAGAAATTACAATTTAAAATCTAATAAATTAAACATATATTATCTAAGTTTTAACTATTACAATAAAAAAAATTAATACTATCCTAAGGCCTAACTATCATAGTTTTTAAATATAAAACTCCTATCTATTTGACCGAGTTTGACTAGATTGGACATGTGTTTCATCTTCTTCGTCAAATCTGGTAGATACTATATCTACATTTGACTTATCGATATTCATCCCTGTAATCCTGTCTTCTTGAACATACCAACTGACTAGACACATAAGAGTCTCTAATGTGTTATGGGATATCCGATACCTAGATTCATTGATTATACGATGACTGTTGGAAAAGGCACTTTCAGAAGCCACAGTAGAGACAACACTTGTTAGGATCCCGAGTGATCCTAGATAGTACAGGATATTGTGCCAAATTGGTCTTCCACCATCCAAGTATATCGAAATTATCTGAACAATGCTCAACTCGAGGGGCGTATTCGTATAGATAACTCGGTTAGAGTTGTTCTCGTAGATGATGAACTCGAACCGCAGAGATCATATATCCATCATAAATCTGTATCCTCCTCCTTGACTTGAAGAAGATGGCATCTCTCCATACTGTGAATAACTCGCACTTGCAAACGAGCTCCATGTTTCACTTTCTCTCAAATAGAGATCGAATAAGTTTTTTAAAGTTTGTGAACTAGTCCTCTTTTATTTTGTTGGAATATCTTTGGAGAGTAAAAATTGAATCAAATCAAGTATCTAAACATGAGTAAGAAAATCAATTAAATATTCAAACCCCACACTTTTAAAAAGATGGTCTAAAATCAAAGCGACACAATATATGACAGGAAAATTTTCGTAATACATTTAAAAAACATTCCATATCAAACATCATAGGACCATATATGGCATATGGTCTAAATTTTCTAAAAACACTTGCAAATTTTATCATTGTGGGAAGTATACGACGAATAGTAGGGTAGTATTTTGTCCATATAAATTTCAATTGCTTGTGCAAAAGTTTTTTAAAAAGAAAAATAACTACAACTTTATCAAAAACGTTTGAATCAAGTGGTGGTCCATCATTTGCTAATGTAAATTCAATAAGTTGTCGTTTATAAGAAAACAAGTTTGTAGCATATCTAAAGTTGAGTTCCATCTTCTAGCAATATCTATTTCAAAAAATTTATAAGGTACTTTTTGTTCTATACAAAGTGATTTAAAATGTGTCATCTAGAACCAAAAAATCTAACGAACTTTATAACGTCTCTAATCATACTTGTAACATGTTCAACATGTGAATAACCTGCACAAATTCAAAATATGAAATGCACATCTAATATGAAATAACTTTTCATCTAAAATTGGTCTAAAATTATTTTTCAAAATTGAAACTTAAGAATCATTATTTGAAGCGTTATAAAAAGAAATGGAAAAAATTATGTTATTAATTCTATAATCATGACATGTTGAGTAATATTTCATACTATATTTGCACTATTATGTGGAAATTCAAAATTTTTGTAACCAATGATTTTTTAGTTTAAATGCCAATTTTCATCGACCAAATGACATATAATGCAAAAGAAATCTTCAGAAGTAACAGCTGTCCAAGAATCACAATAAGCGAAAATTTATTAGGAATAGATTCAAAAAAATTTTCTTCCTGAAAAGTCTTTAAATTTCCCTCCGAAGTGAAGTTCTAAGAAATCCCTTATAAGTCAATTGAAGTGCAACTTGTACTAATCTCACAAATGGATGACTAGAAGGTAAATGATAAAAAGAAGTCTACCAACTACCACTCTCCTCAATATTTCTCTTTTTACTAACTCCCTATCATATTTAAAAGTTGTCATTTCATTTCCGGAAACATTAGCCAAAAGTTGTGTTTATCTAGTTAAATCTACAAAATGAGAATGTTGAACACATTGTATATGTCTTTTTAAGTGTACCGGTGCCACCACCGGTCTTATGTGTTAATTCAGTTTTGCAAAGTTTATATCTAGCCTCATCATTTAACTTATCAAAAACACTGCAAACAAAAGATCTTTTTTCTACTACTACTACCACTAGGTGCATCGAAATGAGGAGGTATCTCAGTTTCTTCATCTTCTTGTTCATTTTTATTATCAAAGTCTACGGTGTGGGAGGATGATGTCTTGAAGATGAATCCATAATAATAATAATTAACAATAAAGTGAACAAATTTAATAACTAAATAAATCAAGTAAACAATTAATTATTTAAACTATATAAAGAAATTCTAATAAATAAAGTAAACAAATAAGTATAAAAAAAAATAAATAAATATATCATAGTAAATAGAGTAAGCAAATAATTATCTAAAACTAATGAAGTTCCAAAATATAATTAATAAACAAATTAACGTAAATTAAGGTAAAGAAAACAAACTATCAATGATGAAGCCGGAAGTTCGAAGAATACTTGAAGAAGCTTTGATTTTTGCCAAATTTTCTTCGATTCCCTCCTTCCTCCGAATTTTAAAAAAATTGAAAATCTCCAAAAATATTTTATTCTTGAGAGCTAATAGAGTTTAGAGAGATATGAGAAGTGTAAGAGAAGATAGAAGAGAGAATGAGTGTTTTTTTTTTTTTTTTTTTTGTGAGGAATGAATTAGTTTAGAAGGTGTTTATAGTAGAAAAAAGTAATATAAAAAAAATTTGGTCAATTTTTTTTTTAAAATGACCATTGGATCTAAACAATCTGATGATCAAGAACGTTAGATCTTAACAATCAAACCATCTGAATTGTTGAGATCAAACGGCTAGATCATCGGGACCATTGATTTCCAACAGTCCGTGAAGCAGAGGATCGCAACCCTAAACATTCAAAATCTTTTTCTTTCAGTTGGCTCACAGGCTGGACCGTGATCCTGGCCCTAAGCTAGGTTGGTCCTCGGCCAGTTTGTGAGCTAGTCTGAATTTTTTTATGGGCAGAGCTGACGTGGGCTTGTTGTCGGCTTGTCCGGGCCTGGGTTGTGGTTCACAAATTGAAAGTCCAGTACATACTGCTACCTTGTGTGCTGGGTTGGGCTAGCAGGTCCAGATCGATCACGAACTGAGGGGGATCAATCCGGACGAGTTCGCGGGCTAGCCCAGCCCACTAGCCATCCCTAGGATCAGCTTGATATTTAGAACATATACCAATCATGCTTTTGCACTTATGTTGATCAGCACTCTTAGTTTTCTCGTCTTTTGTAGTTTTAAGTGTTGTGCTCACAAGAGTTCTAACAGACTTGTCAACATCATTCTTGCCCTTCTCAACAATGTCTACTTCAACATTAACTTCACATTCATCTCTATGTTGTAATTTTGTGTAAGATATATTGGCATTGTGCTCAATCAAGTGTGTCACATTACATCTCAGATCATCCTTTCTAATCCATATACAGCAAGTGACTTTTTTACCTTTTGCATAGCTTGGAACATGTGTTTAAGGCTTTCTTTCTTGCTTAAGATATTTATCTCTTCAAATGCACTGGTGCCACACATGCTTTATCATCATACAATAATTGCACACAATGGGAGGTCCTCTTAGCTTGTATTTGTTGAGCATTGTTTCTTATCAGCACTCGTCATCTTTGCGCTTATGAAGACACCTTCTAGATTTTCATATCTCTTAACATCATTAGTGTTTTGCTTAGTGTGACTGCCTCTAACATACCCCAAGGCCAGTTTTTACACATGCAGATCGCCAATGAGATTAGTCTTACCTGTGTTCATTCGTGTAATGCTGCATTTAATACGATTCAGTATCTCAGTCACATCCTTCATTGATCCATCAACTCATAATTTCTTTGTTTTAGTGACTCCTTTTGCTTCTGAACACTTTGCAAATCCTTTCTCAACACCTTGGTGACCTCAGCTAACTCAGTCCATTTGGAATACATGAGATCGTATTTTTCTTGAAGCTCATCAAAAGTAACCTCCTTATCACTATAGATTGGCTCATTATCGTCAACACAATTCTCAGCATCATCAACACAGTCTTCAACATCACGCAGAATGGTATCTTTCATGTCAACTACAACATTAAATGCTGCGGTGTGAGTGAAATCAATTTCATCACATTCATCATAATCAGTTTCTTTTGTTCCTTCATCATCACTCAATGTTGCGTTCCAAGATCTGTTTTTCTTTAGTGTGTTCACACACTCAGCTTGTATGTGACCAAACCCTTCACATTTTCTATATTCAATACCTTTCTCTTTATGTTTCGGTTCAAAGGTTTCCTTTCAACACGACTTTCAATTCTTTACATGTTATCAAACATTCTGTCTCTATTCTCACTTCTGATAAAGTTTTGTTTCCTTGAACTTTTACCAAAGTTTTGAAGAAATTTGCCAAAATTCCGTGTCAAAACCATATTCTCTTCCTTAGTTTATGGAACACTGTCTGAATTGTTTACTTCTGTCTTTAGAGTAGTAACTTTGCCCCTATTTTGTGCATTCTGATTCATCTTATAAGTTTGTAATGAAACCATAAGCTTATCAAGTTTCATTATGGCAACATCCTTGGCCTCTTAATAGCAGCAACTTTTGCACCAAACCTTATAGGCAGTGGTCTCAGCATTTTTCCCAAACTTCTCCTCAGAATATGCATCTCCTAACTAAAAAGCTTTGTTCGCAATATCCCTTAGTTTGTTTTTTGACATAGCAATGTTGTCACCAACATTCTCAACTCTTCAAACTATGTTGTCAGCATTTGCAATTTAGATATCCTCATTGTGTTTATATCTTTCTGCACTGTTTGTAGTGCGTCCCAAGCTGTCTTGGTAGAGGTGCATGTGGATATCAACTTAAACTGCTCCTCACCTACACCAACAAAAATGGTGTTCAAATCCTTTGTGTTGGCTCGTGCTGACTTTCTCTTGGCATTACTCCATTCAATTCTTGGTTTCACTACTTCCATGAATATCTTTGGTGTGGCATCCTCTACCATGTTTGTTGGTTCTTTCCATTCAATCTCACCGCATTCCAAGCAGTTTCATCTAAGGACTGTATAAAAATCCTTGTCTTCATATTCCAATAGGCATAATTAGTGCCCTTAAGCAGTAGAGGACATGTCACAGAACTGCCTTCCTTAGTTTTCATGATGTCCTAAGTACTAACTTCCCACGATCACCTGCTAAATGAATAGCACAATAGTAGGGTGCCTTACTCTGATACTACTTGTAAGTTTGTACTTAGGTATACTATTCAATGTAACTAGATTGCAGTGTGAGAGACTTAGGTTTGTTGTGTTAACTTTTCAATTTAGTAGTGTGTTATGTCTGGTTTCCAGTGTTACAACACATGAATAACATAAACAATTCAATACAAGAATGGTAATGCAGTTCGACCTAAGCCTACATCTGCGGGGTCATGCCTAGAAAAGTAATCCACTATGAAGTGATAGCCCTTTAGAAGAAACACATAACTCTTTAGCACATTTAATGTTTCCCTAGTGGAAATATGCAAACTCTTTTTGCACACTACATAGTTGAACTCCCTTCAACTCTTCAAGGCTCCCCCTTGGTGTGTTACTACTTGGGCTTCAACTCCCTTCAATCGTCAATATCGTTGAACCGCAACACAGCTGAAATCCCTTAAACTCTTCAAGGCTCCCTCTTGGTGTGTGACTGCTTGGGCTTGAACTACCTTCAATCCCTCAACAACGTTGAAATGCAGCACAAATTCTTTCCTAAGAAGCAAGATTGTCTTCTTTAAAAAACTCGAATGTCTAATGTCGGTAGAACAACACTTAGCACTGGAAGATTATCATGGTCTTCAAAGTATATGGATACATAGACTTGAATCGCCGTTTGAATGCTTGAATAATGGAACTTGAATTATGAATGGTTAACCCTAAATCTTTAGCAAAAAGTCTTTAAATACTAAGGTTGTTTAACTTGTTAAGGAATCCTAAATCCTTCATGTCATAAGATCTTTCTTTATAGAATATGCATATGATCTTTGAAAAACCTTAGAGAGGGGGGGTGAATAAGGTTTTTGGCTAATTTTAAAAAATCTTTTGTGTGATTAGAAAGATAAACCTCCAATTTGTTTGTGAAAGAATTCTAAAACTCTTTTTGATAAGAATCCAAACCAAACAAAATCTTATAGTTTTCGCAATTAAGAAATGAACATAGAATTAAACTTTAAAGAACATGCACAACAATTTATAGTGGTTCACTCTCTCAAAGAGCTACATCCACTACTTTGAGACTCAACCCAAGGATTTGACAAATCCACTATAAACACAAAGTTACACCAACTACAAATATGAGGATCACCCTACACGGGTTTTGCACACAACCTCTATTCACAACACAATGTAAATCAAAGGATTACCCAAAGGGTTTTTCAACACAAACCTTTGATATCAATAAAAGAGAAAGATAGGTTTAAGAACAATGTTACCACTTTTGAGCTTGAGAAATAATAGGTACAACTCAATGAAATGTTCTACAAGCTCCTCCTTTCTTCTTCTTTGATGACGATCAATAATGAAGCTCAAGAAGATTTTTGTTTAGGATTGAAAATGATTTGCAATAAATGTACTTTTGAAGCTCTTTAAAAGTCTTAAATGTTCTCAATGAATATTTCACCAAACTTGTCTCCTTTATGGCTGATCATAAAGTGTATATATAGTGTCTTAAAAAAGTGACCGTTGCATTCAGTGCAACGGTAATATTTTATACAGTAAATGTGAAAATCGGACGACCGGTTCTTTAAACAGAAAGATTCGGACTTGTCCAGCTAGAAAACAGACTGCCGATTCTTTTGATTTAGAGAAAAATCGGACGACCGGTTCTAAAACCGGATGACCGAATTTTTGGACAGAAAGATTCGGACTTGTTCATCTGAAAAACGGACTGTCGAATTTTTTATTTAGAAAAAATCGGACGACCGGTTCTAAAACTGGATGACCGAATTTTTGTTTCTTCAGCCAAGTTTCTTTTTAGGACAAAAACTTTCTTCATTGTTTCAAAAACATGTATTCTTGACAATCATTTTAAAGAGAAGAAAAACCTTCCAAAAACATCACAACTTTAGTCAAGAATACTTAGATTTTAAACAAAAGTTTATATCTGAGAAAATCGTAAAAGGAGCTTCATATATGATCAATAATCAAAGAGTAAGACTAGGGAGTTTTACAAGGTAGTACCTAATTCCACTCTAACATAGACAATGCCTTCAATGTCTTCAATGAGTTGATCTTGGAATGGCTTGGTCTCTTCTTCTCCTTTTTGCCCTCATCAACAAGATCTTTTGCTTGTAGACTTTGAGACTTCACAGGTGCTTCTTTTGTTCTATGAAAGGTTAGCTAGAATACTCACACAAGCATATATTAATCATGATCAAAATCACAAGTATTAATGCCCTTAGGGCTAAGATCTTTCTTTATAGAATATGCATATGATCTTCATAGGTACTATAAGGATTTAGTTTCCTAATAAACATGCAATCCATAAGGAAGTAGGAGTTTGAGATCTTAATAGAATATGCAGTGGATCTTCAAGATCTTTAAAACTTCTAAAACAATACTAACACTTTTGAGCAATCTTTAGACGGACCTCATGTGCATGTAGGTATGTCGACTTCAGTTCACGGAGTCATAGATAATATTATACACCAGTATGGTGATTTTCTACCATATATATCTAGCATATGTGAATAAGGAAACTTAGATTTTTCAATCTTCAAAAAATTGATCAACTTCATATTCTTCTTTGATTTTTCAAAGACTTAGATTTCTAATTTACTTGAATTTCTTTACATAATAAGACACACTAAGATGTGTCCTAATTAGACATGCAATACAAGGAAGTTTGAGTCTTGTCATCTTTATGGATATGCAGCGGATCTTCAAGATCTTCAAGACTTTTAGAACAATGCCAATACAATTTACAAGTAGAATCATGTGTGCTACCGTGTTAATCTTAGTTCATACTCATTCAGTTCACAAAACACGACTGTGTGGCAATACACTTGTGTGACGATATTCTACAAGATTAATTGACAATAGGGACAAATATGGAACATAGTATAATTTTCCAACAACTTCTGAAATTGTTGTCCTTATAGTTACCGATGGAGAAAATACTTGCGGAAATCGATATATCATAATTGAAGAGAAATGAGGTGCTTTGAAAAGAATCAAAGAATTGCATCCAAAGCTTTATGGCTATGCAGTATCCCATTTTATTTCCTTATGCTAAAGATGGATTTCATGTTGATATTCCAAAAGATATTGGAAGTAGTAATGCAAGTATAGCTAAACAAAAATCCAAAAGTATGAGGCAATATTATGTATACAAGATTTATAATAGACCAAATGAGGGTACAACTCTACTTCTATTGTTAATGCATTCACTTCTGTTGAAGAGTCAAAATTATAATGGGTTCATCTTAACCAAAAAACTCTAAGTGTTGAATTGTATAAGTGTTTGCGAGATGTTGTAGTTAGAGGTGACACAACACCAGCTTCAACTGATCGACGTTTTGTTTTACCATCTTCATACACTGGTAGACCCAGATATATGGTGTAAAATTATCAAGATGCAGTACCTCTTTGTAGATATTACAGTTGTCCAGATATTTTCTTAACATTTACGTGCAATCCTAAGTGTCCAGAGATAAGAAGTGTTTAGAATTTATACTTGGACAGAAACCTAAAGATAGACCGGATACTATTGCCCATGTGTTAAAAATAAAGACGAATTGACGAATGAATTGCGAAAAAATAATCATTTTAGCAGAGTTATAGCGGATACTCATGGTTAATTATTAATTTTAGATTCTTTAACCTAATGTTGTATGCTTATAATTGCATTTTTATTTTTACAGCAATATATACAATTGAATTTTAAAAGAAAGGATTGTGGCATGCGCATATTTTGTTATTTTTGCACCTGGATGATAAGTATATTACAAAATCTTATATAGATAGAGTAATTTTAGTTGCCGAATGAGAGCACTGACCCTATTGCATTTAATTCAGTAGTACAGTTCATGATACATGGTCCATGTAGTTGTGCAAAAAAAAGTCTCCACGTATGACTGATGGTAGATGTTCTAAGCATTATTCGAAAGATTTTAGTGGACATACTACTATTTCAAAAGATGAATATCCTTTTTATAGAAGAAGAAACAATAAGAGAACTGCTCTTAAAAATATAGTGACAATTGATAATACATGGGTTGTGCCTCATACTGTTGACTTAATTGTTAATTACCAAACTCATATCAGTGTTTAATGGTGTAATCAAGAAAGGGAATTAAATATTTACATTAACAAGAGTCATGATAGATCAATTTTTATTATTAAGGAAAATGTTTCTAGTAATCATGTTGCTTGGTCTTAAAGTATCAGAGAAGTGGATGAAATTAAAAGGTTTGTAGATATTTGTTACATATCTGCTTCTGAAGCATGTTGGAAATTGTTAGACATCCTTCTGTTGAGAGATTGACTTTCCCCCAATGAATAGACAATCGTTTTTTATAATGATGACCATTAGATGACATGAGAAATAAGGATAATATCATCATACAATGTTTACTCATTGAATGCATGCTAATAAGAATAATCCATATGCCAAATATCTTACTTATGTGAGATTTTCCTACGGGATTCGTTTGGCATAAAAAAGAAAAGATTTGGTCTCAGAGAAAATCTAAAAAATCTATCGGTAGAACTTACTATGTACAACCATCTGCAGGGGAAAAATTTTATTCACTTATGTTGTTAAACATTGTAAAAGGACTTAAAAGCTTTGAAGATATCATAACTGTTAATGATGTGGTTTATCAACATTTAAAGAAGCATGTTATGCTCTAGGTTTGTTGGATGGCAATAAAGAGTGGTATCAGACATTGAGAAACACATCCCAATGGCAAACTGGAGAACAACTGCGAGAGTTTTTTTCACAATTTTACTATTTTGTGAAGTCATAAATCCTTTATAATTATGAAAAGGGAATTTAGAAGTACTTTCATATGATATTCACTATCGAAAAAGAAGAATATTGGGTTCCGAACATCTATCTTTAACGTCAATCAATTGAAAAAATATGCTCTATTTGAGATAGAGAAGATATTGAATGGTAGCAACAGACCTTTAAGAGAATTTCCGATGCTCATTTTTCCTCAAGTTGAACTGAATAATGGCTTTACAAATAGGTTGATTTTGGAAAAGTTAAATTATGACAAACTGTTGCTTGCTCAAGAGTATTCTGCATTTTACACAGGATTAAATGTTGAGCAATTGTCTGTGTATGATATTGTTTTGAATGATACTGATAGAGGTTTGGATGGTTTTATTTTGTCTAAAGCAGTGGTGGAACTGGAAAGACATCTTTGTGGAGGAAATTAATAGTGTGCCTTCATTCTGAAGGTAAGATTGTACTAGCTATTGCTTCTTTTGAAATTGCTTCACTTTTATTTCTTAGTGGAAGAACTGTGCATTCAAGATTTAAAATTCCTGTCAATTATTGATGATTATTCAAGTTGTGCTATTACTCAACAATCTCATTTGTCTGAATTGATTTATAAAGCTTCTTTAGTTATTTAGGATGAGGCACAAATATTGCATATGAATACTTTTGAAACTGTAGATTGTTTATTTAGGGATATAATGAGATTTGTGGATTCAAAATGTAAGAATAAGATATTTGGAGAAAAGATCGTTGTGTTTGGGGGGTGATTTTAGACCAATCTTCCTAGTTATACCTAAAGGCAATAGAGATGATATCATTCGTGCTTCTATAAGTCCAGGGATATATGGGTCGAATATAAGGTCTTTATTCTTAAAATTAATATGCGATTAAGAAATGTATCTCTCACTTTAAGTGAAGAAATTAAAGAGTTTAGCAAATAGATGTTAAATTTAGGTGAGGCAAAGTTGCCTTCAGTTGCATTAGAATATGAAGAAGAACCTACTTGGATCAATATTCCAAATGATCTTCCAATTGAGAAAGGATTGAATGCAACTGAACAGATTGTGAATACAATTTATCCTGATTTGGAGAATAAGTTCATTAATGTGCAATATATATGCAAAAGAGGAATCCTTGCACCAACAAATGGTATTGTGGATAATCTCAACTCTTATATTCTTTCATAGCTTCCTGGTGATATAAAGACTTACTCGAGTATTGATAGAATTTTCCAAGTATTGCTTCATTTGATGAACAAGCGACTTTATATCCTCCTAAATTTCTCAATACTTTGAAAATTTCAGGAATTCCTAATCATGCATTGGAACTAAAAGTTGGTGTCCCCATAATTCTCTTGCACAATATAAACCAAAGTAAAGGTTTGTGTAACAAGACAAGTTTAATCATTAAAAAGTTAAGAGAAAGTGTGATAAAAGCAGAGGCAATCACAAGAATCCGTACATGAGTTAGACATTATATAAATAGAATTGGTATGTTTACATCAGATTCGAAGTGGCTATTTTTATTTGTAAGGAGGCAATTCTCATTAAAAGTTTGTTTGCAATGACAATTAATAAAAGTCAAGGTCAAACATTCGAAAATGTTTGTGTACACTTTCCAAAAGCTGTATTTTTTCATGGTCAGTTATATGTTGTTGCCTCTAGAGTTACGTCACATAACGAATTGAAGTTTTACATTGACAATAATAGAAAGTGTGAAGATAATATGACTAAAAATGTTGTGTAGATTGAAATATTTAGCACTATACATGTAGGTAATATTAGTTATATATTTTAAAATATATATTGACATTATCATGTTACTTTGTTTTTATTGACACATTTGTATTACTTTGCTTTTAGTTTGAATACGTTTTCCTATTTATTCGTTTTAATATGTTATATTGTTACTATAGGTGCACGACGGCAGAATGACTACCAATTATCATTTTCTCGAAGATTTAGAATCAGTTGTTGCAAGAAAGAAGATTAAGGTTAGAGTGACTAGAACGTGGGATGTTGTCAACATTGTGACTGGAAAATTAATTTTTCTCGAAATGGTTCTTTTGAATGAACATGTAAGTGTTGTAAATTTTTTTATCTATTCAATTTTATACATTTTATAATATATAAAGTAAATATTTATATACTACCATCATGTACTTATTTGGTTTTTATTAATAGGACTCACACATACAAGCAATTGTACCATTGAATTTAATACAAAAGTACAGGAGTCAACTGCTTGAAGGATGTGCTTATTTTCTACATTATAAAAAGTAGGATGGAAAAATGTATTATATTGTTGATGTTATTTGTTTATTCTTTTATTAGATGTTATTGTAATATTGTACAAGATGAATCCTATCCGTGAGATATTTGTACATGGAAGAAAAGCTACAGTTTGAGAAATTAAATTGGAAGATATGAGGTAAATGTAATAAGTTTATATTCATTTGACTAACTTACTTTTGATTTATATATTGATATATACTTATTTTTGTGTTCTTTAAATATGTTTTCTTTTATAGTGATACTGATTTAAAAGTAACATTGTTCAACAATACATCATATTAATGATGATATACTCATTGAAACATCAAAAGTCCATGTGTTGATTATTTCATTTGCGGTAGTAAAAAAGTTTTAGCGGTATTACTTCAAAATATATATATTTATTAAATATTACTCATGTATTGATATTTGGAATCTTCGTGTAGATATGTATAATCTATCCACAACAAGTACAAGCAAGATTTATGTTAATATAAACATACATGAGGTTGATGCGTACAAGAAAATTATATTATTTGTAAATTTATTATTACATGTTAATTTTCTAATTTTATGAATCTTTATTACTTATAATTGTAGAGAAAATGATTCATGTGAAGTTCAACTTATACACAATCAAAGAGATGTGGAACAAATGAAAAAAAATATTTTCAAAAATAGGTAAACAAATATCTGAGTTTTTTCATATTGCCTCTGATGCTAATCCTGGAGTAATAATACATCATATATATGTACATTACACATAGTTTTTGGAATTGTTTCTATATTTTCCTCTAAAATGTAATATTAAATATTATCATTTTGAAGGTGGAGAAATATTGCACTTGCAAGGTTATGGTGCTAAATATTTATATGAACAAGGACTTCTATTACAAGTCGTGTATGGAGTATTATAGAAAATTGGTGGAGGCTGAATCAAAATTTTACTATGCTAATTGCTTCAAAGATGTTGATTATCCAAAATTAAATTATTTCAATACAATATTATTCTCGTAAATTATAGTTGACCTATTAACATATATGAATGTGTAGTTTAAACATAATAAATATGTTTCTATGTTTATTTGTATGAACTAATATATGTTTAATGCTATTGATAAATATGTTGTAAGGCACATGTTGAAAGTGTTAGTAAGTGACAAAACTAGAATCGCTTGGTCCATCCTTTTCGATAAAGAGGTTGAAAAGGTTATTATAAATAATATTGAGACAGTTGTTGAACTATATCTAAAAGTAATATTTATCGTATAGAAATGTTTTAATTATTTATAAATAAACTATTATTGTGTTGATGTTGTTTAATAGATTTGCTACCTTTTTTTCTTCTTCTTTTTATAGGATGGATTGACAAGCAATACTCTTAAATTATTGATGAACGAACTCATAGCTCATCGATTTATTTTTCAAGTGAAACTCAATTATTATAATATTCAAAGAGGTAGTCAAATGTTTATTATTTCATAATTGATAACGTATAATTTTTCATTGGAGTCCAACTACATGTTGAAGGAGGTATGATTCTAATTATATATTCATTTATTTACTGTTATATATTATGCCCTATAATTAATAATATTGTATATTGTGTGTGTTTTGCAAATTGATACACGGAATAAAAAAGCAAATGTAATATCTTAGCCAGTCTCTGAAGTCATAGATGTTGACAAAGAAACAACATTCAATCAGGAAACTAATGACTGTCGAATTATCTTCTAAGAAAATATGTGTTAGAAAGTATAAATTTTTAAATTTGAATTTTATTTATAAATATATTATCATATGAAAATATATTTATTTTTATATTTTCTTAAAAGGTAATTTGTTATGAAAACAACAAATATTGTTGCAACAGAGAATCATCAGAAGAATAGTTTTATATATATATATATATTTATTAATGTTGATATATATATGTTTGTTAAACATTTTGACTATATGAATCACAAATACTATCAGTTATATTATTTTTAATAAATTGTGACGTGTACTATTATTTATATATAATAATATATATGTTTGTTAAAAGTTTCAGATATTTGAATTGCAGATGTTATGAAAGTTTTATTTTTGTAGTAAGTGATATCTCCTCAAAAAATAAATTAGTGACATGCGTTATATATATTTTCCTAAACATTCACTCGTGCTTGAAACACGGGAACATAGCTAATAAATATTTTACTACTATATCATCACCTATTGTAGGGGAAAATATATATATATATATATATATAAGAAATGGGGGGAGGGGGACAGGATAGAAAATTTTGCTCTGCACAAATTAACTCCATGAAGAATTAGTTAAGAATTATGACTTTAATTAGTTAGGATGTAACTAAGGATTAGATGTTTCAACTTTTGAAAATTGAAAAAAAATATTAACGAATTTCAACCAATATTTAGGTAAGAGTATAATGAAACATAAACTTTTTTAATAAAAAGAAAAAAAATTAACCTCATGCCTCTTAAATATTTTTCTACTTAACCGTTCGTGCCGAAAAAATTTATTTTAACTCTTTTATCCTCATAAAATTTAATGGGCCACCATTCATGACAAAGGTGATAGAATCGAAAGATAATTTAATTAAATCAAACTGAAATATTCCAATCTCCATATTTTGTGTTAAAAATAAATAATGAAAATATATATATTAAGAAATTTAGGACGCAGACCAAAATAATATTGAATGCTTCACTTGATTGTGTTCTTATTCATTATGATGTATAGTACAAAATATCCTAATTATAATCAATATAGGATTATATCCAAATAATCTCTTATAGAATTCAAAATAATTTAGGAGAATCACATACTGATGTGATATCTCCAACACCCTCCCTCAAGTTGGAACACGCAAAATTGCATGTCCAACTTGCCACAAATTTTCAATTTTTTTGTAACGTGCAAATTGCACATCTGGTAGTCTTCCACCATCTGTCGCTGTGGTCTTTACCATCACTCGTTGTCGCTATGGTTTTTGTCATCAATCGCTGACACTGTGGTTTTTTTTCATCAATCGCTGTCGCTGTGGTTCTTCCATCAGTCGCAGCCGTTGTGATCTTCTTCCATCAGTCGCAGTCGTTGTGATCTTCTTCCATTAGTCGCAGTCGTTGTGGTTTTCTTCCATCAGTCGCAGTGGCTTCCGTAATCCATCATTGAAAATTCATTTGATGTCGCTTTAGAGTTTTTCGATAAAGCAACCATCAATGTCCAATTTCAATTTCTAAATCTAGGTGCTTCAAATATTTGTTGATGAAGCTACCTGACTTGAATATGATCTATAAAAAATATATATAATCTCCTAAATTTTTATTGAAGCAAATTAGAAGAAATATTAGAAACCTAAAAAAAACTTGTCCAAACTGAACGAAAAGAATTGTTCAAACTGAATGAAAAGAGAATAAAGTCATAGATGTGAAATATTTTTTTTTCTTTTTCTTCTTCTTTTTCAAACCTGGCTCTGGCTCTGATACCATGAAAGTTTCCAGTGGGGAAAACAATCTTATGTTTTCTAGTTCGTCCCATACATTTTTTAGACGTGAAAAATACACGTGTACTGAATCACCGTCTTGCTTACAATTTGCCAATGCTGCTTTTAATTCATATATTCGTGGGCCGGTGCCAACTAGAAATCGTTCCTTCAAGTCTATCCATAATTCATCAGCTCTCTCTGAATGATATATTGTAGATCGGAGAGAGGGTTCGATAGTATTGAGAATCCAAGAGTTTACAAGATTATTGATCTCCCACCATTCTTCTTCTTTTTCTGGATCACCTTCAGGAATTGGAATTATTCCATCAATGAATCCCAATTTCTTCTTCGATCGCAAGACCATGCGCATGGCCCTTGCCCATTCTGCATAATTATTATCTGTTTCTGTCTCTTTCAACTGGGCTGTTGTTAGGATCAATCCAGGTCCATCAGTGGATGCCACATAATAAGCATCTTTCTTTATTTTGTTAACATGGCTTTCTTCCACCATGTCATTATCAACATTGCCAATATTGTCGTTACTCATTTTGAGAAATTTCAGACAATTGGCTCTGATACCATATTAAGAAATTTAGGACGCAAGACCAAAATAATATTGAATGCTTCACTTGATTGTGTTCTTCTTCATTATGATGTATAGTACAAAGTATCCTAATTATAATCAATATAGGATTATATCCAAATAATCTCTTATAGAATTCAAAATAATTTAGGAAAATGACATACTGATGTGATATCTCCAATAATATAGATCCAAAAAAACCCCTCTCTACTCTCCTCCCCCCACCCCCCACCCTTTCCTTTCCTTTCCTTTCCCCTCTTCTCGTTCTTCTCCCTCTTTCCCCAATAGTATCAGGATTCATGACCAGGAAAAAAAAAAAGAAAAAATTATACAGATGCGCAGAGAAGGTGTATCAGAGATCAACCAGAATTTAACAAAGTAGTTTAGGAACTTTTTCAGATAAGGGGAATAACAGAACCTCGATAAATACCGGGGAAAAACACTTCCACTTCACTGGTGTTTCTTTAAGGATTTTGGTTGAAGATGATGACCTGATTAGTGCTAGTGGATTTCTTTTTTTTCTTGGAAATTCCAGTACTCTTCTTCTACTTGTTAAACTCCTTTTAATCTCCTTGAAGTTAATTTGCTTTGCTTGGGGTTTCTGATTTTCTTTAGTGCTACTGACTGGTGGTGTATATCTTATTTGTTTGGAGAATCGTTGATGGTGATTGCTGGTTGAGTTGTTGATTAGAATTTGATTATACAATGATGGGCTGAAGTTTATCAGGGGGTTTCAATTTTCCTTAATTGATTTCCAGTAAACTCTTTATTCTCTTTTCTTCTCCTATTTAAATTCTTGTTGCTTCTGTGTGTTGCTTTTGTTGTGTTCTTGTTGGTTTGTGCTCTTTGAATTTGCATTTGGTTCTTTTTCCTTGGTGTGTCTACTGCTCTGGTTGAGCTAAAGCTTGGTAAAGTGAAGTTTTGATATGGTGGAGGAGTTGGCTAATTATTGGAAGAGAAGGTGGACCTGATGGCAATTTTTGTTTACAATTAGAAAGTAAACGTTTGAATATGATGAATAGAGCACAAAAATGAAAATGAGATAAAATTGCCCATGGGGAGAGAGGGGGAGCTCTGCGGAGGAAGAAGATGGGGAAGAGGAGGGGAAAAAGGAAGAAAAAGCAAAAGAAAGGGAGAGACGAGAGAGTTTGGGCTGGGGAGGGGAGGGAGAGATCAAATATGCTTTTTTTTAGGTTCTAAATCTTCTTAGTATATACTTTTTTTAACCCAAAGACACGTGGGTTTAAAGAATTTAGTTTGATTTGATAAAATTATTTTTGGATGTCACTTTTAAGTATGATTAGTGGCTCATAAGTTTTATGAGGAAAAAAGGGTTAAAATAAACATTTTAGATATAAACGGTATCTATAAACGGAAATATAAAAAATACTTGAAAGGTATAAGGGTAATTTTCTAATAAAAAAACTAAGAATGAATTCCAAGTCAGCCATGATTTTCCAAAAAAAAAAAAAAAAAAGTACACATTGCGTTAGCCCAAAAGAAATAAGTCAAATATTTCTTGAGAAATTATTCAGGTAGAATGAAATGAAATAAATTTTTTTTTTTTGAAAAACTAAAGAATGAATCTCAAATCAAATATTGTTTTTAAAATAAAAAAAAAAGCACGCACACAAAACCCCAGTACACATTTCATGTGCCAAAAGAAATCAGCAAACACATGATACCAAATATTTCATGAGAATTTTTTTTTCAAAAAGGAAAGAATGCAAATACACAATACCATAACACATTTCATGAGAATTTTTTTGGCAGTCGATAAATCCAAAGCTAAAATTTTAAATCTAGATAATTTTTTTAATCCAATTTTACCCCTCCTAAATATTCTCTAATCCTTCTAGCCTTTCTCCCCCGTTTTTTTTTTCTTTCTCCTTACCTCCTTCATCTTTGCATCCATTCCAGGAAGCACTTTGCCCACCGCCACATGATGCCCCCATCTTGTATTAACATTTCAGTTATATTTAATAATAATAACCAAAATAACTTATTGGAGATTAGTTGAGGATATGTACAATCTAGAACTATTTGGATTTTCCACCACCAGAACGGCCAATGACCGACGAAGTCCCTGGGAAAAGCTTAAAATAAATTCTCGACTTCCCATGGAAGACAGTAACCAAAAGATTCTTCCATGTTAAATTAATCCCATCTGCATTATAAAAATCAAACCTTTCTGGTTGGATTACTACTACTGATGGAGAATTTTCAGTGTACTCTTCTTGTAGTGGTAAAAGTGAAGAATCCCTCAGAAATTGGAAAATTTGAAGGCCCATTAGCTGTTTTCAAAGTATGCAGGTGAAGGATTCTGATTTAAGTGAGGCAAATAAACAAACCCATTTTATGCTGTGAGGACTCTTTTCTCCGTTCGATCTCGTGACTCCACAGAGAGAGAGAGAGAGAGGCTATAAGAAGGTCGGGTGAATTTTTGTTCTAATTAGAAAATAAGTGAAAGATATTTTGATTACAAAAAGGGATAACAAATATAACTCGGGTGGCGCGAAAAGTTTATTTTTCACTATCAAATTTTTCTTTCTAGCCAATTTCTCTCTAACTTCAAACTCAAATCTTTCACATTCAACACAATTTGAAGGTAGATATAGATCACTTTGAAGATTTTTTGCAAGAAAATATCGATTTTGAAGTAAGAAAACTCCCAAAATTTTTTTGCGACTAGATTGAGTTTCGCCCAAATGGGCAAAATTCTCCAATGAGTTTCCCTCAACCTGACGAAATTGTTGAACTAATTTCGTCCATGCAAATTCATTAAAGAATTTCGCCCATCTGAGCAAAACTCAGTCCAACCGCGTTTTTTTTTTAATTTCTTTTAAATGTTAAATGTTATTTTTATTCCTTTTATAATTTTTGTAATTAATATAAGATGTATTATTAATTTATTCCGTATTATGTTTTAACGTACCGGATGATGTAGATCTGAATATATTTGAAGAATTTTTAGAAACAAAAGAATACGTGGATCACGGGCATTTATTCGCAATGGATCGAATTTTTAATTCGAAAATAGAGTTGTGGATGGCAATGCAAGTGAACATATATTTGATTTTCACTCGCTATTTAAGATCAAGAGCATCCGACCGTCGACCGTACATTACATTGGCTTGCGAGCGTGGAGGTGCAAATAAATTAAGAACGAAGCTGAGAGTTGATGATGAAGAAGAAGTTCCCATAAAAAAGTGGGGTCCTTATGGGACTAAAATGTGTGGTTGCTCCTTTAAATTAAAAGTCGAGCAATTGGCCATCAGTGAAAATTGACAATTATTCGTACATGATGGTAGGCATAACCATGTGAAAGGTGTCTATAATCACGGGCACGCTCAGGCTGCAAGACTAACGGAGGAATATCAAATACAGACCGAGCAATTTATGAAGAGTCATGTGCCACCACGTAGTATGTTACAATTTTTCTGAGAACAAAATGTGGATTGTACTGTGAGGTATGTCGTATTACTTTTAATAGGTTATTATAATATTTTAAATTTATTTTTAGGGTTTAATAATATGATTTATATGATTTATGTAGTGCACAGAAATTATACAACGTCCTTGCCAAGATGAAGAAGGAAAGGAAGAAGGGGCAAAACACGGTAGAAGAAGTTCTTTGTTTAAGTGCTCAACGTGGTTATATGGTATTCAACAGAAACTATGACGACAACAACATACTTAGTGATATCGTTGTTGCACGCCCGACATCAATTTGAATGATAAGAACGTGGCCATATGTATTGATAATGGATACAATGTATAAAACAAACAAGTAAGTTATTTGTATACATTCTATTAAGTGTAGATTTGGATATTAAATGTATATTGATTGTTTAAATTATAATATTAATATGATTATCTTAAAGGAATTGTGATCGTTTAATTAATTCTAATATTGTATTAATGATGAATTAGTTAATTTTTTTAAAATTTATGTTGGGGTAATTTTAATATGTTAGTATAAAGTATCTGAATTTATACTTCAATTTATGTTCATATTAGTTTTTTCAAGCATGAGTGTGTTTTTTCATATATATATATATATAACTATTTAAAAATATATATAACTGCACTTAATACTGTTATTATTTGATTAATATTTAAATGAATTAGTTCATAAACATTCAATTATTTTATTGCGTATGGGGTTTAGGGTTTCAGGGTATTATGTACATTTTCTAAATATCTTATTTGTCCTCTGTATTTTAAAAGATGTACAATATGCCATTATTGGAGGCCATTGGGATAACTCCGACCTATAAGAACTTCACTGTAGCAACTGCTTTCATGCGGAATGAGCAAGCTACGATATTTAGATGAGTTCTTCAATAGACTAAGCACATATATTTTTCATTAGCTATGTCAATAGAGAATGAACAACATATTAATGCACATGAACCGTGCATCATTATTGCGGACAGGAAAAGTGGTTTAATGCTTGTGATCGAAGAGTTGTTCAGTAGATCATATCATATGCTATGCAGGAGGCACATCGATCAAAACATATTGGCAAAATTAACTGAAATGATAAAATATGAAGAGGTCGCATCACGGTTCATAAAGGGCACATGACACAAATTGTTGAATGAAATCGATAAGGCGAAGTACTTAAAAAAAATTGGATAATTTGAAGACGAAGTGGCATAAAAGGCCAGATATCTTACATTATTTGTTTAATACTTGGTTGAATCCCCTTACGCATAAATTCATTAGAGTTTGGAAAAGTAAAGTACTACATTTTGGGGTAGAGATCACCAACCGAGTTGAGAGTGAACATTCCATCTTGAAGCTATGGCTTTCAAGATGCCATGGTGATTAGGATACAATGTTCCTTAATATCGACTCTGTTATTGAAGGTCAAATTGCGGAAAAAGAAATTAAGAGCTCATTGGAGTATTCAAGGCTTAAAGAAAAGTATAATGCCAAGAGTAATCCGATATTGATGAATATAAGTAATAACATTAGTCATTTGGCATTGAAGAATATATGGTTTGAGATAAAGAGAGCTTCAAAGATCATTGATGATCCAAAAAATAAGTGCGGACACTATTTGAGGACATCACACGACCTTCTTGTTCATGCGAGTTAATTACACGGTACGAACACATTCTCCCTATTAATTTGGAGGATATTTACTCTTTTTGGAGGACACTAGAAATTGGGGTGACTATCCTTGTTCTTAAGAGAAGGACATGGATTTTGAGATGCGTGATCTGGTTTTTTTTCTTAGATCAGATAAGTATAGGACCATATCCAAAATTAGGGAGATGCGTCGTCTTGCGAAAGGGGTTTTAAGTCATGTTTTGTCTTCAAATCCTAGTATGACATTGATATCTGGCCTTGAGCTTACAGCCATGAAATGACGACACTAGACTGACTCAACAAAAAGGGACAAGTCATATTGGGAGCACGTATCCATTGCTCATAGAAAGATAATGAAGTCAAGCGGTTCTAGTTTGGGGTCCGATTTAGGATTTATTTCGGGATTTGGTTTGTGTTCTCGTAGGAGAGGCAGACCGCCATGGGCTCCCAGGGGTAGAGCTAGAGGGTGTAGCAGTGGACAAAGTAGTTTATCATCACTAGGCTCCGTTAAAGATCCATCTACTGGTTTCACATTCCTTTTCTCCGATGCTTTCCCATATTTTGTTTATCCTTTCATTGAGAATTGGAAGAACGTGGAAAGGGATGTAAATTCTGGATATGGGGTTGTAGCGTATTTTGTGTACGGAGATGAACATTAATGACTTGAGGTCCGTAGGCGAATGTGTTTTGAGTTGGAATATATGACGAATAGTACGTTTCATTATTTAGATCAGTGGAATGGTATTATGAACTCATACACATGACACAGTGGCGGGAAGGTCTTGCGCCTCCAGCATATTGGTTGGATACACCTGATTCTCTTTATATCAATGCAAATGCATTCAATTTGTATGTGGTCTTAATCGCACAGATAGGGTCCACAACTGTATTGCCTTTGTACTCGCAAATGGATTGGACTGGAGGTATGATAATAATCGTTCACCTGGCAGAACACCAGCAGTTTATTACAGTGAGTATATCTTTATTTTCTCATGTTCTTTTTTATTGTTTCAAATATACACCTGAATGGAGATTCATATTATCTTTTTATTGTGTTATGCAGCTACACATGCGAGATATATGCCCATTGCCTCCTTTACACTTGTAATAGCAATATCATTGTAATGATCGAGTCAGTGGTTGACTAGAGCCTTATTCTGATAGGATTGCAGATTGGAACACGAGATATGCTAGAGCATATCCGTCAGGAGATCCCATTCATATTAACCTTTAGTTGTTATTGTAATTAACTTTATTAATAACGTCCATTATTTGGTTTTTTTTCCATTTTATATTTACTTTATTTTATTGATAGTGAGTTTTCCACTTTATTACTACCTTCCTTTATTTGTATTTATTCTACTTCATCATATGTATTTACTATATTTCGGCAAGCGTCTATAATTATATTGACTTAAAAAAAATATAAATATAGATAATCGCACGAAAACTCATAAGAAAGTAAACAGTCGCTCAGAATACTACGAATAGAGAAAAAAATTCTCGTATATAAAGATCACATACTAAAACAAATGTCCAAATACCCGATAAAAATACAGAAATCTAATCGCCACGCAGATAATAGTCCTTCATGATACGACATATCTTTCCATAGCGAGAGTCATCAGTGTTATCACGGTCTATGAAAGGAGCAATCATGTCGAAGAAGGTGATGGCTTAGCTCCAGTCGGGTACTGTACGCCACGTGGAAGTCTGTCAGGATTGTTATCCTGGGATGGGTGCGACAGATAAACCACGGCATGTAATCATTTGTGCATCGACTCGGGGGTACAACAAGTAGGGCTATAAACGGGACGGGTCTTACCCGTACCCGAGCGTGTCTATACCCGTTTATAGCGGGTAAGGTTAAAATTCCCACAGACCCATACCCATACCCGTATAGATTTTATTAAATGGCTTTGGGCAGGGTATGATGATATCTATACCCGTATACCAGTTATAATAAAATAGTAATAATATATATTTATATATATTATATTATTTTTATACTTTTTTAGTAGTATATAATTAATACATTTTAAGTCTCACTCTTCAGTCTCTTCTGATTCATTCTTTCTTAATGGCCAAATTCCGAGCTCCTTAGAACTAAAAACCTATTGTGTTTGATGGGCATTTTGTGCCTTATTTTTTTTTTATAGAGTTTATGCTCTAAATAATTAGTTCATATATTTGCCATTGGGTAAATGAGTTGTTAATCATCCTTGTTTCCATGAGTTTCAATAGTAATTTTAAACCTAGAAATATTTTATAATTTTAACCATGTTATACTTTTTATTTTAGGGTTGTACATTGTTTTATATATATATTTTGTTTAATAGGAAAAAAAATAGAAAAATAGCATACGGGTACGGGTATACCCAGATCCTACCCTAGACCCTGAAGGGTCGGGTCTGGGTCCATAAATTTTATACCCAAAGGGTCTGGGTCCATGTTTCACTATAAGAGTCTGGGTTTGGTATAGGGAGTATCGTACCCATTTGGACCCATTTACACCCCTATATCAGCAGATACACTGGTACATATCTCCATAAGCAGATGTGCTGGTGTCTCGAGCCACAACGCCTCTATAAATGTGTTCTTGACGACATACATCCTGTTATTTGCTAGCCTGTGAGCCTCCAAAGGTTGAATAGGATGTACTGGAATACATTGCTGCCACCCAAACTGTCGGACAACTCTATCGAGCATGTACGGCTCAATATACTCGAAGTATGCAAGCACCCCATGCCAAGTAGAAACCTAAATGTCCTGTATCTCAGAAGGCTTATACGGAATCCAACGTACCTCATCTGTAGCCATCACATCTAACCGTAGGCGGATGTCTAATAATTTATGCTCATATTTTAAACCCAACATTTCATGCTCCTAGATATATGGCTTACAAGACTTCGCTCCCTGTCTCACTGCTAGGGTAAACATAGGAAAATACATGCATATCCATGCCTAATAAACACATATAGAGCATATGAATTATTTTAAAGTATAAATAAACCCTAGACCCTAATAGATCCATAAAAAATAGCACCAAAAAAATATTGACTAGTCATAGTAAATTTCAACATAATTAAACATAATTAAAGTAAATTAACAAATGAAGACAGTAAATAATAATACCTCAAGCAGTGACCAACACCCAGTCAACTCCTTCGCATCAACCGATGAGGTCTGACCTAGATTTCGGTACAAGAACGCAAGCGTTGCTGCATCCCATGCAAACCCCCCACTGCCTCGAATATTCTTCACGAGCAGCCACAGCTTGGCATGGACGATGTTTCCACTCTTATTGGTGAAGAGTGAACTTTCAAGTAAATAAGCGATGTAGCATGCAACCCTAGACTCCAGGAAAAGTCCACTATCGAGATTTGCTACAATGTATGCCGATTCCTGAGCATTTATAACACCTCAGGAGCAGGTGATACCCAAGTCACTTTGAACAATCCCAACCAGCTGGTCCCGAGATTACTGTAGATGCACAACATTATTATAAGCAGGTATGCCCAATATCAACTCGACATCATGTAACGTAATTATCATCTATCCCTAGGGCATGTGGAAGGTGTTGGTGTCATGGCTTCCACCTCTCAACAAAAGCAGATAATAAGACCTCAAATGGACGAGTCCTGTCTCCTTGTCCAACTCTGCCACCTCAGGGAAACTAGGGTTCCAGCCCATTAGTGACACAAAGCGTGCCCGCAACTTCAATATACTTCGCTCCTGCATATTAAAAAAATAAATTAATATAAATATTAAATTATATGATAATAAAAATAAATGCTGAATTGAGCAATAAATAATTCAAAATTTATCTGTCCACACCATATAGAGCCAGCAATATGAAGGGATAAGCTCTGGATCCTGTGGACCTCCCTCAGCTGCTCCTGTCTGCTCCCAACCTGCATGCTTTGCTTTCTTCCTCTGCGAATGCGCCCAAGGAGGAATGGACTTCTCGAGTCTTCTTGTTGAGACCTAGCGATGTTATTCATCATTGACCTAAAAATACCGGTCAACCCTTTACCCTTTCCTGGGCCTGGCCTAACACCAAATGACAATGCAGGGGCTACAAATATAGGCTCGTCCTTATCAACATCATTGTCACCATCATCATCATCATCCTTAGGCTCAACTTGAACATCCTCCTCGTCGATGTGGAGGGATCTAACCATGTCATGCTCCTTAGACCGGCCCTTGTCACCCTCTAAACAAGGGAATGCTGTAATTAGTGGTTGTATAATCAACCATGCTATAAAATGAGTCGACTGGGACTCTTGACACAAGCTGCTCGAAAAAAGAAGCACCTAATTGCACCCCTGGACCACTAACCTCTTTGAATGGTGCTTGATGTTTAGTTCTATACAATACATGATCCTGGCCGAACATAAGGGGAGGTACAGAAGAACATGGTGCATACGGGTCATATGATGTAGGTGGTGGATGAGATGGTGGGTGAGAAGATCCATATATCTCATAAGGTATTGGAGTCTATGGATGGTGTGCTGGGAGAGGAGGATGAGTCCTAATCGGTATATGAGGTGGTTGGGTAGAAGACCTTGGTGTACCATAGTCATAATATATCCCAGGTCTAAGTGGGAGAGAAGTACACGGGATGTCAGATATACTGTGACGACCCCTTACACCACGAGATGAAGCAGTGGCTGTACGCCCGTGAACTCGACCAGTCCTGTCTGTCACAGGACCTAGATCATCATCTCCCTTGTGTGCTCCAAGCCGAACCATCTAAACAAATTTCCAAACATATTCATAAATAATTAACATATATTTGCCTTATTCATGTCTTATATTATTTAAATCTTTTTACACGGTACATGTAGCAATTTGTCTTTATTGTATTATTTAACTTCATTTTTTATACTTTTTTATTATTTGAATTATATTTTTAATTATGTAATTTATATTATTTTATTCTTTATTTTTTAAAATAATTGTATTATTTCTTTTGTATTATTATATATTTTATTATTTTCTTAATAAGTTTATTATTTCATTTATAGTACTTTATTATTTTTTATTATTAATAAAGGATAAATCGCTCTGTATATTTTATATTTTGAATTAACATTAACTTCGTTCTTTATAATTTTTTGTTATTTAAATTATATTTTTGAATGACGTAATTTATATTATTTTATAATTTATTTTTTAAATAATTGTATTATTTCTTCTATATTATTATCTTATTTTATTATTTTTTAATAAGTTTATTATTTCATTTATATTATTTTATTACTTTTTATTATTAATAATGTAAATAATAGTTATTATTGCAATAGTGTAATTATTTGTTATTAAATTATTATTGTTCACAATATTTAAATATCAATATTTGAATTATTATTTGGTTAAAGTCATTCATTAATCTTTTAAAATTAAATTACTCCATACTTTTTTATTAAATAATGTCTATTATTATATCAATTTATTATTTACTACATAATGCACTAAATTAACCAAAACAATAATCTACCATCACCATTTCTTTTCTAAACCATGAACTTAATAAATAAATTTAATCAACCTAAATATATAAATTGATTCAAAATATAACATGAAAATTGTAACACTTATACTAACAAAATAATTAATGTACATTTAAAGTAAAATTATTCGCGTAAACATAATTCATAATCATATTAAATAAATAATTATAAAATAAACCATTTAAACAACTAATTACATGTATTCTAAATAAAAAAAATTAAATATCATGTCAAATAAACAAGAAATTAAACATTTATAAACACTAAATTAAATAACATAACATAAACAAATAAACATAATCATAATGTTAAACATTTATAAAAACAAAACTAAATAATATAAACAAATATTAAGAAAAACTAGTAATACTAATTTCGCCTAGGCTGGCAAAAATTAGGGCCTAATTTCACCAAACCTGGCGAAAATTTCAAAAAAATTTCTCTGGACAGGGCAGTAAATGCAAGATATTTTCGTTGGACCAAGCGATATTGACCAGAAAGTTTTGCCAGACCGAGCAAAATGCAATAGAAATTTTTGCCAGTCCGAACGAAATTCAACAGAAAAAGGCGGATTTTTCTCCAATCTGATGCATATTTTTAAATTTTAAACTGATAACATTGTAAATAAATGAGTATAGATCGAAGTACTAACATTTTTTTTTATTTTAACGGTCGGATTTTCCTAGATTTGATATTGAAATTTAAACTTTTAGAGAGAAGGGAGATGATTTGTTGGTAGGGAGAGAAAGTTGATAATGAGAAATGCAATTTTTAAAATTTTTTTGCGCTATCCTTATAGATTCCCAAGTTATATTTATTCTCCACAAAAAGTAAGGCCTTTTTGATTAAGCAAGGAAAGTGGATTGGGAAAGTAATCACATCTCTAATGTTTTAATTTCTATATTTGGCATATTACTTATGTTATAGGAAAGAAATTTGATTCCTTATACTTGGGAAAATAAATGTAAAATAGTAGAAAAATGAATGGTGGTATTGTGATTCCTTCCGCAATGAATCTTAAAAAATAAAATGAACAAATTAATTTGAAGATATTCTTATGCTTTTTCTTTTGTTTTTTAATCTTTCTTTTCGTATTTTATTTTTCTTCTTTTACACCTTCTCCAATTTAATAATATTCTCTAATTAAAATTTTATATCTCACACATTTTGTATCTTTTTATTTAAAAGTGATAAAATATGAAAATATAACTAATTTAACTACTTTTTTACGTTAAAAGAATATGTTTAAATTATACATCTCACAAGTATCGTTATCTAAAAAATTAGTAAATCATTGCTAAAAATTAAATTTTATAAAAAATTAAATATTATCTTTACAATAATGAGATCTAAACATTATATCTAGAATAATTCTTTTGGTAGCAATCATTTAGGAGAAATATTAAACTAAAATATTTATATTGTATTCTTAAATCTTTTACTACAAGTAACGTTAGAAACACATAAAAATATGGGCATCAAATAAATCTAAACAAATTAATTTAAAATAAAATAATTAATGGCTTTATTGATTAAATATTTTTCAAAAAATAATACATTTTAAATTTTATGACACTAAGTATATTACTAAATACTTTTTTTAATACATATATTAATAAATACTTAGATACTTTTTTAGAAAAATTACTAATATTAAACTTACATATTAAAAATATAATGTAAGTTTGTATTAGCGTAACATTAATTTAGTTCAGATAAATATGTTAAAAGAATAGTTTTAGACAATTTATATAAATATATAAATTACTTACCTGATTACATTCTATCAAACCAAACAATATGAAATAATTCTTTTTTTAGAGGAAAGAAAATAATTCTTATTATTTTCCTACTTAACATTCCAATAAATCCCAAACAAGATAAAGGAATTTAAATGAATTTCCAATCCATGGTTTGGATTCCAAGTTATCACGTTCCTGTCTTAACTTTCCTTTCCCGTTAATTAAACAGAGGTTAAAAGTTATAAGGGTAAATTTGGATTAGAATAAAAGTTGCCTTGGATTTAAAAATTTTAGCTTGGATTTATCAATTGCCAAATTTTTTAGTTAGACACATTCCAATAGGATCATCTTTCAAGACATTAGCAATATTGTCTAAATTTCCAAAAACACAAGCACAACCTATCAAATAATTTCAAAAGTGAAAGAAATCTAATTGTGCCAAGATAATACCTTTGTATAACTCCAAGAGCATTCAGTTGTCTTTTTAGAAGAGAAGAAAATAATTATCTTCTTGTGGCAATAAAAGAAAGAAAAAAATTATCAATAAAAAAATCCTTCATGTGATGATGGAAAAAGAAAGGAACAAATGAGTTGTTCTGCTTCTAACCATGAAAGAACAAACGAAAGGATGAATTTTTCTGTAAAAAAATCCGAACTGAATTAGATATGTGAGGATGTGATAGATTGTTAATGATAGTTAATGAACGTGGGAGAAGTTGAGAAGAATAAGGGGCGAAGGAAGTAGGGATTTATTAGGATAAAAATATATATACTTAATGACATAGAAAATAATGTTAAAATGGTTTGGATGAATTAAATGTTTTAAAAGTGATTAAAAAACTAAAGAATTTGAAAAAATCAGATTCAGGACTTCTAAGTATTAGGAAAAGAAGAGAATAAAAGCTGTAGAAACTAATAAAGTCTATTTTTGGTACAAATAAACACCTTAAGTTTTAATTATTAGCTTGTAAAAATATTTTATTTATTAATCATAATTATTATATTTAATTTATTTTATTTTTTGTGCAAGGAAAAAATTTACAAATGGGTTCAAAGGGAGCATTCGGTTGCTACAGAGAAAGAGAACTGACAAGCAAGCCATGACAATTAGAAGAAAAAGGAAAAACGGAAAAGAGAAATAGGAAAGGAGAAAACCAAAGAAAAAGGAAACCGAGGAGAAAAATGAAACAAGGAAGAGAGCGGTTGGAAATAAAAAGGAAAAAGATAAGATAGAGAGTGAAGGGAGAGCTGGGCGGAAAATTGAGTTGCGCGAGCTGCGCAAGCAGCATAACGAAAGCAGCCGCCATTAGACAAAGAGACGAGAGAGAGGGAGCTGTTTGTTAAAGGGAAAAAGCAGAAAAGAAAAAAAAAGTAGCTGCTAGCCACTTGCACAAACCGGCAGCAGCTGAAGGAGGAAAACGCGACAAGCAGCTGTAATTTGAAGAAGAAAGAAGCAGCAGAACCAGCCGCAATTGGAGCAGAGACCAGCCACTGAAGCAGTTGAATGAAGCAGCAGAAATACAAAGGCAGCAACTTTGGTTGAAAAAAGCCATGATTTTCTCCAATAAATTGGTTCCTTCTTTCCCTTTATCCATGAACTAATTTTATTTTTAAAATATTGACGAAACCCTAGCTATGTGACTTTGGTTTATTTTATTTTGGGAGATTGATCATGATATTTATGTGATTACATATCTTGAGATGTTTCTTGGTTTGATATAATTAATTATGTGTGATTGTTCTTGTAGAATAATTATTTGGATTAGTTGATATTTTTATCCATGCTTAATTCTTGTAGTCTAGAGTATGAGAGATATGTGATTTTTGCAAGTATATTGTGGGTTTTAGAATTGAATAGTTAATGCTAATTTTAGATGATTTATGTCATGGAATTGAATAAGTCATGCTAATAGTTAGATGGGTTATGTCATGCATTTAAACACAATATATTTTTTTAGTGAATTGAAGCTTGTAGCCTAGATCCCCACATATAGATCTAATATTTTCTCCTAAATAAAATTAAATCATTGTTATATAGGTTAGTGGTGGATTCAAGGTTCTAAATCATCTCGTTGGTTAAGCTCTTGTTATTTTTAGTTTAGTTATTTTATTTATTAGTTTCACATAATTTAGGAATAATTTTTAGATAAGATAATTTGATTCTTCTTTTTATAAAATTAATTTAGGAAGATAATAATTTATGTAGTTAAGCCTTTCTCTGTGGTTCGATACCCTGATACTCGCATATTACATTGATCTTGTGTACTTGCAAGTATTGGGTTTAAAACTTTGTTATAAAAATCCCGATCAGAAACCTGTCACACAGTTTGAGTGTGGCCACATAGGTTGCTCATGTGACATTACAAAAGCTATAGGTTTGCTGCGGCATTATGTATTGGCATCATTTTAGGAAACTTGGTAAATCTTGAAGAATTCGTGATTATGAGTTGTAATATGGAAGTCTATTTAAAGAAATTTGAAAGAATAAGGAAAGATAAGAATCCTAAGAAAAATAGGACTTGCAGGGAATCTAAACTAGAGGTCTTGTTTTGGAAACTAAATCCTTGGTCAAAATTCATTTGAAATACAATACTGACCAACGAGCCTCAACATCTATAAATAAAGCAATGTAATTGAAGTTTGAGGCTAGCCGTTCTACAATTCTTCGAAGACATTCTGCAAGAGAGAAGATGGCAGTTCATGGTGGTTGAGTTTGTGCAGCACAAACTTTAAACACAGTGATTCTCCATTGATGATTGTTGTTCGTCCTTCAAAATTCAATGGAGTTCTTGTTTCAAAGACTGTAACTTCTATGGGTAGAAGTTGTACTGTGGTTTAATGGAGTTGAAGACTTGAAGGGATTCAAGATCAAGCAGCTTTTTCCAAGGGGGAGCTTTGAAGGGTTGAAGGGATTCAACTGTGCAGTGTGCAAAGGGAATTTGCAATGATTCCACTAGGGAAACACTAGATGTGTAAAAGAGTTAGGTGTTTTCTTTTACTGTGTTGACAGTGTTTAGAGGATTACTTTTTTGGCGTGGTCCCGCAGATGTAGGCTTGACCGAACTGTGTTACTAATTGTTGTGTCTTGTGTGTTTGTGTTGTTTATTTCTTTTCACATTGTGTATCACACTACTATTTATACAGCAAAATCAGTCACACTGCATGGATTACCTAAGTACTAACTTACAACTGGTATTAGAGCTTTGGCATTGTTAGTTGTGCTAGTTATCTAGCAGGTGGAGATCGTGGGAAGTCAGTACTTGTGTCATCATGTCAACCAAGGAAGGCGGACCTATTAACAGACCTCCTCTGCTCGAAGATACAAATTATGCCTAGTGAAACATAAAAACACGAATTTTCATTCAGTCTTTAGATGAAACTACATAAGATGTTGAGATTGAAGGGAAACCTCCTACAAAGACTGAGGAAGATGACACAACTAAATTGACTGAGGTAGTTTCGAAGCCCAGATTCGAATGGACTGATGGTACGAGAAAATCTGCTCAGGCTACTGCTAAGGTATTAAACACCGTCTTTGCTGGTGGACGAGGAACAATTCAAGCTAATTTCAACTTGCACATCTGCAAAGAAGGCTTGGGAAACTTTGGAAACCATTCATGAAGGTACAAATGCTATGATGATTTCCTAATTAAAGATATTGACTATCCAGTTTGAAGGATTAAGGATGCAAAAGGATGAAACAATTGGTTAATTCAACGGCAAACTTAGAGACCTTGCAAATCAGGATATCAATTGGGAGAAGAATTCTCTAAAGTGAAACTAGTGCTGAAGGCACTAAGACCCTTACATGCATGATTTCATCCCAAGGTTGCAGCAATTAAAGAAGTAAAGGATGTGACAAAACTTCCTTTGAATGATCGTTTTGGATCCTTAAGGACATATGAGATGAATCTTGATGTTAAATCCAAAAGTAAGGGTATTGCACTGAAAGCTTAACACAACTTATCCCATGCCATAACTTATTCTGAAGAAGAGGTTATGATGCTCACTCGAGACTTTGGGAAGTTTCTTTGTAGAACTGGAAAAACACTCAAACCTCAAGGGAGGTTCAAGACTGACAATAGGAATAGGAAAGGCCCTAATAAGTTTAAGTCTGAAGGAAGACATTAGAGGGGGTGAATAAGGATTTTTGCTAATTTTAAAAACCTTTTGAACAATTTTTAAGATAAACCTCTGATTTTGTTTGAAGAAGAATTTAATAACTTCTTTTCAATAAAATTCCTAGCCAAACAAAATCTCTTTTATAAACAAGTATTAAACTATAAACGTAGAAGTAAAAGGTAACCACAAAGAAAAGAGACATAATTTATAGTGGCTCATTCTCTTAATAGAGCTACATCCACTACCTTGAGACTCAACTCAAGGATTTCACAAATCTACTAATTTCAAGTTTATACACAAAACATAATGAGGATCCCCTTCAAGGCCTTGCACTCAAACCTCAATGTTTACACAACACAACAATACAATAATTATCAAAGGATCACCCAAAGAAACCTTTGATCACAAGATAGTATAGAAGAGTAAGGATGGAACAATGTTATCAAATAAGCTTGAGAAGAGAAAAATATAACTCAATTTTACTGCTTCTACAAGCTCCTCTTTTTCTCCTTCTTTGAATGATTATAAAAAATGTAGCTCAAGGAGATTTTCTTTTATAAGAAAAATAAGGTTAAAAGTGTGCTCTTTAATGCTCTTCAAATGTTAATAAATGATTTTCAACTTCTTAAAATTTATGGCTGATCAAAAAGTCATTTTATAGGTGAAGGTAAAAACTAGCCGTTACTGTCAGGGCAACAGTTATTTTCTGACTGTAAAAGTGAATACCAGACGACCAGTTTTCAAAATCGGATGTCCGATTTTTTTACAAACAGATAATAGGATGACCCTTTTCAAAATAGGAAGACCGATTTTTAATTAACTTAAAAAATTTGATGATCCTTTTTAAAAGTGGATGACCGATTTTTTTATACCTTGAAAAATCGGACAACCGATTTTTTATTCCCTTGAAAAAATCGGATGTCCGATTTTAAAATCGGATGACCCTTTTTCATTTTGAGAAACCGAAAATCGGATGATCGGTTTTATATATGATAGAAAAATTGGACAACCGGTTTTCCTTGAAAAAATATGGACTTTCCTTCATATTTCAAAACATATATTCTTGATACTCTTTAAAATAAGTAATCCATTTAAAGACATCAAAAACTTTATCTAGAATACTTAGTTTTTCAAATATAGTTTGTAAAAATATTTCCTCCAAGGTGCTATCATGCTTGATCAAAAATCAAAGAGATTAGTTAGGGAGTTTTACAAAGTTACCTTAGGATATCCCTAACTAATTTTGTCTTCAAGATATTCAACTTGATCACTTCATCTTCATAATCTCTTGTTGTCTTGAGTGATATTTTGCTTCTTTGTAGATTACCCTTGATAGTTCTCTTGTGCATCTTTTGTTCTTCTACATAAAGCTATTTCTACTTATCACAAAGTACAAGTTAATCATAATCAAACCATTATAAATATGCCCTTAGGACTTACAATCTCCCCTTTTTTTATTATGACAAACAAAATGCAAGATAGTAACTTTATAGAACAAAAGAACAAGTTTTAGCCAAGGGATGCTTCAAAAGATCAACATTTTGAGCCAAGCATAAAAATGAAAGAGAAAGAACTCCCCCTTTCATTTTGAAAGCAAGCTAAGGTTTGGAAAATAGTTTAAAAAGGTAAAGCTCCGCCTAAAAGCATGCTTCATAACAAATATGGCATAAAAAAATATCATCAAGAGAACTCAAGGCCATATAAGCAATAAGACATAATGCTTAACACTTTATGCAACTCAAGTATGTTGCCAACAGAATTTAAAACATCAAGGCAACATAACTCAAGTTATCAAGATAATTTTTAGCAAAGCATTGCACCTCATATATGTGCATCTTATATATGTTCATTTTATACCTCATGTATGCATCTTATGCATCTGAACAAATTTTCAACAAAGCATAATCTCATATATGTGTATCTTATGCATCTCAACAAATTTTCAACAAAGCATAATCACATCAACAAAGCATAATCTCATATATGTGCATCTTATGCATCTCAACAAATTTTCAACAAAGCATAATCACATCAACAAAGCATAATCTCATATATGTGCATCTTATATCTTCTCCCCCTTTTTTCATAAATCAAAAAGCACAAGGACTATAAGGGATCATTGAAACAAAGATCAAGGGAACTCTCATCATTAGGATTTCATCATGGAGTTCCAAACTAAGCAAAGAAGAAAAATAGTTTAAAGAGAAATATCATAAGAAACAGTGAATAAGTTCATAAGCAAAAGTAGTTCAAAGAGAAAAAAAAAAAAACAAAAGCAGTTCAAGAATTAAAAAAACATAAGCTAGGTTGTTACTCCCTTTTTGTTTGTCTTTCTTCATTTCTCATTCGTCTTCTCCTTTTTCCTTTGCTTCCATTCTCATTACTCTCTCTTGAATGTCGGAGAATTTTCCATCTAATGCCTCAGAGCAACCAACTAATGCATCGAAGCAACTATTCATAGAGGCTTGCAAAGAAGCTATCATATCCATGACTTGAGTAATACTACTGGATGATGAACCTTCTTCGACTCGTTCTTGCCTTTTCTTTTGCCTTATTTCCCTTCTATGAGTCTCTTCCTCCGGTTCTGTCTCACTATCCTCTTCATCAACATTCATTTCTTCTTGTCCCTTATTTCCATCATCATCTTCATTGTCTTCATCACTTTCATCTTGTCCACCCCTAACTAACATCCCTTCTTCATTTTTCTCAAAACCCATCCTTTTAAATGTATGCTTGTTGTATATATTTCCAACCCCAATGGGATCACCAACTACAACCATGTTCAGCTCAAAGTATTGAAAGATTTTTGTAAGGAAGCAACCATATGGCAAGCATGTGGTGAAAGATGTTTGAGTGGCTAGCATGTGTTCTATGTCCATATAACTAAAGTTCATTCTTCTATGCTCATGAAGTGCTAGCATGACAAAGGAATGCATGTTTGTTATGGAAGACTTGTGACCAATATTTGGGATGATAATATTAGAAATCATATGATGGAATAATCTTTCGTAGGCATCTAGCTTATTCATATTTCTATCATCATGCCATTTAAGTACCTCTTCCTTTGTGAATATCTCCTCAAATCTTCTTTCACTATATAGGCTAGGGTCATAACACTTCTTATTCTTTGTGTAAAATCTTATGTCATCATCAGGTGTTTCTAAGATAGTGTTAAGCAACCTATCATCAAAAGAAATATCTCTGCCACCAATCCTAGAGAGTACCTATTATTGGTTATGTTTCCAACTCTTTGAATTCTACCTTTATGTAAGTTAGCCTAGAATTCATATATCATCTCAGGGTAAAACAGTTCATTAAAAGTAAGCAGAGGTCCCCAACAAATTTCATTAAGTAGATTTGGAATGATTTCCATACCTTCCATTTCATTCAAGTCTACTCTAAGATCTGGAGCAATTTTCCTTCTCTTTCTTGTCTATTCTTCAAAATTTGCTGCTTCTTTCACAAAGATAAACCTCTCTGGAGCCCTTACTCTAGATGCAACTCTTTGCCCTTTTCCTATCCTTCCTCTGCTACTTCCTCCTTCTTCAACATTTTTACCTCTTTCAATATTTACATTCTTCACTTTCACCATTTTTGAAGCCTTCGAAAGGAGGTTTTTTTTTTTTTGATAGAGAGTTTTGAGAGAGAGAGAGAGAGAGAGAGAGAGAGAGAGAGAGAGAGAATCAATGATAAAGACCTTGAACGGTTGTCTTTTGATTGAGAAAGAGAGTAACTGATGAGTTTTTGAGAAGGAAAGGGAGAAACGGACAATTGGACTTGTTAGAGAGAGAGAGAGAGATTTTGGAGGTGTAGAGAGAGAGAGAGAGAGTGTGTGTTAGAACAAATGAGAGGAAATAAAGGCTTTCTGATTTTAAAAACGTAGAACCCGTTGTATAAATTGAAAATCAGTTGACCGGTTTTTGAAAACAGTCGTCCGATTTTTCTTTACATAGGAAATCGGACGTCCAAAGTTTTTTAGAGGTATCCGATTTGGTCATCCAAAACTCTCGGCATTTTTTTGAAGAAATTTTTTTGAAACTCTTGAATGAAAATGGACGTCCGGTTTTTCAATATTCGTCCGGTTTCATCATCCAGTTTTCTAGGCCTTTAAAAGAACAAGAGAAAATCTGAAAACTCAAATAACACACATTATTCATGGAATTTACCAATACCAAGTAATTTCCTCAACTAAAAAAAACGTCCTTAAGAAAGGGGTTTTGTGAAAATGTCAGCAATTTGATCTTCTATGCAAATATATGTTAGAATCCGTAGGCAAAAACAAATAAAATAAAACTACGGAAATCCACAACAGGATCTGCACATACTAGAAAAATTGATTGGATAGAAATTACCTCAATGTTTCTGACTGTTCGGTGTGGAGGCACTGCTTTTTATGCTTCACCCTCTATCAGTATCCACGTGACGAACTCGTCCCTTGTGTGTTCTGAAAACTGTTAAGAACTAATCCTGACTATCTAGTAATACATGGACATTCGGAGAGAGGGAGGCTACATACTATTATCGTCGTTCTAGGGTTTAGGGTTTTGTTTTTAATCAGATGAAGACAGCTACAGAGAAAAAGGTTAACATAACCTTTTATAGCTGTCAATATCAAAACCCTAATTGTCATCTAATGACAGTTTAATCTCGTCCGTCTATTCCTATAATCATCCAACGGTTGGATGAGTAATATTAAGTAGTTAATTTCATTTATCCGATAAAATAAAATTAGTTACTTATTAACTTACCAGAAAATACAATATGAAATCTGATTCCCCTTTTGTATACGTTCAACAAATCTGGACACAATCTAGATTCATTAAACGTGGACATTGTGCTCACAAGATTGTCTATGCGTGTGACCCTGTAGGTTCACTTAACGTTGGCAGTGAATGAAAAATATCCTGGACATTTATTCACAAAACATAAGCGGCCTCTAGCAAAACATTATGCTTACCAAAATTAAGTAAAAGCAATAATAACCTAGCATCAGATTTAATATTTAGTCCTTTTGACACACGATATCCTAATTAAGTATAAGGCATGGACCTAGTCATCCTTACAAAACTTAATTAACTATTTACTTGATCACCAGGCAGACTGTTCCGACAAATAATATTAATAACACCTTATTAATACTTATTTGAGCATGGCCATGCATATTTTCCAGTCTTCCTTATCAAGGGATCTATGGAGATCACTCTCTAAAAGAGAGGTACAAATCCCTTTCACTATCTCCAATGTTCAAGTCATGACAAGAAAATAAGTCAACCAATAGTCATAATCACCTAATTAAAAGTGATGTGTGACTATGTCAAAACATATTTTCTCCCCATGCAAGAAAGATTAGGTCAAAGGATTTCAAATATAAAACTGAAAAGAAATATTTATGACTTAAACCCATAAAATATTTCTTCTTCACTTTGGGTCATGTCCAATATAATATTCTCAATATGTATTTTGTGAATTGATTTTATATCTCATATTCATGATCATTAAAACTTGATCATCAATCAACTTCACACTAGTTTAATAATACAAGATGTGATAAAACTAGGGACAAACAAGAATAGTATTTTATTAGCTATAAGGGTTTTACTATCAAGTCACCTACTTGATAACCAAGAGCATAAAATACAATTCAAAATACATGCTTCATAAATCATAAATGTGAGTCAATTGGTCTAGGGCATATACTAACAATATAGTCTAAAATACATCCCCTTTTGCAACATTATCTCTTATAAAAATGATGTTTAATTTCAATATGTTTAGTTTTTGAATGTTGCACAGGGTTTATAGAAAGATTTATTGCACTTGTGTTATCACATAAAATAGGTATGTATTTAAAATCAAAACCAAAATCAATTAAAGTATGCTTCACCCAAAGTACCTGAGTACAGCAACAACCAGCAGCAATATATTCTGCTTCGGTAGTCGATAAGAATACGCACGATTGCTTCTTGCTGTACCAAGATACTAAGCACCCCCTCAAGAATTGATAATTTCCACTAGCACTCTTTCTTTCTACCTTCCATCTAGCATAATCGGCATCAGTGTAAGCGAGAAGATCAAAACATGATTGTTTAGAGTACTATAATCCATAATCATAGATGAGATTAAATATCTCAAAATACGTTTAACAGCTATTAAATGAGATTCCTTGGGGCAAGCTTGGAATCTAGCACATAAACACACAGCAAACATAATACCTGGCCTACTAGTCGTTAAATAAAGTAAACTTCCGATCATATCTGTATGTCATTTTTCATCTACCTTTTTACCTCTTTCATCCTTATCAAGTTTCAAAGATTAGCTCATTGGAGTTCCTATTCCTATTGCATTGCTCAACCCAAATCTCTTGAGAAGTTCCTTTGTATACTTCTCTTGATTGATGAAGATGTCTTATTTGGTTTGTTTGATTTGGAGTTCAAGAAAGTAGGTCAATTCTCCCATCATGCTCATTTCAAACTCTTTTTGCATTAGAGAGGAAAATTCTTCACATAAACAAACATTAGTAGCACAAAAAATAATATCATCAACATAAATTTGGACAAGAAGAAGATTATTGTTACAAGAGGTTTTTGTAAAAAGAGTAGTGTCCACCACACCTCTTGAAAAATTGTTTGAAAGAAGAAAACCACTTAATTTTTCATACCAAGTTCTTAGAGCTTGTTTTAAACCATAGAGTGCTTTTGAAAGTTTGTAAACATAGTTTGGAAAATTTTCATGTACAAACTCTGGAGGTTGTTCGACATAAACTTCCTTCTCAATGTCACCATTTAAAACAACACTCTTAACATCCATTTGAAAAATCTTGAATACTTTAAAACAAGAAAAAGCTAAAAGCATTCTTATAGATTCAAGTCTAGCAACCGGAGCAAAAGTTTCATCAAAATCTATGCCCTATTCTTGATTGAATCCTCGGGCAACAAGTCTAGCTTTGTTTCTAATAACTTTTTCGGATTCATTTAGTTTATTTCTAAAAACCTATTTTGTACTAATTGTGGGGTGATCACAAGGTCTTAGGACCAAAGTCCAAACTTTGTTTCTTTCAAAGTAATTTAGTTCCTCTTGTATAGCAATAATCCAAAACTCATCGCATAAAGCATCATCTAAGAATTTTAGGTTCAATTTGAGATAATAAGGCAAAGTTGTCAATAAAATGTATTCTTGTTCTTACCCCTTGTGATACATCAGTAATGATTTCATCATTGGAATGTTCCTTTGGATATATCACATCTTGAGGAAGATTTTGAGCTTCTTGATAATTTTCTTGTTTTTCTTCACTCTCTTCTTCCTTCTTAGCATGTTCCTCCATTGCTTGAGTATACAATGGTTGATAGCTCAAAGAGTCATTTATATCATCATCATCATCTTTCTTATAAATAATGTTAGATTCATCAAAGTTTACATGAACTGACTCTTCAACACATAAAGTTCTTTTGTTATAAATCATATAGGCCTTTTAGTTTGAAGAGTAACCTAGAAAAATTCTCTCATCGGATTTTCTGTCAAACTTCCCACTTTTGTTCTTGGTGTTTAAGATAAAGAATTTACATCCAAAAACTTTGAAGTAGCCACCTGAGGGGTTTTTTCTAAAGATGAGTTCAAAAGGAGTTTTCTTTAAAAGAGGTCTGAAGAGAACACGATTCATAAGGTAGCAAGCGGTGTTAATGGCTTCGGCCCAAAAATATTTAGGTAGGAAGTTTTCACCAAGCATTGATTTTGCCATTTCTTGTAAAGTACAGTTTTTGCTTTCCCCAACACTATTTTGTTGTGGGGTTTTAGCAGCAAAAAAATTGTGTTATACCAATATCATCACAAAGGTTTGTAAAATCTTAGCTGTTAAATTCTCTCCTATTTTCACTTCTCATAAAGATCAATTTACAATCAAGGGAGGTTTAAACCTTTTTGAAAAGTTTGACAAATTCTTGAAATGCCTCATGTAAATCTTGAGAAATCATCCACTATAACGAAAGTATACCTCTTATCACCAAGACTTGTGGTCCTTATTGGTCTAAATAAATCCATGTGAATGAGTTCTAAAGGTTTTGAAGTAGAATTTATTTTCTTTGGTGTAAAAGAGATCTTAATTTATTTTCCAAATTGGCAAGCATTACAAAGTTTAGTTTTCTCAAAATGTAGTTTTGGTAATCCTCTAACAAATTCTTTTGAAGAAAGTTGTTTTAGTAAATCCATGCTAACATAACCAAGCCTTCTATGCCACAAAAATGCATCATCATCATGAGCCAAGAGACACTTTAAATTTTGAAAAAAATATCTTCAAGATGAAAGATAAAGACATTTCCAACTCCTTTTGCAACAAAAATAGTTTTGTTTTCATACTTATCACTGATAGAAGAGAAATCACTTTCAAAGACAACTTTGTACCCATTATCACACAATTGACTAATACTAAGCAAATTAAACTTTAAACTATCAATTAAAATAACATCCTTAATAAAAGAGGAAGAATCATTACCAATATTACCTATACTAATGATTCTTCCTTTTTTCTTATCTCCAAAGGTGACAGAGCCACTTTCAGTTTCCTTAAGCTCAATCATAAGTGATGTGTTTCTGGTCATGTGTCTTGAGCATCCACTATCCAAGACCATTTAGTTGAGCTTGATTTTTTTTGCTACAATGGAAGAAGTAGAAATGACTTTTGGTACCCATATCTTTTTGGGTCTATGAATGTTAGTTAAATTTTCTTTTATTTTCCAAATGGTTTTTACTCCCCTTTCAATTTTTCTTTTTATAAAATATTTTGTGGCTTTATGACCACTCTTTTCACAATAATTGCAACAAAGGTGTGAGAGGGATGAGGAAGATTTTACGAAACATGTTTGTTTAGAAAAAGTATTGGAATGATTATATCCAATACCATTTTCGTCAAATAGTGATCTTTGAGAACCAAGAAGCTTTTCAAAATTTTCTTTTCCTTTTGTAAACTTTTCAATACATATGGTGAGATCACTCACCTTTTTCTTCAAATCATTATAATCTTCCATGCATTTCTCTAGAGAGAGAACTTTTCACAAAGATTTTTGTTTTCTAAAATTTTTGAATTTTAAGTTTGAGAAGTCCTTTTTCTTTTTCAAAACTTCTAGAGATTCAAGAAGTGTTTTGTTTTAACAAACAAGTTTTGAATTATCATTTAATAAATTATCAATCTTATTTTTCAACTCCTTGTTCCTTTTGGAAATTCTTTTTTAATTCATCATATATTTCAATAAGCATGGAGTATGGATCATCATCATCATCATCAAAAACAACAAAACTAGATAAATTTAAAAGTGAAGATTGTACCTCATTTTCTATTGCCATGAAGCACATGTTAGCATTTTCTTCTTCTTCACTTTCACTTGAGTCTTAATCCCAAGCTCCTATTAGACCTTTACCTTTCTTCTTTATCTCTAATTCCTCATGAGTGACTTCTAGTAATTTCCACATATCATGAGCCGAATCTTATCCGCTCACTCTATTGTACTTATCCAAGCCACAACTTAATATGTTCATAGCTTGAAACTTTAGAGTCATCTTTCTTGAGTCAAATTCATCGAATTCTTCAACCTTCTTGACTCTTCCATTCTTTTAATCAAGTTGAATACCTTGAAGACAAGATTAGTTAGGGATATCCTAAGGTAACTTTGTAAAACTCCCTAAGTCATCTATTTGATTTTTGATCAAGTGTGATAGCTCCTTGAAGAAATATTTTTTACAAACTATACTTGAAAAACTAAGTATTATAGATAAAGTTTTTGATGTTTTTAAATGGATTACTTATTTTAAAGAGTATCAAGAATACATGTTTTGAAATGTGAAGGAAAGTCCATATTTTTTCAAGGAAAACCGATTGTCCAATTTTTCTATCATATCTAAAACGTGTCATCCGATTTTTTGTTTCTCAGAATGAAAAAAGGTCATCCGATTTTTTTCAAGGGAATAAAAAAAATCGGTCGTCCGATTTTTCAAGGTATAAAAAAATCGGTCGTCCGGTTTTAAAAAGGGTCATCCAATTTTTTTAAGTTAATTAAAAATCAGTCTTCCTATTTTGAAAAAGGTCATCCAATTTTCTGTTCATAAGAAAATCAGACGTCCGATTTGAAAACCTGTCGTTCGGTTTTCACTTTTACTGTAAAAAAATGACCATTGTCCTGACAGTAACGACTAGTTTTTACCTTCACCTATAAAATGACTTTTTGATCAGCCATAAATTTTAAGAATTTGAAAAACATTTATTAACATTTGAAGAGCATTAAAGAGCACATTTTTAACCTTATTTATCTTACAAAAGAAAATCTCCTTGAGCTATATTTTTTTATCATCATTGAAAGAAGGAGAAAAAGAGGAGCTTGTAGAAGCAGTAAAATTAGGTTGTATCGTTCTCTTTTCAAGCTTATTTGGTATCATTGTTCCATCTTTACTATTCTATATTATCTTGTGATCGAAGGTTTTGTGAAAAACCCTTTGGGTGATCCTTTGATAATTATTGTATTGTTGTGTTGTGTAAATATTAAGGTTTGAGTGTAAAACCTTTGAAGGATGATCCTCATTGTATTTTGTGTATAAACTTGAAATTAGTGGATTTGTGAAATCCTTGAGTTGAGTCTCAAGGTAGTGGATGTAGCTCTATTGAGAGAATGAACCACTATAAATTCTGTCTCTTTTCTTTGTGGTTTGCCTTTTACTTTTATGTTTATAGTTTAATACTTGTTTATAAAAGAGATTTTGTTTGGCTTGGAATTTTATTAAAAAAGAGTTATTAAATTCTTCTTGAAACAAAATAGGAGGTTTATATGAAAAATTATTTAAAAAGTTTTTAAAATTAGCCAAAAACCTTATTCACTCGCTCTCTAAGGTTTTTCAATTGATATCATAGCAGATCTTCTTTCAAAGGCTTAACATCCTAAGAAGCAAAAGATCTTTTATACAATGGCTAATATTTCAAACCTCCCTTATGTAGATGGCTCTTCTACTAATAGACCTCTTCTTTTTAATGGCACTAATTATACTTTTTGGAAGTCAAGAATTAGAATTTATATTTGCTCCACGCACATGCCTTGACCAAAGGAAAAGTCAAGATGCGATGGATTTGGATTAGAAAGGAAGAGTCGAGAGGTAATGTAGCTCATCTATCTCTGTTAGCAAATTTTGGGGATGTATGGTATTTTGACAGTGAATGCTCACGCCATATGACAAGAAACAAAGAATATCTGGCAGACTATACAGTGTGTCATAAAGGCAGTGTGATATTCAGTGATGGTGTGAAAACAGAGTAATCGGTGTAGACACACTAAATGTAGCTAGAATGCCAAAATTATCTAATGTGCTATACATAGAAGGGGTGAAAGCCAATCTGAGAAGCATAAGTTAGCTATGTGATGACAATGATCTATTGTTGTATTTTGACTTGAGACAATACTATGTGCTGACAACCAATGGCAAGTGCATCATCGTAGGATCATGAACAGTTGACAATTACTACCAGATGAATGTTATGAAAGAACCTATATGTCAGACTGGACAAATTGGAGAAGCTAAACTGTGGCATAAACGACTGGGGCATGTGAACTATAAACACTTACACAAACTTGGAAGCAAACAAATTGTCAAAGAAATTCCTCAATTTAAAAGGGAGTGTAAGTTACTGTATGAAGATTACCAGATCAGTAAGCCAGACAGAGTCAAGCACATCTAAGTTGGAGATATCACCACAACACATATCTTGGAGTTAATGCAGATTGATCTGTTTGGACCCATACCGGTAGAAAATACTAGTGGTAAAAGGTATGCCTTGGTCTGTGTCGATGACTTCTCAAGATACACATGGATAAACCTTCTTAGAAATAAGTCAAAATCATTTCATGCATGATAAAGATATGTCTAAGTATTCCGACAAAGAAGAACAAAACTCTGAAAAAGCCAAAGAGTGATCATGGGAAGGAGTTTAATAACAGCTAGTTTTCAAAGTTCTGTGAGTCACATGGCATCAGACATGAGTTCTCAACTCCCAAAACACCACAACAAAATGGTGTTGTTGAGAGAAAGAACAGAACAATTCAAGATACGATTTGTGTGATACTCAATTCCAAGGGACTGTCACACAGTTGGTGGGCAGAAACAGCTAATAAAGCAGTAAACATCATTAACAGAGTATTTTTAAGGCCGTTGATGAATAAGACAACACATGAAATTTGGAAGGTTAGGAAACCTAAGCTAAGTTACCTGTATGTGTATGGAAATAAATGCTACATCCTGAAGGATTGCAAACATTTAGGAAAATTTGATGCTAGGCGTGATGATGGAATATTTCTGTGACACTCCACAAACAGTCATGCATACCATGTGTTTAAAAGATGTATAAGAGTAGTCATGGAATCAGTAAATATGACTGTTGAGGATGTTAAAACCAGGAGACTAAGTGTTAATGATCAGGATGTTGATGATAAAGACAACATACCTAAAATGGCAGTGACACAAAAGATCAAAGCGATATTGAAGATTCTTCAAACCTACTAGTCGATAAGAGTGTGACTCACACTCAAAACAATGAGATAGAAAGAAAAAATACTTTTGAAAGATCATCCCACAAATGCTATCATTAGAGACATCACAGAAGGTCGAAGAACTAGAAGTAAGAAAGGAGTAGACTACAATCAGATGGCTGTAATGATCAACATGACATGCTACACTTTTGCACTTGAACCCAAGAATGTCAAAGAAGCTCTCTCTGATGAATACTAGACTGAAGCAATGCAAGAAGAACTGCAACAGTTTGAGAGAAACAATGTATGGAACTTGTCACAAAAAACAGAAGGTGTTAATGTAATTAGTACCAAGTGGATATTCAAGAACAAAACTAATGAGAAAGGTAACATCACACGCAATAAAGTTAGGCTGGTTGCACGAGGGTATACTCAAGTAGAGGGACTAGATTTTGATGAAACATTCATCTCAATCACACGACTTGAATCTGTAAGATTGTTAGTCTCCATTGTGTGTGCCAAGAACTTCACATTCCAGCAGATGGATGTTAAGAGTGCTTTCCTAAACGAAATATTACAAGAAGAAGCATTTGTTGTACAACCAAAAGAATTTGATAATCCAAAGTATCCTGATCATGTTTATAAGATGAAAAGGCTCTTAAAGGACTAAAGCAGGCTCTAGAGCATGGTTTGAAAGACTCACTCACTATTTGCTCAACAAAGGATAGATTAGAGGGAGTGTGGACAAAACTATGTTCATCAAAAGATCTGTACAGATATGTTGATGACATAGTGTTTGGCTCCATATCAAAGGAGTTCACTGAGGAATTCATCACATCTATGAGAACTGAATTTGAAATGAGTATGGTGGGTGAACTAATATTCTTTCTTGGATTGAAAATCAGACAAATGAAGGAAGACATATTTCTCTCTCAAGCAAAATATGCTAAAAATCTAGTGAAGAAGTTCGGGTTAGAGAATGGAAAGACAGTAAGGACACCCATGAGTACCGCACTCAAGATAAATAAAGATGAGAGCAGGAACAAGTGTAGATCAGCATGAGTATAGAAGCATGATCAGTTGATTACTCTACTTAACAACTAGTAGACCTGATATATCATATAATGTTGGAGCGTGTGCAAGATATCAAGCATATCCTAAGGAGTCACATAAGAAAGCAGTAAAATGCATCCAGAGTTATATATATATATAGCACTGCTGAGTATGGATTATTCTACAGTGAAGAAACCACCACATATCTTGTGGCTATAGTGATGTGGATTGGGCTGGTAACTATGATGATAGAAAAAGCACATCCGAAGGATTCTTTTATGTCAGAATCAATTTGGTCTCTTGGTATAGTAAGAAACAAAACTGTATCTCACTATCTACTGCAAAAGCTAAGTATGTCGCTACAGGAAGTTGTTGCACATAACTCCTTTGGATTAAACAGATGCTAAGTGACTATCTTCCTTTAGCATCCTCGGCCTAGGTTACTCTCATATGATAATATAGGTAAACTTCAACAGATTTACAGTCTGTCACTTTTGACCACTCGGCCACTCTCCCTTTCCCGCCTACTAGATTATTCCAGTGCTTCGGTTCTTGTGGAAATGTAATACTCCACAGTGGTAGATCCTACCACTGAAGACAAAAGAAGAAAGAAATTCATCTGAATCTATTGTTGCTGACCGTGCTTCACTCCACCTCGCTTTCGACCTTGCCATTGTGAAGAAGATTGACTTGCCTAAATTCTTATATGCACAAGAGAATCTCCTGCTATTGTACTGAAGGAGATGATCATGTATTGTGAAAACACTAATGCAATAAACATCGCCAAAAATCCTTTGCAAAAGACAAGACTAAGCATATTGACATAAGACATCACTTTATTCGAGAATTGATCGAGCAACAGATTGTGAGCTTGGAATATGTGAACACAGAAACAATTGGTGGATACCCTTACTAAGTCTATAGATGCCATGAGATTTGAAGAACTCAGACAAGTATTGGGGATCTGTGTGATGAACTAGTAAATGAGATACCTATCTAACAATTCCTATTTCACACCCTCATAAATGTTAGACAGATACGTGCAGTGTGAGAACCTAATGAACACTCTCATACTCATAACATCCCTTGTCATAGTACCTACATTAGCTAGGAACGCGCAGTTCTGTTCACACATAAAAGACCTTAGAAGAAAAGTCCATTATTGAGTCTGACATGAAAAACGAGAGATTTTCTCTTTCACCAAATCAACTCAACAAAAGTTCCCAAGTCTTTCAAACTAGACCCGCTTTGCCTTCATTTTCAAAGATTTTCTCTCTGCATTCCTTAGGGTTTTTCTCTTCAAGTCATTTTCTGAGACATATTCATCTTCTCCGCATATTCCGACAACAAACAATGGAAGGAGAGCAATCTATTAGGCCCAGGAGGTCTCTAGCTCTTAAAAAAGACGATCCCACTCTCTCTCCCTTGCCGAGGACCAAATACTCTTCCCCTGGGTCATCAAGCATAGCAACATCATCTGTTACGCCAGCTACTCCGGTAATTAGGCCGGTAAACTCTCTGTCCCTGGGACATTATTTATGTTCTCCAAATAAGTTATTACTCACGTGTAGGCTGAGACTATCAGGCACTCAAATTTCATTTATGTTGAATCCTTTGTTATTGCATGTTCTATTTGTTTCCCATCCTTTTTTGATGATACAGGCGAATGTGCCTAGATATTTTCTAGAAAATACTCTTTCTCTACCTGTTGTTGAAAATTTGGGTACTGAGGTTTTATCTGTTGATGTATACCCAGTGCACCACTTTATTGATGAACTGTCTCCTATTGATGTACTTCTACCTTTACCTATTGGAAGTTCAATAAATTTGTCCATGAAAGATATTGATGAAGGAATTGAGGAAGGTTCTAAGGGGGAGCATAATGCTAAAGGAAAAAGAAAGGCTCTAAAGAGAGCCTCATCTTCAAAAATCAGTGCTAAAAAGGCACGAGTTGCCACTCCCCTCCCTCTGCTCCTCTTAAAGCCAGAAATGCACTCAACAAACACTTTTAAACAAAGAGTGCTGAATTGAAGATGGTGGAACTGATAGAAAAACCAGTTATAGTTGAGAAAATGATTACTTAAGAAATTTTGGAATAGTACAATGTGATAGAGTTGTTGCTTGGATTGGGATGTGTGAAATTGGCTCTATTTGATGAATAATACAATGAGAACTTAGTCAAGAAATTCTATGCCAACCTGTTTGAAGATTTTGGCAATCCTGAGAGGCGCAGCTTATGGTCAAGTCTATGTGAGGGGGCATGTTATTGACTTCTCCTCTACCAATATAGCAGACTACCTAAGCTGTCCATACTATAGTGACATTGAAGGAACTGGTCTAGAGGAGGAAGCAGACTTTGATGAGGTGACAAAGGTTCTAACTGGAGATACGGGGGCTATGTAGCCAAAAACTAACTAGCTTAATTCAAACATGATGAGAATGCCATATAGAGCCCTGTTTAGATTCTTTTGTGAAAATTGATTGCCCACTACAAATGTCACTGTTGTTCTAAAGGAAAGAGCTCATCTTCTCTATGCTTTTGCCATCAGGAAGAGGATCAACATATGCATTATCATATTCAGAAACATCCTCAGGTAGATAGACCAAAAGAAGGCCAATAAAATTGTTCTTCCTTGTCCCTATTTGATTTCAAAATATCTACTAGATTGAAGGGTCCTTTCCTTGTCTTCTAATTCCTGGGGAAGGGAACTAGACCCTTTGGTGATGCCAAAGAATATAGCTTGATCCACACAAGGACACACTGGTCCAAACAAGTCTACCAGGGAGCAGTTATCTCAAAAAAAGCAGCACAATACTAAGTTGGCCTAACCCTCTCCTCCTCCCAATGTTGAATCTTCAGAAGTGAATCAGCTTAGACCTCTTCAATCAATAACTTTCAAGTGTTATAGCCTCTATCCTTCAAATGCAGCAAGACTTGCAGAATCTCAAGGATAAGCTCCCCTAAGCATTATTTCGGAACGAAAGGAGGAATGAGTATCAGGCTATAAATCTTAATTATGAAAATTATTTTGCTTAACCCTGCATGGTCTTTGGGTGGCCGAGTGTGGCCTTAAAATGAATAGTTTAATTTCTGTTTTTAATGGCCTTGGGATATTTTTTTATTGCTTTATGTGGTAGCCTCTGAGCTATCTGTTTTGGCCTATGTGCCACCGAAACTAGGACTTGAACAATTTACTTAGTTTTTAATATTCATGCTTATGATTTAATATGGATGCTATGGGGTCTTATGAAGCATGAAGATCTGTGCAGCTCATTGGTATTTGATCTAAAACAATGCCAAATGGGGAATTTGTAGAAATCTGTTACATAGCTTGAGTATTGCCATATAGGTTGGTCATGTGATAACACAAAAGCTACAGGTTTGCAGCAGCACTGTGTATTAGAATCGTTTTAGGAAACTTGGTAAATCCTGAAGAATTCATGATTATGAGTTGTAATATGGATGTCCGATTAAGGAAATTTGAAAGAATAAGGAAATGACAGAATCCTAAGAAAAATAGGACTTGCAGGGAACCTAAACTAGAAATCTTGTTTTAGAAACTAAATCTTTGGTCAAAATTCATTGGAAATACAAGACTGACAACGAGCCTCAATATTTATAAATAAAGCAATGTAATTGTAGTTTGAGGCTAGTCGTTTTGCAATTCTTCGAAGACATTCTGCAAGAGAAAAGACAGCGGTTCATGGTGGTTAAGTTTGTGAGTTACAAACTTCAAACACTGTGATTCTCCATTGATGCTTGTTGTTCATCCTTCACAATTCAATGGAATTCTTGTTTTGAGGACTATAGCTTCTGGGGGTAGAGTTGTGCTGCAGTTCAACGAAGTTGAATACTTGAAGAAATTCAAGATCAAGTAACTTGTTTCAAGGAAGAGTCTTGAAGAGTTAAAGGGATTCAACTGTGCAATGTGCGAAGGGAGTTTGACTGTTTCCCCAAGGGAAACACTGGATGTGTAAAAGAGTTAGGTGTTTTCTTTTACTGTGTTGACAGTTTTTAGTGGATTCCTTTCTAGGCATAGCCTCACAGATTCAAGTTTGGCCGAATTGCGTTACTAATTTTTATGTCTTGTGTGTTTGTGTTGTTTATTGCTTTTCACATTGTGTATCACATTACTATTCACACAACAAAATCAGTTACACTGCACAGATTGTCTATGTACTAACTTACAAAAGCACTCAGGATCGTCTAATATATCATCTAGTACACTTTCTTTATTAGTATTTTTCCCTTAGGATTTATCTTTTAGAGTTTATGTTTTATCTTTTATTCTATACGATTTATATTAATAAAATTACTATAAAAGGTGTGTACTAGAGGGTGTATTAGATGATGTACAGACGATCCTGGCTGGAATAAAAGAAGTACTCAAATATATATTAATAGATTAATAGATTAGACATAAAACTTAATCTTTTCTAATAATATTTTTTTTAAAAAAAACAAAGTAAATTGGTAAAACTAGCTTCCAATTATATAATTTATTTTTTTAACTTAATTCTAAAATATTTTTTTAATTTTAGTCCTAAAACTATTTCTTTTAGAGATGATGAAATAAGAGTTTATGATTAATTTGAAAAATTCGTGAAAAAATTCATAAATTTTTGATAAAAAATGATTTGATCTTTCTTAAAAAATATTACTCAATTTGGACAAAAGTTTAAAATGAGTTTTTCATTCAAATTTTATTTTAAAACTCACATTTTCTCTCATAAATAATTTATCTTTTACGAATTACAAGAATAAAAAATACACGCAAAACTCAAATTTAACTCCCATTTGGTTGAGCCTAAGTTGACACCATTCAGTTTGGGCAAAATTTATAAAATTTTTACACGTCTCACTCATATTTGTTACTGATCAAGACTATAATTGTCAATCTTATTTTTTTTTTCCTTGTATGGTATACATTAATCTTTTATGTGTCTCTTATATTTTCAATGAACTTGAAACATTTAAAAGGAAAAAAAGTATAAATTAATGATTTGATCCCTGGTCAATAACTAAAATAAGTTATTCGTGCACGAGTATGACATATTTTGCACCTTTTTGAGGATGGAGACTAATTTTTTTTTTTTTTTTTTTAAATTATAGTTGAAAGGCTAAAATTATTGAAAATAATTCTGGGACCAAGTTGAGGTAAATTGTATAGTTTGGGACTATTATTGTCAATTTCTCCCCAACAAAATAGTGCCCGCAAAACCTAATGTTTACTGTTTGGTTACGGGTATAGCTCCGCACAATTCACGCATTCTTTCTCAGACCACCTGCCTCATTTCTTTGCGACTCTGCAAAATCTCACCGTTTTATTCCGATCTCTACCTAACGCATACACAGAGCCATGGATAGCGGATCTGATGAGCGTTTTGGCCTCGAAAAGCGTCATGGAAAGAGGATTAAGATCACCTATGAGGCGGAATGTTCCTCTTCAACCCTAAATTCAGACCCTTTGCCGTTCAATTTTCTGCCTTTTGAACTCAATATTGAGATCTTGTTAAGGCTTCCGGTGAAGTCTCTTTCGAAATTCAAGTGTGTTTCCAAGTCTTGGCTCTCCTTTATAGCTAGCCCTCAATTTATCGAGGCCCATATTTCTGCGTCATCCGAGAATGGTGAATGTGCTAACCACAAACTCATTTTCACTATTCTTCCTCCAAATGCCGGCCTTAAGTTGTGTTCTCTTAGTTCAGTGGTGTCTGAACCAAGTACAAAAGTTTTTAAAGTTAATTATCCCATGAAAAGGCGTCGGAAATCAGTTTGGGTAGTGGGTTATTGTCAGGGGTTGGTTTTCTATGCAATTGAGGAAAAAAAATTGATTTTGTGGAACCCATCAACTGCTATGTACAAGAAATTGCCTGATTTGAATGTTAAATTGAAGAATGGTTGTTATGTTTTATACGGGTTTGGTTATGATAAGAAGAACAAAGATTATAAAGTAGTTGCAATTTTCTGTGTGTTCTGTAGTGCTGGTGTTTATGAGACTGAGGTTAAGATTTATAGTCTAAAGACCAACTCTTGGAGGAGGACTCAGGATTTTAAGGGTGGTATTCCCTTGGATGACTCCGGCAAGTATGCAAATGGGAAGCTCCATTGGACTGCCAGTCGTAGTTTTAGTTCTGGTAATGGTTATGAGTGGAAAATTATCAGTTTAGACTTGGCGGATGAGACTTATGGTGAAGTTAATCGGCCAGATTATGGAGATGGAACTAATGATTGGCTATTCGGAGTGCTAGATGGATGCCTTTCTGTGCTTTGTAATTACCAGAGAACTCGTGGAGATTTGTGGGTTATGAAGGAATATGGATCTCATGAATCATGGACGAAACTGGTTTCAATCCCTTATGTGAATTCTCCGGTTAACAGTACGTACTCCATGCCATTATACATGTTAAAGAATGGTGAAATTTTGTTGATATTTGGGACAACTTTGGTCGTTTACAATCCAAAGCAGAACTCTTTTAGGTATCCTCAGTTGAACAATTTAACTACTTTTTTTGAAGTGAGCGTGTACGTTGAAAGCTTGGTCTCTCCTAATTCTTTTGATGGAACAGAAAGGCAACATCAGTAGCAGTGGCTATGAATAGGAAAGTAAGATGCTTTAGCTAATGATCACATGTTCCATTTGTTTGATAATGGATGTTTATATGCTAGCAGCATTTTCTTTTGTATATCTATGGATTCAATGCATACGTGCTAACTTCTCCTTGTGGTCACAACTCAAATCTCAACTTGGTGATAGATTTAACAAAGTAACATAGAATTGATGGTGAAGTTGTATTGAACTTTCCTGAGAGTCTTTTACCTTGGTAAAATGTATGTTTAGCAAGTTGTATATTCTTCATATGGTTACTCTGTCATTGTTGGTAGATCGATGCCAAGTTTTGTATTTTCCTCGGTGTATTGCTCGATAATTTCTATGATTAAGCCATGGTGCATAAAAGTTCTTTAAATTCAGAGTGATGCATACGAGTCCTGATATTACAAACTGTTCTTTGAACTGTGAAATTGTACTTGTTGTAATGTTTGTTTTCTTGTGGCTCTGTGCATTTTCTTTGCTTAATCTCTTAATCCTTTCAGTGTTTATCTATTAAGACTGCAGATTTATTATATTTTATTCTAGTTGTAGTAACTATGGCGAAAAATTATTACTGGGAATTATTCATCACCCTGGTTTTGTAACTTTCGTCGTTGTTCTCTGTCGGATCAATCAGGTGTTCAATTTAGAAACCAAAAGTTACTCTGAAATCGTTGAAGTTGTATCTGAAAGTTGTAACATGACCTAATAGTATCTGATTGTGAATGATGATTTATTCTTCTCTGGGGGAGTACTTGTATTCTTCTAATCCTTTTAGGCATTTTAATAAAGTGTTAGCACATTATTGGGTATTTTTCAGTGCAAGTCAGTGAATTTTGTTCAGCCACATTTCAAGACAAATGTAAATCCTATTCGCATTGGATTTTCTGTTTCCAACAAGGAAAAGACATGTACTAATAAATATAGGTACTTTGAAAGAGGTTTTAAAAAACTGATTAAGACTTGTTAAATTCAGGAGCGTGACTAATAGCTGAATGTAGGTGGTAATTTGGGTCCTATATTGGAAGGGAAATGTTCAGCTCTGCATTTAAGATGTGCTTGGTCCTGTATATTTTTGTTTATTTAAATTCTTTAATTTCTTTGGGATGAATTTGTTAGATAATATCCAATGACTCAATTTTAGTTTCACAGATATCCTGTGGAAAGTGCAACTGATGCAGGAAACTAGGTTGTCTTTGACAATGCAGCATAAGAAGAGCCAGCCCTCGGAAGAAAGTGATGGATTTGATCGTTCATGTCCAGTAATGTCGGGATGTTTATTGTAAATGTAATAGTAATATTTCAGACTAGAGAAACTTCACTGGTTTCAAATGTAAGTTTGACATTGTGAAATGAATATCTTGAACTTAAGTACATGGAGGTGCACACTGGAATGCTCTATTTTCTCTATGTTGCGTGAGTTCTTTAAGAGACAATGACCTTTCCGTTTTATTTTATTACCCTCTCAACTTCTTCTTGAGGGTTTTCTGCGGTGAAAGTTCCTTTCGAAATTGAAGTACATCGCAAAGAATTGGTTCGGTTACCCATATGCTCATTTTCACTCTTATTCCTTGTCTACGGATATTAAGGGAACCATTACAAGTTTACCACTACTAATCTTTAAAAACAAAAAGCAGAAGAAAAGTTGAAGTTCGGGGAGAATCTTACAAGTAAAAAATTTACATAAAGTGACACCAATAAAATTAAATATAAACATTCAACAATTTTCTTCTCAACACCTTTATCATATTTTCCAAATTAATAACAGCACAACAAATTTAGATTAATCATCTTTTTTAGAAGTTAAGAATTTATAAGACTATGTGAGCCTAAAGCTGTGAAAAGGAATGAGATAACACTATGGTCTAAGATTAGTATTACATTGAGCCGTTAAATCCTAAAAAAAAAAAAAATGCATAAAGGAAAAATTATTTCAAATTGTGAATAAAGTAAAAATATAAAGACACTAAAACAAAGTAGTAAAAGAGAAGAGAAAGAGATTCGATCAAGATTTAAAAGCCAACTAAAGCTTGGGTTTAGAATATTTCAAAAGAAAGTAGAAACTATTTGTTAGTTGCAAAAGAGGCACACAAGAAAGAGGAGGAAGAAGAGATCGTGCTTCTTTTCGAACATTTAGGAATGTTCCACACAGTTTTCTTTCATCATAGTGAAGGTTTACCATGAGTATCTCGACACACATTGTATGGTGAAATTTGGTGTTCAATTTCAAGTGTCCCTCATGAGGTTGGAAGGAAATATTAAATTTTCATTTAACCTTCAAAAAAACTTTACATACGCGAGGATGAACGTTGAATTTCATAACTTAATATGATGTTGGATACACACATCATTACAAAAATAGATAGACGTATATAAAAAGACAAAAGTGAAAAATATGTAGATGATAAGAAATTAATCAATGATTATATATTTATACAATATATACATATATATAATTTCTTTTATTTTTTCATGAGTAAGTTACTAATAGTTTTGCTGGCATAATGGACTTAATATCATCGACTACAAGGGTTTATGGTTTAACATAATAATAGTACTTAAGTGGCTGTAGGGTTTTTATACCATTATAATAACTCACATTATAAAAAAAAACTAACATAATTACATAAAATAGATTAAAAAAATAATATAAAAACATAAACAATATATATGATATAAAAAATCGAAAAATATAACATAAATTGGATTGGGAACGAACCAGAATATATTTAAAACAATTAATATAACAAAATAAATAATATTAATAATCTTTTAAGAAAAATTTGCATGTTTTTGTTGATTTTGCATGGAGAACGAAAAAAAAATTGCATAAAGATTTGAATTTTGAAGTTTTGCATGAAAAAAAAAAAATTGCATTAAGCTTGAGTGTTGCGCTTGACTGGGCTCAAGGAACGGGCTTCCTCCTCTTGGTTGGGCACAAGTCATGGATTGACTGTGCCCAGTTGTGCGCAAATAGGGTATTTCTGTGCCTGATTCGATTTTTTTCGAAACAATTCAATTTTCTCAAATTTTGGCGAGACTTTCACGTCAAACTCAATATATCATTTTTAACAAAATCATTAAAATTGCACATGTTTATCTTCAAAATCTTAAAACAATTTTAAAAAATTCAAGTTAATTTTGAGAGAAAAGTAAGAGAAAAAAAATTAGAGAAATAAATTGTTTGGAAAAATATTTTTTTTAAAAAATTTTTCGAGCGTCTCTTTTATTTTTCTGTAAATCCTTCATCCACGCTAAACGGTAACTCCCTTGCCACCATCTACAACTCCCTCCACCTCCATCATCTGCACTTTTTATTTATTTATTTATTTTAAATAGCAAATCCGAAATATACTTCAAGTTTTCAAACTTGAAACTCTTACCCAAAATAGAGAAAACCCATAAAGAAACTCTTAACTATTTCTATTAACCAAAGAGATTCCTGCACTAGTTTAGTGCAGAAAGAAGAAATCATATTGGTTTCATAAAAAACAAATTATATAGGTAGGTTCCTCAAAAAGAATCTATGTTACAAGGCACTTCTAAACCTGTTAGAGATGAAGGGACTTCTCGTTTTGAGGATTCTCCTTCACTGTAACCATCATCTATGTTCTTCCTATTCTAGTTTGAACATGAAGATTCGAAATCTCAATAAAAAACTGGCTAATGCGCAAAAGGGACGAGACGATTGGTGTATATCGATTGGCGGACCGGCCGGCCATCTCAAAGTCCAATTATAAACTTTTTAACTGTAACAACTTAAATATACGCTATTAGAGCTGGAATTACCGTACTTGCTGGCACCAGACTTGCCCTCCAACGGATCCTCGTTAAGGAATTAAGTTTGTATCATTCCATTTACCAGACTTAAAGAGCTCGGTATTGTTATTTATTGTCACTACCTCCCTGTGTCTGAATTAGATAATTTGCGCGCCTGTTGCTTTCCTTGGATGTAGTAGCCGTTTCTCAGGCTCCCTCTCTGGAATAAATATAAATTGGTATCTGTAAAAATTATGTATTAACATACAAAATATTTATTTGGGGTGACACTGACTATTAACAGTTAACACTAATTCATCATAACTACAACATCATGTAATACCCAATAATGATGTCGTTTGGACTTTCTTTTTTTAATCCACAAATTTACCCTTGGTATTAAAATTGAATAATGAGAAGAAAGACGATAAAAATGTAAATTCATTATCTGTTTCATATAGAATAGTGGTTATAGTTTTCAGTTATGTTTCTTCATATATAATGACCATGAAAATCATTTAAACTATGAAAGTAATCATTAAAACAATCCCATGAACACATCATAGTTGATATAGTGTATAAAAATGACACAACTCCAAGTATTAAATAGAAAAATGAGTTTAGAAAAGAAGAATATGTGAAAGTTTTCAGTGGGAAAACAATCCAATATTTTCTGTTTTATTATGGCAAAAATGATTACATTATATAATGGTTACAAACTAAACCTCTAATCTATAGGAAACTATCACTATTAGGAAACTGCATAAAACTTATTATATATACGTTATAGATATATCCAAATAAAGAAAGTATGTAAATATGGAAACTATCTAAATATAGTTCCCAACACTCTCCCTCAAGTTGAAGCATGATGGTCGACAATATCCAACTTGCAAGCTAGTGGATGAAAAGAGGCAGGGTGAAGAGCTTTAGTAAATATATAAGCCGGTTGGACTGCGCTTTGAATGTAGAAGGGAGAAATAAAACCATCTTAGAATGCATCTCGGACAAAGTGGTAATCAATTTCAATATGCTTAGTCCGTTCGTGAAAGACAGGATTGACTGCAAGGTGAAGTGCAGCCTAATTATCGCAATATAGCAGAATAGGCCAAGTGATAGGAACGTGAAGATCCTGAAGTAGACGGGATAACCATTTTAACTCACACAAAATCATCGCCATAGAGCGATATTCAGCCTCAGCAGAAGAACGAGATACCGTGTGTTGTTTCTTCGTTTTCCAAGAAATAGGAGATCCACCAAGGAAAATAAAATATCCCGCGACAGAACGACGAGTAATAGGATATGTAGTCCAATCTGAATCACAATGTACGGTCAATAACAAAGGAGACCGAGACTGAAGAAGTATGCCATGACCCGGACTTCCTTTGAGATATCGAACAATCCAAATAGCAGCGGCCCAATGGTATCAGAGCCAGCCTTGTCTAAATTCTCATAATGAGTTACGACAAGGAAGATGCTGGCAATGTTGAAAACGACATGGTAGAATATCCATGTTCGTAGAATAAAAAAGGATGCCTTCTTTGTGGCATCCTCTGATGGTCCCGGGCTTATCATAACGACAGTCCAATTAAAGGAAAATGACAAAGACAATAACTATGCCGAATGGGCAAAAGCCATACGCTTGGCTTTACGTTCGAAGAAAAAATTGGGATTTATAGATGGAACAATTCCTATCCCAGAAGGTGACGCAGACAAAGAAGAAGAATGGAGAGAAATAAACACTTTAGTGAATTCATGGATTTTAAACACTATCGAGCACTTTCTCCGTTCTTCCATAAACTACTCTGAACGAGTTGATGAATTGTGGACAAATTTGAAGGAAAGATTTTTAGTTGGGAATGGACTCCGAAAAAATATGACTTAAAAACCGCATTAGCAAATTGTAAACAAGGAGGAGACTCTATACATAAGTATTATTCGTGTTTGAAAAAATTATGGGATAAGTTAGACAACTATACTCAACTCCCATCTTCTGCACACATAGATTTATTAGCAGTTATTATAAATGAAAGAGAGGAAGAAAAACTTTTTCAATTTTTAATGGGATTAAATGGTATGATTTATGGAATTGTTCGCTCTCATCTGATTTAACAAGAACCCTTGCAAAAAATGAGAACAATTCTTGCTCAAATTTGCAAAGAAGAACAACACAAAAATTTGGCCCGAATGGAAGACAGCAGCGGCTACGGAGTAGCCTTTGCCATCAACAAAACAGGCGATACGGCGGCGGCGCCTCGGCCGTGGCCGTCTTCTTCTTCTTCGTCCTCAAAGCTGTTCTGTAGCCATTGTTACCGAGAAGGGCATGACATCTCAGACTGCTTCCTTTTGATAGGTTTCCTCGAATGGCAGCTCAGATTTGGAGCAGGCCGAACTGGAAGCTTCCATATAGGTGCTATAACTTACCGTGGCGGCGGACGAAGAGACGATACAACAGGCAGTATACTACACGGCAGGGAGAGTGCGGGTCGCGGATGACGTCCCTCTGTCGAACCAATGGGCTTTGGACATAAAACGGCAGTAGCGAGTGACGGCCGGGAATGGGCGGGAGCAGTGAACGGAGATGGCAGCAGCGGAGCTTCTTCTTCTTCCATAAATGGCAGCAACAGATTTGGAACTTCTTCCATAAATGGAAGCAACATATTTGGAAGCTTTCCAAATTTGTATTCAAACCAATGGTCAATTTTGTTGACCTTGCTCAATAATCCCACTCCTACACAAACTGATACACTCTCTGGTATGAAAAATTTATGGATTTTAGATTCGGGGTATTCTCATCACCATGATTGGTAGGAAAGATTTTTTAAAAAATTTAAACACCATACATCTATATACAATTAGCCTGTCGAATGATGCTAAAGCACTTGCTCTGCAAGAAGAAATGGTTTCCTTAAACTCGAGACTTACAATACTAAGTGTGTTTTTAATTCCGGAGCTCAAGTGTAATTTAATTTCATTAGCACAACTAACACGAGAGCCTCGCAGTACTTCATGCAAAAGATGGTTAGAGCCAGTGAGGAAACAGTTATCGTTCGAAGTGTTTTATCACTGTCTATGATGAATTTTGTGTGATACAGGACCGTACCTCGATGAGGCTGATTGGAGTGGGTGAGCAAAGGAATGGGATATACTTCTACAAAGCTTTGTCATTGCCGGATTTGTTCGCTTTCTCTAGTGTTGTTTTTTATTCAAGCACTTTGTAGCATATCCGATTAGGACATCCTCTGGATTTTGTCGCGAAAATTTTTTTAGGACTTTCTAAGAAAACTCAAACTCCTACCATTCCTTGCAACATTTGTTTACGTGCCAAGCAAACACGTTATTTTTTTTCCTTTAAGTCTTAATAAAGCATCTGCCATTTTGATTTAATTCACTGTGATCTATGGGGGCCTTACAAAATTACATCCACTATTAGTGCTTCATATTTTCTTACTATCCTCGATGATTATTCTAGAGCAGTCTGGATTTATTTAATTACTGAGGAAAATCATGTAGCCAATGTTTTAAAAGACTACTTTGCCATGGTCAAAACATAGTTTCACAAAACTGTAAAAATAGTTCGCAGTAATTGCACGAAATTTCTTTGCTTGAAATTATATTTTTCCACATATGGAATGATACACCAAACCACTATTGCTGGCACACCTCAACAAAATGGTCGAGTAGGTTGCGAGCATCGTCACATTCTCAATGTTGCTCGGACTTTGAGGTTCCAAGCTCACTTACCCATAAAGTTTGGGGGGAGTCTGTTTTAACGGCATGATATCTTATCAATCGCACCCTTTCCTCTTTGTTAAACATCTTATGAATTGTTATATAACGAGAAGCTATCTTATTCTCACATCAAAAGTTTCGGGTGTCTTGTTTATTTCCATGATCATGACCTACCCAAAGACAAATGTTTTGCTATGTTACCATGTTAGAATTTGGGCTTGGGCCTAATTAACTCTGAAAGATACCTCAATAGGGGAGAATTGCCCAAGTCTTTATAAGAAGTAATTATTTTCTTTAATTAGCTGATGTGGGATTTTCAACACACTCCCTCATGCTCAAGCTGATCATTTGGGCTTGGAACGTGGCATTCTGCAGGACATCATCTGCGGGTGGCCCAACATCACGACTCTGATACCATGAAAGTTTTCAGTGGGAAAACAATCCAATGTTTTATGTTTTATTATGGCAAAAATGATTACATTATATAATGGTTACATACTAAACCTCTAATCTATAGGAAACTATCATTATTAGGAAACTGCATAAAACTTAGGATATATATGTTATAGAAATATCCAAATAAAGAAAGTATGTAAATATGGAAACTATCTAAATATAGTTCCCAACAATATGAAATATTAAAGAGATAAATGAATTAATAGGAAAAGATATTTCAAATATTAAAGAGAAAAGTGAAAATTCTTGAAAATAAACTAAATATAACTATATCAGAAAATATGCCATTAAAAAAATAAGAGAAATTTATTCGTTTTGTTGGCGGAACCCTAATTTAGGTACTTAATTCTCAAAATTAAAATAAATGTACTCGATTAACAATTGACTAACAGTTTTACGTGAGTGTTTTTGGAATTAACCCTTAGGTTTATAAAAATTGAACATTTAAAAAAATTCATAAAAAAATAAGTGTGAGAAAATATATGAGTGTCAAAGTGAAAAATAGATAAAATATTCATTTTTAAATTCAATTCACTGTTTAAAAATATAAATAAATAGATATTTGTAAAAATTATGTATTAAGGTATAAAATATTTATTTGGGGTATCACTAAATTATTAATACTAATCCATAACTACAATGTAACTCCTAAATAATAATAACTTTATGTTGGAAAAGACACCAATAGAAAGAAATTAAATAAAATATAATAAAATTCTTAATAAAACTATGTTGAATACGATACTAATAAAAAGAAATTAGATAAAATATAATAAAATTCTTGAAAATAAACTAAATAAAACTATGTTGAATAATATATCAATAAAAAGAAATTAGATAAAATATAACGAAATTCTTGAAAATAAACTAAATAAAACTATATTGAATAAGATACCAGTAAAAAGAAATTAAATAAAATAGATAATAATTTTAATTTTACTGAAACTTTATTATGTGCGAATGCACATAAATGATAACAATTTAAAGATTACATGATGGAATACGATACATGTTGACACATGGATCCAATAGAATGGTAAAAAAAAAACTAAATTATTTAAGTTATATTATAAAAATGTGCAAAAAATATACTAGATGTCACTATGAAATCATGAAATTGTTATAAACATATAATATTAAAAATAGTTCATGGCTAAAAAGAGATAAAACAAAATTTATGGCTATAAATGACTAAAATAAAAATTCATGGCTACAAATTGAAAAATAAAAATAATTTAAAGTTATATATAACTAATTTTTCAAAAAATAAACTATAGTTAAAATAAAAATGAATAATAATCTATTATTTTAATAATAATATCCGGTATATTTGTTTGTTTTACCATCTATAACCATATAGTAGTTTTACCATTAAGGGGGATGCTTAGGTGATTCAAAGTTTACTTCCAAATAATTTGATAAAGTGGAGGTCTTGGTAATGCTACTCTGACGTTCTGATATATTGCTTGATTTGCTATCTTTTTTTATGTGGTGAATTTTTAATATCATCAATACTAATAACTCATTTCTGAATTATTTTTTAGAGTTCATTTTAAAGATTGGACAATCCTATAAGGAGTTAATTTTACTCATTAATTAGTTAATGTGAGATTCTCAATAATTCACTTGGGTTGAGGGATGAAACATCTGAAAATCTTCCATGTTACTATATTTATGTGGCTATGATACCATGTTAAGACATGCTTAGCCTATTCTCTCAACAAGTGCCTTAAAAAGAGGTAGTATTGTCAAACTTTATAACCTCATTTTATGTATTAAGCTTAAGTTAAAAAAATTCTGAAATTAGTCGGTTTGGTCAACTAAGTTTGTGAACTTTACTTTTGGATAAATAGGCCCCCAACCATTTTATACCTTTGAAAAATTTCATAAAAATAAACTTATAATTTTTTAAATATCCTTTAATGGAAAAATAAACTATAGAAATATAAGTTCTAATTAACAATCAAGATCATAATTATTCAAAATAAATAAATAACTATGTTCTTGATTGTCAAACTTTCAACTTTGATGGGTTTACAAAAAGTTTTTCTTTCCATTAAAGGATATTTTAAGAATTATTTAAACAAAATTTATTTAAAAAAACAGCTTTTTGGTTTCAAAATGAGTGGAACAAAATCACTTTCTGAAAATATGGATGATCTAAATAAAATCATTTTGGAGTCACAAAAAGTCGGAGAGAAAATCTCTGATAAAAATGTTGCAGTCATTTTACTAAATGTCTTACCTGATTCTTTTAATGATGTCAAATTTGCCATTAAATATGGTAGAGATGATCTTTCACTTTCTGATGTCAAAAATGCTTTAAAATCAAAAGATTTGGATTTACAAAAACAAAACAAGTCTCATGGTGAAAATCTTTTGTAAGAGGAAGGATTGACCGGAGAGAAACTCCTAGTCGTCGTTTTAAAAGCCGTTCCAAATCACGAGAGAAAAGCAAGGTAAAATGTTTTTACTGTGGGAAAGAAGGGCATATGAAAAACAAGTGTTTTAAACGAATCAAAGACGAGAAACAACGTAAGCATGGTAAAGGAGGGAATAAAGTCGATAAAACCCACGATTTTGAATCCGATGGTAACTCTATGTTTTCTGAAGTTTTATGTGTTTTCTCTTTCTCCTTCATGTATTGATGTTGTTGATCATTGGATGCTTGATTCTGGTTGTTCATTTCACATGTCACCAAATAAACACTGCTTTTCAGATTTCAAAACTTTAAACCAAGGAAAGTTTTTATGGGAAACAATCAGGTTTGTAAAATAAAAGGCATTGGCAGTATTTTTATAAAAATGCATGATGGCGTGACTAGAAATGATGTGAACCGGTTAGACATGCAAGAACATCAAGGGGTTGTGACAAGAGCCAAGGCAAAACAACTAAAGAGTCACAAGGATCAAATTGAGCAAGAGAAGTTTCAAGGCTTAAATTTTGATGTCAATTTTGATGTCCAAGACTTTATGGGGATTAAATTTTGATGTCCAAGACTTTATGGGGAAATATCCTAAATTTTTGAATAAGTTAGAAATTGAAAATTTACTCTGGTAGATGGTTGGAATCCCTTTTGCCCAAGCTGAAAAATTGCCTCCGATTTTTGGCAATGTGTTGACTAGTGCTCTAGAATAGTCCAAATGCAATTAAAACACCTCTATTGTCTTATCAAGTGTATATATAGGTTATATCTATCCTTTGGGCTGAAAATGTGAGAGGGAAAAATTCCTATTTTCTCCCTCAAGTCTCTATAAATATGTAGTCTTTCATTTTGAAGAAGTTAATCAAGATATTTTTCAAGACAAAGGTTCTTCTCTTAGTATTCTTAGTTCTTAGCTTAGTTTTTCTATCTTCTTCAAGGGTGAACTTCCTTGATAGAAAAAAAATATCACTTTGAAGACTTGTTGAAAGTTCCAAGAGCTTCAAGGTTGATCATAAAAAAATTCCTTCATACTAGTTACTACACTTTTGTAGAAAACTAGTCTTGAGGTCTTCTTCTTGTTTCATTGAGGTCTAAGGTTCAAAATACCTTAGGTTTCTTGAACTTTGAAGAAAATATTTTTTTTAAACCTTCTTGAGGTCTTGGATTTAATATATCCAAGGTTGCTAGAAGTTTAACATTTTCAAGTCCTTTCAAAGGCACTTTCTCTCTTCTACTTGTTACACTTGTTTTGTTTGTTCTCTCCCTCACTTCTTGGATGAAATTTTATGCTATTGAAGATCGTTCCACATCATTTGGTATTAGAGCCACATTCAAGTAAGTGTTTTTGAGATATCTTACATACAAAATATATATATAAGATAAAAAAAAAAGAAAAAGAGACAAGATTGTTGGAAAATGGCATCACAAAAATAGAATGCTTGAACGACTTGGAATATGACTAGAAATTTACAATATTTTTACATTGAGTTATACTAAATGGACCTAGGAAACAAATGAAACAAGTCTCATCTAATTTGGAATTCATTTGATATCTCAAAATAGTCAAAACTTGAAGGTGTACCTGACTTTTCCGCAAACAAAAAGTACTGAAAAATGATCTGAGTATATCTTCCTTTTTACTAATCCTTTTTCTTTGATTCTTGAGCCTAAACTCAAGAATTTTGAGTGAGGATTCTTTCTAGACAAACCTCATTCAATTTAGACTTGTGGTTCAATACCATTTTTCAAAGCAAGCCGAGTATGTCATCTACTTTGCTTGCTGGAAACTTTTATTGTGTATTCTTTTGTGTTCTTGAAGTATCGTAGCTTTGTGTTTGTATTTGTGGTCGAATTTGTTTCCTTTTTTAGTAATTATTTCTTCATTTGGTCAATCTACCATTATTGACTCAAATTCTCTTGGAAATGTTGTTGAACTTCCTTAAAATCAATGGATGACTCAATATCATTTTCTTTGCTTCTCATATTTCTCAACTAGTTTTTGTTTGTGATTTTTTTTTTATTTTGGTTGTTTTAAACTTGAGTAGAGGTGTTAAATCTTTGTTAAGAACTCATAGAACTCTTTGAGACTTGAACCTTTAGAAAAAGGCAAGAGTTGTGAGAATATCCTCAAAAAAAGCCAAAGAGAGTTAAACAAGAGAGTTTTGTGAGGTAAACACTATCAAGATGTCAATCCAAGCTCAAGCACCAACTCCTTTTGGAGAAGAGTCTAGAAACTCCCAACATGATGACCCTTTGAGACTCATAATACAAGAGTTACAATCTCTAAGAGATGAGATGAGGGATATTAGAAAGGATGTCACTAATCTCTCTAATCAACAAAAGGAGGTTAGTTCTCATGGTAGTCTCAATGCTACTACCACAAGGAGCAATGGACCATTCAATTGCTCTAGGACAATCGAGTTTCACCAACCTCCACATTTTGATGAAGAACTCCATCCACCTCCTTTCGGTGGTAGAAGAGGCGGTTTTGGAGGAAGAGGTATGCTTAGACTCTTTGAAGAAGTTTCAAGACCACAAGCTAGGCATGGAGAGCCATTATATTATGATCATGAACATGTTCCATTTGTTGCCAACCGTGGAAGAGACCAAGGTAACCAAACCTTGGACCGAATGAAGTGGAAGCTCCCTAGTTATAAGGGTGAGAATGACCTTAACATTTTCTTAAATTGGGAGAGGCAAGTAGAAAACATGTTTATGTTGAAAAATTGTAATGAGTTCTTAAAAGCTAGACTGGTAATAGTCGAATTTTCCGGCTATGCTTTACATTGGTGGGAAAGGGTAGTGAACCAAAGAGTTAGAAGTGGTAGACCATCAGTTGATACTTGGAGAGAGTTAAAAGCTTTGATGAGAGAAAGATTTGTTCCCGAGCATTACTATGAGAGCTTCATTATAAGCTCATGACTTTAAAACAAGGTGCAAAAGGTGTAATAGAGTATAGACAAGAGCTTGAGCTCTACATCTTGAGGTTGAACTTGGAAGAAGACAAGGATGCTTCAATGGCTAGGTTCTTTACTGGTCTCAATAGGGAGATAGCCAACCAACTTGAGTTGTATCCACATACAACTTATGAAGACATGTGCCACTTTGCCAACAAGATCGAATCACAAGGGAAAAGATGTGGGATGATGCGATCCTCATTTCCCAACCAAAGAAAAGTTGCAACAACAAAACCACCTACTTTCAACTCCAAGCCATGGCCAAAAAAGGAGGAGGCTTCTAGAGGTACTTTCTAACCTCCAACCAAACCAAAGATGGAAGAGAGAGGTAAAATCATTTTTAACCCTCCTAAGTGCTTTAAATGTAATGGTGTAGGACACTATACAAGTAGTTGTCCGACAAAGAGAGCTTTGATCTTTAGGGAGGATTTGAATGGTTGGGTTGAGAAGGAGGAGGATGAAAGTGGCGAATGTGTTGAGGGTGAAGAAAATGGTGAGGATGATGAACATGTTGATTTGAACCCTTTAGTAAGTGATGACAATGTCTTGAGCTTAGTTACCATAAGAGCACGAAGTGCTCAAGCTTTTGATGATAACATGATTGAACAAAGAGAAAACATCTTCCATTCTAAATGTAAAGTTGAGGGAAGAATTGCCAACCTTATCATTGATAGTGGTAGTTGTGTAAATGTGGCTAGTGCTTATCTTGTTGAGAAGTTGAAACTACCTACTACAAAACATGATAAACCCTACAAACACCATTGGCTAAATGATAGTGGAGAAATTAAAGTGTTGAGACAAGTAGTGGTACCAATAGAAATGGGAGCTTACAAAGATGAGATACTATGTGATGTGGTGCCCATGCAAGCATGCCATCTTCTCTTGGGAAGACCTTGGCAATTCGATAGAAAGTCCCTCCACAATGGGGAGAAAAATACTTATTCTTTTGTGAAGGATGGAAGAAATTCACAATGAATCCTCTTACACCTCAACAAGTGAGAGATGAACAAAAAAAGATGAGGGAGAAAAAGAGGGCCGAAAGTGAGCTCAAAAGAAAAAAAAATCAAGGAGGGAAAGAGAGTTGAGGAAAAAGAAAAGAGTGAAGAAAGAGTGATGAAAAACAAGAGTGAAAAGAAAAAGTGTGACAAAAAAAAAGAGAGTGAGATGAAAAAAAAGAATTGTTTCTTTGCAAAACCTAGTGAGGTGATTGGAGCAATTGAAAGAAAAGAAGTGGTGTTGCTCTTGTATTGTTGGGAATCTTTTACTTCATCTAAAGAACACTCACCCTCTTTTTCAAGTGAAATTTTGCAGGTCATTGAAGATTACAAAGACGTATTTCCCGATGAGATACCCGGAGGTCTTCCACCAATTAGAAGAATCGAACACCAAATCGATTTTGTCCCCGGGGCGGTCTTGCCAAACCGACCGGCCTATAGGAGTCTACCGGAAGAGACTAAGGAGCTAAAAAGGCAAGTTGAGGATCTAATTTCAAAAGGGTATGTGCGTGAGTCCATGAGTCTTTGTGCGGTTCCGGTTTTACTTGTTCCAAAAAAAGATGGTACATGGAGAATGTGTATAGATTGTAGAGCCATAAACAACATTACTATTAAGTATAGGCATCCCATACCTAGACTTGATGATTTACTTGATGAGTTGCATGGTTGTAATCTTTTCTCTAAAATTGACTTGATATCCGGATACCATCAAATTAGGATGAGAGAAGGGGATGAGTGGAAAACCGCTTTTTTAAGACTAACTTTGGTTTGTATGAATGGATGGTTATGCCCTTTGGATTAACTAATGCTCCTAGTACATTTATAAGATTAATGAATCATGTGTTGAGGAATTTTATTGGGAAATTTGTTGTTGTATATTTTGATGATATTTTGGTCTATAGCAAGACATATGAACTGCATGTTCAACATCTTAGGGAAGTGCTAAATGTCTTGAGAATTGAAAAACTTTTTGCTAACCTTGACAAATATGAGTTTTGTTTGGAGAAAGTTACATTTCTAGGTTATTTGGTGAGCTCACAAGGAATTCAAGTAGATGAAGGTAAGGTCCAAGCAATTAAGGAATGGCCAACACCAAGAAACGTATCGGAAGTGAGGAGTTTCCATGGCTTAGCAAGTTTTTATGGGCGGTTCATAAAAAATTTCAGCACACTTGCTAGCCCTTTGACCGATGTGATCAAGAATACCGAAGGATTTAAGTGGGAAACAAAGCAAGAATAAGCATTTCAATTATTGAAGGAAAAGTTGTGTAGTGCACCCCTTTTGTCACTACCAAACTTTGAGAAAACTTTTGAGGTGGAGTGTGATGCATCCGACATTGGTATAGGTGGTGTACTTATGCAAGATGGAAAGTCCTTGGCCTATTTTAGTGAAAAACTTAATGGGACAGCCGTGAGGTACTCAACTTATGACAAGGAGCTTTATGCTTTAATAAAAACATTAAAGCATTGGCAACACCACCTATGGCCAAAGGAGTTTGTTGTGCACACCGATCATGAGGCTTTGAAGTTTCTCAAGGGACAACATAAACTCAATAAGAGACATGCAAGATGGATGGAGTTCATTGAAACATTTCCATATGTCATCCGTTACAAGAAAGGTAAGGAGAATGTGGTGGCAGATGCTCTATCTAGAAGGTATAGTCTCTTATCCACCCTTTAAACAAAAATTTTGGGTTTTGAAATGCTTAAAGAAATGTATTCTAGTGATCATGACTTTAAGGAAATTTTTGAGAAATGCTTTTTAGCACCTTTTGGAAAATATTTTTCGCATGAAGGATTTCTTTATTCTGAAGGTAGATTGTGCATAACATCTTGTTCTACTAGAATTCTACTTGTCAAAGAAGCACATTGTGGGGGTTTAATGGGAAATTTTGGTGTCACTAAAACCTATGAAATTCTTCATGAACATTTTTTTTGCCACATTTAAAAAAAGATGTAGAAAGATTTGTAGGAAGTTGTATTGAATGCAAGAAAGCTAAATCTAGAACTCTTCCACATGGACTTTACACATCATTAGAAGTTCCTAAAGAACTTGGGTTGATATTTCTATGGATTTTATTCTTGGTTTACCTAGAAATTCTAGAGGTATGGATTCTATTTTTGTTGTTGTAGATAGGTTCTCTAAAATGTCACACTTTATTCCGTGTAGGAAATCCGATGATGCTAGTCATGTAGCTAGCTTGTTCTTTACTTGGATAGTTAGATTCCATGGAATTCCAAGGTCTATTGTGTCGGATAGGGATACCAAATTCTTGAGCCATTTTTGGAGAGTTCTTTGAGAGAAGCTTGGTACTAACTTGCTTTATTCTACAGCTTGCCATCCACAAACGGATGGACAAACCGAAGTGGTAAATAGAACAATTGGCCAACTTCTAAGGGCTATTTTGAAGAAGAAATTGAGACAATGGGAGGAGTGTTTGCCACACATTGAATTTGCCTATAATAGGGCACCTCACTCTACTACTTCTCATTCTCCATTTCAAGTTGTTTATGTCTTTAACCCTCTAACTCCCTTTGATTTGGTTCCTTTGCCTATAGATCAAGCATTAAGCAAGGATGCAACCAAGAAGGCTGATTTTGTGAAAGCAATTCATGCAAAGGTATATGAAGCCATTGTCAACTCCAACAAAAAGTTTGTAGAGAAAAGAAATGTGGGAAGAAGAAAAGTGGTATTCAAACCCGGTGATTGGGTTTGGGTGCATTTTAGAAAGGAAAGATTTCCCCAACAAAGAAAGTCTAAGCTTGATGATAGGGGAGATGGGCCACTTCAAATCCTTGAGAAAATTAATGACAATGCCTATAAAGTTAATCTTCCGGGACATTATAATGTTAGTGCCACTTTTAATGTTTCCGATCTCTCTTTATTTGATATAGGTGATGGAGATTCGAGGACGAATCCTTTTCAAGAGGGGGAAGATGATGTGAACCGGTTAGACATGCAAGAACACAAGGAGTTGTGACAAGAGCCAAGGCAAAACAACTAAAGAGTCACAAGAATCAAATTGAGCAAGAGAAGTTTCAAGGCTTAAATTTTGATGTCCAAGACATTATAGGGCTTAAATTTTGATGTCCAAGACTTTATGGGGCAATATCCTAAATTTTTGAATAAGTTAGAAATTGAAAATTCGCCTTGGTAGATGGTTGGAAGCCCTTTTGCCCAAACCGAAAAATTGCCTCCTATTTTTGGCAATATATTGACTAGTGCTCTAGAATAGTCCAAATGTAATTAAAACACCTCTATTGTCTTATAAAGTATATGTATAGGTTATATCTATCCTTTGGGCTGTAAATATGAGAGGGAAAAATTCCTATTTTCTCCCTCAAGTCTCTATAAATATGTAGTCTTCTATTTTGAAGAAGCTAATCAAGAAATTTTTCAAGACAAAGGTTCTTCTCTTAGTATTCTTAGTTCTTAGCTTAGTTTTTCTATCTTCTTCAAGGGTGAACTTCCTTGAAAGAAAAAAAAAATCACTTTGAAGACTTGTTGAAAGTTCCAAGAGCTTCAAGATTAACCATTAAAAAATTCCTCCATACTAGTTACTACACTTTTGTAGAAAACTAGTCTTGAGGTCTTCTTCTTGTTTCATTGAGGTCTAAGGTTCAAAATACCTTAGGTTTCTTGAACTTTGAAGAAAAGATTTTGTTTAAACGTTCTTGAGGTCTTGGATTTAATATATCCAAGGTTGCTAGAAGTTTAACATTTTCAAGTCCTTTCAAAAGCACTTTCTCTCTTCTACTTGTTACACTTGTTTTGTTTGTTCTCTCCCTCACTTCTTGGATGAAATTTTATGCTCTTGAAGATCATTCCACATCAATAACAGATCAATTACTCATAATACAATGAGATTAACAACATTACATAACGAACATTCAATTTCCAAAGCATATTTAACACTAGAAAAGTCAATGTATGTGAAAACGAGCTTACAAGGGAAGGGTTAAGAAAAAAACGTATCGGAATTGGGCTTTTTTTACTCTCCTTGCTTATGGAGATGGATTCTAACAAAATGGGAAGCAGATGGCCAACGATGGGGTTGAAATATATTTGATAACGGATGTGGGTATATAATGGAAACCAGGGTTGGAAGATTGACTTGTGGGGAAAAAATGAAGAAGATGGTTTGATGGTGTACGAAGTATGCAGTAGATATGTTCGATTTTGGGTGTTGATAAAGCATTAAAGGAGGAAAGTGTTTTCAATTCAAGTTTTAGCATAAATGGAAAAGGTAAATGGGAGCCCATTTACTTCTCATTCCAAAATATAAAATGTGCTAGTCCAATTGAATTTTGTGACTTTGGTTAAAAATTAAAAGAAAAGTAAGCCCTATTTCCAAACTAAATGGACCCTAACTATCTTTGGTAAATTCTCCCCTAACCAAATTATTGTAAGAGATAACCGATCTTAAAAAAGGAAAAAAAAAAAAAAGAAAAAAAAAGAGAGGAGAAAGACATGAGAGATACCTGGGGTTGCAGCTTTCAATTGAAGAAAAGAAGAGGGGAAAGGAAGGTATTTTTTAAAATTTTTTTAAAGTTTAGGAATCTACTATTCTAGCCTTAGATAGCCCAAAATGCTTTTTTGAAACATGAAGTAAAAGTATGGTTCAGTTACATTATTATTTTTTTCAGGAGAGGTTAAATTATATATATGAGTTTGTATAATGTTGTTTCTAGGGTATACCTTAAGACGGATAAATATACATTATTTTTTATAATTTAAATATAAAATTTTTTTGTTAAATTACTTGTATAAAATTTCCACTAATTAATAATTATTTTTTTAGGGATGGGAAGAAGTAGTGGAGAAACTGCGGAAAAAAGAGAATATTAGAAATTCTAATTGACACAATTAAAACAAATAAATATGAATGACTATTATTTAGTAAAACAATTACAATATAGAATTTAATAGGACTTTTATTAAATTTCAAAATAGTATAAAATTTGATATGATATTAATTGATGCATGTCTGACAAATAAAACAAATCACATTAAATCACTTGTTAAGTTGAGGAGTATTCTTATAAAGTGTCAGTGTCAAAATCCTCATCCTTCATCTAATTTTAATATTAATAATATTGATTCTTTTATCGATTTGGATTTTAGGGATTCGTTCCTAATTATGCTTTACTTGTTGTCAAATTAAGAACACTTGCATTAAGCTAAACACAACGAAACAAGTGAGGAAGAACCCACAAGCTTTAGTTGTTTCTGAATTGAATAAAGGATTATACTTCTTGATACTCTACTTTTTAATCTTTCTTTTTCATTTTTGAATGTTATTTTTTGTGAAACAATTAAGTTCAATCTATTTATCTGATATTCCTTTAACTTTTCAAATGCCTTGGAGTTTTTGATTTCTCTGTTATGGGTGTTGTTGGATCTAATTACTATTACAACTTTAAAAAATTACTATTAAAAATCACAACGGAAATAAAAAAGGAATAAAAATTTTTAATCTATTACAAAAATTGTACAGTCTCCTTCTCCTCCGCCTAAAACTTCTCTGATCAGTGGCGGAGAAACACCCCAAAACTGCAAGTAAAACCGTTAGTAAAATAGTAACAAAAAACCCCACAACCGAGAGGCTTATCTGCCGCCGTGGAGTCCGATCCAGTAACGGATGCAGTGGAGACGAAACCGATAGTGGTGCCGAGCAGCGGCGCGTGACAGCGGTTGCGTCGAGACGCCAATGGCCATGAACAGAAGAGAGAAGGGAGTGACAGTTTGGGTCCCTCAATGTCAGGAGCCTCAAAGGACAAAAGAAGACCCCCTCTTTCGTTCTCACCTTTCAACTCTCACACTCCCACTCCACTATGGCAACCGGTCGCACACGGCGGCGCCAGTGAGCCAAGAAGACAGAAGCAAGAAAGGAGGAAGAAGAGCAACAGATACGCAACAGGCACGGCTTAGAAGGCAGAGAGACAAGAAGAAGAAAGGAGGCTGCGCCGCTACAGTAGGTCATCCAAGAGGCTGAGGAAGAGATATTATATAGTGGTCCCAAGTCACCATAGACGGGCCGGGTAAGCCAGGCCCAGCACGGCATAGTTGACCAAGTCTAAAAACCCAATAAAAACCTAATATTCTTTGTGAGGCCCACCAGTTTAGAACATCATAGGGAAAAATATGTGGGCAGAAAATGAAAAAGTGTGGAAATAATTTATAAGCCCAAAGGGCCTACAATCTCCACCTTAAACACATTTTTCATTTACTTTCCTACCACCAATAACTAAAAACAAGTCATCCATCATCTAAGTGAAGGAGGTCCCTGCATAAAACAAACTTGTCAAAGCTCACAATTTTAGTATCAAAGTCAGCAGAATTATGATTAGTACTAATCTTTTATATATCAACTAAACCACTAGAGACTTTTTCCCTAACGAAGTGATATTTGACATCTATATACTTGGTCCTCTCGTGGTAAACAAGATTTTTGCATAAATGTAAACAACTCTAAGCGTCAGTATAAATAACAGCTTTTGAATGTAAAAATGCAATTCGTTTAAAAGCCCTTGAAGCCAAATGGCTTCCTTGTATTGCCCCCGTGGCCGTGATGTATTCAGCCTTCGTAATCGACAATACGACTACAGGTTGCAACTAGGACTTCCATGAGACGCAAATACCCTCTAAGGTAAAGAAATAAGATGAGGTAGATTTTCTACCATCTTTGTCACCTGCAAAGTTAGAATCAACATAACCAACTAGTTCGAACACATTAGACTAGTTGTGATAATCCAAGCCCCTATCTAATGTTCCATTAAGGTAATGTAGCAACCACTTTAGAGCTGCCCAGTGATCTCTACCCGGGTTAGACATGAATCCGCTTGAAAGTTTATAGAAAAAGCAATATCAGGTCGGGTGGATATCATGGAGTACATGAATGAGCCTGTGGCCATCCTATAGGGTTTGTTTGCCATGTCTCTCTTCTCACTATCAGTTTTGGGACAGGATTTTTCTGAGAGTTTAAAATGGCTCGCAAGTGGGGTAATAACTGGCTTGCATAAATGCATTGCAAACTTGTAGACAATCTTCTGGAGAAAGGGTTTCTGGGATATGAATAAGGAGCTGTCAGCCCTATCTCTAGTTATGTTCATCCCAAGGATTCTAGATGCAGACCCTAAATCCTTCATGTCAAATTCAGACTTTAACAAGGATTTCAAAGTATCGATCTTAGCTCTATGTTTGCATGTAATCAACATATCATCCACAATAAACAAAAGATAAACAGCATTATCAACATTATTACCACAGAAATAGAGACAACTATCATAATTGCTTTTAAAGAAACCATATTTTAGCATGAATGAATCAAACCTCTTGTACCATTATCTCAGAGATTGTTTAAGTCCGTATAAGGATTTTTTCAAAAGACATGCCATGTGTTCCTTACCTTTAACCTCAAAACCTGGTGGTTGACGCATATAAATGGTCTCTTCGACATCACAATGCAAGAATGCAGTTTTCACATCAAGTTGTTCAAGATAGAAATCATAAAAAGCAACAGGAGCAAGCATAATCCTAATCATTTTGTATTTAACGACGGGAGAAAAGATTCATTAAAATCGATGCCCTCAACTTGTGAAAAGCCTTTTGCAACCAACCTGGCTTAAACCTTGGAGGTTCATTGGCAGACTCAGGCTCTTTGATTTTAAAAATCTTTTTGCAATCAATCAATTTTTGTTTTGAGGGTTTTGGAACAAGAATTCAGGTTTTATTTTTGTCTAAAGAGGACATCTCCTCATCCATAGCACGCATAAAGAGCGATTAGGGCTCTTCAACACATCAGAAAAACACAACGGTTCTTTCTCTTCCACATAAGATGCAACAATAAATGCATATGAGATGTATGAGTAACAATATCTAGTGTGTTCCTTTGGCACTCTTCTAACCCTATCACTAGACAGCTGGTAGTCTCTAAGGGCTTGTGCCTCTGGGTAATCCTCATCATCATCAGAGCCTTCTAACTTAGGCTCATTGGTTTCGGGAACACTAGTCCGTAAATCTGACTCTTCATGGGTCTCAAGCTCATGTGTGGGCTCTTGTGAGGGTTCATAGGTGACCTCCACCTCCACTGGAATACTACCTATTGTGGGGCCATAGGATGGACTATCGGAAATGGGCTTATCCTTAAGAGAGGGCATTTCTAGCTCATTGAAAACGACATCCCTACTAACCACTACCCTCACTCCCGTCTCACCTTTGTGCCACACTTTATAACCCTTCACCCCGCTAGGGTAACCTATGAATACTCCCTTTCTAGACCTAGAGTCTAACTTACCTTCTTTCTGATGTGCAAATGCAGCATACCCAAAAACTTTAAGGTTGGACAGGTTTGGAGGTTCACCACACCACAATTCTATAGGAGTCCTAAAATTTATGGCTCTAGAGAGGGATCTCCTAATGAGATATATAGCCGTACTAACAGCTTCTCCCCAGAAGGATTTTGGGACGCTTAAAAACACCATAAGCCACTTGACCTTATCCATTATGGTACAGTTCATTTTCTTAGCAACGACGTTCTGCTGAGGGTTGTGTGCCTAACAGTCCTATGATGCAAGATGTCATGCAATGCACATAAATCCACAAACTTTCGGTTACAAAAATCAAGACCGTTATCCGTCCTAATTATTTTAAGTTTATTTCCAGTTTGATTTTTGGCAAGGCATTTCCACTCACAAAACTTTTCAAAAGTTTGATCTTTTGTTTTCAAAAGAAAAACCCATACATGCCTAGAAAAATCATCAACAAAAGATAGGAAATAAACATTGCCACCATAGGTTGAGACCTTTTCAGGTCCCCACAAATCACAATGCACATAGTCAAGTACTGTGGTGGACTCGTGCATATCGATCGAAAAACTGATTTTGTGCTGTTTTCCCAAAACACAATAGTCACAAAAATCCAAAGAATCAATTTTTTCACCACATAAAATTTTTTGTTTCTTTGTAAATAATGCAGTCCCTTCTCACTAATGTGGCCAATCCGATGATGCCACAACATAGTCTTTTCAGGGACTGTTTTTGAAATTAATGCAGATGAATCGCAAACTATTTTTCTGATAAGAGTGTATCAAGTCTCCTTTTTAAAATCTTTTAGCATGATTAGGGTTCTTTTGCAAACTCTTAAAATCCCATTTTTAGATTTGTAGGAAAAATCAATTGAATCTAAATAACCGAGAGAGATTAGATTCCAACAGAGGTCGGGCACATATTCACCTCAGTGAGTTTTCTAGTCACACCATCATGCAATTTTATAAAAATATTTCCAATGCCTTTAATGTCACAAACTTCGTTGTTTTCCATGTAAACTTTTCCCTTATCAAAGGGTTTAAAATCTGAAAACCAGTGCTTATTAACAGTCATGTGAAAGGTGTAACTAGAATCAATGATCCAATCATCAACAACATTAGAAGGGGAAGGGGATACATACAAAAACCTCAGAATACATAGAATTACCATCTGAATAAAAATTGTGGGCTTTGTCAATTTTATCACTCCCTTTACCATATTTATGTTGTTTTTCATCTTTTATCCTTTTAAAATACTTATTTTTCATATGACCCTCCTTGAATATTTCACTTTATTCTTGTCTGGAGATTTGAACCTTCTTTTACTTTTAGACCGATGACTAAGAGGTTCTCTCCGGTCAACTCTCCCTCGCACGTTAAGGTTCTCTTTGTTTAATTTATTTTCTTTTCTTAAATCTAAACCTTTCAATTTCAAAGCGTTTTTAATATTAGAAAGCGACAAACCATCTCTACCATATTTAATAGCAGATTTCACATCGTTGTACAAATCAGGCAAGGCATTTAATAAAATAACAGCAATGTTTTCATCAGAGATTTTCTCTCTAATGTTTTGAAGTTCCAAAATGATTTTATTTAAATTATCCATATTTTTAGAAAGCATTTTTGACCCGCTCATTTTGAAACCAAAAAGATGTTTTTTTAAATAAATTTTATTTGACAAGGATTTTCCTAAGTAAAGTTTTTCAAGTTTAGTCCAGATTTCAAAAGCGTTGTCCTTTTCGTCGATTTCTCGTAAAACATTGTCGGTTAAATGCAAGGTGAGGCAGCTGTGTGCATCACCAAGTTTTTCATCAAGAATTTCGTCTTTCCAAGATTCCGAATAATATTCAGGGCTACAAACTGCGGGTGCGATTTTATTTTGGATCAAAACTGCTTTCATTTTTCTCTGCCATATTATGAAGTCAGATTTGCCATCAAACTTGTCGCTTTCAATTTTTGGAATCAATATGTTTTAAACGGCAAATAAGAGTAATTTGATAGCTAGAAAAAAAAGAAAGAAGTTTGTCACACAAATAAATAACCTGGATTTTTCTTTGAAAAACGACATAGTAAAAATACGTAAATCGCACGAATCTCACAACAAAAATAGCGCAATAACAGAGAAGTGGATAGGTATGGTTGAGCAACAGTCACTGAACACAAAAACATAAAACGACAACAGTAATGAACGTTGCAAACTGTGTAAACAAATATTGAAAATCGCCAAGACACAGTTACTTGAAGTCTCTTAGACTCAAGCTAGGCTTGGGTTTTGTATTTTTTTCCAGAACAAAATACCAACAGTTTCGCAACAAAGAATACCGAACTCCAGATAATCCAAAAACCAGTAGCAGATTATATCCAGAATAAAATCCAAAACAAACAGTAACAGCAGTGATCTCAAAAATAGCAGATTAAACAATCGAACAAAACAGACAGAAAAAAACCAAGCAGAAATATGACAAAAAAAAAAAAAAACAGTAGCAGTAAGAAAAACGCAGCTAAATAATGGCAGATCGGAAACCAACCAAAAACAAAACAAAAATAACTGGTAATGAAAACAGAGAAAGCCAAGCGATATTTCCCTGAGCTAGACCACGGAACTCAACAGTTCTTATGAATCTAGAATACCGAGAGGTTCGGTGCCAGTGCCGACGAAAGCAGCAGAAAGTTGTAGTCGTTTTCGAGCTCTGATACTACTTGTTGGATCTAATTACTAGTACAACTTTTTAAAATTACTATTACTCCCTTCACAGCAGAAAGAAAAAGGAATAAAAATTCCTAATCTATTACAGAAACTGTAAAGTCTCCGTCTCCTCTAGCTAAACTTCTCTGATCAATGTCGGAGAAACACCCCAAAACTGCAAGTAAAACCGTTAGTAAAGTAACGGAAAAACACCAAAGACAAGAGGCTTACCTGCTGTCGCGGAGTCCGATCCAACAACAGATGTAATGGAGACAAAACCGGCAGTGGCGCCGAGCAAAGGCGAGTGACAGCGGCCGCGTCGAGGCACCAGTGACCGTAAACAGAAGCGGCAAAGGAGTGGCGGTTCGGGTCCCTCAGTGTTGGGAACCTCATAGAACAAAAGAAGACCCCCTTTTTCTCTCTCACCTTTCACACGGCGGCTCTGGTGAGCAAAGAAGACAGAAACAAGAAAGGAGGAAGAAGTGCAACAGATGCGCAAGAGGCACAACAGAGCAGGCAGAGAGACAAGAAGAAGAAAGGAGACTGTGCCGCTACAGTAGGTCAGCCAGAGAATGAGAAAGAAAGATTATATAGTGGTTCCAAGTCACCATGGGCCCAGCACGGCACAGCATTAGTTGACCAAGTCTAACAGCCCAATAAAAGCCCAGTCTTTTCTGTGAGGCCCACCAGTTTAGAACATTTTAAGGAAAAATATGTGGGCTGAAAATGAAAAAGTGTGAAAATAATTTATAAGCCCAAAAGGCCTATAGTGTGTTTCAAGAAGCAAGAAAGCGCAGGTGGCCTTATGATTCTGTTGTTATTATTTGTGTTTATATTATGTTTATCAATTAGTTCTCTTTAAAGGTGAATAAGAGAAAGAGAAGGAATGTCCATTTGAAATAGTGGTCCGGAGTGTTTATGCAAGGGCCAAATATTGTCTACTAAAGTCAATAACAAATTGATGAGGAGGACTCCTCCTACGCCCTTTAGATATATTGCATAATCAGAAGCATTTTAACAGCCATTTTATGTTAATCAAGTTTTGAGAAGTGGAGCTAATGAATTAGGGAGGGTCTCTTTGGAGTCCTTGATGGACAGAGCTAATGCAATGGATGGTGAAAGCTGAAACAATCTTAGAAATAAGTAAGTGGATATCTACTTGAAAATATGTTTGCCATAAGAGTTGGTTGCAATTCTGTTTTGCAATTATGTCATATTCCATTCCTCTCTTGAAAATTATTTTGTTGCAATTCTGTTTCACGTTTTGTTGCTTCTAACATCTGGTGGTTGATCTAGTTGCATAGGGATGTTGTTTATTCTGTCTTCTACAATGAATATACTAATGTAAAAGCTAAGAAAATCAACTATTTGTCATTTAGGTCTATTTTAGACAATTCACAGTGCTTATTAGAAATCTAAACCTGCTTAAATTAAGTAAATATTAGTTAATTGTACAAAAAAATACCTTTGCTTTTGTAGTTTGATTTCACAGAGAAGAAGATGCTTCTTTTGGTTCAGGCACTCTATGCTTGTGAAGCTTGAGCTGATTACGCATAACATTTGTTAGTCAAGGAAAGGGCATTGTGAAAAACTATTTATGATATGTGGATGTATGGAGTATATGGTTGGAAGTCTTATGTTTCTTATTTTTACTAGAAATCAATCATGCCGCATTTACTTTTGAAATTTATAAATTTTTTTGAAGAGTTTGTAACTCAGGCTGAGCCTGTTTACAAATGATAATAAATGTTTGATCACATTCTTGATATTTAGAGAATAGGTTAGGGTGGACTTTAGAAGCTAGAAAAAGGATGACCTCTCATGTAGGAAAAAATGTTTGTTCCCACTTACAAATTATTGAAAGCACGAGGAAATATATGAAATAATCGTTTCTCCGTTCAATCATCCCCGTGATATTAAGACAACGATAAACAGTCCCTCTTGGCATATGCAAATTATTATTGTTAGCTACTGCTCTTATTATGAATCGTTCACTTTTTTTTTTCAAATTGTTCGGACTCATTTTTCATGTAAAATTTTAATTTAATTAGATGTGGATGAATAATTTTGAAAGTTTATATGGATTAGTTCATTTAATCATTTCAATGTTAGTGCTATGTATTACTACAACATAATTCGTTTTAGAGCTTAAATAATATACTATAATGTAGTTTTCGTCATTAAGTGAATACGATTCTCCCTTATGATTGCACACTCTATATATTTAAAATCTCATTTACATGTTTATTTGCATTTACTTTCTTACTAAATTAATAATGAAAATTTTTGCTCTCTAGTGAGGAGAATACAGGGAAAGCACTTATGAGGAATGGATGGCAAGAAAGTTTGCCATCAGATCATTCCTTGAAGCAAACATCCATAGTATTTTGAAATAAATTCCAGACTTCATACATGTTGTCCCGGCATTATAGTTTTCAGTGCAGAGGCACTCATATCAAAGAAGTAAAAAGCAAGGTACTTGAACAATTTTTTTAGCTGTAGTTTTTAAGTTTATGTTGGTTAAATTATACTCTATCTTTCTTCTTTCTGATTATTTGCAATGTTATTTAGGTACAACAACTTTTTATGTTTGAAGTTTAAGAAAACAACTTATCTTCTGTACCATCTTACAGTTCTTGGGATCACTTCCAGAGTATGTGAAGATAGTGGAAGTTGGTGCAATAGATGGATCGCAAAATGAGAAAGGAATTGTACCTACTGCTATAAAGCTTGAGCTAATTAATATGCTAGTTTCTTCAGGATTACCTATTGTTGAGGCCACTAGTTTGTCTCCCCTAAATGGGTAGCGCAGGAAAAAAAAAAAAAAATTCTTGCTATGAAATTATGGCTAGCATGTATCTTGCAGATTTGATGCTCATGTTTAGAAAAAAAAGGAGGTTTCCAATTTTAAGTGTTTCAAGTTGTTCCTTCTATTTAAAACTGTTTACAGTACATACTTCTGGGATGTGCTGGAACATTGTTAGATTTCTCCTCTTTCCCTTTGCTGCTATTTTTCCTTTCTGTTGAAGCTCTTATTTTCTTAACACAGTTAGTAGTCTAGATTTTCTAGTTGTGGCCATAGGTAAAAATATAGAAATAGGAGAAGAATGAGTACCCATGGTTGCATTACCAGATTAATAATCTGTCAGGAAAAAAAGGTTCGAGAATTTACAAAATTTCTCCCAATTACATGATAACCAATATCTTCCAGAACTTTTCTTGACTTTTTTCAGATTCTAGAAGTTTTTATGAAACAAGTGTGACTAGATTTGTTTCTTTTGAGCATCTAAAAACATTCGTATTCTCAATCTCAGAAATCAGATAAAGGACATATTTTGTTTTTCTTCTTTTTTTATCCAATATTATGTTAGAAATCACCACTAAATTCTAGAATACTCTAACAATAACCAAATTAAGAGAGATAACAGTTGTACTATGAAGAAAAATCTAGGAAGTCCAGAACCATCCTTCAAAGTCGGTGGACTCTTCTTGAGAGGAAGAAAGCACCGACATTGGGATCTATAAATAGGTTAATAGTCTTAGTGGTGTGATAGATTAGGGAGTGAGGGATCAAAGCTAGAGTGACCAAGAGAAGTGAGGTTGTGTGAGTAGGCAGTGGCGTTCTCTTGTTTAAGTATTGTTGAAGTGTTCACCACTTGCGCAAATACTCTTTAGGTGGTATCAGAGCAGGTTATTTTGGCTCGCTACACTAGTGGTATACATGATCAGGGATCGTATTTAAATTCGTTGACCACAAGTTCTCTGTCGTGCACAATCTGAGATTGTGAAGTTGATTGGTCAGGGACCGTACTTGCTTGGTTTGAGCTTTGAGCATCACCAAGTTACGATGGCGGATTTCGTTAATGCTAATCATATCGAGGAGCTCAACAACGACGACTACAGTTAGTGGAGCATTCCTTTCAAGTTTACTTGAGGGGACTAGGATTGTGGGAGATGATCGATGGATGTTAGACAACGCCACCTACAAGAGAGAATACTACGGAGTATAAGAAATGAGATGCCAATGCGGGTAAGGCTCCATCAACCTTAGCCTTAGTAGTAGGAGATCGATATTTGGATATAATAAAAATAAATTAAAACTCCCTAGGAAGCATGGGATATACTAGTAGAATGTTTCACGAACGTTAATGATGCCAAGTTGTAGAGGCTTGAAAATGAGCTAGTAACACTCACTCAGGGCGACCTCACAGTAAGTCAATCTTTTGACAAAGTAAAACCATTATCTGAGAAAATTATAAAATTAGATCCACTTCATCTTGTCGATGAGACAAGGATGAGAAGGATAATAATATGGGGGCTTCGTCACGAGTTCCATCCCATAATAGCTGCCACATGAGGATGGGCCAAAGAACCAACTCTCAGCAAGTTGGAAAATATGTTGGCCGATGAAGAAGTCGTAAATAAATAGAAATCTAATGTTCCAAAAGATGATGTGGAGACGACTCTCTTTACAAAGAGACGAGCATCTGGAGGCAAGAAGAATTTTGAAGAAAAGAAAAATCAAGAAAGACATGGCTACAAGCAAGAATAATGCCCTGGGAAATATCCTTAACGAGGAGGGGAGCTTACACAAGGTGGCAACAGTCAAGGAAATCAACCTCGGGATGGTATCTGCTCCAACTGTGGAAAGAAGGGCAACTTTGTTGACTGTCGTCGCAAAACGAACTGTGGGCAGTGAAGATAAATGGGAATTTCAGGCATCCCTAGCACTTGTACAAGACCATGCACTTGTCGAAGTAAGTGAAAGTATCATCAATTTCAAAAGCGAATGGATAGTAGATTATGGATGCTCCAATTGCATGACAGGAGATAAGGAGAAGTTTAAAAATTTGAAAGAATATGATAGGAGACGAGTTGTCATAATTGCAAACAACTCGAAGATGCTGATTACACATATCGGCAAGGCTACGGTAGTACCTCATTTCAACACCAACAAGGTAGAGTTAGAAAATGTACTATATGTGCCTGGGATGAAAAAGAACCTCATCACAGTGTCACAGTTTACGATAAAAAGAAATTATGTGTTGTTCAGTCCGAAGGATGTGAAAGTCTAGCGGCAGCTAAAGCTAGTTGGACCACCAATTATGGAAAGATGTACACTAAAGTCGGTCTACGTAATGTTAGCACAGACAATATATATAGACATGATAAGAGAAAAAGAGACATCCGACTTATGGCATGCACGTCTAGGACATGTGAATTATACCATATTAAAAGCGATAATGAAGAAAGCAATGGTCAAAGAGCTCCCTTTACTAGAAGTTCAGGATAACATAATATGTGCAGGATGTTAGTATGGGAAAACACACCGGTTGCTGTATAAGCAATCGAAGTTTAAAACTAAGATGCTGCTGGAGATGGTACACTCAAATGTGTTTGGACCAGTGAAGCAGCCATCGGTAAGTGGTTATCGATACATGATAACATTTATCGATGACTATTCTCGATATGTCTTGATAGATTTAATGAAGGAAAAATCTGAGGCATTGGAGAAGTTTAAGATCTTCAAGGAAAAAGAAGAAAATGAAACAGGTCACTGGATATAGTGTATCTGCACAGACAGTAATTGAGAGTATATATCATATGAGTTTATGGAATTCTTAAAGAAGAATAAGATACATCGACAACTGACATGTCCTAACGCTCAACAAAAGAATGGAGTAGCGAAAAGGAAAAACAAGCATATTGCAGAGACTTGTCAAAGCATGCTTCATGCGAAGAATGTCCAAGAATGCTTCTGGGCCGAGTGTATGAAGACAGCAATGTATATCACTAACCAGCTACCACAAGCAAAGCTTGGATTCGTCTCACTATATGAGAAGTTATTCAAGAAGAAACCGTCGGTGTCTCATTCCTGAGTATTCGGATGTGTGAGGTATGTCCTCGTACCAGACTACCTAAGGTGTAAGTTTCATAAGAAGATATTCAATGCATCTTCATTAGATATAATCCAGAAAGAAAATGGTGGATTTGCTGCAATCAAGATACTGGACGTTGCTACACCTCCCAAAATATAGATGTAGTGTTTGATGAGGCATCCTCCTAGTGGTTATCTCAAAGTCTTAAGCTGCCAGAATCTAAAGAAACCGAAGAAGAGGCTGGACAATAGTTTGAGGACCAAGGCGGAGATTCTTCACACCCTAAGGAAATCGGAGAAGAAGAACAACTATCAAAGACATAGAATTCTTGGAAAACAGGAGTTCACAGGATAACTAAGAAGCAACGACCGAGCCAGTTTGAAGAAGAGATGATGATGAAGGACTTGAGCCACAACTCTGCCGGTCCAATAGAGTAAAAAAGCCAAACTCTAAGTATGCTAATATAGCAGGGATCGGGAATACACTAAAGGAGCCTGGCATATGCAAAGACGCATAAAAAAAGAAGCAATAGATATTTGCAATGGAAGAGGAAATTCAGGCACTAAGGCAAAACAAGACATGGGACTTAGTGCCAAAGCCTAGGAGTATACAACCCATTTCTGGCAAATCGGTGTACAAGTTGAAAATCAAATCTGATGACAAGATTAACAGGCATAAAGCTGGATTAGTTTCATAGAAATATAGCCTAGACTAAAAGGAGACATTCAGTCCAATGGCCAAGGTTACTAAAGTATGAGTGCTGCTTTCCTTAGTAGCAAGCAAGTCTTGGAAGTTATAGCAAACGAATGTGGAGAATGTATTCCTGCATGAAGAGGTTGATTCCTGCATGAAGAGGTTGATCGAGACATTTACTTGTAGCATTCAAGGGGTTTGAGAGTAAGGTACACCCAGAGTATGTGTGCAAACTCAAGAATGTACTTTATGGACTAAAGCAAGCCCCTAGAACTTGGTATAGGACAATTGCTGAATTCCTAATACAAAATGGATATTCAATGGCACTGGTAGACTCAAGCTTGTTTGTGAAAAGGCGAGAAGAAAAGCTGGCTGTAGTACTCATTATGATGATGACTTGATCATCACGGGAGATGATAAAGAAAAGGTTAAACAGATCAGATCAAACCTCTCAGTCCACTTCCAGATGAAAGAACTTGGAGAGTTGAGCACTTCCTTGGTTTGGAGATTGAACGGCGAGATGACGGAATATTCTTGTGCCAAGAGAAGTATGCTAAGGATCTTCTGCAAAAATATGGAATGACGAGTGCAAGCCAATATCAACACCAATGGAGATAAACGTGCAATTATGATTAGCAAAAGAGAAAGATCTTGAAGATGTGATGATGTACCGACAACTTGTGAGAAGTTTAATCTATCTAACACTGATAAGGCCTGATATCTCGTACGCAGTTGGAGTAGTAAGTCGATTTATGCAGAAACAAAAGAAGCCTCATTTGGAAGTAGTGGAAAAGAATCTTGAGGTATGTGAAAGGGACCTTGGACTTCGACCTATTGTATAAGAAAACAGATGAAGTTAAAGTAATTAGATATTATGATTCTTATTACGCTGGTGACCACGACACACGTCGATCAACCACTGGATATATGTTTAGATTCGAATCAGGAGTTATCTCATGGTGTAGTAAGAGATAACCGACAGTTTTACTATCAAGTACCGAAGAAAAATATCGTGCTATAGCAATGGTGGTTCAGGAACGCACATGGTTGTTACAATTATTAGAAGATCTTCATCAACCATTTGATGATCCAGTGACACTGCATTTTGACAACCAATCGGCAACATGTCTTGTAGAAAATCCAGTGTATCATGCGAGGACAAAGCACGTGAAGGTCCATTACAAATTTATCCGAGAAAAGTACTTTATGGAGATATCAATATGATGCATGTGAAGACCAGAGAACAGATCGCAGACATTTTCACCAAAAGGCTCAATGGACCAAATTTTAAAGAGTTACAAAAATAGCTTAGCATGATAGCATCAGTCACAACAAAAGAGAGTGGAAGAGCCATAACAACCTCTTCGAAAATTAACGTGGGTTCGAAAGAAAAAATCTAAAATATGCAAATTTAGCTATCACCAAAAATATTGAAATGAAGCTAGGAAGTGGAGCAAAATAGAATCCAGTGTTGAGGGGAGTGTTAGAAAGCACCACTAAATTCTAGAATATTCTAGCAATTACCAAATTAAAAGAAAAAAAAAACTTAGGAAGTCTAGAAATATCATTCAAAGTCGGTGGACTCTTCTCAAGAGGAAGAAAGCACCGACATTAGGATCTATAATAGTTTAGTAGTCTTTGTGGTGTGATAGATCAAGGAGTGAGAGATCAAAGTTAGAGTGACCAAGAGAAGTGAGGTTGTGGTATGCAGTGGCGTGAGCTGTAGAAAAAAATTGAGAGTAAAAATAAAGAATTTATTCTCTTTTTTAAGTATTGTTGGTGTGTTCACCACTTGCTCAAGTACCCTACATATTAAGGGTGCAAATTTTGAAGGTCATCACAGTGAAAGAGACCATTGTTAATAATGTCAAAAGATGAAGTATTTTTTATCTTGAAGAACGTATCGGGCTTTCTTTATGTTGCAGAACTTCTTGAACCTTTTATAGAAGATTTATCTTATATTCTTATGAATTCTCCTTTTAATATATGAAAGTTTTGCCAATACCGTAATTCTACCATGTAGAAATCTGAATTTTTTTACTACTGCTTCATTGATATTATGTTATATATGAACCATAGATTTTTCTCACTTTTCTTTTCATTAAATAGTTTACTTATTGCCTTTGAAGTTTAAAGCATGTGTAACTTAAACTCTTTGCCAAAGTGGCTTCATCCGAGTTTGTGTAGTCTGCCGGGAAGAGATGCGCGAAAAAGGAAAAAGTCAACTTACATCCTATTTTAGACTCGGGATAATTGTTAAGTCGCTATCGTTTTGTTCAAATAAGTTAAGTCCCTTTGCTCAGGCCGTCTTCCCAACCTTCCAATTATAGAGAGAGATAAGGTTTGATTCTAAGTTAGAGTTTGGGTTGTCTAATGCCTCATATACTTTGTGCAGCTTGCTAATGCAAAGGATGTTCTCAAGGAAATTCAAAGCATTAAAAGTGCTAGCTTTCCTATTTTGACACCTAATCTCAGAGTAGCTTGACTCTGTGGACTGAGTAAGATCGAGTAGAATGTAGGAATCTTGAAGGCTCGATCAAAGTTAGCTTTATTTTGGCTCTATTGCGGGGATTTGAAGCAGCCATTGAAGCAGGGGCAAAGGAAGTGGCTATGTTTACTGCAGCTTCTGAATCCTTTTCCAGATCAAACATAAATTGTAGCATTGAAGATAGTCTCAATCGCTACCGTGAAGTTGCTCTTGCAGCAAGAAAACTCCATATTTCAGTTTGAGGGTAGGTCTTATTTGGTAGATTTATTTCTGGGTAAGAGTTTTTCAGGTTTACCTCAATTAGATGGTATCCATTAGTAATCCCCTAAGTAATCTTACAATATTGAAATGTAAGGCTATTTTCGAAGATGTTGGGAAAATCATTCAAATGTAGTTTGTAGTTGCTAGCATTTGACTAAAAGCATTATTTTCGTCTATTCCCATTTTTACATGAGTTTCATTGGTTTGTAGGAATGAGCTATTATTCCTTATTTTGCTTATACGTCCTATAACTTTTTATGTTTCACACTTGAATTCTGAATGGCCTTTTCTTTGTTGCACAAGCAAGTACAAATGGCCTTTAACTTGTCCAAATTTATAAAAGTACAACGTTGAACACCAAAATATGTTCAAAATTTCTCTGGAGTATGTCAATTCTTGTTGAACCCTGATAGATAACCCTTTCAATAACGTTTGTTCTCAAATTTTCTTACCAACACTTAATGGTATGATATTCCTTAGCCTTTCTTGAGGACCACTTGCTTCTATGACTAACTCTCTTCTAGAGGTCACCTTGAATGCTTGTTTTGGAGAAGTTTGAAGAACAAAGAACAAATTGCAAGTAAAATAACTATGAAAAGAAAACAAAAGATCTCCTTATATTTGAAGAGAATCAACAAGACTTATGAAAGTCTCACCTGTTCTCCAAACTCCAAAGAAGGACCTAATCCCAAGCAACACCAACTATAGAAGTTGGAACCTCTAGGAAGAATTAGGATTTAGAATTAGACAAGGAAGTCTTTAATTGAATTTAAGAATTGATTGATTAGATTATACAATGGAAAGAATTTTCCTAGTATACATTAGAAGTGGAAGAAACTCCCAAAGAACCCTAGGTTCAACTTTCTCTCTATTTCATTCAATATTCCCCCTTCAAAGTGGTTGGAATGCTACACATATATATGGTTCTAAATCATTAACTCCAAACCCTAATGGCCAATATTAATTAAAATAAGTTGATGGGATTTAAGCAACTTAATTACAAGTCTAAATAAATTTAACAATCAAAATGATGGGTCAAAGGAGATAAAGTTCTTCAAGATCTTCAGCTTCCCGAGATCTACCGGCAATGGTAGGCCTCGACCTATCATCGACGGTAGGTCGAACTCCCAAAATATTATAGGACCAGAATCCTACTGGCGATGGTAGGGTAAGCGGTAGGTTTGGCCTTTTTATAGCTGTAGACTCTTCCAAGCTTGTTTCTTTGTGTTTCCTCTTCTATCTTCTTTGCCCTCAACCTTGCAACGGGTCCTTGGATGCGCTTCATGTTCTCATGCTTATCTCATATTATACCATCCGCCCTTCTTTTGAAAGGATTCGTCCTTAAATCTGTACCTTCAAATAACCATAAGAGGCGGGCAACATTAGAAATGATATTAACCAAAGAAGGAATACTATGATCAATTTCAAGAAAGACTTAGCAAGTAAAAGAAAATGATCATCTAGAAAACAAGGAAAACAATCTTTGCTATTCTTCCTTAAAAGGTTTATGAAATGTAAAAGTGGCATTGATAAAGAAGTTCAAGGACGAATTATCCACGGAATAAACACACATATGCCACCGAAGCGTAACAAGACTTCTTTAAATAAGAATACAATTAAAATCAATGAAATCTTGTAGTTTAGGCCACAATAGTTTTACATGATTTCTTTCAAGATAGGCACAAAGATAAACAACGATATCATGTAGATGCATCCAAGCAATAACATCAATTCTCAAAACTTCCTTAAATGGAATATGATAGTAGAAACCTAGGTCTTGAAGGATTGAAGAGTTAAGAACAAGAAGTTAAATAAAGTTTCAAAATTCCAAACATAGAAAGTTTCTTCGAGAATTTGAAAAAAGAGGTTTAAGAAACAACTTCTAAAGAACACACTTGTTAAGAATGTTTCGAAGCAAGCCTTAAAACCACAATCCTTAAATGGATAATGAAATTAGAAACTTTCATCCTTTTCAAATCCTAAAACCCATCCATGAACTCTCATAATATAACTCTTCATCTCTTTAAAAGGAACATGAGAGTTCAAACTTTCATTTTCCAAGTCTTTTAAGAGAGATTCATGGATAACAATATCATGAAACCTCATCCAATCAAAATTCTTAAAATTCCATGAACTCTTCAACTTACAAGGTCTAGCAAAACTAAAAGAAAGTTCAAGAATGCTATCCATATAAAGACCAAGAATCAATTTGAAAATAGATAAGTTATCTAAGATCAAATTTGAAAGACCTTTCTTCCATGATTTTGACATGAAATCCAAGAATTCATCAGAGAAAATATAAGATAGATCATTTTCAAAATCCCAAGACTTTCCAAAATTTTCTTCATGTAGAAATTTATTCAAGAACTCTTTGAAAGGTAAGTAACAGAACAAGGTACCACTAACTTCAGGTTTCATAGAAATAACAAATGAGTTCTAGTTCGGAACTAATAATCCATCTAGAAAAACATATTTCTAAAGAATTTCAAGGAGAGTTTTAAAATAACAAAGATGTTCCTCAACAAAATTCTTCAAAAGTAGTTCCACAAAATCTTTTCTCTAGATGGTTTTGACAAAAACTCCATGACAAACTTTAAGTACTCCAAAATCATATTCCTTCTTGTTTTCACAAATTAAGAAAAACATAGACCCCTTGAAATGCAAATGGTAGAATTGAAAACAAAGAATCTTTTCAATCAAGAAAACTTTCAAAAATCCCAATCCAATTAGGAACTTATGGTTATCATATGGATTTTCAAGTTGCACCTTCGCATTCAAGAAATGGTTTTCGAAAGGAGCAATTCTATCAAGGGCAATCACAAAAGTTTCAAAGAAGAGTATCATATAAGAACATCTTTCAACAATTCTCCTTATAGACCACCTAGATCCTCAATCAAAGAACAAAAGTATCCTTCAACTCTCTTAACAAGAAAATTTCTAACAAAAGGATCAAGAAAGTAACTAGGAATCATGCCCCACAGAGGTGTCCAAGAAGGAACCGAGTCAACAACCAAAGAGATAATGTCAAGAATATCATGTCAACACTTAAGATCAAAACAAGATTGCTCAAGTTTAGCATCTCTATTCAACAATTGATTCCAAAGAGAGTCATAAAAAGATAAACAATTAGAGAAGTGAACAACAATAAGGCATAGATCACAAGTTCGAAACATAGTACATAAAGCTCCTACTATGATCTCATGGAAAGTATAAGCATTTAAGAGTAACTTCAACTCCTTAAAATAAAATTCAAGGTAAGAAAGAGATGAGTTGGTAAGAAAGCTTATTGAAGAGTCTTCTTGGCTTAGAATAACTCCTTTTCCACCACTCTTTCTTTGGTCTTCTATTCTTAGCACAAATTAGATTCCATAAACTCACAAATATTAGTGTCATTCATTTTAAAATAAGAACCCATTTGGTTTTCAAACTCCTTCGACAACAAGAACTCCTTATAATGCTCAAGAAAGAATTTGAATCCAAAAGCCCTTTCAAATAAAGTTTTAAATGACATGTCACAAGGAGAAATTTAAGCCTTTGACAAGATTTTATAATTAAACCCTTCATGAGCAACAAAGATTTTTCCACAAGATTAAGCTCATCAAAACCTATCACGTAAAGATCAAGAGAAGTCAAGACATATTGAAAATATTTAACTACTTCCTCTTGAAACTTAACACAATGATCACCAATTAAGGAAAACAAGGAACCATGAAAACCATAATAATTATTTCCAAGAAAACCGAAGGTGCGATGGTTATCATCCTGTAAGGAATCACAAATATTCCATGACTCAAGATCGTGTGCAATAAAAACAAGACTATCATGAAACGAGTCTTGAACCACTAAGAGATGGGTTTTATCAAGATTAATAACTTTTGGAGCATATTAACAAATAGAGATCATTCCTTTGTCCTATGACATCACAAAAGAGAAACTTAACTACCTTATAGCAAGAATAAGAAATGTAACGAGAATAGGAGGTAGAACGTGCAAGATTAAACGCAAGAAAAATATACCCATCTAAGAATAATTTCAACTGTTCAAAGGAAAACACAAGGTAAAAGAGAAATAGGTTTGAAGAAAAACTCATTGATGAATCTCCATTGCATAAGAATAGTTTTCCTCCAACACTTTTGCATTGGCCTTCGAACTCCATGGTATGTCTCCTTCCACTCATTGATGTTATGGTGCAAGCATGTTGGAGACAATTCCTATCAAGATCAAGTACAAAAGAGTAAGATTTAGTCTCTTTACAAAAAGGATCAAAACATAGTATGAAGGTGGAGGAGTTGTAGGAGTAGTAGTCTGTCCAAATCTCGAGAAAAGAAGAAAGTGAAATGTTTTTATCTTGGCAAGGGGGGTCATATGAAAAACAACTGTTTTAAAAGGATCAGAGATGAAAAACAACGTAAACATGATAAAGGGAGCAATAAAACTGACAAAACCCATGATTTTGATTCAGATGGTAATTCTATGTTTTCCGAGGTTTTGTGTGTTTCCCTTTCATCTTCCTGTTCTAAAGTTGTTGATCATTGGATCCTTGATTCTGGTCGTATATTTCACATGACACCCAACAAACACTAGTTTTCAGATTTTAAACCTTTAAATCAAGGAATGGTTTACATGGGAAACAATCAAGTTTGTGATGTTAAAAGCATTGGAAATATTTTCATCAAAATGCATGACGGTGTGAATAGGAAACTCACTGAGGTGAGATACGTGCCCGACCTTCATCGGAATCTTATCTCTCTTGGTTATTTGGATTCTCTTGGTCTTTCTTTCAAATCTAAAAATGGTATTTTACAAAATTGTAAAGGAAACCTCGTCATGTTAAAAGGTTTTAAAAGAGAAAGTTTATTGGATTTTTGTGATCATTATGTTTTGGAAAACCAACACAAAATCAGTTTTTCAACTAGCACACACAAGTCATCCGCTATATATGATTATGTGCATTATGATCTGTGGGGACCTAAAAAGGTTCCAATTTATGATGGTAATGTTTATTTCTTGTAAATTGTTGATGATTTTTGGAGGCATGTTTGGGTTTTTATTTTAAAAACAAAAGATCAAACCTTTGAAAAGTTTTGTGAATCAAAACGCCTTGCCGAAAATCAATCTATAAATAAACTAAAAACAATCAGGACAGATAACAGTCTTGAGTTTTGTAACCGGAAGTTTTCTAATTTGTGTGCATCGCATGGCATCTTATATCATAGGATGATTAGGTATAACCCCCAGCAGAACGGAGTAGTTGAGAGGATAAACCGTACCATAATGGATAAGGTTAGATGTCTTTTGGTATCTTCAGGTGTCAAGCAATTAGTACGCTTGTCTACCTCATTAATAGATCCCCTTCTATAACTATAAACTTTAGAACTCCTACAGAACTTTGGTGTAGTAAACCTCCTGACCTGTCCAACCTTAGAGTTTTTTTGGGTGTGCGGCTTTTGCACAATAGAAGGAGGGTAAGCTAGACCCTAGGTCTAGAAAGAGAGTGTTCATAGGATATCCTAGTGGGGTGAAGGGTTATAGAGTGTGGTTAAAGGGTGAATCGGGAATAAGGGTAGTTATCAGTAGGGATGTCATCTTCAACGAGTTAGATATGCCCTGTCTCAAGGATAAACCTATCTCCGATAGTCCACCGAGTGTTCCCACACCTAGTAGTATTCCTGTGGAGGTGGAGGTGACCTCTGAACCCTCTCTAGAGCCTGCACAGGAGCCTGAAACCAATGAAGAGTTAGTTACACCATCCAGTAGTATATCTGATCCTCCTAGTATTCCTGAAACCCTTAACCCTATGTTAGAAGATTCTGATGTGGAGGAAAAGCATCCTGAGGCTCAAGCTCAAGCCTTTAAGGATTACTAGCTTGCGAGAGATAGGGTTAGAAGAGTGCCTAAGGAACACCCTAGATATGGTTATTCCTACATAATTACATATGCATTTGCTGTTGCATCTTATGTGGAAGAGAAGGAACCATTGTGTTTTTCTGATGTTTTGAAAAGTCTTAATCGCTCTTTATGGTTACGTGTTATGAATGAGGAAATATCTTCTTTAAAAAAAAACAAAATCTGGATTTTTTAAAATTAAAGAGCCTGAGTCTGCTATTAAACCTCCAAGGTTCAAAGCCAGGCTGGTTGCAAAAGATTTTTCACTAGTTGAGAGCATTGATTTTAATGAAATATTTTCTCCCGTCGTTAAATACAAAACGATTAGGATTATTCTTGCTCTTGTTGCTTTTTATAATCTCAATCTTGAACAACTTGATGTTAAAACTGCTTTCTTGCATGGTGATCTCAAAAAGACTATATATATATATATATGCATCAACCAGTAAGTTTTGAGGTTAAAGGTAAAGAACACATGACGTGTCTTTTGAAAAAGTCCCTAAACGGACTTAAACAATCGCCCAGACAATAGTACAAGAGGTTTGATTCTTTTATGCTAAAAGTCGGATTCTCTAAAAGCAACTATAATAGTTGTCTTTATTTCTTTGGTAATAATGTTGATAGTGCTATTTATTTATTGCTTTATTTAGATGATATGTTAGTTGCTTGCAAACAAAGCTAAGATTGATGATATGAAATCTTTGCTAAAATCCGAATTCGATACGAAGGATTTTGGGGTTGCATCCAAGATTCCTGGAATGAATATTATTAGAGATAGGACTGATTGTTCACTTTTCTTATCTCAAAAGCCCTTTCTTCAGAAAAGTATCTCCAAATTTTCAATTCATTTGTGTAAGCCTGTTATAACCCCACTTGCGAGCCATTTGAAACTTTCTGACAAATGCTATCCTAAAATCGATAGTGAGAAAAGAGATATGGCAGATATCCCTTACAGAATGGCCTAGGCTTGGTTATGTACTCAATGATATCTACCCGACCAGACATTGCTTTTTCTGTAAGCCTTCTCAGCAGATTCATGTCTAATCTTGGGAGAGATCACTGGCCTGCTCTCAAGTGGTTGCTGTGTTACCTTAACGGAACTTTAGATAGAGGCTTACACTATTATAATTGGTCTGATGTCTTTTAACTAATTGGTTTTGTTGATTCTGATTTTGCAGGTGATAAAGATCGTAGAAAATCTAACTCATCCTACTTCTTTACCCTAGTTGGTAATTGCATCTTGTGAAAATCTCAACTACAACCAGTAGTTGCCTTATCAACTACCGAGGCTGAATATATCGCAGCTACGGAAGCCATCAAAGAAGCCACTTGGCTTCAAGGGTTATTGAATGAATTACACATTTTACATTCAAAAGCTATTATTTATACTAATAGTCAGAGTTGTTCACATTTATGCAAAAATCCGGTCTATCATGAACGGACAAAGCACATAGATGTCAAATATTATTTTATTAGGAAAAAGTCTTTAGTGGTTTAGTTGACATAGATAAGATTAATACTGATAATAATCCTACAGACTTTGGTACTAAAATTGTGAACTCTGACAAATTTATATTTTACAGGGATTTCCTTCACTGGGACGCAGTTTGACTCTTATTAAGTCACTTGACGGTTGGAAAAATATTGTTTGAGGTGGAGATTGTAAGCTCTTGGGCCTATATCTTCCCAATATTTTTCTCATTTTTCTAGCCCATTTTCTTATCCCAATGATAACCCATGGTCGTCAACAGAAGATTACGTGATCTGTTTGAATTGGTCCGAGACCCGCCCGGGCTGCCTGTTGTGACTTGACCTATTTAATGTATTCTCCTCTTCAGTTTCCACAGATAGCCGACTCACTTCTTCTCTTTACTCCGTTATGTTTCTGACTCTTGGAGTGCTGTCTCTGTCTCTTCTTCTACTTCCCTTTTCTTCACCGTAGCTTGGCACGCAGCTGCTCCTCTCCGACCGTTGGTCTTTCTGTGACGCCGTCTTTGCTGCATGTGGCTATTTTCGGCGATCTTCCGATCATCAATGGTGAGTTTTCTTGAGAGTGAGCCGAAAGGGTGTGAGAGAGGGAGACACCCATGAATCTTGCTTTAGTGAGGCCTTTTGGACTGAGGGAACATTGATAAGTGCGAACGTGTGCCGCTGGCGCCTCGATGCAATTCATCATCGCTGCTCGGCGCTGCCTCGGTCTCGGTACAATTCACCCGCCGGGGGAACCAACTCGCGGCGATGAGTAAGTGGTTCTTCTTTGTGTTTTACTCCTTTATTTCTACTAACCGTTTTGTGCAAATTTTCGGTACTCAAAATTGATCATAACTGATTGGTCACAAGGAGGAAGAAGAAGATTTTCTTTTGTAATAGAGTTAGATTTTTATTCTTCCGCTATTTATTTTATTAATTTGTAATAGTAAATAGTCGTTGTAATAGTAAATAGGTCTTATAGAAAGGATGCGTGAATTTTGCATGAAACAATGTGTTGGAAAGGGATATTTGGAAAGATCAACCAAAACATGATGTGGAATTCATACTTACGAATGTCCTAAAGGAATTAAGAAGATTTATCGGTGCATAGATTGATAAAATCCCTAACCTGCTCGGTCTCTAGATGGGTGCTCATTTCAAGAAATGGAGCCACTATATGAAGAATAAATAGATTTTCTCATAAACAAAAGGAAAATAGATGGATTGAGAAAGCAAGTAGGAAACACCATTTAAATTGCAATAATGTTTCTAGAAATCATGCACACACCATCTTTGAATGCCCAATGAAGAAGGGGAAGATAAGATACTTGGTCAATAAATATAAAAGTGACTTCGTATGTGATTTAGGTCCCAGCTCCAAACATCCCAACATATTTCTTGGGAGTAGTGTTTTGTTCACTGAATGTCGAAAGACATTTTCTCCAACAGAACTGCTCACAAGGACTGAAGTGGATCAGTGGGATCAAGGGGGAAAAGGTCAGGATGTGCTTAAGCTATTACTTGGCATTGAACATCCTGTTGGAGTGTTTTCTTTTTGTAAGTATTTTGAGGAGCAAAGTGCTCAAAGTGGTTCCTTCCAACCCCCCCACCCCCACCCCATACCATAGAAAAAATTTTCTGTTCTTAGGATTTTATGGACCAGAAACCAAATATCCGGTCTCTGTTTGTTGTATTTCGTGAAACCAACATTTTATTTTTCGGATTACTTGGTTTTGATAAGCTAAAATGGACATGAATATAAGGCATTATTCACTGCAGACCTTTGTCATCACATTCGGGGATTTAGTGAGAACTTTGTCGTAGTAGTATTTGAAAGATGGATGTTAAGTCTATTATGAACCTTGCTTTAAATTGATTCACAACATTTTGCATACTCTGATATCTTCTTCTTTATTATTATTATTACTGTTTTCCTAGTTTATCAGTAGAAATCTCCAAGAGTCTGCTATCTAGTTTTGTTTTCTAGGAAGAAAAAGCCATTTCTGAAGGAGAACAAGTACTTGCGTTGTGAAACTGGATTGTTTTCACTTTGTTAAAGTAAAAAAGGAAGGAATGTCTCATATGGATGGGTATAGGAGAACTTATCTTAGACTGCTTTTTGTTGTTCACCTGGTTTTGGGTTGGGATTTACTTGATTCATGTAAATATTGGATATTGAGATTACCAACAATAGGTGCTATTGTGGTTTCGGGGTAAAAGAAAATTTCCATAGGAATATGAGTACCATAAATGAAACGGAAAGAAACCACTCTCCTAATTCTTCAATACATACTTTGTTCTAAATGATTAAATGTCATATTTTCTATCTAAAACCTCTTCACTTCTATTATTGAATTGAAGTGCATATCAAGATAACTGAATAAGCTATAAAACTTTTTGGCATTTCTTGCATGCGTCAGTTTACATATATATCCTAATCTATTAAGTATCATGAAAAATAGTTTTGCACTTGTTTCCTTTCAAATGCTTCTTCCATGTTGAGAGAAATCTCTACGCATTCAGAAGATGAATTTTACCTAGATAATTAGTTTAAGTTACCATTTTTGTACAATCAGTTCCCTGTCTGAATTTTCTGGTAGACTGCTGAGTTCTTTCCTCCACTTCCTCCCATCAGTCCTTAGATTGAATGCATATATACTCTCATCAATGTATGTCCCACGGATGAGGTTGTATGCCCTGTTTTTTAGTCTCTTAAATAAACGTGGCAAGCTTTATGATCTTTCTCACTTTTTATTTCTTTTATTTGAACATGTTGTACGGATCAGATCCGAGGTTCCTATTTACTATTACAATTTTTCTTACTTGCTATTATAAATCCGAAAAAAGAAATTAAAAAAAAAACAGAAAGACCTAGTCTATTACAGAAGAAGATTCTGCTTGTCTGAAAATTCTTCTTTTTCTCCAACTGGAACAGCTAGAGTGCGTCGGAGCCTTCACCGGCAATTTGAAAGAAAAAGGTTAGCAAAAAGGGAAAAGAAAAGCAACTCAGTGAGCTTACCTGATACCGGCTGACCGATCTACGTACCAGATGAGCAGCGGAGAAAAAGGGACGAGCTTGGCGAGATCTGTTTTTTCTGTGAGGGAAGATGGTGAGCTGCGACGTTGGCAACGATAGCCTCCGACCTTTTATCAATGAGCAGCAGCGAATGATGGCGAGCTGCAGTGATGGCGTTTGTTTCCTCACGTTTGGCAGAGTTTGAGAGAAGCCGCAACCAGCAGCAGTAGAAACTGCCACAGAAGGCCAACTGAAGGTCCTTGAGAAATGGAGGACCTCATAAAGGAAACACCACTTTCTCTGTCTTCTTCTCTTTCAGCTCTCTCTCCTCCTCAGCACAAACGGTGGCCGGACGCACGCAATCAGCTAAGTGCGACTCGCGACGCCAACATGATAGCTGCAAGGCAGCGAATAAGGAATCCTGAAGAGGAAGAAAGCAGAGGCTCGGGTGAAGAAGAGAATGGAAGAAGATGAAAGTAGAAGCTGGCTATTGTCCTATAATTAGGGCAACCCTAAGAGGAGATATATATATATATATATAGACTAGTCACCTTGGGAGGGCTGGGTTAAGCCGGCCCGCCCCGACATCTTGGCCTAAGAAATTCAGCCCAGTCTTCTTTTAGTGAGGCCCAGTCCATAACTCATCATAGGGAACAATTCGGCTGGAAGAATAAAAAATAAAATGTGTGAAAAATGGGCCTAAAATGGCCTACAAACTCCACATTGAACACATTTTCATTGACTTTCTAGCCAAGACAAACTCAAATGAGTCAACTTTCATCAATATGAAGGAGATCCCTGCACAAAGCAAACTTGTCAATTATAACAATTTTAGTACCAAAATCAGCAGGATTTTCTTTAGTACTACTTTTGTCTATATTAACTAAAATATTTGAAACATTTTCTCAATGAAATGATACTTAACATCCATGTTTTTAGTTCTTTCATTATAGACAAGATTTTTACACAAATAAAGACAACTTTGACTATCAGTAAAAATAGTTGCTTTAGAACGTAAAAGATGCAATTCAGATAAAAGCCCTTGAAGCCAAATAACTTCCTTAATTGCCTCTGTGGCAGTGATGCATAGTCGAAAGTGCGACTACAGACTATAGCTATGATTTCCATGAAATACAATTACTCGCAAGGGTAAAGAAATAAGATGTGGTAGACTTTCTACCATCTTTGTCACCTGCAAAGTCAGGATCCACATAACCAGCCAGTTCAAACTTTTCATTCTAGTTATGATAATGCAAACCATGATCAATCGTCCCATTAATGTACCTCAACAACCACTTGAGAGCAACCCAATGATTCCTACCTGGATTAGACCTGAAACAGCTCAAAAGGCTTATAGAATAAGCAATATCAGTTCGGGAGGAAATCATGGAATACATGACGGATCCTATGGCCATTCTATAAGGGATGTTGGCCATGTCTTTCTTCTCATTTTCAGTTTTGGGGCAGGCTTTTGAGGAAAGTTGAAAATGGCTCGCAAGAGGGGTACGAATTGCTTTGCACAAATGCATCAACATTTTGAAATAATTTTCTGCATGAAGGATTTTTGGGATTTAACAAAGAGCGGTCATCCCTATACCTATGTATGTCCACGCCGAGGATTTTACAAGCAGACCCAAAATCCTTCATATCAAACTTTGACTTCAACAAAGATTTCAAATTCACAATCTTACCTTTATTTTTGCACGCAATCAGCATATCATCAACATAAAGCAACAAATGAACAGCATTATCAACATCATCACCACAAAAATAAAGGCAACTATCATAATTGCTCTTAACAAAATCAGCTTTAAGTATAAAAGAACAAAACCTCTTATACCACTATGTAGGTGACTGCTTAAGCCCGTACAAGGACTTCTTCAAAAGACATGTCATATGTTCCTTACCTTTTACCTCAAAACCGGATGGTTGACGCATGTAAATGGTTTCTTCAAGTTCTCCATGCAAAAAGGTAGTCTTCACATCCAATTGTTCAAGCTCAAGGTTAAAGAAGGCAACAATAGCAAGCATGATCCTAATCGTTTTATATTTAACGATGGGAGAAAATATTTCATTAAAATCAATACCTTCAACTTGAGAAAAACCTTTTGCAACCAATCTAGCCTTAAACTGTGGAGGTTCATTAGCAGATTCAGGTTCTTTAATTTTAAAAATCCATTTACAGGCAATCAATTTTTGTTTTGGTGATCTTGGAACAAGAAGCCAAGTTTCATTCGTATGCAAAGAAGACATTTCGCCATTCATAGTATGCATCTGCAAAGAGCGATTAAGACTCTTTAAGACATTAGAAAAATACATAGGTTCTTTCTCCTCAATATAAGGTGCAGCAGTAAAAGCATAAGAAACAATATATGAATAACCATATATAACGGATTCTCTAGCCACTCTTCTAGCCCTAGCCCTAGACAACTGGTAGTCTCTAAGGGCTTGTGCTTGTGCCTTAGGATGATCCTCATCATCATCAGAATTTTCTAATTCAGGTACCTCGGTTTCAAGTACACTAGCCGGGATATCCAACTCTTCAATGGTTCGGGTTCATGTGTGTGCTCTAGTGAGAGTTCGGAGGTGTCCTCCACCTCCACAGGAATGTTCCAATCTGTGGGAATATTGGTAGAACTTATCGGGTCGGTTTTAGCCTTAAGACAAGGCATATCAAACTCATTGAAGACCACATCTGTACTCACAATTACCCTCACACTCGTCTCACCTTTGAGCAAAACTTTATAACCCTTCACTCCACTAGGGTAACCTATGAACACTTTCTTTTCAGTCCTAGGGTCTAACTTTCCTTCCTTTTGATGTGCAAACGCAGCACACCTAACCACTCTCAGGTTGGACAGGTTTGGTGGTTGACCGAATTACAACTCTATGGGAGTTTTGAAGTTTATGGCTGTTGAAGGATACCTATTGATAAGGTAAACTGTTGTACTTATAGCATCTCCCTAAAAGGGTTTAGGAACACCGGATGACACCATAAGATAGCTAACTTTCTCCATAATGATTCGGTTCATCCTCTCAGCAACACCATTTTGCTTAGGGTTATGCCTAACAGTTTTATGATGCAGAATACCATGCAAAGCATACAAATCATTAAATTTTTTGTTACAAAACTCCAAACTGTTATCTGTCCTAATAGTCTTTATTTTATTTCCAATTTGATTTTCGGCAAAGTGTTTCCACTCATATTAAACTTTTCAAAAGTTTGGTCTTTAGTTTCAAAAGACACACACAAACATGTCGAGAATAATCATCAACAACAGAAAGGAAATAAACATTGCCACCATAAGTGGGTACCTTTTTTGGACCCCATTAATCATGGTGCACATAATCAAGAACACGGTGGACTTGTGTGTGCCAGTGAAAAAACTGAGTTTATTTTGTTTGCCAAGAACACAATGATCACAAAAATCTAAATAATCAATTTTGTCACCATTAAAAAGATTTTGTTTCTGCAAAATATACAAACCCTTTTCACTAATGTGGCCAATTGACGATTCCACAACATGGTCCTTTCAGGGGCAGTTTTTGAAATCAATATTGATGATTCACAAATAGTTTTTCCAAGCAAAGTGTAAGCCATCTTTCTTAAAACATTTAAGCATGACTACCGATCCTTTGCAAATTCGTAAAATCTCATTTTCAGATTTGTAAGAATAATCGTTTGTATCAAAAACACAAAAGGAGATTAGATTCCGACGAAGGTCGGGCATATATCTCACTTTGGTAAATTTTCTAATCACGTCATCATGCATTTTATGAAAACATTTCCAATGCCCTTGGTGTCAAAAACTTCGTTGCTTTCCATAAAAATTTTTTCATGATGAAGGGTTTTAAATCAGAAAACCAATGTTTATTTGGAGTCATGTGAAAAGTACAACCAGAATCAAGAATCTACTCATTAGAAACTTTAGAGAAGATGGGGAAGGAAACACACACAAAATATCAGAATACATAGAATTATGATCTGATTCAAAATTGTGGGTTTTGTCAGTTTTATCACTCCCCTTACCTCGTTTACATTTTTCTTCTTCTTTGATCTTTTTAAAACACTTATTTTTCAAATGACCTTCTTTGCCGCAGTAAAAACATTTCACTTTGTTCTTATCTCAAGATTTGGACCTTCTTTTACTTTTAGAACGGTGACTAAAAGATTCACTCCAGTCAACCCTTCCTCGCACATAAAAGTTCTTTTTGTTTGATTTGTTTTCTTTTTCAAATCCAAATCTTTTGATTTCAAAGCGTTTTTTACCTCAGAAAGAGTCAAATCATCTATGCCATACTTGATAGCAGATTTAACATCATTGAAAATCTTCTCACCAACATTTTGAAGTTCTAAAACGATTTTGTTCAAATCATCAATTTTTTAGAAATAGATTTTGACCCGCTCATTTTAAAACTAAAAAGTTGTTCCTTCAAATAAATTTTGTTTGACAAGGACTTTCCCAAATAAAGTTTTTCTACTTTTGTTCAGAATTTAAAAGTATTGTCATTCTCATCTATTTCTCTTAAAATGTTATTGGTCAAATGTAAAGTGAGACAGTTATATGCATCACAAAATTTTTCAGCAATTTCTCCTTCCAAGATTCCGGATACTTATCAGGGCTACAAATAACGGGTGCAATTTTACTTTTTACTAAAACAACTTTCATTTTATGCACCACATTATAAAATCAGATTTGTCATCAAACTTGTCCATTTTAATTTTTGGAGCGGACATGTTGTATAAAGGCAAATAAGAGTAATCAGAGGAGCAAAAAATAAAAGATAAAAAGTTTGTCACAAAAAAAGCCTATATATTTTTCAAAAAATAATACAGCCAAAAACAGGTAATATGCAGATAGAGAAAAATAAATCTCACAGCAGATCAACAAATAGTACAGGCTGAGCAACAGCCACAAACAAATAACCAACAGAGAATAAACACAGGCTGAGCAATAGTCCCCCAAACTGACAAAGGCGGATCTCAACAGTCAAGGACAAAAAAAATTTGCAATCAACGAGAAAAACACAAAGACACAGATACTTAGAGTCTCAATAGGACTGAAGCTAGGCTTGGTTTTTGATTTTTTGTTCAAAAAAAACAGGAATCACAAAAAAGAAAAATATTTAGATCCGTGACTAAAGATACCAACAACAACCCAATAATGACAATATATATCATGAGAAAAAGATAAAAACTTTAAAACATAAAGAAAGTCAAAGACTACCCTGAGCCAGATCCACGGACTCCTTGAATCTGGAATGCTGAAACTGAGATATTTCAAGAAACTGGAGCTGACCTAGAGCTCCCGAGCAGCAACTACCGACAGATCACCGAAAAAGTGATTGTCGTACAGATCTGAAGATTTGAGGTCCCTATTTACTATTACAACTTTCTCTATTTACTATTACAGATCCGGAAGAGGAAAAAAAAAAAAGAAAGACCTAGTCTATTACAGAAGAGATCTTTTTCTGCTTGTCCGAAATTTCTTCTTATTCTCCGGCTGGAGCAGTTGGAGTGCGCCGGAGCCTTCCCCGGCAATCTGCAAGGAAAAGGTTAGCAAAAAGAGAAAAGAAAAGCAGCTCAATGAGCTTTTCTAAAACCGATCGATCGATTTGGGAACCGAACGATCAGCGGAGAAAACAGACGAGTTTGGCGAGATTCGTTTTTCTGTGAGGGAAGATGGTGAGCTGCAGCGATGGCGACGACGGTCTCCGAGCTTCAGTCGACGAGCAGCAGCGAATAATGGCAAGCTGCAGCAATGGCGACGACGGCCTCCGAGCTTCAGTCAACGAGCAACAGCGAATAATGGCGAGCTGCAGCAATGGCGACCTGCTTTGGTGGGGGGGTTGAAAGAAGCCGAAATCTGCAGCAATGGAAATGGCCACAGAAGGTCGATCTGAATGTCCCTAAAAAATGGAGGACCTCACAAAGGAAACACCACACTCTCTCCCTCTCTCTCTCTCTCTCTCTCTCTCTCTCTCTCTCTCATTTTTCAGCTCTCTCTCCTCCTCAGCACAAACAGTGGATGGACGCACAGTCAGCTGAGTGTGACTCGCGGCGCCGGCGTGACAGCTGCAAGGCAGCAAATGAGGAATCCTGGAGAGGAGGAAAGCCGAGGCTCGGCTGAAGAAGAGAATGGAAGAAGATAAAAATAGAAGGTGGCTACTGTCCTAAAATTAGGGCAGCCCTAAGAGAAAAGATATATATCTATATATATATATATATAGACCAGTCACCTTAGGTAAGCCGAACTGAACCAGCCCGTCCGGCATCTTGGCCCAAGAAATTAAGCCCATTATTCTTTTAGTGAGGTTCAGTCCATAACTTAGCATAGGAACCACTCTGGCTGAAAATAAAGAATAAAATGTGTGAAAAATGGACCTAAAATGACCTAAGAACAAATAGCCTATATAGTACCAAAAGTTTAGGCCTCAAAACTTTCAATTAACAGTTACCTAGAACTTCGCATTATGCATTTATACTTGCCTAAAATTTGGACATGGATTTGGTCTGGTATTAAAAAATGGTTGACGAACAGATGGGCATTAGCACAATGGATTTATCAGTATCAGGTCTTGGGGGTTGTCCATATGCCAAAGGTGCTTGTGGGAATGTCGCTACTGAGGATGTTGTTTATATGCTCAATGGATAAGGTATCAAGACAAATGTTGATATTCGAAAAGTCATGTTGCTGGGGACTTCATCTGCATCGTTCTTCTGGTTCAAAGTAAAGGTCACACAACTCACACCTCCAAGCTTTAAGGTACTTCTGATGCCTTGAATAGAATGATGTGTTATTTATTGGCTGAAACACATGCTAGGAAAAACTTATATCTAGCCAATGAAGTAGCGTTCAGCATATGTTGCCAATCTGGGTCGCTTCCTCTAACTGTTCCAGTTTTGGTTCAAGCTGTTAGGATAACTTTGGGGGACTTCATAACATGTTCAGTGCATTTGTGTCCATTGTTTGAAAGCAACAAAAACCATAAGGGGCTGTTTGGTTCAGGATTTTTGTATGGAAAAGAAAATACTTTTTTTTCAAAAACTTTTTCTTCAATTTGGTAATGAGAGAAAACAGTGCTGAAAATTAAATGAGGAAAATTGTAAATAAAAGTTACTTTTTAAATGTGGTAAGGAAAATGAAAAGGAAAATGTGAAACATATTTTGATATTTTTATATTTACTCTCTAAAATTCATCTTCACTTTCTCTTTAAAATTTATATTCATTTTCTTTTTTTTAAATTCGCAACACTTTATCTCTCTAAAATTTACCACAATTTCTCTCTTTAAAATTCACGCTCACTTTCTTTTTTTAAAATTTAAGACATTTTCTCTCTCTAAAATGCACACTCACTTTCTCTCTCTAGAGTTCACGACACTTTATTTCTCTAAAATCTACACTTATTTTCTCTCTCTAAAATTTACACTCTTACAAAAATTCACGACACTTTTTCTTTCTAAAATTAATATTGTAAAACACTAATAATGTTTTTAATAATATTAGAAATAATTCTAAATTATATATCTTTTGTAGTGTTATCTTTCTTTTTAATTTTTCTTTTTCCATTTGCATCTTGAAATGTACAAACCAAATTAGAGAATTCTATTTGCTTAGTATTTTCCTTACCTAATCAAACAATATATGAATATTAATTTTCTTAGAATTTTATTTCCTTCTCTCTTTTCCTTTTTCTTACCAAAATCCTTGAAACAAACAGGGCCAAAAAGACTCTTGAAAATGACAAGAAAAGGAAGTTAATACCAAGCGGTTTTTTTTTTTTTTGGAAAAAGGGTATAGTTATTCTGCCTCGTTTGTTGGCTGAGAAGTGGTCTTAGATTCTGTAAATTGTTTGTCTGGAAGAAAGTTCCATAACATTGTATAGTTCTTGCTTTTGACTTTAATATCTTATCCTATCATTTTAGAGATTATGTGATAACAATCAAGGGCATACTCCTTTGAGATATTGTTGTAAATCTATATGTACTGCCAAGTTGTTTAATTTGCATGTTTTGACCACCTTTCTGATATAGTTATTAATTTTTTCTATTTATTACCTGAGGTTTCAAGTATATCTATCACGTTTAATATGACACATTGAAGTAATGTAAGCCACAGTAAATTGGAATGGAAAAATTTATGAAGTTGTTGAAGTATTGGTATTGAAGTAATATCAATCATCATCCACAGAATCTTCTTCTGTTTATCGTCACATATCAAGGGGAAAAGCACATGGTGTTCAAATGGGGTGCCCTATAACTGAAGGCCCTGGCATTAGTTATTGCAGTGCATACCACAAATTGGAAAACTATAGAAGCTAGAGACACTATATACTTGCTCTTACTTTGTGATAATAATTTGTAGCCTCCTAAATATATTATCAGAAACATTTCTTTGGCTGGGAGTTGCTAGGTTTTTCCAGAATTTTGCACGATAGTTGCTTCTTGTTGTTTCGTGGACCGTCCCTTAGCATATCTATCTTAAATTGATGAATAGTATTTTTTAACTCATTTTTTACTTTCTTAGTTGTTTAATAAGACACGCTCTTATATCTATCTTATATTTGCAGCACATACGTGTGGATTTCTGGTTTACTGATTGAAGTTGCACAAGAACTTACTGGAGTGCACGTGCAGGATGGTAGATCTTGTTTCTTTGCGAGAGTGCACATGCAGCATGGTAATCTTGTTTCTTTATAGGAGTGAACTGCTGTTAAAAGTTTCGTTCAAATAATGTACAGGAAGCAAATTAATGTTGAAATTTATGAATAAAGATATATGTGCGAGGCAATAGTTATAGAAGGGGTTAAGTATACTGTGGTGTAGCCTCCTGCAACATAAGGATGAGAGCACGCTGTTTTTTGGTTTTTTAAATTCCGGAAAGTTTTGGTGGCTGTAGTTGTATTAAAATTTCTGTTTATTCTTAATAATCTGTGCCAAGTGTCAAAATATAAGAGTATGATAACATAGCTTATGGCTAGAGTCCGGAGGACTTCTCTGGATACTGGCGTGAAGGACAATAATCATTTCAGTTTCACTGACTTGCTTTACGTTCATATATTGGAGCAGTACCCTGTTTCTGTTTTCTTAACCAATCTGGTGATCCTGTCTGATTCAATGCTCTATTCATGTGTCCAGGAACTTCTATATTTGATATTTATTGCCTAGTATTACAAGGAAGAAATCTATCCTATATATCTCTTGCTTTAGTGTATCTCTCATGGAGACTAAAATAAAAAATTTGTAACTTTTGAGGCTTTATAGGGAAGCTAAAGCAGATAGAACTTGAACTAGTGATTATATTAGACATACTTTTCGTTTGCTCAAATTTATTTTAAACTCTGGAAAGTATTGTTTTTGCCATCTTGATCCTTCTCAAGTGTACAGATATTTGTGGTGGCAACAAGGACAAGAATTGGTTGGTGGTAAGAGGATGGAAATTGATGACTCTGTACAAGTTCAAGAGTGCTTGCATATTAATTCAGGCATTTTAGTTGCTTCTCTCCAGTTTCATGAAGAATGCAAAACCAATGCATGAGACCTCAGAAAATGCAAGAGAATGAAAAGGAAACATTCTTCAGTTGGTTAGGCTGGAGATCTTTTGTATTGAGGAATTTGTTGTTACTGCAGCATATGTTTATTGGGAATTGAACTTCTAGTTTGCAGCGCTTGGACTATTATTTATTTTTTATTTTTGAAGCAATGCGCTTGGACTACTTGTTCTCCGTTGTAGAACAATATAACTGTGGCTTTGAGGGAGTTTGCGATTCAGGGCTTGTTAAGGATTATCGTGCATAACCTTAAAGTTTTGTGGTTGTTTTCTACTCGGATGAAATTTTTATCTACAGGGGGCATCGCATGTTTGTGGCCCTGTATAATGCAATAGGAGATGGTAAACTTGTTTTGCATTGGATTAAGAAATGAAAAAAGCCTTTTTTTTTTTTGACCTTATAGCTTCTTTTACCAAAAAAAACTACACCCCTATCTTTCAAAATTGAACCTCTATTTGTTTTGAATAAGAAGGTGGACATGTTTAGGATAAAGTGAACATTTAATTCCAAATGATATTGAGTACATTTTTATCCTTCCTTCCATACATCTTGTGCGGTTGGAGAGCAAAGGGGAGGTTTTTTTCTTGAAAAAGTCTATTTTTTTAACAGGTTACTAAAGTGGTCCAAAATTTTTTTTTATGCCTGATTTGGCGATAACGTACCATAGTTGTGCATTAATATCTTTTTTTCTTTTTTTCTTTTTTAAAAAAAGTCTTAATGTCCTAGGTGGCAGATGTGCTTTATCTGCCACATCATTTTTTAAAAAGTCTTATAACAGGATTTGAACCCTTGATCTCATAAAAAATAATATAAAATACTTACCAATAAACCACCATTGGATCTTATTTAATAAGTGCATGGGATTTTATTTAATAATAACTTACTTATTTACGTATTCCAATATTTAACAACTTCAATCATTTGAATTTTTAATTAGAACAAAAAGAAGACTGCTCCTCTATTTAATTTTTCAAATTGGTGGCGTAATTTTTTAGTTAACAAGAGAGAAAATATTAGAAAATTACAAAAACGTAAATTAAAAGGAAAATAGGAGGTTTTTGTGGAAACGGTCGGTGGAAAACTGTTAGAACTATTTTCAACACGTAGGTCTCGAAAAAATACCCGAAATGCCCACAAGAATCGCCTCAATCGGACGTCTGAACGCAAAGTGTTGCCCCGTCAAAGTTTTCGACTATACGAAATGATTTTTTTGCCCCGAAACGCGTTCGGATCACTTTTTCGACGATGCCGTTGCGTTCCTCTTTACGAGAATCATCAAAACGAGTGGTCATACGCGTGAAACGGACATTCGATCGCAGAATTATTCATGTTTAAAGTTTTCCAAATATCTACAAAAATTATTTCTTCCTAATCAACATAAACAACATAATGCACAACCAGTGTGCGTTATAATCAAGATAACGCACAATGGTTTTGCGTTATCATCCACCTCAGCACCTAACGCGGATTAAGCCCGTGATTAGCTATAACGCACAACCATTGTGTTATCTCATTTGATAACGCACAATGATTGTGCGTTATTGCATCTTCAGAATTTAAAAAAATTGGGCCTATTTAGTACCTATTTTTTTAAAATGGGCCCAATAAAAAAACAGAAAAAGAAAAAAGGAGGGAGTGTGAACCAAGTGGTAAATGGGAAAATTATGTTGTTTGGTTGGAATATGCATTGTGGATGAAATGTAAATGTAAAGGTGAATTCTTCAAGTATATATATATTTTTTTGTAACAGTCACAATCGTTTAATACATTTTTTTAATATATTTCTCTATTAAAATCTCAACCTTTTTTTATTTTTATTTCTGATCCAAATGAACTCTAAATCTTATTGTGAGTACATTATGCATCCGTCAATTTCAAAAGACTCTCTCCTAATGCCTTTCAAAGCATTAGAATCGTCTGGTACTCTTCTAATGCTCTTTAATAAAAAATATAAAAGTTTAAAATTAAAATCTTATCTACTTCAGAAGTAAATCAGGTACATTTTTTTCTCTCTCCCCTTCTTCCTCTTTGCTTCCTGCCTTCAATAAAAATAAAATTCAATGAAAAATTAATAATTGTTTGACAAATCCGTTATAAATGCCCAGAAACCATATTCACTTTTATATTTTAGTTAATTTTCTTTTATGTGTTTGTATCCACAAATTATTTTTACGCCACTAGAAATGTTAAATCTCATTTCCCATAGTGTGGAATTCACTAAACTGACTTGTATAAATTATATATATCTATGTACTATATTCGTGTAAATGGGTAAAATACCTTTGGAGACGAGAAAACATTGGCAATTTTCATTATATAAACTGGCGAATGTCTTTTAAGTGAGAATATTTTACATTTATAGTAAAATAAAAATAGTTAATAAAAGTAAAAAATATAAAATAAAGATTTATAAACAATATGAAAAAAGTGAAAATAACTTTTTGACATTTATAGCTATTTTCTCGTACTTGTTTAAAGTAGTGTTTGGCTTTCTCCAAAACTGACCAGACCAAAGTCGAGATTTGACCAGAAGAGTAATTTGGAAAATTTTATCACAGTACCTTCTATAATTTTACCAAGGGATAGCACTCTTTCCTCTTCAGCCAAGACACAGACGTTCTTTAATACCTTGTCTAGGATAGGACAAAGTGCAAAAGGTTAGGTATTAATAAATATAATACAATATTTTTAATATATGTAACAATTTTAACCTTTATGATCCACTTCTCATTTTCTGAATCAAATTCTCTCCGAATAAAATATTTATCTTCAAATATATCCGATTTGGCTTTATATTTGAACAATTTAACGTAAATTGTTATTCTACAATTAATTTCACACAAGTTTCATAAAAAAAGTTCACAAAAAATTATTTTTGGACTTTAAAATAATTTTACCGGCGGCCACTGTATCTTCAAGAATGCAAACTATCACAACGACTAGGTGCATATTTGAGTAACCCACGTTTGTGTCTCGGGTCAATGCTTAGGCTCCACTCGCAAGGGTGCAGCCCATTCCTCACATAAATAAGACATACTATATATATAAATAAAATATATTAAATATGATAGTCAAATTTAAAGATCGTTTCGAACAGTAACCGTTTGATTATATAATAGATTATGTAACTGACGTTAATTCTTTTAGAGTTTAGTATTTACTAAGATCGACCAATACAGAAATCGATAAATTTTGATGAAAGAGTTTTACCAATGAAAGAAATCCATACCGAGATCTTTTGACAAAAGAATTAAGAGCGCTATTTCTCCCTCCCCTTAATGAATATTCAATTTCTATCTCATTATTCAATATCAAATTCTTGGCAGTAAAATAGTATTTTCCTTTGAGGGATCATCTGGTTAACATATTGTAAATATTAAAAAAATTTTGTATTTCTACTCCATACCTTAGCAACGGTTTAGTTGAAAATTAAGAATTTTGGGAAAGGGAAATTTATCAGGGGAAAGTCTCTAAAAAGCGATACGAAATGTAGTATTTCATTATCTTTGTATTGTAATTAAATTTTTATGTTTAATATGTTTTGGAATTCACGTAACTTCATTTGGATTTTTCTTTTTTTTTTTTTTAGTTATTTATGTACTCTCATATAGATTTTGTTGTTTAAATAATTAGATGTAATTTGTGACAGATTTTTTGAATTTAGAATTAAATTTTGGTTTTAAAAATAAAAAATAAAAAAATTTTAATTTTCTAACTGGTAACTAATTCGATAATCGGTTATCTAATACTGAATGATTTTGGTATTGGTAACAAGAAAAGTTACCTATTAATAAATGGTGTGAAATTGGTAATCGATAGAATAAACGGTAATAGTAACGGTAACTGTTAATTGGTCGGTTACCATACCGCAATAATTTCTAGTCAAATCTTAAAAAATCTAAAAACCTAATAAAAATTTTTGAACTCTAAAAAAAGTTATATCTTAAATTGAAAAGTTAATATATATTAACATATGCTTTAGGGCACGTGTTAGACAATATATACATATATATGTGTGTGTATATGTATATATATGTATATATACGCATATATATATACATACATACAAAACATACATATATATGTATATATATGTATATGTATGTGAATATATATACATATATATATATATCTACAAGAAAAAGTGCCTTTACCAACTGATAATGCACTCAGTAATTGGTTGCAAATTTTAAATTACCTATCAATAAAACTTGGTCGGGTATTTGTTGGTCAGGAAAGAAATGTGAGCAAAATATCGTTGGTCGGAAAACTTTATCGACCGATTTTTTAGATTTATCGACCAAAATTATTGGTTAGTAACTTTTTTTTTTAATTTAAATAAATTCAAATTTCTAAGATATTACCGATCTTTGTTTCATGTTTATCGTCTGACAGTCGGTCGGTAATTTTTTAACTTTCTGATCGAATTTTGACCAATTTTTTCGATTGGTAATTTTTTTATTAAAATATTAAAAATAATTTTTTTACCGATCGATTCCTCCAATCGGTTACCGACCGGTGAATCTTTTGAAATTAATTTAAAAATATTAAAGAGAGAATATTACTGACCGGATTCAGTTAGGAAAGTTTAAAAAAAAAATTCTTTTAAATTTCTAATAATCCCCCTGCAATTTACAAAAGTTCCAAACCAACATCATTCAAACAAAAATCATACTAAAATATTAACAATTTACAAAAGCCCCAAAGTCATCAATTATGACATACTAACATCATAATTCAACATCCATACTAAAGAATTAAACATCTAAAGTACGCAAAACATAGAAAGTATGGAATGTATAAAATATAAAATATCTATAACTACGATGGGGGTGCCAGGTGAGGGGGGATCGCTCAAATGAGGATCACGAAATGTAGCATCAGAAGGGCAACCTCCATCGGGAGAAATGGAAAGAGGCTCGGAACTGGTGTCCTAGTCTCTGCAGCCATGTGTTCTACATTTGCCTTTAGTTCTAAGAATTTGACCTACAAAAAAGAGAATAAGTTATTATTAAATAATTTCAGTATTTAAGCATACAATTTAATAATAACATTAACATACTTAAAACTCGTTCGAACAGAAGTTGATCCACTTCCCTTTATTTCCCCCTTTCTTTGCTGAAGGAGGAGGATGGACAAATCAAATTATTTGAAATTGTCGCCCATATTTTCCTTCTGCAAAATAAAGGAAACAAACTAATATCAACTTAACATTTTAAAAGACTTGACTTATAAAAATAACTAATATGAATTTAACATTTTATAAGACTTATAAGAAACTAATTTCATTTTAAGAAACATACATCATTTCATAATTTAAAGCCAAATAAGACTTATAAGAAACAAACATCATTACATAATTTAACACCAATAAGACTTTTAAGAAATGAACATCATTTCATAAGATGTTTAAAAAACGAACATCATGTCATAACGAGAAAAAACAAACAAATTTCATAACTTATAACCAATGGGTATAAGACTTATAAGAAACCAATATCGTTTTAAGAAACAAATGTCATTTCATAATTTAACACCAAACAAGACTTATAAGAAACGAACATCATTACATAATTTAACACAAAATAAAACTTTTAAGAAATGAACATCATTCCATAAGATGTATAAAAAACGAACATCATGTCCTAACGAGAAAAAACAAACATGATTTCATAGGACTTATAAACAACGAGCATAAGACTTATAATAAAACAATATCATTTTAAGAAATGAACATCATTTCATAATTTAACAGAAGATAGAACTTATAAGAAACGAACATCACTACATAATTTAATACCAAATAAGACTTATATGAAACGAACATCATTTCATAAGATGTATAAAAAACGAACATCATGTTATAACGAGAAAAAAATGATTTCATTAGACTTAGAAATAATGAGCATAAGACTTATAAGAAACCAACAACATTGAAGAAGCAATACTTATAACATACTTAGCCACTCAATAAATGAAAATAAACTTCCAGTGTGTATATCGGGGCACTGGCCACCATGCCCCTCAACCCGATTCCTCTGAGCTATCTCTTGCTTCTTCTTATACTTAGGGTCATTCCACTGCCTTAGAAGATGAGTATAAAATCGTTCCGTCATCCAATCATGTCTCTTACTGTCTCGACGAATTTCATACATGTTGTCCTTATAACACTTGGATGCTCGTGTATCAAATGCATTGCGTATTTGTGTATGATGTATTGGATCCCACCAAATTTTTTTTCGCAATTACAAGTCACGTATATACACATGCATATACATACATATATGTACACACACTATATGTATATATATACACTATATATATACTATAAGAAAAAGATAGAATTGCGACGGAGCTTGGAAATAATTTAGACTGAATTGTTTAATAAAACACTTCTATTTTTTTTTAGTAACTTAGAAATGACTCAAGAAATAGAAGTACAAACATTTCTATTTTTCGTTTTAAGTAACTTCTCAATGAATTAAAAATAGAAGTACAAATGTTCTATTATTTGTTTTTAGTAACTCGGAAATGAATCAAGAAATAGAAGTACAAAACACTTTTATTATTTTCTTTTAGTAGCTTGTAAATCAATTAAGAAATAGAAGTGTAAAATTTATACTATTTGCTTTTGATTACTTGGAAATGAAGATAGAATAGAAGTACAAACACTTCTATTTTTTGTTTTTCATAAATTAGAAATTAAAAAATAATAGAAGTACAAATGCTTCTATTTTTCGCTTTTGATAACTTAGAATAACTTGTAGAGAAGAAATAATAATAATAATAATAGTAATAATAATAATAAGAGAAATTAGCTAAAAACAACCATGAACTATTTTAACTTTTCTGTTAATGACCATAAACTTTTATTTTATTTTTTTCTAACAATGAACTATGTTATATCTTTTATTTACAACCATGAACTTTTATTTTTCTTTTTCTAACCATGGAGGATTTTTGTTCTTCTAAAAATAGCCATGAACTATTTTTCACCTCTCAAATATACCCATGAATTGATTGCTATATTTGAGAGGTGAAAATAATTCATGATTAAAAAAGATAAAATAAAAGTTCATGGCTATTTTCAGAAGAACAAAGATAACTTTTGATTAGAAAAAGATAAAATAAAGTTAATGGTCATAAATAAAAAAATTAAAATAATTCATAGTTATTTTTATCTAATTTTTCTAATAATAATAGTAATAATAATAATCATTATCATCATCATCATCTAAGCAAGAAAAGAAGAATCATTTTCCCTTTTTGCTTTATTTTTTGGGTGACAGATTGAATTCTACGAATTTTATTAAGACATATAGATGAATCCTAGAGGTAAATCACCACAAATCCTTTGATACATTCTGTAAGTATACATTGTTTAGTTGCTTACCCTCTACTCGGGTTGACGTTGTTTTTAGTTTTATTCAAATTTTCACTTAGGATCCCACTTCTCCATCTCACAAAAAATTTAACTTTCATAAATTTTAAAAGAAAAAATTACACCTCACTCAGTAAAAGCAGCAATCCAAATAAAAAAAATTTAACTTTCACAAATTTAAAAAAAAAAAAATTACACCTCACTCAGTAAAAACAGCAATCCAAGTAGGTGTACTAGATAAATAATTACTTTACATAAAGCAATGTGATTATTCAAAAGTTATTAATTTTTGGTAATTAATCTAATCCTAATATTACATGTGAAGTGACTTCACCACTTCATTGCTATATACATAATATAATATATTATGAGATGTATTAGAAGGCAATAAATATATTTTCTCATGCTTATTAAATTTTTTATATTCTTTTGGAGATAAATTTTTTTTTTTTTGGCAAGTTGGAGAAAGTTTGGGTGGACAAGAAAGAGGACTACACTGAAGGCTCAACAAATTGATTGATTCGGAAGACATACAGTTTGCAAAAACTGTGAAGATCTCTGATCATATGAACCAAAAGAAAAATAAAGAGAGAGAAAGCCAATGAATGAATTTTCTAACAACAAAAACAGCAGAAAGAAAGGTATAGTTCATGAATTCATCAAATAAATGCTACTACTATAACTTATTCATTAATTGGTTTTTTTCTTTATTGGGCCAATTTTTAAAAAATGGGTACTAAATAGGTGCAAATTTTTTTTTAAATCTAAAATGGTTGTGCGTTATAGCTAATCATAAGCTTAATCCGCGTTAAGTGGTGAGGTGGATGATAACGCACATTATCATGTTTATGTTGATTAGGAAGAAATAATTTTTGTAGGTATTTGGAAAACTTTAAATATGAATAACTCTACGATCGGATGTCTGTTTCACGCGTATGACCACTAGTTTTGATGGTTCTCGTAAAGAGGAACGCAACGACATCGTCGAAAAAGTGATCCGGACGGTTTTCGGGGCAAAAAATCGTTCCGTACAGTCGAAAACTTTGACGGGGCATAACTTTGCGCTCGGACGTCCGATTGAGGCGATTCTTGTGGGTATTTCGGGTATTTTTTCGAGACCTACGTGTTGGAAACAGTTCTAATAGTTTCCCACGACCGTTTCCACAAAAACCTCCTATTTTCCTTTTAATTTACGTTTTTGTAATTTTCTAATACTTTCTCTCTTGTTAACTAAAAATTTACGCCGCCAATTTGAAAATTAAACAGATGAGCAGTCTTCTTTTTGCTCTAATTAAAAATTCAAATGATTGAAGTTGTTAAATATTAGAATACGTAAGTAAGTAAGTTATTATTAAATAAAATCCCATGCCCTTATTAAATAAGATTCGATGGTGGTTTATTGGTAAGTCTTCTATGTAATTATGAGATCAACGGTTCAAATCTTGTTACAAGATTTATTTAAAAAAAAAATTACAAGACTTTAAAAAAAAAAAATTTGACGTGACAGATAAAGCATTCATTGTGTGTTATCTGCCATCTAGGACATGATTAGTGATAACGCACATTGTGCGTTATCCTAATTAATAACGCACAAGCGTTATGCGTTATGGTCAAATCAGGCATAAAAAAAAATTTTGGGCCACTTTAGTTGCCTGTTAAAAAAAAATGAGATTTTTCAGATCCTGATTTTTTTCCATTTTATATAAATCTCTTCCTGTCATCCTACCCTCAATTATTGTTTCAATCATTCTTTTCTATATATGATCTCAGAAAAATAAAACTAAAAAATTATGCATATTATATAATTCATCTCTTGTAATTTTTTTGGATTTTTTGATGTATCGGTAAACTTCTATTTTTTTTAACATATTTGCAAAACATCTGAGTTCATATATTATTGAAAATTGTTCAAGTATAATAAGTAGGGAACTAGATATATTTAGAGAAAGAGAGAGAAATATAATTGAAAATACTAGCAAGAAGCGTTCCCGACGATTAAAGACAAATCTTTTGGTCAACCCCATATTTCAAACGCTCTTCTATTACTTCTGAAAAATTCCTTTGTAGAGAATCTTTACCTAATAGAAAAGAAATACAAAATAGAGAAAAGCCAAATTAAAACAAGATATTATTATACACGATTTTTTTCTTGAAACTATGATAAACAGAACATATTAAACTAACTTGAAGAGAAAAAAAATTCAGATAAAAGGTGTAAAACTCTGGCTACTCCTGTTGGTCGAGCATCGGGGGCAGCTCCGGGCAGTTAAGCAGTGGCAATAGTCCTGGGATGGAGAGAAGAGACTGAAAAATCACTGTCAAGAGGAGACTATTCGCAGCGTAGGGAAGAGGAGAGGCGAGAAGAGAGAAAGCAGGAGGGAAGAGTGATTTGAAGGGAGGAGAAGAGAGGGAGAGAAAAAGGGATGCATGAAGAGGGTTGGAGGAAGAAGAGAAAGAAAATAGTGAAATGGAAGGGGCGACCAATGGGTAAAATTTAGGGTTTAAATTCACGACTGGATAATTGTAGCTGCACATTGCTCGCTATCTTAAAGAAATTTATGACTAGGTTTGTGTGCATCGCGAATCGGTTGCGATCTTCAAAAATTTTGCAACCGATTTGATTTCCGGTTGCGAGATTAGTCGCGAAAGCTTCGTCTCTAAAACACGGTCGCTATTCGACCAGTAAATTAGCGACGAGATATTTTGGTCGCAAAAAGTGGTCCCATTTCATGTTTTTCTAGTAGTTATATATACACATAAATATACATATATATATTGATATATATAACTTTACACTAGAAAATAAATTTTAATTGATGAATATTTTATGTTAATTCTAGAGAAAATTGGTTTTAGAATGAATAAATAACTCCTTTTATACTTATTTGGATTTTTGGGGTTGAAATTAAAAGAAAGAAGAAGTTAGATAAGGAAATTAGAAGAAAAAGAAATTGAAAGATCAATTCAGAAGACAAGAAGAAGTTGGAGGGTTAAATTGAAAATTTGGAAAAGAAGGACCAAATAGATTCGGCGTCGGAAGCGAGAAAAGCAGCGCATATTTTCATCGTCAGAAATCCAGCACCGAGTGCATGATAGAAAATCGGTCCTAGGTGCGTCTTTTGGTTCAACGAGGAGAAACCAACGCCAGATTTACACAAAAACGCCGCCGGATCCATTTCAGCTAGAATTTCTTAAAATTTCAAAACACAGCTGCCAATCCTAAAAACAGGTTTTTTCCTTTTATTATAACAGTTTTTAATAAAAGATACTAAAGTAGTCCACTTTTTTTTTATCCGGATTCTGGATATAACTGTGATACCCCCAACTCTGCTACTAGGTCAACTGCGGCTGAGTAGGATATCTGCGTGCCTCTTGGCACTAAACTACAAGTCTGAAAACAAGAGCATAACCCCCTGGGCAACACTTAGAAGTATATATATACAATACGCAGCGGAAAACTACACAATCTGAACACTAAAAAGGAGCTCAAAATATAGGGTTCAAGAAAACTTCTTGTCTTATGGTACTTCCGATACAAAGATAGAAATACTTTACAAACGGCTCGAGTACAAGAGAGCAACACAAAAACATATGTCCTTCCAGAGAGACTCGAACCTAAATTCCACGCCTAAAACTTTAGCGGTTTATTGTATCTCTGACTGTCCTGAGTTAATCTAAGAAGAAAACATGATATGGAAAAACGTCAGTACGAACGCTCAGTGAGTCCACGTGTGTGTGCGCTATAGTGATTTCTTTAAAACAATGATGGTGCAGTTTCACAAAGTAGTTCATGCAATATTATAAAAAAACATTCTCTTTTAATGTTTTAACAAAATTGATGCTTGAACCTACATGAGGGTTTCGAGCGCAGCTGGGAAGTCTGAGCGAATCAAGACACATCAGCGCAGCTTCTACGCCCTAAATTTAAAAGAACATGTAATGCAACAGTGGGACTCCACGGAAAAAGTCAGGATCCCCAAAACGAGGCCATCAGAACCAAGTTCCGGCATCTCGTAGTTAATACCAGCCAAACACCATACGAGCGCTCGATTACAAAACAATCGCACTCCCATATCACTTGTCAAAACAGGCTACAGACTCCTGGGGCACTTACCAGATCTGCCATGGGACCAACCTCAGTTTCAAGCCCCTCCTGACTCTCTACTAGGCGGCCGAACCCTACCGTAGAGCATGATGTGGTGTCCACGTAGACCGATTGGGCCACACCCTCCGCGGTCTATGCCCCTCTTCAAGTGGATCCACTCTCCTGAGTCTAAAACGTCCACGCCATCGGAAGAGGCCCTCGTAGGGGAGACTAGCCACGTACAGTACAATCTTCTAACGCTTCCGAACACAAGATCGAAACCGGAATTGACACCCCGGTCGGAATGAGGTTTTCATATATATTTACAAATTGAAAGGCCAATTGCCCGACCATCATAACAGATTCAAGTCATAAACATTTTAGAACAGCAAAAATCCTCATCTGCCAATCATCACATGCTTACGAAAATTTCACAATTATGCCAATGCCAGGCCTATATTCATGCATGTCGAAACATGTAACTTTTTATGAAAGCATTCTCCAGCTTATGCAGATTTTACAAACATGCCATGTTTACATTCATGCATGCCAAATCATATAAATTTTCAAAAACAAAGTATTTTTCCAACTTATAAATATTTCCAGAAAACCCGTGTATAGACTAGTTCTTTTTCACAACAATAATAATCTGTTTTAAAAGAAAAAAAAAATACCTATATGGAGTACCGCTCCTATGCATTTCTAATGAACATATTGCACATCGTGGAGAACATCTCCAATTAAGAAAAACATGGCACGTTATACCGTTTCAAAAATAGTAGATATTTTATGATAAGTTTAGAAATCATATTTATATAGCTCATAACTTTTGAAATAGCATAATAAAACGGAGTTTGTGGACTCAACTGAAAGCAGATCTGGTGCTAAGATCCTACAAAATAATGATACAAAAATACTTAATATCTAGGTACCAATCAAATAGTCCTATTCCCTAAATAATATCGAAATCCTACGAAATGAACTTTAGGATGTATATATATACCTATATAATGATATATATACTTATAATAATTCTTTAAAAGATCGAAAATCCTATACTATTAAAAAATATATATACTCTCTCCCAAGAAACCATAATTAATTATATACCATATTCTAAATCCATTTAAAATATTTAAATCCTAAAATAAATCAACCTAAACTATATATATATATATATGCTATACTATATATTTATAAATATAATATAACTAACAAAATAAAATAAAAGTATAATAGCATAAAGTATAACTAGTATAAAGTATAACTTCCAAAATAAAATAAATATAATATAACTAAAATAAATATACTATAAATATAATAGTATGTGCTTATGCTATATTTAAATAATATATACTAACCTTAATGGTTATGGTTGCCTCAAACTTGAGGAAAAATAAAATTCCTAATGTATAATATGTATATGGCTGCCAAAAGCTAGAGAAAAAAAAAAAAAGAAAAAGACTTATGACCATATATATGCCATAATGGCGGTTAGGGGAAGGAAAAGAAAAAAAGAAAAGGAAAATGGTGGCGGTGACTGCTGTGCCGTTGAGGTGGCGGCAATCTTAATGGTTGAGTTTATGTTTATTTTTTTGAAACTTTATATAAGAATGTCAAGTATTTAAATTTTCAAAATACATATACTAGGTATTCTAAAAACATTCCCACTTAAAGCCACTTATAAACCCCACTAATAAAAGCTCATCATAATAAAATTTTACTCTCATTTCTAAGTGTCTCCAAAATACCACTAAGTGTCGAAAACACTATACTTTACTAGGTCAGGTCTCAAACCCTACTTTAATATCGCCTGCAATTTTTAGAGTCATGGTAGGCGCTTACTAGGTGGGGCATTACAATAACGCACAGTGGTTGTGCGTTATTACAAATGATAATGCACAACCATTGTGCGTTATCACTTAATCCCACTTTTCCTCTCTAATCCGCCAATGTAGCAAATAACGCACAACCACTGTGCGTTATAAATCCAGTAATAATGCACAAAGATTGTGCGTTATCAGCCACGTCATTTTTTTTAAGAACTCAAAATTTCTTTATATCTTTTCCAAAACATATAGTTATAAAATTTATTTAAAAAGACTGTATTATATTATTTAACTTAGTTAGGTGTATTTTTTATGATAATATTTATAACTGTTTTTAAAGAAAATATGTTTAACTTGTAACCATTTCATGAAAAAAATATGAAGAAGTAATAGTAAAGATATTGTAAATTTTACTGTCAAAATTTAGAGCAATGAAGTAGTAACTAAAAAAAATTGAAAGAAAATTTCATTAATAGAAACATGTTTATTACAACACTTTCAAGAAAACAAACTTATACATTGCTTAAACCGGGGTTATTACAATATTTTCTATTATGTCCAGGCATGCGACATCTGCCGCATCTTAGGGAAGAATCCGGATTTCTATAATCCATTTCCCCTGAAATCGTGTGTCCTGTTTCCTACCCCGTTCTTTTTTCATATTTGGAGGATAAAATGTTAAATTATAAGGAACATCCCTCCAAAGGTTCTCACTCAAGACCAGATGGAAATTCGCCTCGTATGTTCTTCTATACATTTGTCGCGAAAATATCTCCAGAACATAAGTATCTGCCATCGTACCATTTTCTCTACAAACTGCAAGAGTATGAGAACAAGGCAATGCATATGTTTTCCATTTTTTGCAACTACATGATTTATTATTTATTCGCAATGTATAGACGTTATTGACGGTACCAGAAACCCGGATCGGAGATCTAACCATGTATATTCTTTTTCGTGGATTATAAGTTGTAACTTTGTGTTCTCTTGATTTCATTTCAATCTGCAAGAACTTATCAAATATTCGGGTTGGAAATGGATGTATATAATTGTTAGCCTCTTCACACTGTCGGTGAAAGTACCTAACTAGTTTGTTGAATATTAGTTCAACCAGAGTATTTAAAGGTAGGACCTTAGCTTTCTTCAACATACTGTTAAGTGCTTCAGAAATATTGGTTGTCATGATATCGTGTCTGTGCCCGCCATCATGTAATAGTGTCCATTTCTCTGGGTCGATGTTCACCAAGTAAGTGTAAGCATCCACATTTCTGTTTTGAATCTCTTCCATAACACGGTCAAATTTCCACTGCTTCGGTTCTGTTCCGGCCTGCCACATCAAGCTTGTTAATTCTGTGTTCTTGAAAGTCTTGTTAAAATTTGCTCAAATATGGCGTAAACAAAACCGGTGAACTGCAAGTGAAGGTTGCCATAAAGATAGATTTTAAATAGCAGATAAAATACCTTTGTGGCGATCAGAAATAAGACATACATGGCGATTTTTGACAGCATAATCTCGCAGATGTTTCATGAACCAATTCCAACTTTCGGATGATTCCTTATCAACAATTGCAAAAGCAAGTGGGAATAAATGATTATTGGCATCCCACGTACTTGCAATTAATAGTACACCTTTGTGTGGTCCCCGTAGGTGTGTTCTATGCACAGAAATTACCGGCTGACAATATTGAAATTCGTCTACACACCAGAAAACAAATTTGAAAACATAACTATGGGGACTGCTTGTTCTGCGATGCAAAAACTCATAGATAGTCCTCGGTTTTGCGTTCTGTACAGCTTGTAAATATTTTGGTAAAATATTGAAAGTTGTCTACCATCTGCCTAAAACCCTTTCTATTTCAAATTTTTGAGCATACCATGCCCGCTTATACGTACAACCCATTTGAAATAATACCTATACTTCTTGGATGATGATTGACACGGGTATCTCAGGATCGTTGGTAATGCGGTGACATATTGAAATTGAAATAAATTTTGATTACATGTTTCTGTGCTTATTTTGTTGAATTTGTATAAGGCATATGTGTTTTTTCACGAATCTAGTTATTTCCTAACGACTGTGCATTGCTTTCTTTTTTATACGGATGTACCATGAACAGTAATTAGAATCACTGTGATGGTAACATCTTGCGGTCCATGTATCATTTTTACCTTTCACAACTCTATATTCACGGCCACACTGATCGACTGCTTTAGAACCGCACTTATTGCTTGCAGTTTGTCAATGAATCTCATGCCTAATTGAATACCAGTCATGGAATCGTTCCAATCAAGTAATTGTAGGGTACCAGATTCGACAAGGTCATCTATAGGAGAACCCGAGCCCATATCTAGGAATGCTCCAGAATGTGTGTATTCATACCTAGCGCTGTTGAACCATTGGCTACTTTCCCATTGGTTCACAATGTTTTCAGTCATGGGTTTTAAGGAGTTTGTAACTCTTCTTCTTCTGTGTCATTGTCATCGTCTGATTCAGATTAACTAGATACATCATCATCTCCGTCCGAATGATCAATTTCATCGTCATCGTCATTAACGGTAGGTTACAATATAGACTGTTAATCGGAAACCATTTGTGTTATTGCTGCACCATGTTCCGTCATGTTTATTATATTTTTGTCCTGTGTAATTGGAATAGTTTGTCGTTCGATATGAATGAATTCAACAAGTATATGAATCCCTTCCTTCACTAAGTGAGGTGCAATAGTCCAAAGATAACACATTTCATTATCGTTGTTCATGTTGAATAAATTAAAGTAAAACATATGATGCTCTTTGTAGAATGAAGGCACCGTCATCGTCATTTGAACACTCCAGAGATTGGGATCTATATCTATATATTTTAATATTTTTCTTACCAGTTCGGCATGCAATATCGTTCGTTTCGTTGACAATGTCCAACTTTTCTGCACTACTCCAGTGAAATAGGGACCATAAGAATTTCTTGCAATCTCTGAATTCCAAAATAATAAAACTCTAACTGGGTGGATTGCTTCCATGTTAAAGAAATGAAGTGGATGTAGATGTGAAGTTGTGAAGTTAAGGAATTTAGAAATTGAAAAGGAATGAAAGTAGAAGGGTTGAAATTGTGATGGCTAAACCCATTGAACGTATATATAGGGGTCTTGCTGTATTTAGTAACGAGTTTATTTATAACATGTCCATTCATCTACCTGATGTACCTATCAATAATTCAGCATAACCCACATGGGCAAGTCGGGAGGAGGACAAAACTCGTGAATTATTAATTCCGAGTTGTCACTTTCAATCACATGTGCATGTTTGAAAAAAAATAAATTGACATGACAACACAAAAAAAATGAGGAGGGGTCTTGAATTATTGCCGAGTCAAAGAGCCAACATAGGCATGTCGGGAGTCATGTTAAAGCTTACAAAACACTAAATAAATTGACATGACAACACAATAATGTTGAGGATAGGTCTTGAATTATGGCCGAGATAAAGAGTCCACATGGGCAGGTTGGGAGTTATTTTAAACTTTACAAAACGGGCCAATAAATTGAGGTGACAACAAAAAAAAACAACAAGAGGTTTTGAATTATCACCAACATTGCCATGTGATGACATGACAAGACGAAAATAAATATGCCTAACCTGCGTGAAAATAACACATAACATAAATAAAGGTTAAACTTAATAATATGAATAAAATATCAAGTTACAAGTTAGAGAAAGGAAACCCTAATTATGGAGTACGAAACGAAACCCTAATGTTAAAAAAGAGAAAACCTAACAACGGAAAACCCTAAACCCTAATTATGGGGCATGAAAACTCTAATGTTAAAGAAATGAAACCCTAATTATGAAAAATAAAAACTCTAATGTTAAAAAAAAAAACCCTAATTATGGAGAATGAAATGAAACCCTAATTTTTTTTAAAAAAAGAAACCCTAACTATGGAAAACCCTAAACCCAAATTATGTGGCATGAAAACCCTAATGCTAAAGAAATGAAACCCTAATTATGGGGCACGAAAACTCGTGTTAAAGAAATGAAACCCTAATTACGAAAAATGAAAATCCTAATAATAGAAAATGAAAATCCTAATGTTAAAAAAATGAAACCCTAATTATGGAAAATGAAAACGCTAACATTAAAGAAATCAAACCCTATATATAGAAAAAAACACTAAACCCTAATTTTAAAAAATGATTGAAACCCTAATTATGGAAAATGAAAACCCTAACGTTAAAAAAGTGAAACGCTAATTATGGAAAATGAAAACCTTAATGTTAAAGAAATGAAACACTAATAATGGAAAATAAAACCTAAACCCTAATTTTAAAAAATGATGAAACCCTAATTATGAAAAATGAAACCCTAAATATAGAAAATGAAAACCCTAATGCTAAAAAAATGAAAACCCTAATGTTAAATAAATGAAACCCTAATTATGAAAAATAAATCCTAAACCCTACTTTTAAAAAATGATGAAACCCTAATTATGGAAAATGAAAACCCTAATGTTAAAAAAATGAAAACCCTAATAATGGAAAATGAAAACCCTAATGTTAAAAAAAATGAAACCCTAATTATGGAAAATGAAAACCCTAATATTAAAGAAATGGAACCCTATATATGGAAAATCAACACTACCCTAATTTTAAAAAATGATGAAACCTTAATTATGGAAAATGAAAACGCCAACGTTAGAAAAGTGAAACCCTAATTATGGAAAATGAAAACCCTAATGTTAAAACAATGAAAACTCTAATAATCGAAAATGAAAATCGTAATGTTAAAAAAAGTGAAACCCTAATTATGGAAAATGAAAAGCCTAATGTTAAAGAAATGAAACCCTAATTACGGAAAATGAAAACCCTAATGATAAAAAAGTGAAACCCTAATTATGGAATAAACCTTAAATACATAAAATGGAAGGTTCAAGATGTTAAATAAACGAATTCATAAATACATTAAATGTACACACTAAAGTAGGATAAATAATTTCATTACATAAAAAAAATTTACAACTTAAACAAAATAAACCATAATTACATAAAACTAAAAACTCTAAAGTTAAATATAATTTACAAAAAAATGAAAGATGAAAAATCCTAAACTCATAAACACAATGGCGAGTCGGATGGCGTGAACCTAGTAGTTTTTTTCCCAACACGATAACCAAATCCAAGCTGTTGTGCTCGTGTCACGTCATCCGTCCGCTCCTCTGAATCAGATGAAGATGCATATGATATAAGCATGTGCAGTTACATGAATCCACCGTCCCTAGAGGAGGAGGCGCATGAAACGATGAACTCACTGTGCCTGGAGGAAGAGGCGCCTGAAATGATGAACTCACTGTGCCCGGAGGAAGAGGTGCCTGAAATGATGAAAACCCTAAGCCGGGAGGGTGTGGTCCCGGATCCACCTGGATGTGACTGGGAAGGAGGAGTCAAACCCAAGCTAAAAGATGGCATTTTTAAATCCGGGCTGTCAGACGGGTCAATATGATCATAAGCCCCTACATCTCTATATCTAAGCTCTCTAGATCCATCACCTCTCTCCCCCCACATTTAGGTCTGCATGTCCTTGTCTGCCCGGATAAGGAGGGGTAGGAGGGCGGCCTCCATGTGTCCCACCACCAGGCAATCTACGAGCCCCCCTCTTTACTCTACAAGCACCATAATTCGGTACGGGTTCCCGGGGCTCGCAACACGATGGCTGCACTGGAAATGGCTGCTGAATATCGTGCTGAGATGGAGTGCAACTCAAGGTACTGCCAATAGATATCATGCACCGGTGGATGATAGTATGGACTTTCTTTGCATAACTAGCTAGCTGTGTGTGAGAAGATGGTGGTCCCTACATCACCCCTGTAGCCATGTCATCTACCTCCTGCAGCATGAAAGTCTAAAAGAAATGTTAGTTTTCAAATATAAGTGAATATAACTAATAAAAATCAAGTTAAAAAATTAAATGTACCATCATCCGTCTATCGACCCCAGCAGGATGGTATCCAGCTGTACAGGTACCACGATTTGCTGGATTTTCGATGTACACTTGTGTGATATCCCAATACCATCTAATATACCTATCCCTGGGGAATGATAAATCCTCAATTGCCAAGACAGGGCCATTCCTAATATGCAGTCGCTACTGATGCCAATCCTCTATATGGTTAGCATGTTGCGTCCCCCAATAAGTATGGTCATTTCCTCTAAGCTGTATCCGATGCAGATCAAGCCGAGTATGACATGAGGCCGGTATATTCTAATCATGTACAAACTGACGCATCACATGCCCAGGAAAGTGATACTCTACAATCTCATAACAAATGAGTGAGACCTCTACCCGTCATAGGTCAGATGGAACCAGACCATGATCATGATAAGGGAGCCATACAAACTATGAAGCAAAATTCAAAATCAATAAATAATTATATAAAAAATTTAAGGTTTACATGTAAGACAAATAGCAAGGATACAAAGGATTTTAAAGCGAAACCTGATCAGATGACATGAAATCGAACTGGTCTTTGTAGGTAACTAGGGTGTGAGTGGGCAGCTGGCAGCAGTCAAATAATGTGCACTATATAGTACCAAGTGGAGCAAGAGGGCCATCCAGAACACGCGGAGCAGCTGAAGCCGCAATACAAGGATACACAACCACACCCAAATCTGTAGTAAGACTCAGGCTCCCCCTATTTGTCGTGCACCCCCTAAAGCTGCCGTGCACAGCTGCCTAAATAAAAAACTAAGTACGCAACTACTCTAGCTATATGTACTGATGGCCTCAAAATCCTCTAACAAACTGAGGTAGCGTACATGAACCAAACTGCCCGAGAAATCGGGAAGCATATGACCTCCAAGAAGTAAAGTAATAAATCCACGGGTGCACAAGATAAGGTCATCATCGGTCTCTGAACCAGTAAACTCGCTCAAGATCCAGGCTTCCAGAGGTTTCTTCTTAACCTTATAACAAGAAAAATGACTAAGAGACAACCGTACATCGATAAGTCTCTCGATCATCTCAATCCAATACTGTTTCTGGTGTACGCTCTAACTAAGACCTGTAATAGGCAAACCCTCTACATGTAAACCCCACAAAACCTGCACATCTTACAATAGTGACTGTGACCTCACTACACGTCATGTGAAATGTGTGAGTCTTAGGCCTCCAACGCTCAACTAATGAGGTAATAAGTGCGCGGTCGAGATCAATATAACGACATCTGAAAACCACCTCTAAACCCGTCCTATCAATAATATCAACCAGATGCGGAGAGCTGTACTATAAGACTGAAATAGATTGCGACCGAAACGTCTACACTGAAGATCATTAATACAAGTCTCATGGTCCCCGCTCCATATCAACCCAGATCTATGCTCGTGTTGCCTCGTCAAAACATCAGGATTTAAGGTACCAGATGCACGTGTGCTGACACTTCTTCCATCTACTTTGTTTACAGGTTAAGTTATACATTTTCTAAATTTAAATGTTCACGATTTTAGAATTAACAAAGTTCAGAACTTAAATTACAAAATTTAAAGTTTTGAAATTGGACAACAAATTGAAATGATCATGGTTTGGGATTTTATGGTTTAGCAGAAAAAGGATTAGACTTTTAGAATTTAGTGTTTAATATATCAATATTAGTTGTTATACTTTATGGTTTAAGATTTTCATATTAGAATTTTAGAATATTAATCATATGAATGCTGTGAGATATAATTTATGGTTTATGCATTCAAGATTTAGGATTTTCATATTAGGATTTTATAGATTTAATCATGTAAATGCTATATTTCACATTGTACACCTCTTGGGGTTTTAATCTAATCATATAAATGCAATATTTTATAGTTTTGGGTTCACAATTTAGAAATTCAATATTAGGGTTGTAGAGTTTACGGTTTTGAGGTTTAAGGTTTAGGAATTCAATATAGGGTTTTAGGGTTTTACGGATTAGCTTAAACCGTTCTCAATCTTTTTTTTAAAATAAAACTCTTCATAAACTTAAACTCTATTAACATAAAATTATATAAATGTTAACAGTATAATATTATATTAATTTACTGGAAAAATCTAGTAATGCTAGGAATATTTTACAAAAAATAACAATTATGATTTACGACAAAAAAATTATATAATAGTATAATCAAACAAAAACATTTCAACAAATACATTCACAACATAAACAAATAAATTAATAGCATAAATCCAAAAATTTACACATGTTAAAGAAATGTCAACTATAACATAATCATGAAAAGACAAACCATAAACTACAAAAACTTGATCAATTACCCAAATAAAATTCAATAACAACAACTCTAAACATAAACCCTAAATCCACATTTACAAAATTAAAACCCTAAAAATAATCATATTGAAATTCATAAAAACTATTCACAAAGCACAATACACAAGAATTTTCACATAAACAATAATAAAAATTAAAACATAGTACACAAAAATATTGAAACAATTAAAAACATAAGAAAATTCACCCGAAAATTTGAATAAATTCAATTTAGGTTATTTGGTAATTTGGGTATACTTTCTCCACCGTTCTCTACTCCAAAAATTTGAAAACCATCGTACTCCAAGGATGTGCCGGCTAAACCCAAAATGTAAACTGTAAAAAAATTGAAAAATACAAGTAAAGAGAGAAGCAGAGGAATAGAAAAAGAGGAAGAGAACAAGAGAAGAAGGAAGAGGCATACCTTGTCGGAAAAGAGAGGGGGCTGAACTACAAAGAAAAGGGGCGGCGATAGTGGCGGCTGAAATGAAGAAATGAAATTGGAAATGGTTTTGCTGAAATGGGAAAGAAATAAAGCTAAAATGGGAAAGAAATGAGTGAGAAAGGGGGGCAGTGGCTAGGGCAAGCGTTTTTTATAACATGATAATGCACACTGCATAATAACGCATTGGCGTTATGTGTTATCAGTGGCGATAACGCGCAACCATTGTGCGTTATCATCTACCTCAATACCAAATCCCACCACCTTGTCGCCACATCAATAAACAAGATTACCGTGCGGATTAAGATAGTTATTGCATATAACGCACACTCATTGTGCGTTATCCCTCTTTATAACGCACAATGGTTTTGTGTTATGGCCAGAATCCGGATAAAAAAAAAGGTGGACTACTTTAGTAGTTTTTTTTTTAAACTAGTATAGTAAAAGAAAAAAACCTTAAAAACATATAATTCAAACCATGAATTTTACTTTTTAATAGTTCCAAATTTATGCCAAAATAATAGCATGGTACATCATTCTTACCTCGAACCTCCAATCAAAACAAGGTAATACTTACACGAAATATCGATTTAGATACTTAAAACACTCAATATTATTCTTAAATACTTGAATTATTCAAACTCAAAACCCTAAATGAAATTTCTTAAATTCTATCACGTTCTTAAAGATCGTAAAATCATTAATCAAAAGTAAGAGGGAAATTTCTAGAACGATTTAGAATCATAAACTCACCTTAAGACGTAGTTCAACTCCAAATGACTGATCCCTTAACTCTCAAAAGTTGTATGGAGCTTTTCCCATTTGTGTATCAGTCTAGACTAGAGGAACGAACGATCATTCAGCTTATAAAAAATTGAAACTTAATTTCTATTATTTTACCTTTAAATCTTAATCTTAAAATTCCGATTGGGTTCTCCCAAAGGCCCAACTAAAGTATCTTATTAACTCTTAACTATAAGCTCAAAATAAATTAAACTAATTATTAAGCCTTTTAGAACAGATTTTCACATTTTTCTTCCTTTTTTTTTTACTATCATTGAACCTACATATTCCAATTTCAATTCTCATGTACAAATGTTCAATTTAACTATTCCCAACAAGGAAACATCGTTAATATAACTTTCATTTTCCACATTTGTTAGACTTCCTTGTATGGGCCTTATTACACTAACTAACGACACATTTGCTACACGAGAATGATATGAAATGGAATAATTTATTACTAATAATCCTTTCTCTCATGGAATGGAATGAGAATCTTCTCTACATTCTAGTATTTGAAAGGAAAAAGTAGAACAAAATGATGATTCATTTTCTTTGCTTGGAAAAGTTATTATTTAATGTCAGACGGGAATGAAATTTCGTAATAAATGACTTATATATCTTGATATTATATTTGTTAAATATTTAAATTTAATATTTAGAATGTAGATGTCATGAAGGTATAAATATACAATATAATATAAATAAAAAAAAATAAAAGCTAAAAATTCGCATAAGTATTTCATAAGTTTTTTTCTATAGATGAAATTATAATTGAATATATTTTTTCATAAAATATTTTGAGGATATAATAGACACAAAATACTTTTGTCTTTCTCATATCTCTTGAAAGGCCTTTCCACGGGTTTTGGTCTGAAAAGGGCTTTCCACCTCTTCCTGAAAAGAGCTTTCACGTGAAAAGACTTTTCATACTTCTAATTTAAATACCAAACAGTGAAATGTAAAAAGAAGTTAAAAAAGTCGTTCTATTCAATAACATTCCAGTGTACCAAACGTGTGGTAAGGACTAACATCCAAAATTATGCTTGTATGGATGCTTCGTTAGTCTTATCTTGCTAGATATTTTGGTTATTTCTTATCCACGAAGCTATATATTGAAGAAAAATGAGATGAAAATCCAAAAAATACTTTACAAAAAAATCGATGTTTGGCCACAAGGGGAATTTAGGGGGTGGATTATTTAGCTTATGGATGAGGAGGCAAAATTGAATTTTGGAAAAATAGATAGAGAATCTTATCAAGAGATTGTTTCCATTTCCCAATTGAAAGCATACATACGATGGATTAGACCGTTGTATAGCTAAGTCTGATAAAATCCTTACCATTACACCTTTCACTCTCTCCCTCTAATGAACTAGGTATATCGGTTATGCAACGTCAAACACTACTATTTCTGTTTTCCATAAATGAGAATAATTTGTATTTTGTCCTAAAGATAAAGGATTTTATTTTTATTACTTTTTTCATGCATCATAATATGAATTTTCAGCTACTTTAACTATTTTAATTATTTTTTAAAAGAAGGAAAACACCTGAAGGTTAAAAATGGTCCTTTTTAAAAATAAAAAGTAGTTTAAATGTACTCCTGTGTCAACTAAAATAGAGAAATGAAATCAAGCATGTTTTGCAAGTCATTGTATTGTTTATTTATTAAGTTTTAAACGCATGTAATGCTCGAATCTTTTGGTGGAGATTTTTTTTCTTTTTAAAGCCCTCATCATTTATTAATTACAATATTAAAAGTCTTTGTTCATTGAAGATTGTAAATGATGTGGTACACTTCTAACTAAGAAGGGTCGACATATGATTAATTATGCTACAGATAAAATAAATTTGTCATTAATTATTCTACTGATAAAATTGTCATTGATTTTGGTGGAACTATACTATAGATAAAAAAAATTGTCATTAGTTACATAGTTAACGTGCACACCGGGTGCTAAAACGACGTCATTCCACTTAAATTGAGAATTAGTAGGGTTCTCCTTGAGCTTCGTCTCCCTCCTCTCTTTCTTCTATTTTTTCTTCGTACTTCATCTTCTTCCTGATAGAATTCTTTAGAAATCTCTAATTAAACAACCACCGTCTTTGTTTTCATATTGTTCTCTGGCTGATCGATGGTGGTATTTCTTGTTGTTACATGGTTGATTTGTAATCCATGAAGGAATCTTGAGAAATATTTTTGGAAGGATGAGAAGCAAATAATGGCAGCAGCTCTATTTTATATTATTTGATATTTTTTTAATCTTATTAAATATATTGTGTAAGGTAAATCTATGGAGAATCATAAAAAAAATCATTATTCGAGAAGATTAGAAGGAAGAATTATTTATTCCTATATAATTGATGTTTTTCCTTGTTAAAGTTATATGTCACTAGAGTTACAGAGTTCCGTATATCAATTGCTAATGTTCCATGAAAATATAACTGTAGTTACATATTTCAATTGCTAATATTTCATGAGAATATAACTGTAGTTCCATGATTACATAAGTAATCATCTATGAAACATTAAGTCGTGGTGTATTTTCTTTTCAGTTTATATGGGTGATAAAGTTATATGTTACTGGTTTCACCTAAAATATAATTCATGAAACATCATTACAACAAAGAAAACTTAGCATAAAACTCATGGAAATTCGTATATAACTAATAGAATATGTATTATATTAACATTGAACGTTGATAGAGTCAATTTTGAATATAACTAAACATCTTAAGTTTAATTATTAGTTTTTGAGAATATTTTATTTTATATTAATGATAATAATTATATTTAATTTATTTTTGTGTACATTTCTAAAAAAGAATAGAAACTAAAGATTCCATATTAATTTTGGTAAATAAAAGAAATGGTGTGCATGATCATTAGGGTAAAGAAGATTAAAAAATAATAAAGCATATTACCCACTGCAAGAAATTTAGTTGAATCCTTGAAGGTTAGAAATTTTCTTTTCTTGTGTCTATATATAGAAGAGCCACACAAGAGGGGTGCACAAAACAGAAGAAGTCCTTGGTGCAAAGCCAAGGAAGCAGCAAAAATCAATAAAGGAGAGAAAGAAGCCATGAACTGCTTCAAGAATTTGGTTCTTTCTTTCTATTTAATTATGAACTAAATTTTCTTAGAATCTTGATGAAACCCTAGCCATGTAGCTTTTGGTCTATTTTACTTTGGAAATTTTATTATAATATTTATGTGATTATATATCTTAGAATGTTTCTTGGTTTAATGAAATTAATTCTTTGTGATTGTTCTTGTAGAATAATTATTTGGGTTAATTGATATTTTTGTCAATGCTTAATTCTTGTGGTTTTGAGTATGAGAGATATGTGATTTTTGAAAGTATATTGTGGATTTTAGAATTAAATAGTTCATGCTAATTTTAGATGATTTCTATCATAGAATTGAATAAGTCATGCTAATGGTCAGATGAGTTATGTCAAACATTTAAGCACAATGTATTTCTTTAATGAATCGAAGCTTGTAGGCTAAATCACCACATAAAAATCTAATCTTCTCCTAAATAAAATTAAATAATTGTTATATAGACTAGTGGTAGATTCAAAGTTCTAAATCATCTCTTTGGTTATTCTTAGTTTAGTTATTTTATTTATCAGTTTTAATAAATTTAGGAATAATTTTTAGATAATAAAATATGATATTTCTTTTTATAAAATTAAAAATTTGAATTTTCTTTTTATAAAATTAATTTAGGAAGATAATAATTTAGATAATTAAGATTTTCTCTGTGGTTCGATACTCTCTTACTCATTGTTTACATTGATTTTGTGCGCTTGCAAGTATTGGGTTAAAACTTTGTTATAAAAATTCCGACCAAATATTAACACATAAATCATGGAACATCAATACTACTTCCATATGTCTCTAACAAACAGCATGTAAAATTCATTACTTTTCTATGATACTTCATCACGACAAAACATTATATTCTCATAAAAAACATGATCATGGAAGATGCATTATATATTCTCATAGAACATTAACACACAAATCATGAAACATTAGTACCTTTTTTGGGTTGAAATCTGGATCAATTTTTATTGTAGAGTCAAGCATTATATTTCCATAGGAAAATATGCATGTTTCATGAAAAAGCATTGGAATCTAGGAAAACAAATAAGAAAAATCCATATAACATGCATAGTATTCTTTAATACTTGCATAATATTAATACATAACTCACAGAATATCTCACAAGCGTGTGCATCATATGCTTTTGCCGCGACTGCGATGATTTTTTTGGTTTTTTCTGCATGCACCATACAAGTTGCGCTTGGGTGCAACATATAACGTCAAAATAACTAAACCTTATTAGAAATGGACATACAATTAACGTAAATTAAAATTCTTAAAATAAATAGTTTCCATTAATTAACAACCGCTTAAGTAGTGACATCCACCATTTTATATATACTAGCATCATGAACGTGCATTCGCAGCCAATAAAATTTTGATAACTTAAAATTATCATTTATTTTAATAAATAATAAAAAATAATTTATTATTATTTGCTTTTTCCTTTTAATGATATATTTTTCAACATATTTATATTTTCTTTATTTTTATGAATTCTTATTTTTCTCTTTAATAGTTAGAATATTTTTTCTGCAAATCTATTTATCTCTTTAATGTTTTAAATTATCTTTTTACTAACTCATCTATCTATTTATATTTGGAGTTGTCTCATTAGTTATGCATTATGTCAATTATGATGTATCATGAGATTGATTTAGTGGTTACTTTCACATTTTGAATGATTTAAATGGTGTTACATATGAAAAAACATAACTAAAAACTATTAACATCAGTAATATATTATTTAAAAGAAGCCTTTTAACATGTTAAACTCTTAATAATAGTATGTTATGCCTTCAAAAAGAAATTACTTAGTATGTTATTAGTGATGGGTTGTACTTAATAGTTAAACGTAATGACTGTACTCATTATTTTAGTATTTGGTGGTTATAAACTTTTTCATTCTCTTCTGATTAAAGCATTTTGGCAGTATTGTTTTATTAATATTATGTGTAAAAATAATTACTTAAAGATAATTAATTTACCTTTTTATTCTCTTTATTCTCGTTATTCAATTTTACTATAAAGGTTAATTTTTCGTTAAAAATGTAAGAAACAAAAAAAAGTAAAGAGAAATAGACTATATATAGCCATAAACAATTTTTGTTTTTTCTTCATAGCCACAAACTTTGATTTTATCCTTTTCCCGTCATGAATTAATTTTTATTACCTAGGTTGAATTTGTCTATCCATAAAAGTAAGAAACTAAATTGTGTAAATCACCATAACCCCTTATTACACGATAATACTAGTTTACTCATTATTAAAGTTTTACTACAAAGATTAAAATATTTGTCCATTAATAAGAGTAAGAAACTAAAAAGCGTAAATCACTATGGCCCATTATGACACTTTATAATAGTAAAAATAGAGATAATTCTAATGAGTATATTCATTCTTTTTTTGTAGTTACCAACTTAGCTTGTTGGTATTATTGTTTTTAGAGTGAATTTCATTTAGCTCTCCTGAGGTTTGTTTAAACCACAGATAGATCTTTGAGATTTCATCAAACTACATTCTGCCCCCTTAACCAATAAACCGCTAACAAATGAATCCCTATTTCAAAATACAAGTACTATCACATAAAAAATATTATGACTATTTAAACAATCCTTAAGTCTAATTACAAATAATCCTAACTAATTGGCCATAGTTCAATAAACATTTTATCCATTAAGTTGCATATACTAAATGTTGTTGATTATAATTGTAATTTTATGAAAATATGATTATATTCTAATCTTCCTTAATATAGATAGAGATCGGAGAAATCCAATAAATGAAGGACTTGTTTACTACAAGATGTTAAAATTAGGATTGTTCTTTTTTTTTTTTTTTTGAAGAAAATTATGATTGTTCTTACTAGATAATTTTACGAAAGTCCATTTTATATCTTTTTATTTGATATTAGTCAAAAAAATTTTATTAGCTAATTCTTTAAACACCTTAATAAACTAATGGGCATTAATGTATTTATTATTGCTAAAGAGAAGTTATTCTGTAATAGATTGAGACATCAGGGTTAGTTTGTTAATCATTTATTGGTTACAGGGGAGGGGAAGAATATAGTTTGACGAAATCTCAAGGATGTATTTGTAGTTTAAAAAAACTTCAGAGGAGATAAACGAAATTCACTCTTGGCTTATTAACATTATCTATCAAAATAACTAATAAAGGACAAATGAATTTATATTTTTATTCTCGTTACTTTCATGATTCTATTTTACTACTCTCATTATTCTATTTTACCACGAAAGTTAAATTTGTCCATTTGAAAAAAATAAGAAACCAAAAAATAAAAATCACCATGACCTCGTATGACACTTTTATCCTAGTACACAATAATAATAATAGTACTAATCATAATAATAATTAGAGAATAAAGAATAAAGATAAGAAAATGAAAATTGGAATAATACCCTTGGTAAAGAAGTCATAAATACATTTTTTAACTGATTCCAAAACTCAAGCTTAAGATTGCTTAATATCTAATGTTTAGGAGGAACATTAATGTTTTCATCAACTGGAGGTCCCTACCAAATCTTTTCCTTCATTCTATTTGTTGCTATTCTCTTTAAAAGTTACGAAAACTTCAAAAGCTTAAGAAATTCTAGGCAATAATAATAAGTTAAGCTAAATTATAATTATATGTTGTCCAGTATAGTTATCCTTTGTGTGAAAAATGAAATGAAATGATGTTTTAAAGGCAAAAAAATTACTTTACCCTTTTCTCAAGAAGTCATTTGATTTGGGATCAAGTTCAGTAAAGTGTCATTTCCCTATCAAGATATATCTTTTACTCATCTAACATTGTGTATAATTGTAAGGAATTAATAAATGACATCCTCGAATTTTAAAAAATTTGTAAGATATCTATATTTGGGATCCTTTCTGTACTAAGGAATAATATAAAAAATTAAAATTATTTTGATGAGGACCAAGCAATTTTTGTGCACTAGAGCTTTAAGATCTTATACCCTTCTAGCACGTCCAAATTTCAATACAAGTAGTGTAATATCTACAAGCTTTAGTCCACAAAGACCCATTTAGTCACATAATATTTCCAAAAATAATGCTTGTAAAGAGGTGCTTCTTTAATCTTATATATTATGTTTCCTGGGTAGTTCTTCGTTATTCACGAAGTTGTAGAAGGAAATGGAGCCAAATGAAACAAAGAACTTACATTCTGAAGATATCATTTTTGAGATACTCTTGAGATTGCTTGTGAAATCTCTTAAGCGATTTCAATGTGCTAATAAGAAATGGGTTCTATAATTCCAAATCTTTGCTTCACCAAAGTGTATCTTAAAATTGTATTAGAAAATAGAAACTTAACAAGCCAAAGCATTTTTGCTCTCTTTGGAACGCCTAAGAGCTCTTTGCACTCGTCCCCTTCATTCAATTGAGTATGGTAATTCTAGTACTGCTCACAATCTTGTTCAACTCGATTTTCCACTTCAACCTCCAAACACATTGCACTTTGGTTTTATTGGCTTCAATAATGGCTTGTAATGTTGGTCTTTACATCCTATTGATAAGATCATTCTGCGGAATCCGTCGATTAGAAAATTCAAGGTGTTCGAAATTAATGTTCCTCTATTAAGTAAATTTGGATTTAGCTATGATGAATTTACTGATGAATATAAAATATTTATATTCACTAATTCTACTATAAATGGAATTCGCAGGATGAAGGTTATGATTTATAGTTCTAAGAAAAAATGTTCATATAAGATTGACGATTACTTAGATGGAGATATTTCTAATTTTTGGCATAGTAAGTATCTTTATGGATCTATTTATTGAATAGTAAAGCCAACCGATAATTCTAGAGATACATGTTACATAGGTGCACTTTGATATGGCAACAAATACATTTGGAACCAAGTTTGGTGATAGCATGTTCTTTTTTTGGTCTTTGGAGTTATTAGGAGGATATCTTGCTGTGATTTCAACTGATTTTTCTGCTCAAATACATGTATGCACAATGAGAGAAAGTAAGGCAGAACAGAAATGGAGTAAAATAATTTCCATTACTGACAATCATGGTTTTTGTTATACAATTTCAGCAATGGTAATGTATAAGATTAATGACAATAATTGGTTAGGATTCGATTCTGGCTTCATGCCGGGATATCAAGACTGGGGATTTGAAAATGTAGAATTTCAACCTTATCTTGGAGCTAAAATTGGTCCTTATGTGGAATCTCTAATATTACCTGAAGATATGTGAAATTAATGGCATCAACATGACAATATAGGGATGGAAAAGGTTAGTAGTAATTTACATTTCTCTATTAATCCAATGCCTTCTTTACGGTTGTTTACCTTTAAAATAATTTCTTTAAAATTGTTTACATATAAATTAGAAAGAGTTGTTAAGGTAATGATTTATATCACAATAGTTTATTTTCTTTGTTATCATGACTAAATGTATTATGATGATTGCCTTAAATTGAGTTCTGGAAGGACGGCATAGATTGGTAGTTATCTTAATGACAATTGGTGTTTATCTTGAGAGAATTGTAATGATGATTTTTTTATTATTTTAATGATTATTATTGGTTAGACAAAAAATAATTGATGGCACCTTTGAATTGAGAAATTTAGATGGATGATTTCATCTTGCCATCATATTTAAAACTTCTTTAAGGTTCCTTGGAAGACTTAACTATTATTATTAATTAGTTTTATTTCTAAAAAAATTATTACTTTAGCTGTAGTATTTTGTTTATACTTAGGAATGTAATGCCTTTGATTTCTATGGTAGGTTTGATGGTATGACCCGAAATGAGTATGAGAACATGGAGATCTTTTAAGGACTGACTACAAGGTTAATGACAAGGAACATAGAAGAGGAGAACAAAGGGAAAGTGGCTTTGTTCGAGAAGATGATTCAAGATCTTGATTGGCATGCGGTAGAGAGGCAAGAAGAAGACCCTAGGGGGTCTAAAACACTTCTATTGTCCATGGTGCAGGTGAAGAAACCAAAAGAAATAAGTGTGGAAGAGTTAGAAGCCTCAAACATCAAGAGGGAGCAAATTCTGGAAACTACTGCCTGACCTACCGCCAGACCTACTGTCAATGGTAACCTACTGCCCAACCTACCGTCCAACCTACCATTGATGGTAGGGTTCTGGACCAAGGCAAGAAAGAAGAGAAAGACCTATCTCTTGAACTACTGCCGGACCTAGAGTTGACAGTAGGTCTTGGTTGCAGCAACTATTTGTAGATTTTAAGCTTATTTTTACTTCCAAACTTGGGTTATTAAATCCCAAACTTATAAATAAGTGGCCTAAGGAGTCCATTTACTTCCCTTAAGTTCAATTAGTAGCCAGGGCTTGATTCTAATTACCAAGGGACCTATATATGCTCCTTACGGCAGCCATTTGAAGGGTATTGAATGAAATATGAAGTAAAATTGCAGCTAGTGTTCTTCAGGGCTCCTATTGCTGTTCTTATGATTTCTTCTTCTTCTCACTTTATACTAGAGTGATCCTCTAGTTAGTGTAGTTAAGAATCTTTGAAAAGAAATTCAAGGGTCCCATTGATCATCTTTAACTTCTAATCTACAAGAGGTGGCTACTCTTTAATAGTTGTTGCCTGTGTTTAGGTCTTTTTTATTGTGAAGGATAGGTGAGGATTTTCTAACCTTTCTTGATTCTTCCATAAGGGAAAGATTAGAATCTTTCTTCAAAAGGTGTTAGCTCTTTAACTAGTGTTGTTTGAAGGGGAGTCTTCCACAAAATCCTCAAGACAAAATGGAGGGATTCTTGGGAGAAATTGAGCTCATCCACATCTATGATTTCATACAATGTGGTATCAGAGCCACTCTCTTTGAGGTGAAATTTAATACTTTTTTTTGTTGAAAAATCGATTAGAAAAATAAAGTTATATTATATGCAATCTAAAAAAACTTCTTCGAATAGAAATTTTGACATTAAAGATTTTTATGAAAAGCATATCAAATGAAGTCCAATTTAAATAAAATTTATTGATTTTGAGAGCTTAGCAAGTTGGGAATATTTTCCAATAATTTCTCACCCATTTAGTTGAGTATTGATTGAGTTATTGTGAAAATGGTGAAGGGTGACAGTGACCCCCTGTTTCTGGAATTTTCTTGTACTCATGAGATCTTCTTTGAATTGTGCTTCTAATTGTGTTCGAATTTGTTTTTAATCGTTCCTTTGTTGAAGTTCTCGGTTTCTTTGCTATTTTCCTTGTGATGTTATCTTTTCATTGACTCCTACTCTTGAAAATTGTTTTAGAACTCTATGCACTCTAAGTGTTTGTAAAAATTCCTCTTACTTTTTGACTTCTTATTTTTTAGGATTCTTGTTTATACTTTCTTGGTGAATTGCTTTGGTGAATTGGAAGACTTAGAAACTCCACAAGAAATGCTTAGAAGGTGAGGAATAGAAAAAGGCAAGAGGGGTGAGATTCTATTACAGAAGCCGAAGAGTGTGAGTGATACACGAGGGTTGAGCGAATGAAAGTTGAGAGATACACTAAGGAAGTGGTGAGGTCCTTTGTTTCTATCACATGTTATATATTTTGTAGGTGCCAATGTTATAATTATGTATGAAAAGAAGAAGTACCAAAGAGAGTATAAGAAATACCATGAAGGCTCTAGTCATGGTGCCCATACTAATGAATAGGATAACTTTGATGCTTACAGTAGAAATGATTGTGATAAAAGGTAGAGGTATTTAAGGAGTATGAATGCCTTTTATGGCAATGGAAGCTATGGAAATGAATCAATGGTAGATAGAAGGTTAATGTATAAAGGTGACATTTTTTATAGAGAAAAATATAAGAAGAATGGTAATGGAGGCTTGGTCTCAAAACTTGATGGATATGGAGGGTCATTGGTGGTCATGAGGAATCTTGATTCTCAAGGCCTTGAAAGAGTGACTATTCATCAAAGGGAGAGATTGTTCCACAAAAGATGCAACATCTCCAACAAAGCTTGGCATACCATTGTTGATAGAGAAAGTGGTACAAACTTAGCTAGTGCTTACCTTGTAAAAAAATTGAGCTTACATACCATGGAGCAACCTAAGCCCTATCACTTAAGGTGGTTAAATGTCATGAAGAGGCGTGGGTTACTAGACAAGTATGGGTATCATTTTCCATTGGAAGATATATGGATGAGATTCTTTGTGATGTTATTCCAATGCAAGTGAGCTACTTGATATTTGGACAACCATGGATAGATACAAAGAAGGCTTCCTATGATGGCGTCAAGAAGACATACTCCATTGAAAGGGATGGTCTTAAACATACCCTTAAACCTCTCTCTCCTACTCAAGTGATTGAAGATCTAAATAAATTAAAAGAGAGAATGCAAGGAGAAGAAGAACAACCAAAGGGTATTGAGATGGTGATTTGTGGAGAGGAACAAAAGACAACATCCAATAGTATTCTTAGTAATTTCTTGTGCAAAGATGATGAAGAAGAAGAAGAAACTTCAAAAAGCAAAGAAGTGAAAGTACAAAAGAATGAGAGATGTGTGGGAAAGGTGAGCATTGAAAAAAAAGAGAGCATTGAAATTAAAGAAAAGGAAAGACTGGAAAAAGAAGAGAAAATAGTTGAGGGATTATGTATCCTTGATTCCAACTCTATTCTGAGAAAATAAGAGAGATAAGCGCTCAAAAGAAAAGGAGAGCTAAACTTCTTCCCCTCGTTCACTCCGTTCCTATCTCGATGATAGATAGAATATCATAAGAGAATTACTGGAGTCTTCAAACTGCTTAGAATTACTTGACTGGACTCACTTGCCTTATTGAACTATCGTGGTTTTCCTAACATGACTTGAACAGGAAGGGGAAGAGAATATTTAGACGGGAAAGGACACTTTTTCTTCCCAAATAAAGGGTCTAGGATGGAACCGAATCGAGCCTATGGGGAAGCCTTGCGACGAGACGCAGACATTCCCCATGCTGCGATTCCCTCCAGTCCGTTCCCGGGTTGGGGAGTAGTCCCTAGTAGTATTGATCCCGTAGCCCTTGCCTTTCCCTTTTCGAATGAAGAAGTAATTAGCTTATTCACTAGCCTTGCAATCACAATCTGCTTATACTTTTTTTATTCAAAAAGGGAAAGAACATTGTCACTAAAATAAAAAAAGACTTGGATCGAGAATCTACCCCCTACTTGGCTGGAAGAGGGCATTGGCTCAATTCATAGCCTTTCTCCTATCCTTCCCTGTCAATATGAACAATGCGGCTAAGCTGGGTTGGCGCCTTTGGATAAGATGAATAAATTCTTTTCAGGGTGGAGCCTAGACTGGGTGGATGAAAGATCCAATATTTATAATAGTTATATCTCTATCATCTGCATTTTTTCGTCTGCTCCGTACGTGAGACTTCCGCCTCATACGGCTCCGTCCTGAGCTCTACTTAGATTATCGTAAAATAAAGTAAGCAAGCCAGGTCGCAAGTCGGGAAGTCGAATAAGGAAAAGATAGCTAGCTTTGTGCTTTCCCGTCGTGGGTCTCAGTCAAAGGCCTACTAGAAGGGCAAGTGCCAAAAGCCTGAAAAACTCTAATTGTTGCTCCATGAGTTCAGCCTTGATACTCCTGATCTGTACTATTGCATTAATTGCGAGACTAAAGGATATGAAACCGCGCTGAGGGTGATGGAAATGAGTCCCCAGGAACTACGACTGATGTAAGACCCTCTAGGGGCAGCCCTATCCTTTTGATCGGGGGCTTCTTGATCACTATGAAGCCGCTGATTGATTAGTTTCTCTTGGTTAATTATCGATCGATATAGCGCACGTAAACGTCCATAGAATGGATTTACCTCGCTCGTGGGTCTCCGTCGGGTAGCTTAGCAGTACCTGTTAGTTGTGATGAGATCTAGTCGGCATCAAACGAATCTATGAGAAATTCTCTCATGTACCCCCACGCTACTTCTTTTTGGGAATACGCTTGGGGGGCAGTGAGAAGCTCTTATTCTCCCCTTCCCTAGCTTGCAACTAATTCAGCTTCCGCTTCTGGGAGATCAAATGGAGCTCGATTAGTTTCTGCAGCGAGATGGCACCCTTCTCAGCTAAGAAATGGATGCTAAGGTCAAAAGAGTGGACAAGGAATTCAAATTTCCCTGCCGATCTATGATACATGAATGGGAGAAAAATCAAAATCAAACCCCCTTTGACTTTTAGGTCAATTTACTTCAGCGAAAGGGGGCCAAATTTGCAAACTCATTTGCTCACAGACAATAGTAGATAAATGAATCGATCCTTCGTGCTTTCACTTAGCCCTCGGCTGTGAACTATTGTCACTCGTATACCCTCTTGGCTCGGTTTCGGGATGGACCCTTTCACTCTCGCCTGTCGAAGATATCCTGGTCTTTCTCGCCTTTCTGGTTTCGGTCGAGCTTGAGAAAAGTGAGGAAATGAAAGAAAATAAGAGCCTCATGGTAAAACAAGAGATCTATAAAGAAGGCCTACAAGAAAAACAGAACGTGGAAATGAAAAGAGTGAGGAGGTGAATTGTCTTACTAATGAAATTAACTCTTTTCTTGTTGAGGATTCTTTATGTGTGCGAAAATTTGGAGGCAAAATATGGTAAATGAAGGAAAGATGAACTACTACTCCTATGATATAATAAACTTTCTTCCTCCTTCATACCCATGTTTTGGTCATTTTTGTAAAAACACTAAATCTTGCTCTTTTGTACTTGATCTTGATAGGAATTCTCTCCAACATGCTTGCACCATAACATCAATGAGAAGAAGGAGACATACCATGAAGTTCGAAGGCCAAGGGGAGAGAGTTGGAGGAAAACTATTCTTATGCTATGGAGATTCGTCAATGATTTTTCTTCAAACTTATTTCTCTTTTACCTTGTATTTTCCTTTAAAAAGTTGAAACTGTTCTTAAATGTTTATATCTCTCTTGAGTTTGATCTTGTATGTTCTATCATCTATTCTTGTTGCATTTCTTATTATTGCTATGAGGCAGTTAAGTTGCTCTTTTGTGATGTCATGGGACAAAGGGATCACTCTTTATTTCTATCCGAGTTGTAAATCTAGATAGAAATCATTTCCTAGTGGTTAAAGACTTGTCTCATGATATTCTTTTCTTTATTTCAAATAATGCTGATCCATGGAATATTTGTGACTCATTAGGGGATGCTAATCATTATACCTTTGGTTTTCTTGAACACAATTCTTACGGTTTTGATAGTTCCTTGATTTCTTTACATGGTGATCGTTGTGTTAAGTTTCAAGGGAAAGTAGTTGGTCATTTTGAATATGTGTTGACTTCTCTTGATCCTTATATGATGGGTTTTGTTGAGCATATTCGTGTGGATAAACCTTTGTTGCTTGTGAATTGTTATTTTGGGAACTCTTGTCAATGGCCTAAATTTCTCATTATGGAGAGATCTTTGAAAATTTTGTTTGAAAAGGCATTTGATTTTAAATTCTTTCATTTGCATTATAAAAAGTTCTTATTGTCAAAGGCTTTTGAAAGCCAAATGAGCTTTTTAAAATGAGTAAAACTAGTTTTTGTGAGCTTTTGGAAACTAATATGACAAGCAATTTTTTAAAACTTATTTGGACGGGATTGGTGATAAGAAATCTTTACTACCATTTTCCTTTCAAGGAGTTATTTTTGAAGTTGTCCGTTGCATTTGCTAGCTTTTGGGAGAACTCTTGGCTATATTCTTGAAATTTGGATTTGATGGAGTGTTGTACGCTCATCCACCTTTTAAGAATTCTTAACAAAATGGGAGTTAAAGAGGGGGGTAGAGGTTCTTGGAGCTAGAAAATTTTGTATCTATTTCCCCTCACTTCAACTTTCAAGTGCCGACTTTAGTGAAATACAAAGTTTACCTTTCATTTCCAATTGATTTTGAGTTTTTATGGAAAGTAGCTTTTTCTTACTGCTATTTTTTTGGGAAAGACACATTTCAAACTATTTGATTTCTTGAGTTACTCTTGGAATTTTAAAATGATGAAAGTCTCTACTTTTACTTCCCTTCCAAAGATGTTAGTAAAAGTACTTTCTTGAAGGAGTGTAGAGGATTTAATGATTTTGAAAACCTTGTGACTATTGCTTCTCCCTTTAACTGTGAAGTAATGGAATTGTTGAAGCATAAAAGCTATCCATTTTTTCCAAATGCTCTTGGTTTTTGTTGGAACCAACATTTTCATTACCATCATCCTTATAAGCAAGAGCATTATAAAAGTTTTGAATTCTATACATTGTTTCTAACGTTCGACAAAGGTGAGAGTTTCTTTAACCATTCTCCATCTAAAGGTCATGAAACCAACTCTCCTTCTGAAAGTTTGTCATGGATGATATACCTACGAAATTTCCTTTTCCAATTTTTTACTCAAACATTTGAAAGAACAGTTTTTAATTAGAAATCCAAGTTTCTACAAAACATCTTGTGCTTTACCTTGAACTCTAAGCTTCACATTTCTTTATCTTTTCAAAGAATTTCAGGAAACCTTTGTTGATATGAGTGATTTACAAGATTTCCATATTCCTACTTTTGTTCTTATTCCAAGAAAATCTTGAGCCAACTTGATGCTGTGCTCTTAATACTTTCATGGCCGGCTATGCCTTGAACTTTTATGTCCACACTGCTTTTGAATTTCATAGACCATTTAAGGAAGTATGGCATTTGTGGAATTCTTTTGGTGTTGAGGAGATATTCAACAAACTTGAAGCATTACTTGCATATACTCTTCTAATCCTTGAGTGCTTTGGTAATGTTTATAGTATTGCTCATTTTAATGCTCACATTTCTAATGTTGCCTACCTCTTGTGGGCATTTGAAGGAATGGATTCAAGGATCAATCCTTTTAAAGAGAAGGTGTATGGTATGAGTCGTAATGAGAATGAGAACATGGAGATCTTCCAAGGGCCGGTTACAAGGTTGATGGCAAGAAAGATAGAAGAAGAGAACAAGGGATAGGTGGCTTTGTTCGAGAAGATGATTCAAAGTCTTGATTGGCATGTGGTAGAGAGGCAAGAAGAAGACCCTAGAGGCTCTAAAACACTTTTATTGTCCATGGTGCAAGTGGAGGAGCCAAAAGAAACAAGTGTGGAAGAGTTAGAAGCCTCAAAAAATAAGAGGGAGCAAATTCTGGAACCTATCGTCCGACCTAGTGCCAACCTATTGTCGACGGTTACCTATCGCCCGACCTATTTTCTGACCTATCATCGACAGTAGGGTTCTGGACCAAGGAAGGAAAGAAGAGAAAGACCTATCTCTTGACCCACAGCCTGACCTACCATCAATGATAGGTTTCGGCTATAGCGACCATTTGAAGATTTTAAGCTTATTTTTACTTCCAAACTCGGGTTATTAAATCCTAGACTTGTAGTTAAGTGACCTAAGGAGCCTATTTACTTCCCTTAACTTCAATCAGTAACTAGGGCTTAGTGCTAATCACCAAGAGACCTATATATACTCCTTATAGCAGCCATTTGAAGGGCATTGAATGAAATATGAAGTAAAATTGCAGCTTGTGTTCTTGAGAGCTCTTAGGGCTTTTCTCTTGGTTTCTTCTTCTTCTCACTCCCTACTAGAGTGATCATCTAATTAGTGTAATTAGGAATCCTTGAAGGAAATTCAAGGGTTCTATTCATCATCTTCAATTCCTAATATACAAGAGGTGGCTACTCTTTAACAGTTATTACTTGTGTTCATGTCTCCTTTATTGTAAAGGATAGGTGAGGGTTTTCTAGCTATTGTTGATTCTTCCATAAGAGAAATATTTGAATCTTTCTTCGAAAGGTGTTAGTTCCTTAGCTAGTGTTGTTTGAAGAAGGGTCTTCTACAAAATCCTCAAGACAAAAGGGAGGGATTCTTCGAAGAAATTGAGCTCATCCACATCTCCAAATGAGTTCATACCACAGGGGTTCTTTGCTAGCAAGTTTTTTTTTTTTTTTCAAAAGAAAGTCTAAAAGGCATAAAAAGAAATACCTAATTATGTATTTTATATCCTTTGAGGTTTGAGGATAACCTATTAATTTATTTTTTTATGTTTATTCATTTTGCTTCATAATATGCCATATTTTTGCAAACATATTGAGCGAGTGATCATTATTTTTTCATTTTGTTTCGGGTGAAACAGTTGGCAGGAAGTGAAGAATAGTATACCTTAAGTTTTTATTCTAAGTAAGAATAGAACATTCAACTTTGAAATTAATAGTAAGTTTATATGTGAAACCACGAGCCTCTTCCATCCAAAGAAGAACACCCTAAACTCTATACAATTATTTAGCAAGCATGTTTGCCCGAAAAATGCAATTTTGAGTTAGTATAAACCCTTAAAAAACCCTTGCATATACCGACTACAAAGAGTCTCAAATGCCTTTGGTAATATATATCAAGTACTTTATCGATCTTGTCCAACCACTTGCAGTTATCACACAACATTTAGGCAATCTAAATCCACCCATATAACTTTGATTAGGAAGGTCATTAATAGCTAGCTAGTTGTGTACCATGTAGATTGTCTTCTAACTCATTAAATTGTTTTTGTCAAGATCTGCTTGGTACACTTCCAAATCCAATTCTTAGGAAGAGTTAGAAGACACGGCAAATATTGCATAGTATGAATTACATTGCAATGCAAATTTAATGAGTCTTTCTTTCCTTTTTAGATAAAATATTTTCCTTCAACCCTTGCACTCTTCTCCCTATGCTGAACCTTATGTATCAAAATATTTTCCTTTAATGGGCCAAGTAGCTAGTACACGCCGCTGATGCATAACACAAAAATAATTAGATAAGATAGTTTAAGCTACTAGTTTGCTTCTACCATAGTCTTATAATTCAAGTATATTCCGAGCCTCTTGCGCGTGTTTTGGTTATGTTTTATTCATAAAAGCGTAGACAAATTCTTGAATATGATCACTTGTCCTGAAGCTTCAGAGTTAGATAAATGCCTTAAATGGTAATGTCCTTTGGTGAAGAGGAGTTTTAACTTTGGAGTTTTACTAATTCCTATGTGAATTCTTTAAAGGACTTAGTAGTACTCTTAGCCCTAATAAAGTAGAAAATTCTTTGGAAAAATGGATAAAGAGGAAATGTCATAAACTGGGGGCTATGTAGCTCTAACTTTGTGATCTCGAGTTAATTATAATGAAAATGTAATAACATGATGAATTCATATCAATAAATCTAGTCGAGCGGAGTTCATATGTTGAAGATTTCTTTAATGAAAATCCCACAATGTTCTTCTTCTTATGGTCCACAATATCATAATTCATCCCCATGCAATACTTATTATAAAAACTCTCTTCCGTTTTTAAGCCAATAAAAAACCTTAAACACCATTCTTATTACCATTAAAGCAAGTCGGAATGATATCAAAATCGTAAAAAGATTGTGAATAAAATATGTCATTAATTAGTAGAGCTCAAGAATTTAATATGAGATGAAACATAAGTAAAAATGATAAAAAAAAAAAAAACCTCTCAAACTTGTAAAATATAATATTTGTTCAATTCAAGCTACTACTAATTCATATTTAACAAACGATATCAACTAATTAATATACTTTATCCTTTTCTTCATATTCATTCTTAATCCTTGCAAAATATAATTTCTAGGAGTACTCAAGAGCAAGAATATCTTGGTTGATAAAAAATAGAACTAAAGAATCATATAGGTAAAAAATGGATAATAATATAATGAATTTTGGTGTTTTTCTAAGAGTTATTTAGGGAGTGAAAAAAGATGTAATATTAAAGTTATAAAAATTATACATCTTAAACAGTCTTGTCATATGTACCATGGTTTATTTTTCAAGAAAAAATTAAAATTTTAGAAATCATTGCTATATATGTGTATGCATATGCATGCACATTGAAGTTTGAAGTAATTACCAGTAGTATATGTGATTTTAAATACCTTTCTCATCCTACGTCGCTAAAAGTAATCTTAGTGTCAGTGTCAAGTGAAAAATTGAGGTTCAAAATAAGTATTGGCTTTATCTTTAGTAGAAGCACCATATTTCTCAAGAAACATTTAGCACCATTTTCTGAACTGAAGTCTTGAACAAAAATATAATAAAATCCACTCATTCAAAAATAGTAACACAACATGAAAAAGTTCTTCTTACCTTTTGTGTTGTAGTTGGACATTGTTTTGCTCCACTTTTATAATCATCCATATAACTTTCATTACAAATACATGCAGCTGAGTAACAAAGTTAATGTAGAACAAAGAAAGATATCCTCCTAAAATCTCTAAAACCACACCATAAGCAAACATCATCTAACTAAGGCAATGGTATTATTCAAATTTTCCAGATCCTCTATAAACTGAAGCTATAATATTGAATAGTTCTTGAATTATCATATATCTATGCCATCTAATAATGTGATCCATCAAGAAACTTACAAAATTATGAGGGAAAATAGTACCACCCTTTTTTAAGGAATAGGACAATACCTAGTGGGCATTGTCCTGATTGTATTAAATTGAAAGAAGGTACAAAGGCAGTGCATAAAACTTACCCAATAAAAACTAAAGAAGAAATGGAAAACCCCATAGAAGACAAGGTGCAAAGAAATGGAAAAGAAAACTAAGTCCTTGTCTATACTTTTCGCAAGTAACGCATGGTTGAGATATCCAGGAAAATGAAACCTTTAATTCTAGCTAGTAGATCCATATAATTGTGAAAAAAGATTGAGCAATAACTGTCACTGGCGTAATTGGAAAGACATCCACAACTACATTAGCTTCCCAAAAGATGTGCGAGAAAGAGTGAGTACAAGTCTGCAAAGTATGATAAATATGTTGAAAAGTCCCATCTAAATTCCAAGCCAACAAAGAACAACTGGATAGAAAACTTATCATATTTTTAGAGTCACTTTATATATGACAAGTATCACATCCAAAAAAGAGATTGCAATGCGGATCCCATACAAGATGGCAGCTCCCTTCCATTAATATTGGTCTTAGAATACCCTAAAAAGAAGCATAAACAGAAATAAAGCTTTCATCACCATAGCATAGAACACCGTTGGTTGTAATGATTTCTCGATTTCTTCGACTAAACCATCCACATTAAAATAACTTCACAGGTTTAAAAATCTCTCTTCTAGACAACAAAAATAAACTAGAATGACCTATTATCAGTCCAAGTAGATGGGAGAGAAGTGTGAATCACAATAGATAGATCTGTCACAAGGCAATGAAGCTGATGAGAAGCATTGGCATAAGAAGGAAAAGTGCCTCATAATAGAAAGAGCATTCCGTCTTCCATAACTAGTTAACATATAGTCATAGGGAAGAGCTTGATCCAAACTCGTCTCTCCCAGAATGTTGGGATAGCTAGAAGGTAAACCCCATCCCTCTCAAGAATAAAAAAGTAAAGTAGAAAAGTGGGACAACCAGAAAAGAGAAATTGATCACCACTCTTCCAAAGCTATTTAGCAAAGGTTGGAATAGTCCAAACATGCCCCACAGTGGCAACACGATGCTAAAGAGAAACCTTGAGTTCCAAAATAGCAAAAACCCATAAAGTGATTAATCAACGCCACATGAAATAGGGAACTCTAGCGGGATATGTGGATCTATAGAAAATTGAAGATATCTCCAAGAGGTTGTTGAAATTAACTCCCAAACTTGTCTTAAAAATCCCCAATAGGGATGACCCAATTTCTTGATCATTTTCTTGCAACAATTGACTTTAGATCATGAAGATAGCGAGAGGAAAAATTGGAAATAAGAATGTACAACAAATTACTGAAAAGAGCCTAGGAAAGTTAAAGATTTCAAAGACCCATTTGAGAGGAATCAAGAACTTTCGAAGGTAAACAATCAAATACCCAAGATGAGATAAAACAAAAACAAGGAGTTAAATCCATTGTTGTAAATTCATGGAGATCACTCTCCTACAAAGAGGAAGAAGAACCCTAAGTGTCTTTTCAAAATGGAGCCAAATAGAATTTTTCTAAACTGTTAAAAAACTAATGAGTTGTAGCTCCTTATGGGGTATATATACAAACTATAACATACCCAACTTATATTAACTGAAATGTGGTTAAAAATCACTTAATTACATCATTTAGTAGTCAAAATAACAATTAAAACAGGAGAAAAAGGAAGAAAACTCAAAATAATCAAAATAGGGGCAGGTTGCCCATAAAAGTCGGTATTGATTGTACTGGAAAATAAGATAGCTAGATAATGAAATTTAAAGATTCAACATCAGGTACGCTAGTATAGCTGGCACTTTGCTCTAGCCCTCAAATACTTCATTTTCTAGCACTTTTTAAGAGCTATTGATGATGTTACTCCTTAGGCTTCTTCTACCAATCTTGGGGCATGTTTTCATCTTCTTTTGAACCCCCAAAAAGTATCTGTAAAGTGTTGGATTCGACCGCAGAGTGCATCTTAAATTGTCCCTCATATCAGTCTGTAGGTCATCTTCTTACCCCAAAATATATGAATCTTCATAACTTGGATTGTTTGAGCTTCGGAGATGAATCATCCCAATTCAACCTTCTTTGGACCCTGTCTGTAGCCTTATCATAGCCCCTTTCTTTATTTTGATTCATCTTTGAATCAATCTCCTTTGCGTAATCTTAATGTCTAGATTTCAAGGATGAATTGACCTTGGAAAGGTTAGCACCTATGTCCTAGAGATTTGCAAAAGCTCACACATGAAAGTTCGAGTAATATCATTGTCATTTACATCGGAAAAAAAGATTCTCAGTGGTACTGTTCCCTATTTCTTTTGAAGCTTCCTCTTTCTTATCTTGCATCATCTCTCATTTATCAGAACTCTCCAATCCTCTCCAGGATCTAAACCATTATGCCCCCTTTCATCGAAGATCTCCACCACTTCGAAACTTTTACAAGTAAGAACTTCTTCTTTAGAGCTCTCCAACTCCTCTCTAGATGTCACTTTATGTTTAGGCTCCACATTCTCTTTATCATCCTCCTTATTACCGATACTCACCTTCTTTACTCTCTTTCTTTTCCTTCTCCTTGTCTTTCTCCCTACACTCTTCTCACCATGGCCTTTATGGCTCGTTTCTCCATTTTTGCAATCAACCCCTTTTCCACTATGGCCATTGGGGCTTTTTTACAAGTAAGAACTTCTTCTTTAGAGCTCTCCAACTCCACTCTAGATATCACTTCATGTTTAGGCTCCACCTTCTCTTTATCCTCCTCCTACTTACCCTCACTCACCTTCTTTACTCTCTTTCTTTTCTTTCTCCTTGTCTTTCTCCCCACACTCTTCTCACCTTGCCTTTATGGCTCGTTTCTCTATTTTCGCACTCAACCCCTTTCCCATTATGGCCATTGGGTTTCTCTCACTACTCTCTTTTCCTTTTTCTTCTCCTTTCACTACATTCACTCTTCTTCTTTTCTTCCTCCTTCCTCTTTCTCCTAACTCTATTTCCTCTTTAATTTACTTCAAATCTTCATACACCTCCTTAGTATTCATGAGAATAATTAAAGTGCTTCCACCTATCTTTGGAAAGAAAGTAGGTGTTCTTTCTTATATCATGCTAAACGCACCACTCATATTGCCAAAGTCTACTCAATACTATACGTGTTCATAGGGGACCACATCATCGATAACTCATCCCTATAGTTCCCATCATAATTGATATTAAGGCTTCTTTATTAACCCTCATCTCTCCACAATCATTCTACCATTGAACTTTATAAGGATGTGGATGTTTGATGTACCTAATTTCATCTTCTCTATAAGAGTAAAATTCACAAGGTTACCACCACTTAAATCTAGTGTATATGAGATCACTTTTGAACTTCACGAACAAAACTGATTAATCTTCGTTCATTGGCCTTCACAGCAAAACAAACATCTAGAAGAAGTTGAATCTTCAAAAACAAAAATCACCTTTTGCCCTTTTGTAGGTATAAGATGAGACAAAAAATTCTTTAAGATAGTGAGAATAGAAGACTAGTAAGGGGTGACAAGCACATGTCACCAATAAGAGAAAGGAAGAAAATGTTGAGTTTTTTAGGATCTATTCCATGAAGAGTATATTTAATCAAAAAAAATATCTACTAATAAATTAAGTAGCTATATTTAGGAAAAAAAAGGTTTGCAAGTTTTAAAAAACACATAACTTACTAAAAAAGGTTTGTAAGCTAAATTCAACTAGGAACTCAAATTAAATACTTTATAAGATAATGAAGGGAAAAAAGAGTTAGCAAGTACGTGCAATTGATTACATTTTATGGGACTAACCATTAATTGTTATTGATTGACGAGCAATTGATTTTTGGATTTTGTTGAGCACTACAAACTTCTATCCTTATAAGATTAGATTAATTATGTTCAACACTGTAAATTACTAACCACCAACCTAATTAACTAATTGAACCAGCAAGCGTACATTAAATTATTGATTAGATTGTATAACAACATAATACATCGACAATATCAAATTGCTTACAGTAATGAGCTTCAATCATATGCTATTTGAACTATATAATTCACTATTGGTTTAATCAAGTCAAAGTTGCAATATTTGCAAACAAATAGTCACTACTCATGGGGAAAAATCTTAACTAAATAAACATAATCACTAAGAAAAGATGTCAAGAACTGCGGAAATACGCCCACATAAGTGTAACTCAATTGGTTCTTAAGTTATAGGGTTGGTACCAAGAGGCAAGGTTCAAATCCTTATAGCGGCAGTGTGAGAATTTCGATCTCTCCAATGTGAGGGGTGTCTTGCACATCCAATTTGCAGGGTTGCTGAGTCAACATAATTAACATCCTTCACATGGGCATCAGACAATTTGGTAGGAGCCCTGAGAGCGAGGGATTTTTCCTTTTTGCTACGAAGAATTGCATAAATACTCGTAATAAATTAAAAAAGAATCAAAGATCAAATCTCTAGTGTATAAGATCTCAGAATCCTATAAAAAACACAAATTAATTCATGATCTTTCTAACTGGAATTTATTCTCTTATCGTGGTACAAATAAATAAAGACTGCATTTGGAAGCGAAAAGCTCATGATTCCCAAGCAAATTTTGTTCTTCTCTTTATTATTTTACTTTTTTCTTGAACGCCAAAAACCCTTAACTACCTAGATTCCCAAATCATCTCAAGACGATTCCTATTCTCTCAAGTTCCATTTAAATAGGCCTGAAGAAAAGCCTAATTTTTGCTGAGAAAATTTAGTTCTAGAAACCTACACACCTTGTTGCATATGATATGCACTTCTTGTGCATTGCACAAGAAAAACCAACACTCGAAGTTACACAGATTTTTCTACATATGGTGTGCAATATCCTGTGCATTTTTCATATTTCTACTTCTTCAATTTTTCTGCCCTTTAATCTATAAATTTAGCTCATTTTGATTTTAAGTACCCAAATACACCAAATAATATAAAATAAGTAGATTTCACATCAATATAACAACAAAAAGCACAGTAAAAACTAAAATGTTAGAAACATTTCTAAACTTAAAACTTCCTAAAAAAAGATCACAAGCTCTTAATTTATGCTTTTCTCCTTCATTCAATTGAGTATGAAAAATCCACTACTCTCAATCTTGTTCAACTTGATTTTCCATTTCAACCTCAAGCCCTTTGCTCTTTAGCTTTATTGGCTTCATTATAATGGTTTGTTGGGTTGGTCTCAATATCTTTTCAATGTGATAGTTTTGTGGAAAGTCTCAATAAGAAAATGCAAGGTGTTACCTTTCGATGCACTTGTATTAACTAGTTTTGGAATTTGAAATGATTAATCTACTAATGATTATAAAACAAAGGTACTCTCTAATTCTACTAACAAGGGAGTTCCCAAGATGGATGTTATATAGAGATATCTTGATGAAACTAAAATTAGTTTTGTGATCCAAGTTAGACATTCCTAGTTTGAAAGTATTATCATTGGTTTAGGGAAAACTCATTATGATATATTGTACTATCTCTGTTTCATAATATAAGGTTAAGTTGCCATATTTGGGTTTTCATAATATAAGGTTAGGTTCCTTTCATATACCTTTTTCCCCTAGAATTACCCTACTCAATTATTGCATCACTATCTAGTAATTCTTAAAGTTTAAACTCATTCATATTTGATAAAACCTTGAAATATGGAGAGAGGAGGGAGAAGACAGTCTTGAAGAAGAGTTTAGTAAAACTAATAAAGGGGTGTTATATGTATTTTACTATAAAAAACACATTGATTTCATGTTTTCTTAATTTGTATGAAAAACTAACTTAACCCTATATTATGAAATGGAGGTAGTACTAATTTTATTATGCATTTTTAACAAAAATGCTTATACTCCCATGAAAAATGATAAATTTACTCTTCAAACATTAGAGTCAATCACATTGGAGATTTTATAAAATAATGTGAAATCTACTTGTAGTTAATCACGAGCTACTTAGAACCTTATAAGATATATGACTATTAAGGTTCATTAAATGAATATACATAAGGTTATGATTATTCATCAAGAATGAATATGCATAGGGGTAATTTTGGTGATTGTGGAATTTTGAGTTCTAATTTGTGTACTTGATTGTTCAAAATTCCAAATAATATTTGCAAAATTTCTAAATTATAGGGGTAAATTTGTCTTAAAGGATAAAAAAAGATAATTTTAAATTATTTAAGGATCTAAAAAGTTCAAATTAAAATTGAGAGACAAAAATAGCAAAATCTAAATTATTTGGTAACTAAATAGGAGAAATTTTCCATTTCATAATGCAAAAGCAATTGTGGCAAGTTGTACATGTCACTAGAGACAGAGCGACATTATGTATGGCTTGTATAAATCTTTACATTATCCAGATTTAACCTAACCTAGCTTTTCTACTCAGCCTCCCCACCCCAAGAAAAAAAAAGAAATAATAATAAAAAGGTATACCCAAGTAGAATTTAGATATAATTCTGTCACCGAAAATGAAGAGATTATGCCAGTTTTGAAATTTCTACCATTTTAGTGACTTTTGTTTGCAGTAATAAATTATGCCTAATAATATTGCAATAAATTATTACTTTCTGAAAGTTGCTTTGAAAATTACAATTAAAAAAAAAAGGTTGCTACCACATACATGCATCCCTAAAGTATACTGTTCGCACTTAGGACGGCTAATACATCCTCTAGTACACTCTCTAGCACACTTCCTTTAGTAGTAACTTTCTCTTATTGATATGAACATTGTAGTGCAAGGATCAAAATCATTCAATTAAGCTGCCCAAGGACCTTTGCCTTCAATAGGACTTGAATACTCTCCATCGTCAAGCAATCCCTAGCCAATCTAAGGACCTCTTTAATCCATGTTGAATATTCTTTCCTTTATAAGATAATTCAACAATGGGATTATTTACCCATCACCTAATTAGACCTTGCTCTAGGACAATTACAAGGATGTAAATATCAAAAAGTAGGAATTGTAATAAATTAGAGAACCCTTGGATCAACCTTATCCTAGTATTCAAGTAAAATCAATCTAAGGAATGATCAAACCCTAGATAAAGTTTTGGAGAAAGCTTCAAAGCTTAAAAACCCTAAGATTAAACTCATCAATTTCATGAAATCATTAATTAGTGTTAAATAAAGCTATATAAGGTATTTATAGAGTTTAGGCTAACCCTAATCTAAACACGATCTTGGGTCAACCCAAGACCCATTAGGGACTTAGTTAGAAGCTGTAAATTGAATTAAAATAATAATTCCCGACTAAAACAATGTATTTCATTAAAATAACACCATTCCGTCTACGGTAGGTCTTCAGTTCTTCAAGACAAATTTAGGCAGAAGCCTACCATAGACAGTAGGTACGGGCCTACCACCTGCACTAGGCTCTGTTCTTGATTCTCTTTGATTTTTTCCTCTTCCAACCCGCTCCATTGTTTTCTCCAAGTTTAGGCATTAAACCATAAGCAACTTGGGAGGATTTTCATCATCTTCCAAGCCTTCATTCTTGAGCTTTAGACCTACTTCCTTCACAATTTCTTCAATTGCTATCATCAATTCATGAGCAACTTTATCATCATTCTCCTTAATTCTCCTTACTCTTACTCTTTTGATTTGTCCTTGAAGCTTTTCATCCACTTGACCATCTTGGTTCATATCATCCACCCATCTTTTAAAAAGATTCATTCTAGAATCTTGACCTACATTAAACAGAGATAAATCAGAAACATTGAATGTAGCACTAACATTATAATCACCCCAAAGATCAATTTTATAAGCATTATCATTAACGTATTCAAGAATTTGAAAGGGATAATTGGCACAGCTATCTAACTTTGTTTTCCTTTGAGAAGGAAAATGTTCTTTTCAAAGATGAACCCAAAATCAACAATCGGGTTCAAACATTATTTGTCAGCATCTTTTTCAAGTATTTGACATACTTGGGTATCTGCAAGAGTAAATCACATGGAGGTAAGTTTATTTTTAATTGTTTAAAAATCTCTACGAATTTCCTCATGTTATCTTGGTTGTGATCACGAAAATGAGGCGCCAGATACAGAACTTTTGGCTTGTACTAAAAAATTGTCAGCTTCTTGTTCTTCTCCTCTTGGCTTGGCTCTACTGCTTTAGAGTCAAGAGTATCAAATAATTTCCTTTCCTTTCTAACACAGTTCTCCTCTTGTATGATCATCACCTTCTCCTCTTTAGGAACCTCATTATCAAATCTTACTGAGATAGCATTACATGCTTTCTTGGATTTACTTCAGTATTGCTCGGGAGAGTTCCTGGAGTCCTTTTTTATATTAATTTGACTAGCTCCAATCTGTTTCTCTAGATTTTGAATTAAGGTCTCTTAATTCGTTAGGCAGTCTCTATACTACTTATTCTGGCATCTGTGGCACTCTTGAACTTGACCATGAGTTCTTCCAAATTAGTCTTTACTGGTGGGGGATTCTGAGGAGCTGCATCATAGGGTAATGACTAAATAGGACCTCTACTTCGGAATCCTAAGAGTTGTTGTGGCCTTTGTTGTCCTTGTCCTCCATAAGAAAACTTTGGATGATTCCTCCAACCCGGATTATAAGCATTAGAGTAGGGGTTGTTCCCCTGCTGGTTCCCTTGAATAAATTCCACTGCTCCATAAGTCCACCCATACTAGGGCGCTCATGATTAGGATGCCCTCCATTATAGAAATCACATAACATGACTTGCTGATGATTTTTTTTTTTTTTTTTGAAGCTGCAATAGTCATATTCCCCATCTTCTGCTTAATCATTGCTGCTAATCTGGCTTCCATAGTAATAATGGCATCTATTTTATGGAAGTCGGTAGACTTAGGCTTGATCGCTCTCATCCTAACATGTATCTATTCATTGCTATCTGCTTTATCAAATCATATACTTTCTGAGGAGTCTTGTGATATGTGGACTCACTAGTAGAAGTATTGATATGCTGTCTCATCCCAAATGTTACTCCATTATAAAATGATTAAATATGGATACCCAAATCCAGACCATGATGTGGGCAATTTCTGACCAACTCCTTCCATCTCGCCCAAGCCTCGTATAAACTCTCTCCATCAATTTGTTGGAATGATGAGATCTCATTCCGAAGCTTGGCAGTGTGACCAAGAGGAAAGTACCTTCCTAAAAACTTCTTAGCTAAGGAGTCCCAAGATATAATAGACCTAGAAGGTGGAGACTTCAACCAAGATTTCGCCTTGCCCTAATAGAAAATAGGAAGAGGCAAAGACTGATAGCATCATCTAAAACTCCATTTATCTTGAATGTATGGCACACCTCCAAAAAATTGGCGATGTGCACATTTAGATCTTCCTCTTGGAGTCCGTCAAATTGTATATTATTCTGTATCATTTGGATCACATTTGGCTTGATCTCAAAATTGTGAGCTTGTACAAGTTGTCTATCTATGCTCGAATTCGTCCCGGTAATGGACGGTCAGGCGTAGTCTACCATTGTTCTCTCTACCATTGCAGGTGATGGAGGTTATATAAGTGGAGGATTTGCTAGAGGTGGATCCTATTCACCCTTTGATGTGAACCGGGATGACTAAGAAGCTAATGAGTTGATTCATGGTCCAATCACTTGAGCAAGGACAAGAAGCTCAAGGAATATGATGAAAGATTGGCTAAAGGAAGGGTTGTTTCATTTGAGAAACCATGAGGAACAAAATGAAGGCTTTGAAGATGAGGGAAAACTTTCTAAGTTGCTCATATTCTATATCATAAGTAAGGATTATTCAATGGAGCAAGTTGGAGGTGAAAAGGCCAAGTATAGTGAAGCGTAGTACCTACCGACGATGGTAGGTCATGCACCTACTGTCTGCTGTAGGCTACTAGACAGGTTGGCTTTAGAGGCAAACACCCTACCACGTATGCTAGCGTATACCCTACCGTCGCAGGTAGGGTCTTGGTGATTATAGAAATGCAATAATCAATGCGTTGTTTAGGTGGGATTTTAATGTTTAAACTCTATTTTCAGTTTCTAATTAAGGGATTAATTGGTATTTTAGAGTCTTAAGACAATAGTCAATGTAGGTTTAAGCCCTAACACTATAAATATACATTTATAGCCCTACATTGTAAATTAAAAGTTGAATTTTGATGAAATTGAGAGGATTCTCCATTAGTTTCTAGGGTTTTTCAACCATCTTAGTTAGCTTCAAAGGGTTTGCTTTCTTGGTTTCTGAACAATTGATTGCTTTGATTGATGAATCTATCGAAATCAATTGATCATTTAAATTCCTCCTTTGATTGATTCTAAGAGTTCTTGTTCTTAGAATTGATTAAAACTCGGTCTTCTAGTTCGTGTGGTTGGGTTTTGGGGCCTTAGTCTCCTTTTGGTTCTTGCTGTCAAATTAGGAAAGAGGATTACCTCTCAATATTGGGTTTATGAGGTTTAGTTCCTGTCGGTTTTCTATTGGAGCGCTAGAACTACAAAATCTTCAATAGAAGTTATTCATCAAAGGAGGTGATCTTGGGAAGGTGTTGAATCAAATTGGCAATCAATTTTAAGATTCATATCAAATTGGCATCAGACTAACCTCCAACTGAAGGTCAATTTATATTTTATGTTGTTTAAATTTGCTAAAAAAAGAGAGGAAGTACTTGATAATCAAACAAAATACTATGAAGATCGTGCAACAGTAGTATAGAAAAATCGAATCCAAAAATCGGTTGAAAACTTGGATGATTATGTGCGAATTTGTTTGAAATTTTTTGATAGATTTGTTCTCCTTTGAGTTAGAGTTCAATCGAAATAAGATTTACGCAAATTGGAGTCTATTTGATTGATTAATCGATTGAAATTTGAAATGTATTTTGATATCTTGATTGTAGAAAAAGTGTGAATTAATTAATCGAGTACATCTTGTGTTATTCAATTCCATTGATGAATCTTCCTAAATTGGTTTCACTCGATTTGAATTCGTATTTACAAAGTTATAGCTGTTTTGATAATAGGGTGTCATCATCCTCTATTTTACTAGTACTCTTGCTTTCTTTGTATAGCTAGTTTGTTTGAATTGCTTTGAATTTAACTTCTAATTGTTTTTTTGTGTGTTTCTACTCTTTGTTGATGATCAATTAAGTTTGTTGGCTCTTTTCCATAGATTAAATTCTTTGAAACTCCTTACACCTCAAGTGTTTGAAACATTACCTCTTTGAACACTTATATCCAACAAGTGCATTGATTGTTATATTTCCTTGGACTGTTGCTCTTGGTTGAGTTGGTAAGAGGCTTGGAGAACTTATAGAACCTTGAGTGAAGAGTGTTTTGAAAAAACAAGAGGGTGAGCCTATTGTGATAAAACCCAATAAGAGGATTAAACGTGAGCAAATGGAGTGATCATAACAGGAGAGTAATTCTTAGGGAGTGATTGTGAGGTCCTTTTGTTTTGTTTCTTTTGTTTCATTTGCAGGTTTACAATGTCAATGAATGGTCATTTACCTACTCAATCTCATCAAAAAGACACTAGTGATCCCACAAGGATGAACTTGAATGAAACCTTACGATCTATGCAACAATTTATTGAGGGATTGGCAAGATAATTTCAATGTGTGGCTAGAGATGTTGAAGAGTTAAAGAAGGGCAAGACAAGTGCCACAATAGAGCAAAGAGTTGGAGACAATCTTGGAAGAGTTCATTCACCTCACCATCAAAGAGCTTACAACAATGTACCTCCTTATGGATTCTATGACATACCGGTTCAAAATTCCTATCCATTTCATGAAAGTGGATATCAAGGAAAGCAACCTACTAGAGACGGAATAAGAGGAGGTCTAGGAGGAAGAGGATATAATAGACCACAAGAAGAGGTTCCAAGACATGAAGCATGACATGAAGATAATTTTTTTGAAGATTATGGAGAGAATCCTAATGTTGGACAAGCATACTATGGTGGTTATTATGGTGGACAATAAGGGGGTAAAACTCTAGATAAGATCAAATAAAAGGTGCCTAGCTTCAAGGTAAAGCTAGTCATTGGGAGTGACAAGTGGAGAACCTATTCATGGTGAGAAATTATAGTGACATTGTCAAGGTAAAGCTAGTCATTGTTCAATTTCTGGGTTATACACTTCATTGGTGGGAAAAGATTATTACTCAAAAGATTAAATATGGAAGGCAACCGGTTAAAACTTGTGGAGAATTGAAGACTCTCATAAAGGAAAGATTTATGCTGGAGCATTATTATAGGGAGCTTCACTACAAATGGATGACGCTTATGAAAGGTAGCAAAAGTGTTGAGAAGTATAGACAAGAGATGGAGTTATACACTTTGAGATTGAGTTTGGGGGAAGACAAAGATGCTCCTATTGCTAGATTTTTAAGTGGTCTCAGTAGAGACATTTCTAATCAACTAGAATTGTACCCTTACACCACTTATGAAGACATATGTCATTTGGCAACCACGATTGAAAATCAAAAGAAGAGGATTAGTTTCTCTAAAACTAATCTTCCTTCTTCAAGAGATGTGGTGCCTAAGCCTCAAGCATCTATCTACAAGAGTTGGCCAAAGAAAGATGAAACACCTAAGATAGCTTTCAAAAATAATTCTAAGCCTAAGCAGGGAGAGAAAGTTAGATTTACTACCAATCCAACTTGGTGCTTCAAGTGCAATAGTGTGGGACACATAGCCATTAATTTTCTACCAAGAGGACTTTGGTCTTTTGTCAAGATTTGAATGGTTGGATTGAAAAGGATGAAGATGATTGCCAAGAAGACATTGTTGACAAGGAAGAAGAAAGTAGTGATGAAGTTCAAGCAATTACCTCTTCCGAAGACGATAAAGAAGGCAAGAGTTTGGTGACTATTAGAGCTTTGTTTATTCAAGTCCTTGAAGAAGAATCCATGATTCATAGGGAAAACATCTTTCACACTAAATGCTTCGTGGGAGCTAAAGTTGCTAACATTATTATGGAGAGTGGTAGTGGCACTAATGTAGCTAGTACTCATCTTGTTGAATAGTTGAATTTACCTCTCCTCAAGCATCCTAAACCTTATAAGCTTCATTAGTTAAATGATATTAGGAAACTTAAGGTTAACAAACAAGTGCTAGTCTCAATCACTAAGGGGTCATATAGTGATGAAATTCTTTGTGACGTAGCTCCTATGCAAGGGGGCATTTGTTATTCGAACGTCCTTGGCAATATGATAGAAGAGCTATTCATGATGGTGTGAAAAACACTTACACTTTTGAAAAAGATGGCAAGAAGTTCATGTTGAATCCTTTGACTCCTAGTCAAGTCTTTGAAGAACAAAAGAAAATGAGAGAAAAAGAAAAACTTGAGAGTGATAAAAAGAGAGAGTACTGAAGAGGGGAAAAAGAATTGAGGGAAAAGAAATGTGTGTGGAAAAACCAAGAGAGGAAAAATTGAAGAAAGACAAGAAAATGAGTGATCCAGAGAGTGTTAGTTGCAAGAGAGAAAAGAGATGTTTCTAGGTTTTTTTCTATGTTTAGTCCATTTTCAAAAAATGGAACTAAATTGGTCCAATATATTTTTTAATTCTACAATGGCCATAACGCATAGTCATTGTGGGTTATCACCTGAGATAACACCCAATGGTTATGCGTTATCACTAATAAGCGGATTAAACCGCTTTAAAATCATGTTTAACGACGTGGCGCTGGCTTGGCGATGAGTTGTCGATAACGCACAGCAATTGTACGTTATCGATAAGTATAACGCACTACCATTATGCTTTATTACTAGTGATAATGCACAATGACCGTTCGTTATCAGATTATAAACCCTACTGCCCACCGTGCCTCCTTCTTTCTTCCCCGAACTGCGCCTCCTTCTTCCTTCTTTCTTCTTTCTTATTTCTTCCCCGAACGCCTTCTTTCTTCTTTCTTCTTCCTTATTTCTTCCCCAAAAATTACTTCATTCCTCCCCGAAATTCTTTTTTATTCTTTCTTTGTGCCACCTCCACCCGCCGCCGCTGCTTGGTACGTCCTTTTCCTCTTCCTTCTATTTTCTTCCTTATTCTTATACTTGTGTCTTCTCTTCTTCTTATACATTTGTATTTTATTTCAAAATTTACAATAAATTTAGTTCAATTTTTTAAATTCAAGTTTGAATTAGTAAGACTTTCCTTGGAGTACGAAGGTTGTTAGAGTTTTGGAGTGAAAAATGATAGACAAAGCTTATCGGTACGAAGGTGCATTTTTAATTTTCAGTAAGTTTTTATTTATTTAAATTATTTAGTGTACTATGTATTAATTTTAATTATTGTTTATTTGGGCTTCTTAATTGTTGTTTGTGAATCATTTTTATGAATTTTATTTAGATTATTTGTTAACTTGAATTAATTTATTTTTGTTCAAGTGGGGTTTGGGTTTATGATTAAATTTGTTGTTATTGATAAATTTGTGCAAATTTGATCATTTTATGTACACAATTGTGCTTTGTATTGCAAAAGTGATAATTATTTTGATGAATTTATTAGGATAATTAGGTAATTTTTTTTACTTTACTTTATGATTATTTGAATTGTTTTATTTATTTAGATAATTATTTTGCATCTTTCTTAAAAGGTTTTTAGTAAAAAAGATTGGGATTTGGAATTTGTTTTTTTTTTATCTTCACTTTTTTTTTTTGTTGTAATTATTAGAACTAAAACTTGGAAATTTAGGGTTTAGTAATTAATTTTATGCCATTATCAATATGAAGACTTTTATTTAAAAAATATATATGGACTAAACCTTAATATTGAATTTACCAAGTAGTAAAATACCTAGCTATAAAATATAGCATCAATAACCCTAAAATACTTAAAAACTCTAAACCTGAAATAATAAAAAACTAAACCCTAAGAACCCAAAATCATAATATTAAAATCCTATAGCGTAAATTATAAAAATCTTTAAAACCCTAAAAACCCTAAAATTGATATTTTAAACATTAAACCATAAAACTCTAAACTTTTCAACAGTAAACTCTAAAAACTCTAAAATTGTTATTTTAAACATTAAACCGTAAAACTCTAAACTTTTTAATAGTAAACCCTAAAAACCCAAAAATCATAATATTAAAATCCTACAGCGTAAATTATAAAAATCTTAAAAACCCTAAAAGCACTAAACTTGATTGGTTAAAAATCATACAAACCCTAAAATAATTGTACCATAAAGAATACATCTTAAGAAGTTTGGAATTATAATTTATTTAAAATTTTTTACTTTAATTTATAGATATTGACCGTAAGTCAAACTGTAAATAATGTAGATGGAAGAAGTTTCAGCCTACGTGCATCCGGGTCCCATAGTCCCTGATGTTTTGACGAGACAGCACGAGTATAGGTCTGGGTTGATATGGAGTGGGGATCATGAGACTTGTTTCACTGATCTTCAGTGTAGGTGTTTCGGTCGCAATCTATTCCAATGTTACAGTACTGCTCCCCGTAAGTTGGTAGATCTTATTGATAGGACTAGTTTAGGGGGAGTGTTCAGATATGGTTACATTGGGCTCGACCACACTCTTATTACCGTATTAATTGAGTGTTGGAGACCGGAGACTCACACATTTCATATGACTTGTGGTGAAGTCACAATAACCCTTCAGGATGTGCAGACATTATGGGGTTTAGGGATTGAGGGTTTATCTGTTACCGGTCCCAGTTGGAGCGTACACTAGAAACAGTATTGGATTGAAATGATCGAGAGACTTATTGGTATACGGTTGTCTCTTAGTCACTTTTCTGGTTACAAGGTTAAGAAGGAACCTCTGGAAGCTTGGACCTTGAGAGCGTTTACCGATTCAAAGACTGATGATGATCTCATCTTGCACACTCGTGGATTTATTTTTTTACTTCTTGGCAGTCATATGCTTCCCAATTTCTCAGGGAATTTGATTCATGTGCGCTACCTCAGTTTATTAGAGGATTTGGATGCCATTAGAACATATAGCTAGGGTAGTTGTGTCCTTGGTTTTTTATATAGGCAGTGGTGCACGACAGCTTTGGGGGGTACACGACAGATAGGGGGAGCCTTAGTCATAGTACAGGTTTGGTCGTAGTCGCGCATTCTTGTATTGCGGCCTCAGTTGATGACGGATGTTCAGGCCGACCTTGCTCCGCTTGGTGCTGTATGGTGCAAATCTTTTGACTGCAGCTAACTGCCCACTCACACCCTAGTTACATACAGGGACCAGTTAGATTTCATGCCATCTGATCAGTTTTGCTTTAAAATACTTTGTATTACGTGTAAACCCTAATTTTTTAAGCACTTAACTTTATATTGATTTTGAATTTTGACTTCACAGTTTGTAGGGCTCTCTTATCATGACCGTGGTCTGGTTCCATCTGATCTGTGGCAGACAGAGGTCCCACTCATTTGTTATGAGATAGTGGAATATGACTATCTCGGGCGTGTGATGCGTCAATTTGCACGGGCTCAGCATATGCCGGACGCATGTGACACTCGTCTTGATCTGCATCGGATCCATCTTAAAGAGAATGACCATACTTACTGGGCGACACATCATGCTAGCCATGTAGAGGTCTGGCATCAGTGGCGACTGGGAGTTAGGGATGGCTCTGCCTTGGCAGTTGAGGTCTTACCATACCCCAATGACGAGTACATTAGATGGTATCGGGGAATCACACACAGGTGTACATCGGAAATCCAGCTAATTGTGATACCCGTTCGGTTGGATACCAACCTGCTGGGGTCGACAGACGGATGATGGTACATTCTAGAGTTTTTTTTTTTTTTGTATTTTTATGCATTTCATTTATTTATGATTGACTTCTAACAGTTTAATTTTTATAAGACTTCCATGTTGCAAGAGGTAGATGACATAGCTTCAGTGGTGATACAGGAACCACCTTCATCTCCATCACAGATGGCTGTTTTTGCAAAGAAAGTGCAGACTATCATTTGGAGGTGCATTGTATATATTGGCGGTACGTTAGGCTGCACTCCATCACAGAACGATATTCAACAGACATTTCCAGTACAACCGTCGCGTCGCTGTCCTCGGTAGCCCGTACTGGACCGAGGTGCTCGTGGAGTTAAGAGGGGCGCTCGTGGACAGCCTGGTCATGGAGCAGGAGGTGGACGCCCTCCTGTCCCTCATTTTCTAGGCAGACAAGGACATGCAGACCCCGGACATGTAGAGGCGGAGAGAGGTGAGAGATCAGGAGAGGTGGAGAAAGGTGAGGGATTTGGTGGTGCACACTCTCCTATTGACCCATTTAACAGCCCAAACTTAGATATACCATCTTTTAGTTTGGATTTGATGCCACCTTCCCAGTCACTTCCAGGTGGATCAGGGACATTGTGCGCGCCTCCCCCTCCTGGTTTAGGGTTTGCCCCATTTCAGTCACCAGTCGGTACATCTTTAGGGTTTTCATCGTTTCGTGTACTTCCTCCTCCGGGCATAACCAGCTCATCTACACCACATTAGCCTATATCGCAGGCATCTTCATCTGATGAAGAGGAGCGGGGGGATGACACGGATGATGTACAACATCTTAGATTCGGACAGCGTGTTGGGAAAAAATGAGGTTCACGCCATCCGACTGGCCATTGTTGTAATTAGCATTTTCGAGTTTTCATTTTCTATTCTATGTAAATGAAATTTTAATATAGTGTATTCAGTTTTATGTATATTATTAATTATTTTGTTTTATGTATATTATCGAATAATATGGTATTTTATGTAATAAAAGTATTTCTACTACTTACTTTGGTTGTACATTTTAACAATTTAAAAATGGTGTAAATAAAAAAAATCACATTTTTACCATAATAACTGACATTTTAACAATTTAAAATTGTGTAAATAAAGAAAACAACCACATTTTTCAGTGTTTGATAACGCACAACGGTTGTGCGTATCTTGAGTGATGTGGCAGATGTCGCATGTCGGGACATAATAGAAAAAATTGTAATAATCCCGGGCCAAGTAATGTATAAGTTTGTTTTCTTGAAATTGCTATAATAATACAGGTTTCTATTAATGAAATTTTCTTTCAATTTCTTCTAATTACTACATCATTGCTCTAAATTTTTACAATATCTTTAGTATTACTTCTTCAAATAACTTGAGATGAAATGGTTAAAAGTTAAATATATTTTCCAAGAAAACGATATAAATATTATCATACCAAATACGCTTAAAATAAGCTAAATATTATATATACAATCTTTTTAATAAAATTATACGATTATATGTTTTGAGAAAAATGTAAAGAAATTTTCATTTTCTAAAAAAATTTTTGAAAAATTAAAAAATAAAAAATAAATAACTGATGTGGCAGATAATGCATAACCACTATGCGTTATTGCTAGGTCATAACGCACAATAGCTGTGTGTTATCCTCCACATTAGCGGATTACCGGGCCTAATTATAATTAGATGATAACGCACAATGGTTGTGCGTTATCAATTATGATAACGCACAACCATTGTGCGTTATGGTCACAATAAGCAATAAAAAAAAAAGTGGGCTACTTTAGTAGCCAAATTTTAATATTGGTAAAAATAAAGAAAAAAACCATATTTCTATGCTAAAAAGAGTGAGATCATAGAAGCGGTTGAAAAAGAAGAGTTGGTTTTACTTCTTTATTGCAAAGGTATATTTGTTTCTACTAATGATCACTTGTCTTTCATGTATAATGCTATGATAAAGATCATTGAAGAATTCAAGGTTGTTTTCCCCAAAGTGGAGCCCGGTGGACTTTCTCCTTTGAAGAGAATTGAACATCAAATTGATTTGGTGACGGGAGCGGCATTGAGTTGTGCTACTATGACAAGGAGCTTTATGCATTATTTCTCAAAGGACAAAAAAAATATCAACAAGAGGCATACAGGAGGGATGGAATTTATAGAGACATTTCTAAATGTCATTTGGTACAAGAGAGATAAAGAAAATGATGTAGCCAATGCTTTGTCAAGAAGGTCCACTCTAATCTTTACTTACAAGCTCAAATACTTGGTTTTGGGATTCTTAAGAAGTTACATGCTAGTGATAATGATTTTAAGGACATATTTGATACTTGTTAGTTTGTGCCTAATTAAAAGTACCTCATAAATTATGGATTTCTATACGATGAATGTAAATTTTACATTCCTTCTTGTTACTCTAGATTACTGTTAGTTAAGGAAGCTCATTGTAGTGTTTTGATGGGTCATTTTGGTATTTTCAACGCTTATTACATTTAACTTGAGCCTTTCTTTTGGGTTCGCATGAAAAGAGATATAGAAAGGTTTATTGACAATTGTTTAGAATGTAAAAGAGCTAAATCTACATCTTTGCCACATTAACTTTATACTTCTTTGAATGTGCCTGGAGAACCTTGTGGTTGATATATCTATGGATTTTATATTTGGACTACTTAAGTTCCCTAAAGGCATGGATTCTATATTTGTTATGGTTTATTTGAATGTCATCTTGATTGATAGCTAAACTTATGAAGATTGTTCGTCTCATCTTAAACAAGTTTTGTTTGTTTTTGAGAAATGAGAAATTATATGCTAACCTTGGAAAATGTGAGTCTTGTTTGGAAAAAGGTTACTTTCCTAGGTTATGTGGTGAGTTCTCAAGGTCTCCAAGTAGATGGAAATAAGGTGCAAGCAATCAAAGATTGACCTACTTCTAAGAGTGCATTTGAAGAGAGAAGCTTCCATGGTCTAGCAAGCTTTTATAGGAGATTCTCAAGGATTATAGCACCATTGCTAGATTCTTGTTGAATGTAATCAAGGAGAATCTGTGTCAATGGTAAGCTTGTTCACCTTACTTTGAGTTTGCTTACAATAAAGTTCATCACTCTACTACTCTTTATTCTCCTTTTGACGTTTATTATGGTTTCAATCTTCTAATTCCTTTTTTGATATGATTCCTTTACCTATAGATCATGATTTTATCGTGGATCGAAAGAAGAAAATAAAGTTTGTCACATCTATCCATTCCAAGAACCATGAGGCTATTGAAGCCAAAAACACGAAGCTCGTGGTTAAAAGAAAAGTTGGAGGAAAATTATTAGTCTTTGATCCGAAGGTTTGGGTTGAGGTCACCTTGGAAACAAACAATTTCCTTCCCAACAAAAGTCTAAGCTTGATGCCCATAGTGATAGCCCTTTTTAGTTCTTGAATGCTTTAGTGATAATTCTTATACAATTGATCTTCCAGATTAATTTAATGTTAGGGTTCCCTTTAATGTTTTTGACTTATCTTTGTTTGATATAGGTAAAGATTCGAGGACAAATTTTTCCAAGGGAGGGGCGGATGATGTGAACCGAGATGACCCAAGAAGCTAATAAGTTGATTCATGGTCTAATTACTAGACCAAAGACAAGAAGATCAAGGCATATGATGAAAGATTGGCTAAATGAAGAGTTGTTTCATTGGAGAAACCATGAAGAACAAGAATGAAAGCTTTGAAGATGAAGAAAAACCTTCCAAGCTACTCATATTCAATACCATAAGCAAGGATTATTCAATGGAGCAAGTTAGAGGTGAAAAAGACAAAGTATAGTGAAGCATAGGACCTACCGTCGATGGTAGGCCCTGCATCTACCGTCTGCAGTAGGCAAATACCCTACCATGTACAGTAAGATATACCCTACTGTCCCCGGTAGGGTCCTGGTAATTAGAGAAATGTGTCATTTAGGCGGGGTTTTAATGTTTAAAACTCTATTTTCAGTTACTAATTATGGGGCTAACTGGTCTTTTAGAGTTTTAAGACAATAATCAATGTAGGTTAAAGCCCTAACACTATAAATATACATTTATAGCCCACATTGTAAACTAGAAGTTGAATGTTGTTGAAATTGAGGACTCTCCATTAGTTTTGAGGGTTCTTCAATCTATCTTAGTCAGCTTCTAAGAGTTTACTTCCTTAGTTTGTGAACAATTAATTGCTTAGATTGATGAATATATGGAAATCAATTAATCATTTCAATTCCTTCTTTGATTGATTCTAAGAGTTCTTGTTCTTAGAATTGATTAAATCTCGGTCTTCTAGTTTGTATAGTTTGAACTTTGGGGCCTTAATTTCCCCAAGGTTCTTGGTATCAAATTGGGAAACAGTTTTACCTCTCAATATTGCGTTTATTGGGTTTATGAGCGTTAGTTCCTCATAAGTTTTCTATTGGAGTGCTAGAACTACAAAATCTTCAATAGAAATTCTTCATCAAAGGAGGTGGTCTTGGGAAGGTGTTGAATTAAATTTGTAATCAATTGAAGATTCACATCCATCTTATAGACGGCGATAATGGTGTTGTTGTTAGCCGTCTCGAATCAAAGGGCATGGAGGGTACTCTGTAGCATATGCTCAATCTCTGAGTTGTAGACAACTAACTCATCCCATTGAATTCAGGGCATAAACTAGTTGGCCAAAACCTGAAATAGACAAACCCAAGTTAAAATTCTCAAGTAAAAAAAAAACTTTAAAAAATATAAGCCATGAAGGAAAGCAATTAAGGTAAGAATAAAATATAATGCAAACCAAAACACAAAGACAAGAAAATAAAATGACTAAAGCAAAAGAAAAATAGTGTTCTTTAAGTTGTCGGTCTCCGGAAACGACGCCAAAAACTTGATATTAAAAAATCGAGTAGACTCTAAAACACACAACAGACAAGTGTACCTATAACTGTAGTAAAAGAGATTTAACCCGGTTGTCGAACTCAAGGAACAGGAAGCTAAAATACTAACAGTCTATTCTCAAGTCTAGTCTAAAAATTGATTTTTGTTCGGGAAAAAGATTAAAGTACTAACGAAAAATGAAATAAACAAATAGAGATTGGTTTGAGAAGTAAAATATAAGGAAACAGGCTGATGACAGAATCCCCTTAGATTTGTCGACTACTTCAATTGAAGAAACATAAGGTTGGGTCATTATACGTTAACTCGGACAATCCCTATCTTTAGGTGAGAACCACTCTATTCACTAACCTTTAGAGAAGGACCACTCTTTTTCTTACCGTTTATGAATGCAATAAGATTAAATGATTGAAAAGGCCTCAGAGTGCAAAGAATATCTCTATTTGATTGACAAATCTTTAATCAATTAATTACCCTAAATCAATTTTCCTTTTTCAATTCCAAACAGCTTTGCGAATTAATCGATTCCGCACAAATCAATTAAGCCAAAAATACAGTTAAATAACAACCCAATGAAAATTAACATTAATTTTATAATACCAATAAAAATCCGTATCATTCAAAGGTTCAATCCTCATTCAAACCAAGCTAAACTAGCTACTAAACTTTCTATTAAAATTAAATTCAATAATAGAAATCATATATGACAAAGCAAAAGAATGCTTAGGGATGAGAAGAATTGGTTCCGTAGTTCTGAAGGATACCCGAGCTCGTCTCTCAAATAGTTTGAGGAACTTCAAAATTACTCCATCGTTGATCTTCAATCTCCTCCAAAGACACTCCACTTAATGTCTAATTTATGAAAAATACCTCATTGAAAAGGAATTAAGAACGGGTTTGAGCCAAATTTTCGTCCCCAATTCCTCCTCTCTAACCTAAAACTGAATAATCACCCAAAAAGGAAAAAAATATATTTAAAGACTTAAAAAATGCATTAGAGCTTTAGTCGGTACCTACCGCGTGCGATAGTCGAGCCCTACCATCCGCGGAAGGGTTCTATCTTCTTTGTCCATGAACTCTTCAAGACCTACCAATGATGGTAGGGGTAGCCTATCGTCACTGATAGGCTTTTCTCTAACTTTAGTTTTGAGCTCTAATGCCTACCGCAGGTAGTAGGTTGACTTACCGTTAGCAGTAGGCTCCTGTCTTCGGTGTCGATAGCTTCCGCCTTCTCTTTTTTTGCTCCATTTTCGATCGTTTTTACTTTTATTCTCCAACTTCTTGATCGGGAAGCATCTGAGATAAAAATAAAAGGAAATGATGTAAAGTAAACATTTTATATATCAAAAACATTATAAAAATGACACAATTAACATATAAAAGAAATGACATCATGACACATGTCAAGGTCTTTGAGGAGCCAGCAGCCGCGTCAACTGAGCCTGCATCCGCGACCTGTTCACCATCTTGTGGGTTACGTGAGGCTTGCCGGTGGTCTAATGCAGCTGCATAGTGGCTCGTAGAGAAAATAAGCTATCTAGTAGAAGTAAGATAGACCGGTGCAAGTGGATTATTTCACCAAAATCAACAATATTTCTAACATTTTGAGGAACAGCCAATTCACCATTATTATACAACCTTTGAAAATCCCCAGAATGTTTAGAAAGATTTCGATTTGTTTCACCAAAAAAGAAGCGTGACTCCACAAACACAACATCCAGGAATAGAATGAATTTTTCATTTTCCATGTCATAAAACCTCTATCCTTTTTTTCTTTTATAGTAGTTTTAACAATAAAATCTTGTAAAATAAAAGATAAACCCTAAACTCTAAAAGATAAATCCTATGAGAAATGTTATTATTCAAGTGTAAGGACAATCCTAAGTGATGACATATATATTAAGATATTTCTGCAAAAAATAGATAATTTCATAACTCTTCCTTAGATATCAATTAAATGAAGGACGTTTCTCGCTAAAAACATTATAGAGAAAAAGAACTCATTAGCAAAAACTTCTAATAAAGGAAAAAACAATATGTCACTCATTATATTCTTCTTTTCCTTTTTTCGGACCTTATTGAACCGACGTATTAAAATTTCAATTCTCAAATATAGATATTCAATTTAACTATTGGTAAGAAGAAAACATCCTTAAAATACCTTTCGTTTTCACAATTTTGTCAGAGTTACTTGTATTGGGGCCGTATATATTACACTAGCTAATGACACATTTGTTACGGTGAATGATATGAAATGGAATTCTTTACCACCAAGAATCTTTTCTCTCCCGGAATGGAATGAGAATCCTCTTTACAATCTAGTGTGTGGAAGGAAATGGTAGAACGAAAGGATGATTCATTTTCTTTGTTTGGAAAAGTTATTATTTAATATTGGAATGGAGGAAGTTTCGTAATAAATGACTTAATATCTTGATATTATATTTGTTAAATATTTAAAAATTGATATTTAGAATATAAATGTCGTAAAGGCATAAATATACAAAAACTATAAATAAAGGAATAATAAAAGATAAAAAATAAAATTATTACATAGGTTATAAGTTAATTTTTTGTTGTGTATTAAAATTCACATAAGTATTGCATAAGTTTTTTTCTACGGTTGAAATTATAACTAAATATATTTTTCATAAAATACTTTTAGGGTATATTAGAGACGAATATTTTTATATTTCCCACATCTCTTGAAAAGCCCTTTCCCTATGTTTAGGTGTGGAAAGGACTTCCCCACCTCTTCGTGGAATGAGCTTTTATATGGAAAGACTTTTCTACTTATAATTTGAAAATCACAAAAGAGAAGTTGAAAAAATTATTCTATTCAATTCCATTCCAGTGTACCAAAATTGTGTAAGGACTAACATCTAAAATTGTGCTTTTATGGATGTTTCTTTAATCTCATCTTGCTGGATAATTTTACTTATCCATGAAGCTATTGAAGAAAAATTAAGTGAAATCCAAATTTTTTTTTAACAAAAATTGAGCTTTGGCCACAAGGAATTTAGGAGGTTGATTATCGGGCTTATGGACGACAGGCAAAATTGAACTTTGGCCAAAAGGATAGAAGAGCATAATCAAGAGATTATTTCCATTTCCTAATTGCTACCATGCGTATGATGGATTAGACCGTTGTATACTAAGCTTAATTAAGTGACCGCCATTACACCTTCCCCTCCCTTCCTTCTCTCTCATCGTTAGAACCTGAGTTTGGACGTAACTAATCTCAAAAGATATCTCAAAAAGGCAGGATTGTTCAAGTCTTTATGCGGATTACTTATTTTTTTTAATTAGCCAATGTAGGATTCTAATTTTTTTGGACAAGATTGGATATTTGCGCAGGTGATCCAACACGAGCAGCCCAACAATTGGCTTTGATAGCATATTAAAATTTAGGTCTAGGCTTAATTCACCCTAAAAAGTACCTGAAGAGTGGAAGATTGTCCAAGTCTTTATAAGAAGTAATTATTATGTTTAATTAGCCAAGGTAGAATTTTTAACAGTCATACAATGTCAACTACTACTATTTTTATTTTTCTTAAATGAGAATAATTTGTATTTCATCTTAAAGATAAAGGTTTTTATTTATTTATTTATTTTATGCATCAGAACATGAATTATCAGTTTACATTTACTATTTTAATTACTTTTTAAAAGAAGAAAAATACCCAAAGGTTGAAAACTATCATTTTTTAAAATAAAAACTATTTTAAATGATCTTGTGACAACTAAAACAGAGAAATGAAATCATGCATGTTTTGCAAGTCATTGTATTATTTATTTATTAAGTTTTGAACACATGTACTGACTGAATCTTGTGGCGGAGATTATTATTATTTTTTTTCTTTTTAAAGCTCACATCGTTCATTGATTACCATATTGAAAGTCTCTGTCTATAGAAGATTGTAAATCGTGGGGTACATTTCTGACTAAAAGTGAAGGGTCGACATAATCATTATTTATACTACAGATAAAAATATGTCATTAATTATACTACCGATAAAATTGTCACTAATTGTGGTAGAGATATACTACAGATGAAAAAAATTGTCATTAATTATAGTAGTTATAAGAGGATGATGAGGAATTTTAAAAAGAAATGAAATTGGACAGCAAATAAAAAGGGAATGAACTGGATTGAAAAATGAAGAGTTCATATGTTCCCTCTGTCAGTTTTGCTAATTTATTAAAAAAAAAAAAGAAATCAATCCAACTTTTGGGGTCTTTTGTCTAAAAAGGCTCATACCACTGACAAAAGCCGAAAATTTAAGGGACTTTTGTCCACAGAAAAAAATTATGTCCTTAATTGATAAACAATCCCAACTTGAAGGTTTTAATTAGACTCAACCATTTAAAATAAAATGAACCCGACTAATAATTGTTCTTATTTATTAATTATGAAAATAAAATGTCCTTGATATTTATGATGTCTGTGTGTTTTGAAAAATTGGATTTATTCAATATCTATGCCAACAGAAATCAAAAACCTTATTAATTAGAAATTTAAAATAAAATTAACACGGATAATAATTGTTCTTGTTTGTTAATTGGGAAAATAATAAATGATCCTTGATTGTTATGATGTCCGTGTGTTTTTTGAAAACATAATAAGCAGGAATTTATTTGATATTATTCAACATTAACTTTAGATAGTTTTTATATTTAAATAGTTTTCATATTTATGTTTCCATATTTAAATCTTTCCATAACTTATTAATCCTAAGTTTTATGTATTTTTCTAGTAGTGATAGTTTTCTATAGATTAGAGGATTTGTAAACAACTATATAATGTAATTATTTTGACATAATAATACAGAAAACAATGGATTGTTTTTCCACTGAAAACTTTCATGGTATCAGAGCCATGATGTTGGCCACCCGCAGATGATGTCCTGCAGAATGTCACGCTCCAGGCCCAAATGATCAGCCTGGGTGTGAGGGATGTGTTGAGAATCTCATATCGGCTAATTAAAGAATTAATGAACCCTTAATAAACTTGTGCAATCCCCCTCCTCTTGAGGTACCTTTTTGGGGGTGAGTTATGCCCAAGTCCAAATTCTAACTTTTCATAATGAGTTACGACAAGAAAGATACTGGCCACATTGACAATGACGTGGTTGAAGAAAGCCCTCTCTGTAAAACAAAGAAAGATGCCTACTTTATAGCGTCTCCTGACAATCCTGGGCTGATCATAATGACAGATCAATTAAAAGAGAACGATAAAGACAATAACTATGCCGAATGGGCAAAAGTTATGCGCTTGCCTTGCGTTCAAAGAAAAATTGGGATTTAAAGATGGAACAATTCTCATTCAAGAAAACGATCCACATAAAGAGGAAGAATAGTGGGAAATTAACACTTTGGTGAATTCTTGGATTCTAAATACTATTGCACCCTCTCTCGGATCTTCCGTAAATTATTCCGGGAGGGCTGATGAATTATGGACAGATTTAAAAAGGAAAGATTTTTAGTTAGAAACAGACTCTGCATTAGCAAACTATAAATAATGAGGAGATTCAATGAACATATATTATTCACGTTTAAAGAAACTATAGGATGAGTTAGAAAATTACACACAGCTCCCATCTTCTACGGACACACAATTATTGGCAGCTATTATGAATAAAGGGGAGGAAGAAAAGGTTTTTCAATTTTTAATGGGATTAAATAGTGCAATTTATGGTACTGTTTGTTCTCATTTGATTCAACAGGAGCCAATGCCAAAAGTGAGAACAATCCTTGCCCAAATTTGTAAGGAAGAACAACACCAAAATTTGGCCATAACGGATGACCACGGCGGAGACGGTGCTGCCTTACCACCAAAGCAGAACGACCAGCGCCATTGACATCATCTTCTTCACGACCGGCGTATACCTATTGTCACCGAAGTGGCCGTGAAGCCACCAGTTGTTTTTTGTTGATGGGGTTCCCCGAATGGTGGCCCAAGGCAGGCGCCGCCTGTAGAACCTCCTCTGCAACAAGCCACGTCAGACGTGGAGGCAGAACAAGCAGCACCGGAGCAACACGCAACAGGGGGAGTTCCACTCAAGGACAACGTTTCACTGCCAGCCCAGCAAACTCCGGAGCTCGATAAACGGCGACCGGAGGAAGAGGAGACTGCTAGGCGAATGCAGTTACAAACTTTCATGGTGGTGCCAGCAGTGCTAATTTCAATAATTGCAGTGCCGGTGGTCCTTTTTCCCATGATAGGGGCAGTGATAAATTTGGAAATAATTTTCCAAATTTAAGTAAAGAACAGTGGTCCGATTTGCTAAATCAACTCAATAATTCAAATTTCACTCAACCTGATAAACTCTCTCATGTGGAAAATTTATGGATTTTAGATTTGGATTGTTCTTATCATATGACGGGAAGGAAGGATTTTTTACAAAGTTGAAATTCCATTCATCCATATACTGTTGGTTTGCCTAATGGTACTAAAGTAATTGCCCTACAAGAAGGAATAGTACCATTAAATTCTAGAATCAAACTCCTTAGTGTATTTTTAATTCCGAATCTTAAATACAATTTACTTTCATTAGCTCAATTGGCATGTGACTCAAAGTATTTTATTACTATCTCTGATGATTTTTGTGTGATACAGGACCGTACATCGATGAGGCAGATTGGAGCGAGTGAGTAGATGAATAGAATATTCTTCTACAAGCCATTGTTTTTGCCGTCTTTATTTGCTTTTTCTAGTGTCATGATTGATTCAAGCACATTGTGGCATATTCGGTTAGGTCATCTTTCGAATTTTGCCGTAAAGAATTTTTTGGGGCATTCTAAAAATTTAAAAACTAATACTGCTCCTTACAATATTTGTTTACGTGCCAAACAAACTCGTGATTATTTTCCTATGAGTATCAATAAAGCATCTGAGATTTTTTATTTAATTCACTATGATTTATGGAGACCTTACAAAGCTGCATCCACCATAGGTGCTTCATACTTTCTCACTATACTGGATGACTATTCTAGAGTACTGTGGGATATATTTGATTGCAGAGAAAAGCGAAGTCGCCTCTGTCTTAAAAGAATACTTTGCCCTGGTTCAAATCCAATTTCAAAAAATAGTCAAGACAGTCCGTAGTGACAATCGCACAGAATTTCTCTTCCTAAAATTATACTTTTCCGCACATGGCATCATACATCAAACAACGATTGCTGGCACACCACAACAAAATGGCAGAGTAAAGCACAAGCATCGTCACATTCTGAATGTTGCTTGAGTTTCGCATTTTTAAGCAAACTTGTCCCTAAAGTTTTGGGGAGAGTGTGTCTGACCGCTGGGTATCTTATCAATCACACCCCCTCTTCCTTGTTACAAGGAAAGACGTCTTACGAATTGTTACACAGTAAAAAGTCATCTTATTCTCACATTAAAATTTTCGGGTGTTTAGCCTATGTCCATGTTCATGATCTACCCAAAGATAAATTTCGTGCCCGTAGTCGAGTTTGTGTTTTTCTTTGCTATTCCTTTAACAAGAAAGGTTGACGATTTTATGATTTACAAAGCAAGAAATTCATTTTGTCCAAAGATATGATTTTTTATGAGATCATGTTCGCTTATAAAGACTATTCGGATACTGCAGAATCTACTCCAGATTTTTCTTACTCCTATAATTTTGGGGAACAAATTTTAGGCTTTTTACACCAAGGTACACATAAAAAGGATCCAAATTCGCCTGGGCCAGCTCATGCCAGTCCCTCCAATGGACCTCCAGCAACTGGCCCTTCTCCAGCGGACCAGCCAGCTATAGTCCAATACACCTCCGCGGTCCAATCAACCGCAACTCCACAATTGGCCCAGTTGTTCACGGGCCTTCTTCCGCTGATCCAGTTTCGTGCGGCCCAGCGCTGCCCAGCCCTCTAGACACAAGCCTCGATGCTTCTCCAGGCGGCCCAGCACCTAGCCCTGGCCTAGCCCTCGCCAGCACTCTAGCCACTAACCCAGTTGCTTCTCCAGGCAGCCCAACTCCTATTTCTGGCCTAGTGACTCTTTCTGGCCCAGCGCTTTCTGGGTCTCCCTCCAGCAGACCAGCTACAGATTCTTCAGCCACTTCTTCCTTACAGTCCAATGAAGAGACGGATTGCTTGTCTCAGTCCCAACCCACGATGCCTCCTGCTACACTTGGTACTAGAAAAAGCTCCCGTCTTAAAACTATTCTTGCACGGCTCCAGGATTTTGACTGTAATGCTATCTGGAAGACTTCTATATCCTGTTCTTCTGCCCCATCTTCCTCTTTTGACCTCTTAGGTAAGTCTCATTATCCTGTTACAAACTTTGTAAATTATAATAATTTTTCCTCCTCATATCGGCATTTTCTAGTATCCGTTTCCAAAGAAACGGAACCTATCAGATATTCTGAAGCTATTTCTCATCCTAAATGGCACATCTCCATGATGAGTTTTTCGTGTCAAATATAAAGCAGACGATATAGTTGAACGGTATAAAGCCTGCTTGGTGATTTTGGGGAACACCCAAAAGGAAGGCATTGATTTTACGGACACTTTTTCCCCTGTTGCAAAAATGGTCACTGTTCGTACTCTACTTTCTGTTGCCACCACTCGGAATTGGCCTATATATCTGATGGACGTCCATAACGCCTTTCTCCATGGAGATTTAAAGGAGGAGGTCTATATGCACCCCCACCTGGATTTCATTCTTCTCTCCCCGGCCAGGTATGACGACTCAAGAAGTCTTTGTATAACCTTCGTCAAGCTCCTCGGTGTTCCAAGCTCACTATCGCTCTTCGTAAGCGTTGTTTTTCTCAGTCCTATGCCGATTATTCTCTTTTCACTTATTCCCGAAATAATGTCTTTTTATGTGTTCTCATATATGTGGATAATTTATTAAGTACTGGGAATTCTCTAACATCTCTCACTAAGTTCAAAGCTCTTTGAGTGCTTGTTTCCACATGAAGGACTTGAGTCCCCTCAAATATTTTCTGGGTATTAAAATTGCAAGAAATCCTTCAGGTTTATTTTTGTACAAACGAAAGTACACTTTGGAAATGCTCTCTGAGACTGGTTTGTTCGGGGCTAAACCGGTCTCTACTCTTATTGAATCGATTTATTAGTCGGCCAAGGCTTCTGGCCCTTATTTTGATAAACTAGATCGCTATCATAGACTCATCGGCAAGTTGATCTATCTTACTCTAACTCCACTTGAGCTTGCCTACGCTTTCCATACACTTACTCAGTTTATGCACGCCCCTGCAGTGCTTATTGAGTCGCTGCTATTCGTGTTTTTTGACATCTCAAAGGCAGTCCTGGTCGTGGCATTCTTCTTCAGTCTACTTCTCCTCTGTTACTAACCACATATTGTGACTCCGATTAGGTCACCTGTCCAGTTACTCGTCATTCTATCACATGGTATTTTATTTCTCTCGGTGGTTCTCTTATTTCCTAAAAAACATACTGTTTCTCGTTCTTTTACAGAGGCTGAATATTGCTCTATGGCTATGACTTTGTGCGAGTTAAAATGGTTATCTCGCTTACTTAAGGATCTTCACGTTTCCCTCACTCGCCTCATTCTGCTGCATTGCGATAATCAGGCTGCCCTTCACATCATGGCCAATCCTGGTTTTCATGAGCGGACTAAGCATATTAAAATTGATTGTCATTTTTTTCGGGATGTGTTCCAAGTTGGTTTTATTTCTCCCTCCTACATTCGTAAGGCGGTCCAACTGGCTGATATCCTTACTAAAATTCTCCATCCTACTCCATTTCATTAATTAGCTTGCAAGTTGCACATTGCCAACCTTCATGCTCCAACTTGAGGGGGAGTATTGAGCATTAACTTTAGATAGTTTCTATATTTAAATAGTTTCCATATTTATATTTTCATATTTAGATATTTCCATAACTTATTAATCCTAAGTTTTATGTACTTTCCTAATAGTGATAGTTTCCTATAGACTAGAGGATTTGTAAACGACTATATAATGTAATTATTTTGACCTAATAATACAGCAAACAATTGATTGTTTTCCCACTGAAAACTTTCAGTTACATATATATATATATGCAAATAGTAACGACTAACACAAATTATACTTCGCACTCGAGGTGCACTCTGAGTGCTGAAACGGTGCGTCCTGCTTAAGATGGGAATTAGTAGAGTTCTTCTGTCACGTGCTTGGCTCCCGCTCCTTCAGCATCATCTCCCGCCTCCGTTTCTTCTCTTTTTTCTTTGTTCTTCATCTTCTTAACGATAGAATTCTTTAGAAATATATGGTTAAGCCACCCCCGTCTTTGTTTTCTTATTGTTCTCTGGCTGATCGACAATGGTATTTCGTCTTGTTATCTGATTGATTTGTAATCCATGGAGGAATCTTGAGAAATTTTTTTTAAAAGATAAGAAGAACATAATGGCAATTGCAGCTTTATTTGTATATTATTAGATATTTTTTTTCATCTTACTCAGTGTATTGTGTAAGGTAAATCTATGGAGAATCATAGCAAAATCATTATTTGAGAAGATGAGGAGGAAGAAGTTTTTTTTCCTATGTATATGATGTTTTTCTTGTTGTCAAAGATATATGCCACTGTAGTTATGGAGTTCCATATTTCAATTGCTAATGTTCTATCGAAATACAACTGTAGTTCCATAATTCAATTGGTATTTTCTATAATGGAGTAGCACCTCTGTTTTTATATTATTTGATAATTTTTAATCTTACTGAGTGTATTGTGTAAGGTAAATCATTAGTAGCAATATGGGGAAATCTTTATTGGAGAATATGAGGAGGAAGAATGGTTTTTTTTTTTTTTGTGTAATTGATGTTTTTTTCTGGTTGTTAAAGTTATATGTTAACGGAGTTACATAGTTTCATATTTCAATTGATAATGTTCCATTGAAATATAATTGTAGTTTCATATTTTAATTCCTAATGTTACATGATTATACAAGTAACTGTCAATGAAATATTAAGTCATGGTGTATTTTCTTTTCAAATATATGTGGGTGATAAAATTATATGTTACTGATTCTACCTAAAACATAAGACATAGAACGTCATTTTTTTTAATCTAAATGTAAATGTAGTATAGATCAAAAGAAGTTTATGTACAAATACTCGCTGGCATACCAGTGGCAATCCGCAAGGAACAAAGTAATAATAAGATATATAACACACCTAAGTATATCCAGAGCAATCAAAATAGACCAAAATACATCAGAAGATCAAGTCAAAATATAGGAATACGAGACATAGACAACCTTTGTATACCTGTATTTTCTCTTGTTTACAATATCATACAATCAGGACCATAAAGCTAAAAATTAATTTTTTTCCTACATTGCCAATGATAGTACAAAGTGACAGGAAAACAAAGCTTCCTCCATTTGCACTTCCATATAGGTCCCCTGCTTTCCTTGAAAAGCCTTTTAACGCTTATCTGAATAGTAGACATGCTCTTCCTGAGCCCTGACTACTCTCGAGTGTGTCTCGAAAACCTTTTTAGCAAAGAAATAATCAAAAAAAATGTGTGAGTGTGTCTCTTTCATCTAGTTCCAAAGCTTGCAATTCTGATCAACCTGCAAGAAAGAACATATGTCTATCATAAGAAGTCCCATAACACTACAAAAGAAAGTTTATATAGAGGTGATTTTTTTGCGGCAGTTTTAATAACCTCTAGCAAATAACTATTGTCTTGTTTTGCGGCAGTTTTAACCTCCACTATTCTTTTCTGATAATTTAATAATTTTTTACCAAATATGAGGAAAACCTAAAATTTAGCTTTTTTTATTTTTTTTTTTTAAATTTCATCTAGGGACAACAAAGCAGCTATCCCCTTCTCTAACATTCTTCGTTTCCCCCTATCCCAGCTGACTCCCTCACCTGCCTCCTCTCCTTCTCTGCCAGAACCGACGACCGCCTCCGCTTTCTCGCTCGTATCCGATGATATTGAGGACGACGAATACTGGAGCCCAGCTATGTCTCTCTCCTTTTCTAATTATTTTCTCTCTTCTCTCCATCTTTCTTCTCTCTTTCTTCTCCTCTTCCTTCTTCTTCTCTTTCTTCGTCAGATGCTACCGACAATGCTAAAACTACAAACTGCAGATGGAATACTTATGATGAATCAATTCTTTCATTGGAATACTTCGATTGAGGTAACAGAGAACTAATGCATGAATTAATTTGAAAAAGGAATACGCTAGTTTCCTTCTTAAAATTTTGTTATAATTCAAATCCCTGAGGTGAATTGCCGAGATTCAATGTGCTGTAGAGAACCAATTCGGCTCGATTGAAATAATTGGTGCTTCTCATATTCTCTGTAGCACTCGAATTTGCCTCTCTGACGTTCTTGTAAGCTTGCCTCCGGCCATTATGTTGCTTGCTAAACTATATAATTCACTGCATTACCGTTTCTCTAGTATCTCATACTATTACAATCATTTGTAAAGTACTCTAATTCGCAAATGTCTTCTCGGTCTGTCCATTGCTGTGCATCACTTTTCCATTTAAGATTGTGTGTTTGAAGAGGTAGAATCAAAATTAAGGGTATTTTAAAACTAATCTAAAATAAAATATCCCAGAGAATGGAAAGCTACACGAATTTTTTGTGAGTATTTGCAAGTTTCTAGGTCTGCATGACTATTCAATACTGTCTTCCAGGTCTGGAACATAATATAGTATCCCAAGTTTGCATGATTATTTAATATTGTTGAAATATTCATTTGTTAGTATATTCTGTTGTTATATCTAGACAATTAGGATTTACCAGATATGTAGATAAGAGATTATAGTTTTAGTTGATGATGTATAGGCAGATATACTGTAACTGCCTCCTAATTCACACGAAACCATCTGTTGTAAATATGAAGGTTCAGAAAATAATGAGAACAAGAAAATTCTGCACAAAGTTTTCCTATTGAAAACTTTATGGTATCAGAGCCAGAATTCTGACAAAAAGGACACATAATTTAGTCCTTCCAATCTTGATTTATTCACACATTTCAAATAACATATTCAACAATCCCTTTTCTTTCTATACATCTAAAACAATGAATGACAATGATCATATTCAAAAGGAAGCTTATAATTTGGCCTCAGACAGTCCACATTTGATACTCACACAAGTACAGCTTAAAAAAGACAATTACGATGAATGGGTTAAGACAATGAGATTGGCATTGTGAGCAAAGAAGAAACTTGGTTTTGTGGAGGGATCAATTCTGAAACCAAAATCCGAAACTATTGAAGAGGAAGATTGGTTGACTATCAATATAATGGTGGGTTCATAGATTTTGAATAACATTGAACCAAATCTAAGAGCCACTATATCTTATGCAGAGAGATATGATGAGTTATGGGTAGACTTGAAAAAGCATTTCATGTCACGTAATGCACAAAAAAAACACGAACTTATGACAGCATTGGTAAATTGCAGGCAATCTGGTATGTATGTATGTTTCATCTTATTTTGCTAAGTTAAAGAAAATATGGAATGAATTAATTAATTACTACCAACTGTATGATTGTACAATTGGAATGATTAATGAAATAACTAAGCATAGCGAAGAAAACAAAATTCATCAATTTCTTATTGGATTGGATAATACTATATTTGGTACTATGCGATCAAACATATTGCAAATGGATCCAATTCCAAACATTAAGAAAGTATATGCTATGATTATTAAAGAAGAAGCTCACAGAAAAATGATAAGAACTGTAGAAATAGGATATGAAGCAGTTGTGTTTGCAGGCCCAAAATCAAATTCAATTCAGTACAGTTACTGTTTTAAGCAATCTCTTGAAGCCAAGAATTGTTACCTCCTGGTAGGTTTTTCGAGGGTGGAATGGCAGACAGATAGGTGGAGCACGGATGCCGGGACTAGAGGCAAAAAGGGAAGAGGACCGGCTAAACAGAGGGACAGGCCATGGCAGAACAGGGTATGGCCGCGGGGCATACACCTCTTCTTCATCGGCGCAGCAGTGGTCTATTCCTTCCCCGACAAGCTTGGGATAGTCCGCCGCTGCAACAGCTAGGAGAGCGGAGAAGATGGCCGCCGCTGCAATAGTTTGAAGAGGCGCGGAGCTGTATTCTCCTGGAAGAGGCGAGAGTCGCAGAGTGGCTGATTTGCACCATTCCCTCAAACAGGAAGGGTTGGCCGGAGCTGCGGCGACCTCGTCTGATGACACTCCAGGATTTGTCAGCATCCCGGGACTTTCACCAACCCAATGGACCTCCTTCCTGAATTTGTTGAATAAACAAAATTCTTTTCCTTCTCTATTTGAAGACACTTTGTCGAGTAAGATTGAAAAAGACTGTATCTTAGATAGTGGGCGTTCACATCACATGACAGGCAAAAGAGATTATTTATAAAAAATTAGCCCCTCTCCTTCTTATACTGTTACTCTACCAAATGGATCTAAAACTACAGGACGAACTATGGGTTCCATTTATTTACATTCTATTAAATATTGATGATGTCCTTTTTATACCAAAACTTCAATGTAATCTTCTATCCCTTTCACAACTTTCCAAAAGAGAATAACTATGTAATCATAATTAATGATGGTGTGTTGATATTATAGGACCGTATCTCGGGGATGCCGATTGGAGCGGGTGAAGAAAGAGATGGGATATACTATTTTAGACATCTGCCTAAACCGTCGAATTTTGCTTGTTCTGTTCAACATTCTGATTTGGGAGCTTTATGGCATAAACGACTGGGACATCCGTCAAAATATGTGATTAATAAATCTTTAGGACAAACTATTAATCTTGATTTTCTGGATAATTGCACAATTTTCTTACGTGCTAAACAAACAAGAGAACTTTTTCCTGTTAGTTTGAATAATGCTGCTGCTCTGTTTGATTTTGTATATTGTGATCTCTGGGGGCCTTATAGAATTTCGTCGTCTTGTGGTGCTAGTTATTTCTTGACTGTGGTTGATGATTATTCAAGGTGTATTTGGATTTCTTGCTTAAAGAAAAAAGGGAGGTTTCCCAAACATTTAAACATTTTTTTTCATGGTACAAACAATATTTGATAAACGTGTTAAAATTGTGCATACAGATAATGGGACAGAATTTACACGTTTGAGACCTTATTTTTTGGAAAATGGTATGTTGTATCAAACTTCTATGGTAAATGCACCCCAATAAAATGGCCATGTAGAGCGTAAGCATCGTCACATTCTCAATGTGGCCCGTGCTTTGCTTTTTCAGGCAAATCTTCCAACTCAATTTTGGGGAGAAAGTGTACTCACTGTAGGTTATTTGATTAATCGTACCCCGTTGTCTATTTTAAATTGGAAAACACCATTCGAATTGTTGTTTAATAAGGCTCCATCCTATTCACATTTGAAGAATTTTGAGTGTTTAGCTTATGTACACGATCACGGATTACCTAAGGATAAATTTAGACCACGAGGGAGGCAGTGTGTTTTTCTAGGATATCCTTATGAAAAAAAGGGTGGAAATTTTATGATTTAAAGACACATGAATTTGTTGCTTCTCGTGATGTAGTTTTTATTGAAGATAAATTTCCTTTTTTGCCAAATTCTCGGGTTGGTTTCCCTCGTGAAAATAAAATAAATTGTAATTTTGGTGAAATTCCCAGGACTTGTTCAGTGGTAAGGGGGAGCAGCCCAGCAGTAGAAGGAAATGGCCCAAACCAGCAACAGCCATCCATTAGCCTTCCAAGAGACCAGGAGTCTTCACTGAGGCCAGCCCAGTAGTTTGCCCAGCAGTCGGCCCACGATTTTGCCTCTTCACCAGTAGACGTGCCGCATGGCTTTATTTCCTCGCAACCTACTTCATCAGCAGTAGTCAGGGCCACAGTTGAAGCCCAGCGAGCAGAGGACAATCATCCATATGGGCCGCATGCAGGATTTTTCAGTGGGCAAGATAGTGGATCAGCCCATGCGGAAGAAATAAAGAGGAGAAATGATGGTCATGAAAATAACAAAGAAGAAATTGATTCTAGTGGTGACTTCAAAATTGGGATTTCCGGCGACTCAAGTGGCGGCAGCTCCAGTGGCTCGGGTTCTTCCCTTGGTTTTACCAACTCGTCCGTAGGTGATCCACAAATAGCAGAAAATGTTGAACCATTACATGTTCGTAGAAGCAACAGGACACATAAACCTCCTGGAAAATTGAAAGACTACAGTTGTCACTCGGTTTGGTCTAATCCTTGTATGTCCCTCTCTTCCACTCCACCTTCTTCATCGGGTCCCAAAGGTACATCTTTATATCCATTAACACATTATATTTCTTATAACAAATTTTTGCTTTCACATTGAGGTTTTACAGTCGTTGTAAATATAGGTGTGGAACCCACTAAGTATTCTGAAGCAGCTTCTGTACCAGAATAGCGTCTAGCTATGAAGCAAGAGATAGACACACTTGAGAAGAATAATATGTGGACTATGACAAATCGCCACCTAGAAAAAGAGCACTGGGCAGCAAGTGGGTATACAGAATTAAGTATAAATCAGATGGTACCATGGAACAGTATAAAGCACGATTGGTGATATTTGGCAATACTCAGCAAGAAGAGATTGATTATACCGAGACTTTTGCTCCTGTAGCAAAAATGGTGACTGTACGAACTATGTTGTCTGTAGCCGCTACCTGGAATTGGGAAGTCCATCAAATGGATGTTCACAATGCTTTTCTGCATGGTGACTTAACTAAAGAAATGTACATGAAAATTTCACCTGGTTTCCGTGCTTCAAATCCACATCAGGGTTGTCGTTTTAATAAATGATTATATGGACTCCGTCAAGCACCTCGATGTTGGTTTTCTAAACTTACTGATTCACTTCGTCAGAGTGGTTTCGCGCAGTCGTATGCAGATTATTCACTCTTCACCTTTAGGGAAAATAAGGTTTTCATGTGTATTCTAATTTATATTGATGACCTATTAATTTCTGGAAGTAATGCAGTCTGTATCAATAAGTTTAAATCTTATCTGGGATCATGTTTCCATATGAAAGATTTAGGTCATCTCAAATATTTTCTGAGAATTGAAATTGCTCGTAGTCAAGCAGAATTTTATCTTAGTCAATACAAATATGCGTTAGAAATTTTATCTGAAGTAGGGATGTTGGGTTCTAAGCCAGTCTCCGCTCCAATGGCACTAAATCATCAATTGGCTAAAGCTGCTGGGGAATTATGTGATAATCCTGACCGATATTGTCGTCTTGTTGGTAAATTAATTTATTTTTCCATAACTCACCCAGATCTTGCCTATCCAGTACATTTCTGGCTCAGTTCATGTAGTACCCTCGCAAGGAACATTGGGACGCTGCTCTACGCGTCATTTGATTTCTTAAAGGCACGCCAAGACAAGGAATCCTACTTCGATCGGCTGCACCTCTTCGATTAGTAGCTTATTGTGACTCGGATTGGGTAAGTTACCCAATTACTCGTCGTTCCATCACAGGCTATTTCATCTCGCTTGGTCATTTTCCCATCTCTTGGAAAACAAAGAAGCAGCATACAGTTTCACAGTCTTCCGCTGAAGCGGAGATGGCCATGACATTATGTGAGTTAAAGTGGCTTCGTCAACTTCTCCATGATCTTCATGTATATGTGGATTACTCAATTCCACTCCATTGCGACAGTCAAGGAGCTATTTATATTGCCGCCAACCCAGTCTTTCACGAATGTACCAAACATATTGAAATAGATTGTCATTTTGTTCGTGATGCGTTCAAGCATACTTGATTACAGCTATCTACATTACGAGTGCTTCACAGCCTGCAGATCCCCTTACAAAGGCTTTACCTTTACCACAATTCAGCAACTTAACTAGCAAGTTAGACATTTGTAATCTCCGTGCTCCAAGTTAAGGAGTGTTGAAATATTCATTTATTAGTATATTCTGTTATTATATCTAGATAGTTAGAATTTACCAGATATGTGGATAAGAGATTATAGTTTTAGTTGAGGATGTACAGACAAATATATTGTAACTGTCTCCTGATTCACAAGAAGTCATCGGTTGTAAATATGAAGGTTTAGAAAATAATGAGAACAAGAAATTCTGCGGAAAGTTTTTCTACTGAAAATTTTAACATTGTCTTCTAGGTCTGGAACATAATATAGTATCCCAGGTCTGCATGACTATTTAAAAGGGCGGGATACTATATTATGTCTTCCAGGTCTTCATTTTAGTTTTTTGTGTGTATCTGCTAGTTTCCAGGTCTGCATGTAAACTAACATACTTGTGTATTCTTTTTTGGATTTGATAGAAATATTGTTCTTATCAATATTAGTGCGTACATTCTCTCCTTTTGATGAATAGTTGCATTATTGTTATCAGTATAAGATATGCCTCATTATCATTATTTGCTAATATCAGCAATCCACATTAGCCATATAAAGAACATTCTATTGTGAGATGATTGTTATTAGATTAAGCTTGGTTAATAGTTAATTTATCAAATAACAAAGATAATATCTTTATATTTATTTTCCTTCTTCTCTAACTTTTGGCTTTTGAAACCACATCAGTGATAGAAGTTATTTCGCTTCAGTTCTAGGTTTTGTAGTCTTAAATTTCAGGAGCCGAACAGCTCCTTTAAATGAGAGCTTCAAACTTATTCAAATTTCTAAAGGAAAGTAAGCTGCTTTTTTCCCGTGTATCTTGTTCTATCGAAATTGGGAAAAATTTTAGTTGGGTTTATTCGATTGTTGATTCTTTCTTTCATCTTTGCAGCAAAAGAGCAAAACTTATTTTCTTGAAGAAGGGTGGCATTTGGGAAAAAGTTGAAAGGGACTCAAATTCAAGAATTGCAAGGGTAAGCTTTTAAGTAAAAATTCAATATTTTCAATCAATTCTAGTACAATGACTCAGTTCGCTTGGGCTAAGTAAACATTATTATAAGTACAGTTTAGTTTACATGTTAGGGCATTGTTTGGAAATATGTTTGAACAATGTTATCCGCTTATCATGTTTCTGATGTGGGTTTTACAGATACTATATTAACTACAAGTTAATGAAGAAGAAAGTAAAATATTATGTACAGCAGATTGAAGTTTCAACCGAAATTAGTGATTATGTTCTTAAGGACTTTTCAAGGATTCTTGATAAGCAGGTATGGAGTTTAATCATATAAAGAATTTCATTTTCTATTTGTATTGAATGAATTTCATGTTCTTTTTGTTCTTGAATGAAAAGTAGGATTGAAATCCATAAAGAAGGCAAGTTAGTTTTAAGTGAACATCAAGTGTATATTGTTGGCATGACAGATTCTGAGGTCAACTTTGCTGTAAATAAAGATGCAGATGCCCCTAAAATCCAAGTCTTGACAGAATCTTTCATTCCCCCTCCCTTCCTTTCCCGTCTCTTCAATTAAGTTACATTTTTGCTTCCTTCCTTTAAGTTCTTATCTTATTAGTAATCATGATAGGTACATGAAGTGTTTTTTTTTTTTTTTAATATTTTTAAATGAAACTAATTCCTAAAGCTGGGTATACTTATATCCTTGTTGGTTCTGACAGTTTAGTAATTAATAAAGTTTTGATATAGTATTCTTTGGTCTAATAACTAGTCAAGCTTTCTGCTTTTACATGTACATGCATTGTCTGTGCTAGTTCAGATATTTGTCATGAGCTATTAAAGTACGAGTAAGTATTAACTTGTTGGCTTAATTGCCTGTTTTAGTCCCTAAAGCTGACCAAGCTTGTGAAAAGTAGCTTAAATTTGTTGGTGCAGGTTTATTACATCATAAATTTGACAAAGCATACTAAAGGGGCACAGCTTAATTTTTATGCATAGATTGGAGGACAGTTTACTTTTTTCAACGAAGTGTGTTTAAATGTTGTATTTTGACTATGAATATGGATAACAGTGAGGAATTTTAATTTTTTGTAAGCGGTTAAATTCAGTATTTTTTTTAAATAAGAAATTTTAGCGGGTGTCCCAAAAATAATTTGTTAAACAAGTAAAAATGTTAAGCGGGTAAAAACTGCCTCAAATATCTACTTTTAAAGGAAAACAATTTTAGCGGAAGGCTAAACCGCAAAATAACCGTTGCTGTATTTTGCGGCAGTTTTTTTCAATTGGTTAGAGGCATCGCTATTAGCAGTAGTTACTATCGCTAATCATTTTTACGAGGGTTAAAACCGCTGCTAAATGCAAATTTAACCTTGCAGTATTTATAATTTTTTGTAGTGTAACAACAAGCCAAAGTATAAAAGAAAACTTTTGCCGGTTAATAGAATTCCAAACAACTTTATGCCAGATCTTTCCTGTCCCATAGGCTTAAATAAATCATAAGCAATTGATGTGTGTAAAGAACCTCCAAGATGTCAAGAAGATAAGCGACCAATGGCATTTGAAATGAAACCCTCAACGTCAATGATCTTATCTCTGATAGAGATAATGTGCTTGACAAGAGGCAGGAAATCTTCTTCACCTGCAAGTCCCACATGGAACCTGATTTCACGTAGACATGATGAATCTACCTGCACTATAGAGTATCCTTTTAGCACGGACATTCTATGGTCTTTTAGTGAGTAAAGCATCATTCCAACTCCTTGTGTCCCTTAAACCAAGACCCCCATGCTCCTTACTTAAACACATAGTCTTCCAAGCAACAAGGGCATAGTTTCCACCCCATAAGAATCGATGGCATAAAGATATGAGTATATCAACAACCGCCGTAGAAATAGGTAGAATACCTAGCCGGAAGCTCTCAATACCATGTATCACAGAATGAATAACATCCAATTTGCCAGCATAAGAAAGATAAAGTCATGCCCAAGCAAGTAGAGTCTTGGAGACTTTATCAATCAAAGGGGCATAACAAACAACGTTTAAATAAACACCTGCCAAAGGTATCCCTAAATATCTAAAAGGCATAGAACGAACAGAAAAACCAGTCAAAATAGTAATAAGGTTTCTCTACTCCTCATGCATGCTGCAAGAAATATATTAGACTTCATAGGATTCACCTTCAAGCTTGAAACACCACCAAAGGCCGTTAGAGCCTCACATAAAACCTAGACAGATAAATAATCTCCTCTAGCAAAAATCATTAAATCATCGGTAAAAGCAAGGTGACTAATCTTTAATTTCTCACATTTATGATGGAAATTAAAGTTGTCATGCACAGTAGCTCGATTTAAATTCCTTGAAAGGTATTCTATGCAAATAACAAAGAGGAAGGAGAAATAGGAACTCCTTGCCTCAAACCACGCTCCCCTTTGAAAAAACAATATCACCATTAGTTATAAGGGAATAAGGAATAGAAACACAAACCATCACCCACTTGATGAACCTCTCTGAAAAATCCAAAGCATAAAAGGTTTTCTTCAAGAAATCCCAAAGATGTTGTCATAGGCCTTCTTGATATAAATCTTGAGGGTACACTTAGGAGAAGTACGCTTCCTAACATATCCTCTCATGATCTCCTATGCTAGATGGATGTTTCCCAATATACTTCCTCCCTCCACAAAAGCAGACTGAGCTCTGTTAATACTTCCAGGCAATATCTCCAAGTCGCCCGCTAAAAGCTTGGTGATGACTTTGTAAAATATTACAACAAGAAATAGTCCTAAAATCATCCACCCTTGAAGCATTCTCATTCTTCGGAATAAGAGAGATAAAGGAACAGTTGGTTTGTTTAAGAAGGTGACCAGAATCAAAGAACTCCAAAACAACACCACAAAAACTATCTCCCACCATATTCCAAGCTTTTTTGGAAAACGTGAAGTATAGCCATCCGGACCCGGTGACTTATCCTCACCAATATCAAAAGAGCTGCTTTAATCTCCTTATTAAAAACCTAGAATAAGAGACTCAGTTGCAAAGGAGAAACTTTGAGCCCAAAATCCATCACAATAGCATCAAAATCATCCACATCTTCTCTAGTTCCAATCAAATTAGAATAATAACCAAGAAACTCATAATTAATCTCATCTACAAAAGAAGTAGTAGAACCATCATCTCTAGTTAAAGAAGATATGAATCTTCTTTTATCATTTCTTTTAACTAAATAATGAAAAAGTTTAGAGCACTTGTCACCTTGAAGAACAAAGTTACAGTTAGCCTTCTGGGCATAGAATTTCCTTTCTGCCTCATAAAGTCTTGTTGTCTTCTGTTGCAAATCCCTAACAACCTCCCTAAGAGTGGTATCCTAAGGATTATCATGCGAAGAAGACTGTGCCACTTTTAGCTCCTCCCTTGCCAGATCCGCTTTAGTAGAAATGTGACCAAAGTGTTTTTTGTTAAGGGCCTTGAGAGGACTTTTTAGAAGCTTTAATTTTCGGCACAAAGCACATCATAGGCTCAGTGTGACTCCACTAACTGCAAAAAAGTGTTCATAGGCACACCATATATTAATGAACATGAAACAGTTTTTAGGACATTTGGGCAACTCAAAAAGAGAAACAACAAACGGAGAATGATCACAAAGACAACCCATAGGAAGAAACCTGGCATTCTCTTGCAAACCACTGCCAAACCAAGACTGAGTACACATAGCACGATCAATCTTAGACAAACATTATTATTTATCCAAGTGTAGTTGTAACCTGTAGAGTTAAGATCAACAAGCCACAAATCCAGAAAACAATGCAGGCAATCTCTAATTTCATATGAAGAAACATGAGTATTACTATTTCCATCACCACTGTTGAGGACACTATTAAAATCTCCAAGCACCAACCAAGGAACATGTACAATATTCCAAAGCTGAGTAAGAGAATTCCACAAAGGCCTACGGGCAACCCTAGAATGCAAACTGTACACAAAAGAAACAAGAAAGTTCGTAGAGGTTACTTTACAAATAATCGAAACATGCATTACTTGTATATTAACATCTAGAACATCCTAAGATGCTAACAGAGGATTCCAAGGAATAAAAATACGCCACCTTCATACAAATTGAAATTATGGGCAACCTTCTAATCCTCGAATTTCCATCTCATAATATCAAATAGTTTATTTTCATCGAACTTAGTCTCAAGCAAAGCAAACACAGAAAGATTATGTTGTTTGAGAAAATATTTCAGACCATTATGCTTGAGGGCCTTGGAAAACCCTCTAATATTCCTCTAACTGATATTCATGGTTCAGAAATTGAAGGGGGTGCCCCTACATTTTCTCATACGTACAAGCTTGAGATACTTCTCGTTCCCCTTAGCCCTGGGCTGCTTGGCCAAAAAGTCCCCCAACTTAATAGGAGTTATACTCTTTATATTTCCCCTATCCGCACGAAGAGAGTAATGGCGCCTTACAGTCGGAGTCGTTAGAGATGGTAAAATAGCTTGATTCTGTCCAGTTTTTGTTGGCTGAATTTTCTGTACTTTTCCTACAAAATCAAGTCCAATTTGTACATGATTCAGGGTATTTTGCTGCTGCTGATCATTTCGTGCAGCCAAACGATCAATATCAACCATGTTTTGGCCCTGAATCAGGCGAGAAACTTGCCTCACTAACAAATGAATCCCTATTTAAAAATACAACTACTATCAGATAATAAATATGATGACTGTTTAAACAATTCTTAAGTCTAATTACAGATAATCCTAACTAATTGGTCATAGTTCAATAAACATATTATCCATTAAGTTGTATATACTAAATGCTGTTGATCAAAATTGCAATTTTATAAAAATATGATTATATTCTAATCTTTTCTAATATAGATATTGATCAGAGAAATTCAGTAAATGAAGAACCTGTTAATTACAAGATGTTAAAATTAGGATGTGGGGGGAAAAGAAAATTATGATTGTTCTTATTGGATAATTTCACTTAAGTCCCTTTTGTAAAAAGTCTTATTAGCCAATTCTTTAAACACCTTAGTAAACTAAGGGCATTTGGAGCATTAATATATTTATTATTGCTAAAGAAAAGTTTATTCTCTAACAGTTTAAGACATTAGGGATTAATTTGTTAACCGTTTGTTGGTTAAGGGGAGGGGAGGAATGTAGTTTGACGAAATCTGAAGGATCTATTTCTGGTTTGAACAAATTTTATAGGAGGTAAATGAAATTCACACTTTTTTTTATTAATATTATCTGACAAAATAATTATTAAAATACAATGAATTTACATTTTTATTCTATTTACTCTCATTATTCTATTTTACTGCAAAACTTAAATTTTGTCCATTCAAAAAATTAAAAGAACCAAAAATTATAAATCACCATAACCTCGTACGACACTTTTATAACAGTAAACAACAACAACAACAACAACAATAATAATAACAAAATACTAATAATAATTAAACAATAAGGCATAAAGATAAGAAAATGAAAATTTGAATAATACCCTATGCACAAAAGTCATAAATAGTTTTTTGTCCGATTCCAAAACTTATGCTTAAGATAGCTTAGTATCTCATGTTTATAAGGAACAATAATATTTTCATTAATAGGGGGTCATTACCAAATCTTATCCTTCTTTCTCTTTGTTGCTATTCTCTTTAAAAGTTACTAAAACTTCTAAAACTTAGGAAATTCTAGGCAAAAAAAGTTTAGCTAGTTAGAAATTATAATTATATGATGTCTAATATAGTATCATTTATGTGAAAAAAATGAAATGAAATGATGTTTTAAAGAAAAAAATTTACTTTACCCTTTTTTCAAGAATTTTAAGTCATTTGATTTGGGATCAAGTTGAGCTAAGGGTCATTTTCCTATCAAGATATTGTTAGTATATGCCCTAAGACCAATTGACTCACATTTATGATTTATGAAGCATGTATTTTTTTAATTGTATTTTATGCTCTTGGTCATCAAGTATGTGACGTGATTGTAAAACCCTTATAGCTAATAAAATACTATTCTTATTTGTGCCTAATTTATTACATCTTGTAAACTAGTGTGAAGTCGATTGATGGTCAAATTTTACTGATCATGAATATGAGATATAAAATCAATTCATAAATACATATTGAGAATATTGTATTGGACATGACCCAAAGTGAAGAAGAAATATTGCATGGGTTTAAGTTATAAGTATTTCTTCTCAGTTTTATATTTGGTGTCCTTTGACCTAATGTTTCTAATGTTTCTTGCATAGGGGAGAAAATATGTTTTGACATAATCAAACATCACTTTTAATTAGGTGATCATTATGACTATTGGTTGGCTTATTTTCTCGTCATGGCTTGAATATTGGAGATAGTGAAAGGGATTTGTCCCTCTCTTTTTAGAGAGAGATATCCATGGGCCCCTTAATAGGGAAGACTGGAAAATATGCATGGGCATGCTCAAATAAGTATTAATAAGGTGTTATTAATATTATTTGTTGGAACAGTCTGCCTGGTGATCAAGTAAATGGTTAATTAAGTTTTATAAGGATGACTTGATCCACGTCTTATACTTAATTAGGATATCGTGTGACAAAAGGACTAAATATTAAATCTGATGCTAGGTTATTATTACATTTACTTAACCTGGGTAAGCATAATGTCGTGCTAGAGGCCACTTATGTTTTGTGAATAAATGTCTAGGACATTTTTCATTCACTGCCAACGTTAAGTGAACCTACAGGGTCACACGCATAGACGATCTTGTGAGCATAATGTCCACGTTCAATGAATCTAGATTGTGTCCAGATTCGTTGAACGTATACAAAAGGGGAATTAGATTCCATATTGTATTTTCTGGTAAGTTAATAAGTAATTAATTTTATTTAATCGAATAAATGAAATTAATTACTTAATATTACTCATCCAACCGTTGGATGATTATAGGAATAGACGGACGAGATTAAACTGTCATTAGATGACAGTTAGGGTTTTGATATTGACAGCTATAAGAGGTTATGTTAACCTTTTCTTGGTGGCCGTCCTTTATCTAATTAAAGAAAAACAAAACCCCAAACCCTAGAACGGCGATATAGTATCTAGCATCCTCTCTCCGAAATACGACCGATTACTAGATAGTCAGGATAAGTTCTGAACAGTTTTTAGAACACAGAAGGGGCTAGCATCCCGATCGCTTGCAGAGGAGTTCATCGCGTGGATACCAGTAGAGGGCGAAGCGTACAAAGCAGCGCCTCCACAACGAACAATAAAACACAGAGGTAATTTCTATCCAATCAGTTTTTCTAGTATGTGCAAATCCTGTTGGTGGATTTCCGTAGTTTTGTTTTAGTTTGTTTTTGCCTACGAATTCCAACAGTGCTATCAGAGCCAGGTTCATACTAGTTTTACTGATTTTATCTGTTACCGCTTTGATTACATGTGTTGTTTTCAATCGGCCTTATAGTAAGGTTTCTGATTAGTGTAATAATCGGAGTAAATTGAATTATAGGATTCGCATATATCATATTTTGTTTTACTTATTAATGCGATTAATTAAACAGAATGTTGTTACTGCCAAAAGCGGGACCGCCGTTTTCTTCCGGGGGCGAAGCCCCTGGAACCCTCTTGTTGTTTTTTTGCATGTTTCTTCCTATCTTTAGATGCATGGTGCATAGCATGGCCCTTTACCTCTTGTGATTGATTGGCTTATTTTGTTAATGGGTTGTATGCTTTTAAATACGGCCTGCGTGTCGTTGTTTTCGTTGATGTAATATTATCAAAGCTTTACTAGAATAGGTTAATTTTATTTCCTATTCCTATGTATGTTTTCTGTCCTATGTAACAAGATTAGAAGGCCAAGACATTGGAGGCAAGCTCATGGAGATGAAGACTTACCTAGATTGACCTTTGACTTCCATGAGGCTCGTGGAAGTCAATATAGGATTGGGGCCATGCTATGACACGTTTTATTTGATGTATATATATTATGCATGTGATGTTTAGTTTATTTCATTTTATTTTTTATATATGTTTTGTGAAATAATATACAAATAAAAAGGAAGAAGGTTTTTGAAACCATGTAAAAAAAAAATTAAGTCGTAAAATGCTTTCCATGATCATAAGCACTTCTCCATGCTTGGATCATCATTTTGTCTCATTGCCAAAGCAAGAGATAAATGGTTACCTAAGTAGGGGAAGATGGAAAATGGTGATTTCCATATGCATGGAATGGTTTGGCTTAACTAGGCTATCAAAATGGTTTTGAGCCCAGGACATCATATGGGATTTTGCCGGTACATGTAGATGTAAATCCCATTAATACATTTTTCTCTAATTATGGGTGTTAAGCCAAAGCTTACTTATGATTAGAATAAAATGAATTTGTATACCCATGATTTATATCAAGTGTTGAACATTTCAGGGAAAAATTTAATGCTTCATTTACTTAATTTTACTTTGCAAATTCTATGTAGATAATGGCCTCAAACAATTCAAACACATCGTTGTGATCCGTGCTTGAAAAGAATAAGCTTAGTGGGACTAACTTTCTTGATTTGGCACGAAATTTAAGGATTGTCCTTAAACAAGAAAAAAAGCTATATGTACTTGAGAACCCTATCCCTAATCAACCAGCTAACAATGCCCCTAGAGTCGAAAAGGATGCTTATAGCAAGCACAAGGATGATTCTAACGATGTGACATGTCTCATGTTGGCTACGATGGAATCTGTTTTGTAAAAGCAATTCGAGGAAGTTGAGGCTTATGAGATGATAAAACAGCTCAAGGAAATGTTCCAAGAGCAGGCACGTCAAGAGAGATATCTTACCACTAAGGCGTTGATAGCTACAAAATGACCCCTGGCACTTCAGTTAGTGCTCATGTCCTTAAGATGAAAGGGTATTTTGATCAGCTTGAAAAACTTGGAGCACCTGTAAGTCATGACTTGGCTACTGATATGATCTTAGCCTCTTTGACCTCTGACTATGATCAATTTGTCATGAACTTCAATATGCATAATATGGAAAAGTCCATAAATGAATTGCACGGGATGCTCAAGCAGGCTGAACAAAACATTAGGAAGTCTACTCCTAATGTTCTGATGGTTCAGAAGGGGCAGTTCAAGAAGAACAAGGGAAAGGGAAAGGGAAAGGGAAAGGATATGACCAAAAAGGGTAAAGGCAAGCATAAGCCCAAGCCCAAGGTTAAACCACCAAAGGAAGGGACTTGCTTCCACTGCAATGAACCTGGTCATTGGAAGAGGAATTGCAAGCTCTATTTGGAAGAAAAGAAGAAGCAAAAGGCCAGTGAGACTGCCGCTTCAGGTATTTTCGTTATAGAAATTAATATGTCTACTCCTACTTCATGGGTATTAGATACCGGATGTGGAGCTCACATTTGTGTAAATGTGCAGGGACTCAAAAGGAGTAGATCTTTGGCAAAGGGAGAGGTGGACCTACGAGTTGCAAATGGAGCAAACGTTGCTGCTGTAGCTGTTGGGATATTTGATTTACTTTTGCCTACTGGGCTTATAATTGAACTTAAGGATTGTTATTATGTTCCTGCTATGAGTAGGAACATCATTTCAGTTTCTTGTTTGGATATTGATGGTTTTGAGTTTAATACTAGGAATGGTAAAAGTTCTTTTTATAAAAATGGTATTTTCTATGGGGATGCCTCTTTATATAATGGACTTTAAATTCTTAACCCACATGATTCCATTAGTAAGCCCATCTATAACATAAATACAAAGAAATTTAAATCTAATGATTTAAATCAAACTTACTTCTAGCATTGTCATTTGGGCCATATAAATGAGAAACGCATATCAAAACTCTATCAAGATGGACTTTTATCTTCATTCGACCTTGAGTCTTATGAAAAATGTGATTCTTGTTTATTGGGAAAAATGACTAAAAGTTCATTTACAGGGCAAAGTGAAAGGGCTACCGATTTAGTGGAACTTATACATACTGATATATGTGGGCCAATGAACACACAAGCCAGAGGAGGTTTTCAGTATTTCATTACATTCACAGATGATTTCAGTAGATATGGTTATGTCTATCTAATGAAACATAAATCTGATTCCTTTCAAAAGTTTAAAGGAATTTCGAAATGAAGTACAGAATCAACTTGGAAAGAGTATCAAATTACTTCGATCAGATCGAGGTGGTGAATACTTAGGCCAAGAGTTTGACAAACATCTAAAAAATTGTGGGATATTATCACAATTAACTCCACCAGGAACACCACAATGGAATGGTGTGTCTGAACGCAAAAATCGAACTCTATTGGATATGGTTCGATCTATGATGAGTCAAACAGATCTTCCAATTTCTTTTTGGGGTTATGCTCTAGAAATTGCTGCATTCATATTAAATAGAGTTCCATCTAAAGCTGTTCAGACGACACCATATGAGATATGGACTAGGAAACAACCTAGTTTAGCATTTCTCAAAATTTGGAGATGTGATGCTTATGTGAAGCGATCATTATTTGAAAAACTAGCACCCAAATCTGATAAGTGTCTGTTTATGGGATATCCTAAGGAAACTAAAGGATACTACTTTTATCTTTCATCTGAAAACAAAGTGTTTGTTGCTCGGAACGGAATTTTCCTTGAAAGGGAATTCGTTTCCAAAAGATTTAGTGGGAGTAGAATCCATCTTGAAGAAGTTCAAGGACAACAGACCATTTCTGAACCAAGTATGGATACTCAGTTGGACTCACGTATTCATACTAAGCCTGAACCTTTGACACAAGGGCCAAGAAGGTCTGGTAGGATTTCTTAGATACCACAGAGATATGGATTTCTTGTGACTGAGGATCATAATATTGATCTTATTGATCAAGGTGAACCTAATTCCTACCAAGATGCTATTCATAGTCTTGAATTTAGCAAATGGCTAGAGGCTATGAAGTCAGAAATGCAATCCATGCATGATAATCAAGTTTGGACTTTGATTGATCCACCTGAAGGTTGCAAGACCATAGGGTGTAAATGGGTTTTCAAAAAGAAAACTGACATGGATGGCAATGTGCACACTTACAGAGCACGATTGGTAGCAAAAGGGTATAGACAAACTCATGGTATAGACTATGATGAAACCTTTTCTCCAGTTGTAATACTTAAGTCAATTAGAATTCTACTTGCCATTGCAGCATATTATGATTATGAAATATGGCAAATGGATGTTAAAACTGCTTTTCTTAATGGAAATCTACTGGAGGATGTGTATATGACACAGCCTGAAGGTTTTATTCATCTTTCGAATTCTAGTAAAGTGTGTAAACTTCAAAGATCCATTTATGGCTTGAAGCAAGCATCTCGAAGTTGGAATCTTCGTTTTGATGAAGCAATTAAAAAATTCAATTTTATCAAGAATGATGATGAACCTTGTGTCTACAAAAGGGTTACAGAAAATGCAGTAGTCTTCTTAGTACTCTATGTCGATGACATCTTGTTAATTGGGAATGACATCCCCACTTTGCAAAGTGTAAAAACTTGGTTGGGGAAGTGTTTTTCAATGAAAGATTTAGGCGAAGCAGCCTATATTCTAGGCATTAGGATCTATCGAGATAGATCTAAAAAGCTTATTGGCCTAAGTCAGAGTGGATATATTGACAAGGTACTGAAAAGGTTCAGTATGCAAGATTCTAAGAGAGGATTCTTGCCAATGTCACATGGCGTTAAACTCAACAAGTCTCAAGGTCCTACCACAAGGGAGGATACAGAACACATGAGTATGATTCCTTACGCTTCCGCAATTAGATCTATCATGTACGCCATATTATGCACTCGCCCAGATGTCTCGTATGCATTAAGCATGACTAGCAGATTCCAGTCAAATCCTGGTGAACCGCATTGGACTGCAGTAAAAAAACATTCTCAAGTACTTAAGAAGGACTAAAGAGATGTTCTTGATCTACGGAGGTCAGGAAGGAGAGCTTGTTGTAAATGGTTACACGGATGCTAGCTTTCAGACTGATGTAGATGATTTTAGATCGCAATCTGGATTTGTGTTTTGTTTGAATGGAGGTGATGTGAGCTGGAAGAGTTCAAAGCAAGATACCGTGGCCGATTCTACTACAGAGGCTGAATATGTGGCTGCTTCTGATGCAGCTAAAGAGGCAGTTTGGATCAGAAAGTTCATCACAGAACTAGGTGTAATTCCTAGCATTGTGAACCTAGTGGACCTATATTGTGATAATACAGGAGCCATTGCACAAGCTAAGGAACCTAGATCTCATCATCAATCCAAACATATTCTCAGGCATTTCCATCTCATTCGAGAAATTATTGAGTGTGGAGATGTTAAAATTTGCAAAGTAGACACCAATGACAATATCGCAGATCCATTGACAAAGCCACTCCAACAACTTAAGCATGAAAGTCATACTAGGTCAATGGGTTTGAGAGTCATGTCAATTTGGTGGTAGGGCAAGTGGGAGATTGTTAGTATATGCCCTAAGACCAATTGACTCACATTTATGATTTATGAAGCATGTATTTTTTGAATTGTATTTTATGCTCTTGGTCATCAAGTATGTGACTTGATAGTAAAACCCTTATAGCTAATAAAATACTATTCTTATTTGTCCCTAGTTTATTACATCTTCTAAACTAGTGTGAAGTCGATTGATGGTCAAGTTTTACTGATCATGAATATGAGATATAAAATCAATTCATAAATACATATTGAGAATATTGTATTGGACATGACCCAAAGTGAAGAAGAAATATTGCATGGATTTAAGTTATAAGTATTTCTTCTCAGTTTTATATTTGGTGTCCTTTGACCTAATGTTTCTAATATTTCTTGCATAGGGGAGAAAATATGTTTTGACATAGTCAAACATCACTTTTAATTAGGTGATCATTATGACTATTGGTTGGCTTATTTTCTCGTCATGGCTTGAATATTGGAGATAGTGAAAGGGCTTTTTCCCTCTCTTTTGAGAGAGAGATATCCATGGGGCCCTTGATAGGGAAGACTAGAAAATATGCATGGTCATGCTCAAATAAGTATTAATAACGTGTTATTAATATTATTTGTTGGAACAGTCTGTCTGGTGATCAAGTAAATGGTTAATTAAGTTTTATAAGGATGACTTGATCCATGCCTTATACTTAATTAGGATATCGTGTGACAAAAGGACTAAATATTAAATCTGATGCTAGGTTATTATTACATTTACTTAACTTGGGTAAGCATAATGTCTTGCTAGAGGCCGCTTATGTTTTGTGAATAAATGTCGAGGACATTTTTCATTCACTGCCAACGTTAAGTGAACCTACAGGGTCACACGCATAGACGATCTTGTGAGCATAATTTCCACGTTCAATGAATCTAGATTGTGTCAAGATTCGTTGAACGTATACAAAAGGGGAATTAGATTCCATATTGTATTTTCTGGTAAGTTAATAAGTAATTAATTTTATTTAATCGAATAAATGAAATTAATTACTTAATATTACTCATCCAACCGTTGGATGATTATAGGAATAGACGGACGAGATTAAATTGTCATTAGATGACAGTTAGGGTTTTGATATTGACATCTATAAAATGTTATGTTAACCTTTTCTTGGTGGTCGTCCTTTATCTGATTAAAGAAAAACAAAACCCTAAACCCTAGAATGGCGATATAGTATCTAGCATCCTCTCTCCGAAGTACGACCGATTACAAGATAGTCAAGATCAGTTCTGAACAGTTTTCAGAACACAGAAGGGGCTGGCATCCCGATCGCTTGTAGAGGAGTTCGTCGCGTGGATACCAGTAGAGGGCGAAGCGTACAAAGCAGCGCCTCCACAACGAACAATAAAACACAGAGGTAATTTCTCTATTTTTCTAGTATGTGCAGATCCTGTTGGTGGATTTCCGTAGTTTTATTTTACTTTGTTTTTTCCTACGGATTCCAATAGATATATCTTTTACTCATCTAACATTGTGTATTCTTATATATAAGTAATAAATGACATCCTAGAATTTTTAAAATTTGTAAGATATCTATGTATGGGATCCTTTCTATAATGATGAATAATATACAAGATGAAAGTTATTTTGATGACGACCAAGCTGTTTTGTGGATCAGAGCTTTAAGATATTATACTTTTTAGAACTTCCAACTTTCAATACAAGCATTACAATATCGAAAAGCGTTTGGTCCATAAAGACCCATTTAGAGCATAAAATTTCCCAAAATAGTGCTTGTAAATAATTGCTTCTTTAATCTTATATATGATGTTTCTTGGCTAGTTCTTCGTTATTCACGATGTTGTAGAAGGAAATGGAGCTAAATGAAGAACTTACATCCTGAAGATATCATTTCTAAGATATTCTTGAGATTGTTTGTGAAATCTCTTAAGCGATTTCAATGTGTTAATAGAAATGGGGTTCTATGATTTCGAATCCTGCCTTTGCTAAAGTGCATCTTAAAATTGCATGGGAAAATAGAAACTTAACAAGTCAAAGCATTCTTTCACTACCTCAGGAATTTTGTTGAAGAAAAACTAATTACTATTACAAAATTTTAATTACTATTACAAGCCCCAAAAATAAAAAACACAGCGGAAGAACGACGAGAAAATACAGGAGATTAAATCTTCACAAAAACAGTCCGATCCAAGAATCAAAGAGACAGCCTGCAAAATTATTGAAAAGTTAATACCAAAGAAAATGCAGAAAGTAAAAATGGAGTTTCACTTACCACCGCCGCGGTAGACACCGTCGGCAGAAATCAAATCAAAGAGGTGACCAAGGCAGAGCAGATGAACGGTCACCGGGCAGACGAACAGTTGCCGAGCAGCAGCAGCGCCGTGTCGAGGCGTCGTGAGTAAGCAAAGGATAAATCTGAAAAACACCCTCAGAATCGGCCTTAGTCGTGATCACAGTCGCCGAAAAACCTTTTTCTCTATTTCTCTCTCTTTCTCTCGGCTCACTCTCTTTCTCTCTCTCTCTCTCTCTCTCTCTCTCTCTCTCTAAACACACCAAGGGACACGCAAAGGTGAAAGAAGAAGACCGGCAAGGGACAGAAACACAGAGAATGCCGGCAGAAGAAGAGCAGCGGCAGCGCCGTAAGAAAGAAAGCATAAGAACCAGAAAGAGTTCAAGTAGAACTCAAAGAGACAGAGAAAAAAATTAATGAAGAGATGATCAAGAGAAGGAGAGGAGGAGAGACTACATAAGAAACGATGAGGCAGGGCATTAAAAAGAGGAGTCATCAACGGGCAGCCCGGGTGGCCGGCTCGGGAATCTCTTGACCCGATCAAAAGCCTACTCTCCAGTTGAGGCCCATCATCATTGGGTTTAAGGGGAAAATTAGGCTAGAAAATGGAAGAAAATATTGGGAGAAGTTGGGCCAGAAAGGCCTACAATCTCCACCTCGAACAATATTTTCCATCCCAATGGTGACTTAATTTGAGTCAAATTGTTTCCACATGAAAGAAGTCACTGCAAAATATAAACTTGTTAGTGTTTACAAATTTAGTACCAAAATTTGCAGGATTATTATCAGTACTAATCTTGTCTATGTCAACTACACCACAAGAGACCTTTTCTCTAATAAAGTGGTATTTGACATCTATATGTTTAGTCCATTCGTGATAGGCCGGATTTTTACACAAATGTAAACAACTCTGACTATCAGTATAAATAATAACTTTTGAATATAAAATATTTAATTCATTCAATAACCCTTGAAGCCAGATGGCTTCTTTGATTGCTTCTGTTGCTGCGATATACTCAGCCTTAGTAGTTGACGAGGCAACTACTGGCTGCAGTTGGGATTTCCATGAGATGCAATTACCCGCTAGGGTAAAGAAATAGAGTGGTAGATTTTCTACCATTCTTATCACCTGCAAAATAAGAATCAACAAATCCAATTAATTCAAAATAAATTAGACCAATTGTGATAGTGTAAACCCCGATCTAAAGTTCCATTCAGGTAACGTAGAAGCCAGTTGAGAGCAGTCCAATGATCTCTTCTAGGATTTGACATAAATCTGTTGAGAAGGCTTATAGAGAAAGCAATGTCTAAACAGGTAGATATCGTTGAGTACATAACTATGCCTATGGCCATTCTGTAAGGGATATTGTCCATATCTCTTTTCTCACTTTCAGTTTTAGGATAGGTTTTGTTGGAAAGTTTAAAGTGTCTTGCAAGAGGAGATATGACGAGTTTACACAGGTGCATTGAAAATTTGGATATAATTTTTTGAAGGAAAGGCTTTTGAGATAGAAAGAGTGAACAATCAGAACTATCTCTTGAAATAGTCATCCTAAGAATTTGGATGCCACCCCTAAATCCTTCATATCGAATTCAGATTTCAGCAAAGATTTCAGATTATCGATTTTTGCTTTATGTCTACAAGTGATTAGCATAACATCCACAATACAACAACAAATAAATAGCAGAATCTACATTATTACCAGAAAAATAAAGACAACTATCATAGTTACTTTTTGAAAAACCAATTTTTGTCATGAAAGAATCAAACCTCTTGTACCATTGCCTGGGAGATTGTTTAAGCCCATATAATGACTTTTTCAAAAGACACGCCATGTGTTCCTTACCCTTTATCTCAAAACCTAGTGGTTGACACATATATATAGTTTCTTCAAGATCACCATATAAGAAAGCAGTTTTCACATCAAGTTGTTCAAGATTAAGATCATAAAAAGCAACAAGAGCAAGAATAATCCTGATTGTTCTGTATTTAACAACAGGAGAAAAAATTTCGTTAAAATCAATGCCCTCAACTTGTGGAAAAACATTTGCAGCAAGTCTAGCCTTGAACCTTGGAGGTTCGTTAGAAGACTCAGGTTCTTTTATTTTAAAAATCCATTTGCAATCAACTAGTTTTTGTTTTGAGGGTTTTGGAACAAGAATTTAGGTTTTGTTTTTGTTTAAAGAAGACATTTCTTCTTCCATAGCACGTAATCATAAAATGAGATTGGGACTTTTCAAAACCTCAGAAAAACATAAAAGTTCTTTTTCTCCCACATAAGATGCAACAGCAAAGGCATATGATACAATGTAGGAGTAACCATACCGAAGATGATCCTTGGGTACCCTACGGACTCGATCTCTAAAGAGTTGATAATCCCTAAGAGCTTGAGCTTGAGCCTCAGGATGTTCTTTCTCCTCATCGGGACCATCTAGCATAGCATCAAGAGTTTCAGGAATACTAGGAAGAACAGGAGTGCTACTGGACGGAGCAGAAGACTCAGGATTAGTTTTAGGTTCCTGGGGCGGATCTAAAGAAGGTTCAGAAATGGTCTCCACCTCCACTGGAATGCTACTAGGAGTGGGAACACTATGAGGATTATCGGAGATGGGTTTATCCTTAAGACAGGGCATCTCTAACTCATTGAAGATAACATCCCTACTGATAACAACCCTCATCCCTGGTTCACCCTTTAACCACACTCTATACCCTTTCACCCACTAGGATATCCCATGAACACTCCCTTTCTGGACCTTGGATCTAGTTTACCCTCCTTCTGATGAGCAAAGGCTGCACACCAAAAGACTCTCAAATTGGAAAGATTAGGAGGTTTACCACACCAGGGTTCTATAGGAGTCCTAAAGTTTATAGCTGTGGAAGGGGATCTATTGATGAGGTATACTGCTGTACTAATAGCTTCACCCCAGAAAGGTTTAGGAACACCAGAAGAAACTAGAAGACATCGAACCTTATCCATAATAGTACGGTTCATCCTTTCTGCAACTCCATTTTGCTGTGGGTTATGCCTAACCGTTCTATGGTGTAAAATGCCATGCGATGCACACAAATCAGAAAACTTCCGGTTAAAAAATTCAAGACCGTTATCGGTCCTGATAGTTTTTAGTTTATTTCGAGAATGATTTTCAGCAAAACGTTTCCATTCACAAAATTTTTCAAATGTTTGGTCTTTGGTTTTTAAAAGAAAAACCCATATATTCCTAGAAAAATCATCAACAATAGACAAGAAATAAATGTTACCACCGTAAGTTGGAACCTTTTCAAGTCCCCACAGCTCACAATGCACATAATCAAGAGGTGCAGAAAACTTGTGTGTGCTGGTTGAAAAACTGATTTTATGTTGTTTTCCCAAAACACAGTGATCACAAAAATCCAAGGAATCAATTTTGTCACCACATAAAAGTTTTTGTTTTTGTAAATGATAAAGCCCCTTTTCACTAATATGGCCGATCCTCTGATGCCACAACATAGTTTTCTCAGGGAAAGTTTTTGAAATCAATGCAGTGGAGTTGCAAACTGTTTTACCAAGAACAATATATAAAGTTTCCCTTTTAAAACCTTTTAGCATGACTAGGTTTCCTTTGCAAACACGTAAAATACCTTTTTTAGATTTAAAAGAGAGAACCAAAGAGTCCAAATAACTAAGAAAGATAAGATTCCGACGTAAGTCGGGCACATATCTCACCTCAGTGAGTTTTCTAATCACACAGCATGCATTTTTATGAAGATATTACCAATACCTTTAATATCACAAACCTAATTATTACCCATAAAAACTTTTCCTTGGTTTAAAGGTTTGAAATCAGAAAACCATTGTTTATTGGGTGTCTTGTGAAAAGAACAACCAGAATCAAGCACCCAGTGATTAACAACATCAGTACATGAAAGAGAAAGAGAAACACACAAAACCTCTAAAAACATAGAGTTACCATCTGACTAAAAAACGTGGGTTTTGTCGATTTTATTACCTCATTTACCATGTTTACGTTGTTTCTCATCTTTAATTCGTTTAAAACACTTATTTTTCATATGGCCCTCTTTCCTACAATAAAAATATTTTACTTTGCTTTTCTCTCGTGATTTTTGGAATGACTCTTAAAACGGTGACTAGAAGGTTCTCTCCGGTCAATCCTACCTCGCACAAAAAGATTTTCACCATGAGATTTATTTTCTTTTTGTAAATCCAAATCTTTAAATTTCAAAGCATTTTTGACATCGGAAAGAGACAAATCATCTCTGCCATATTTAATAGCAGATTTGACATCATTAAAAGAATCAAGGCATTTTAGTAAAATAACTGCAGTATTTTCATCAAAGATTTTCTCTCTAACATTTTGAAGTTCCAAAATGATTTTATTTAAATCATCCATGTTTTCAAAAAGTGATTTTGTCCTGCTCATTTTGAAACTGAAAAGCTACTCTTTTAAATAAATTTTATTAGAAAGAGATTTTCCCGAATATAGTTTTTCCAATTTTGTCAAAATTTCAAAACCATTGTCTTTTTCATCAATTTCTCGTAAAACGTTATCAGTCAAATGCAATGTGAGGCAACTATGAGCATCACCTAGTTTTTCCTTAAGAACTTCACCCTTCCAAGATTCCGGATACTCTTCAAGGCTACAAATAGCGAGATTAATTTTATTTTGTACTAAAACTGCTTTCATTTTCCTCTACCACATTACAAAGTCAGATTTGCTACCAAACCTATCAGTTTCAATTTTTGGAACTGACATGTTTTAAAGGAAAATAAGTATAATTTGGTGGCTTAGGAAAGATGAAAGATTTGAAAAAAAAAAGTTTTGAATAAAAAACTGCCCGGATTTTTCTCAAAACACAGAGAGAAAAACTTTCAAGGAAAAACAGCGTTGTTTGTTTTAGTTTGTTTGATTAGGTTTGGTTTTGATTAAGCAAAACAGAGAAATACAAAGAGAGCACAAAACCTAAGCAACAAACAGTATAACGAGATAAACGGCTGAAACAATCAGTTTCACCAAACACCAGAAAAACACAAGAACAGAAAATATATATGTATATATATTAAAAAAACTTTTGAAATACAGAAAAAAATGCACCAAGTCACAAATACTTGAAATCTCACAGATTCAAGCCATTCTTGGGTTTTCGTTTTCGAAAGAAAAAAAACTGAAGGAAAAACCCAAAATAAACAGAGGCAGTAGAAACAGTAATCAGAAAAATAGGATAGGCAATCCACAAATCACTGTAATAGCAAGAATCGGCAACAAGCCGTATCAACAAATAAAACAGAGACGAAAAACCGGCGGCAAGCCGAATCACAGAAACAATAAACAGAAACCAGCAGTAAGCCGAAACTCAGAAAAAGTAAACAGAAACCCGCGGCAAGCAGAGTAGAAGCAATAATAATAATAATACAACTACAAGAATTAAAAGGAGGAGAAAGAAGACTTCACTCTCAGATCCGAAAGATTGTTGACTGGTTGCCGGCGCCGATGAGCCGAACCCTGGCTCTGATACTACTTGTTGAAGAAAAATTAATTACTATTACAGAAATCTAATTACTATTACAAGCCAAAAAAATAAAAAACATAGCGGAAGAACGAAGAAAAAATACAGAAGATTAAATCTTCACAAAAACAGTCCGATCCAAGAATCAAAGAGACAGCCTGTAAAATTAATAAAAAATTAATACCAAAGAAAATTCAGCAAGTAAAAATGGAGTTTCATTTACCACCGCCAAGGTAGAAACCGTTGACGGAAATCAAACCAAAGAGGTGATCGAGGCAGAGCAGATGAACGGTCACTGGGTAGATGAACGGTTGCCGAGCGGCAGCAGCACCGCGTCGAGGCACCGTGAGTAAGCGAAGGGTAAATTGGAAAAACACCCTCAGAATCGGCCTTATCCGTGACAAGAGTTACCGGCAAACCTCCTTCTCTATTTCTCTTTCTTTTTATCGGCTCACTCTCTCTCTAAACATACCAAGGGACATGCAAAAGGTGAAAGAAGAAGACCGGCAAGGGACAGAAATACAGAGAACACCAGCAGAGAGAAGAGCAGCGACAGCGCCGCAAGAAGGAAAGCAGAAGAACCAGAAAGAGTTCAAGTAGAACTCAAAGAGACAGAGGAAAAACTAAATGAAGAGACGGTCAAGAGAAGGAGAAAAGGAGAGACTACACAAGAAACGAGGAGGCAGAGCATTAAAAAGAGGAGTCACCAATGGGCAGCCCGGGTGGCCGGCCCGAGCATCTCTTGACCCGGTCAAAAGCCTACTCTCCAGTTGAGGCCCATCATTATTGGGTTTAAGGGGACAAAGAAATTGGCTGGAAAATGGAAGAAAATATTGGGAGAAGTTGGGCTAGAAAGGCCTACAAATGCCTAAGAGCTCTTTGCAGTTGTGCCCTTCATTTAATTGAGTATGGTAACTCTACTATGGTTCTCAATCTTTTTCAACTCAATTTTCCATTTCAACCTCCAAACACATTACGCTTTTTGGTTTTATTGGCTTTATTAATGGCATGTCAAGTTGGTCTCTACATCTTACTGATAAGATCATTTTGTGGAGTCCATCGATTAGAAAATATAAGGTCCTACCAATTGATGTTCCTCTATTAAGTAAATTTTAATTTAGCTATGACGAATTTACAGATGAAAATAAAATAATTATACTCACTAATTCTACTATAAATAGAGTTCGCAAAATGAAGGTTAGGATTTATAGTTCTAAGAAAAAATGTTCATATAAGATTGACGATTACTTACATGGAGAAATTTCCAACTTTTGGCATGGTAAGTATCTTTCTGATCTACTTATTTGATAGTAAAGAAAAATGATACTTCTAGAGATACTTGCTATATAGCTGCACTCGATATGGCAACGGATACATTTGGAATCATATCAATGCCCATGTTTGACAATGGTATGTTCTTATTTTGGTCTTTGGAGTTATTAGGAGGATATATTGCTGTGACATACGCTAATGTTTCTGCTCAAATACATGTATACACAATGAGAGAAAGTAAGGCAGAATAGAAATGGAGTAAAATAATTTCCACAGCTGAAAATCATGGTTTTTGTTAAACAATTTCGCCAATGATAATGTATAAGATAATGACAATAATTGGTCAGGGTTCGGTTCTGGCTTCATGCTGGGATATCAAGATTGGGACATTGAAGATGTGGAATTTCGTCCTTTCCTTCGAGCATAAATTGGTCTTTATGTGGAATCTCTAATATCACCTGAAGATATGTGAAATTAATGACATCAACATGACAAGATAGGGATGAAAAAGGTTAGTACTAATTCACATTTCTCTATTAGTCCAGTGCCTTCTTTAAGGTGGTTTGCCTTTAGAATAATTTCTTTAAAAATGTTTACGAATAAATTTGAAAGCGTTGTTAAGGTAATGATTTATATTATAATCTTCTATTTTCTTTATTGTCATGACCAGATGTATCATGATAGTAGGCAACCTGTAATTACCTTAAATTGAGTTCTAAAAGAAGTGCATAAATTGGTGGGTATCTTACAGACAATTGGTGTTTATCTTAAGACAATTGTAGTGATGATTTTTTTTATTATTGTAATGATGATCATTGATTAGACAAAAAGAATTGATGGTACCTTTGATTTGGGAATTTTAGATGGATGCATGATTTCATCTTACCATCTCATTTACAACTTCTGTAAGGTTCCTTAGAAGATTTAACAGTTATTATTAATTAATTTTATTTCAAAAAATATTATTTCAGCTATAGTATTTTGTTTGTGCTCAGGAATGTAATGCCTTGGATTTCTGTTGTACGTAAGGGCTCTTTACTAGAAAGTTTTTTAAAGAAAGTCTAAAAGGCATAAAAAGTGATACCTCATTATGTATAATATATCCTCTAAGGTTTGTGGAAAACCTCTTAGTTTATTTTTTATGTTTATTTATTTTGTTTCATAATATGCCATATTTATATAAACATATTGAGCGAGTGATCATTATTTTTTCATTTTATTTTGGGTAAAACGGTTGGCAAGAAGTGAGGAACAGTATTCCTTAAGTTTTTATTCTAAGTAAGAATAGAACATTCAACTTTGAAATTACGAGTGAGTATATATTTGAAACTACGAGCCTCTTCCGTCAGAAGAAGAAAGCCATAAACTTTATACAGTTATTTAGCAAGCATGTTTACCAGGAAAATGCAATTTTGGCCTAATATAAACCCTTAAAAACTTTTCATATACCGACTATAGAGAGTCTTAAATGCCTTTGGTAATATACATCAGTACTTTATCGATCGATCTTGTCCATCCACATGCAATTTTCACACAACATTCAAGCAATCTATATCCATATATAGAACTTTAATTATGAAGGCCTCATCAATAGCTAGCTAGTTGTGTACCAAGTAGATTATTAATGTTTTTGTTAGGGTCTGATATAGTTCACGTAAATTGTTTTTGTTAGGGTCTGCTTCATACTCTTCTGAAAACAAATTCTTAGGAAAAGTTAGAAGAGAAGGCACACATCACATAATGTGAATTACATTGCAATGCAGATTTAAGGAGTCTTTCTTTCCCTTTTAGATAAAACGTTTTCCTTTTATCCTTGCACTCTTCTCCCAATGTTTAACCTTCTGTATCAAAATATTTCCCTTTAATAGGGCAAATAGCTAGTACATGCCACTGATGTATAAATAAAAAATAATTAGATAAGATAGTCCGTGGTACTAGTTTGCTTATAACATAGTCTTATAGTTTAAGTACATTTCGAGCCTTTTGCGAGTGTTTCAGCTATGTGTTTATTCATAAAATCATAGGCAAATTCTTAAACATGATCACTCGTCCTAAAGTTTCAGAGTTAGATGAATGCCGGAAATATAATACCCTCTGGCGAAGAGGAGTTGTACCTTTGGAGTTTTATTAATTCCAATGTGAATTCTTTAAAGGAGTTGGTAGCACTCTTAGCCCTAATAAAGTAGATAATTCTTTGAAACAATGGATAAAGAGGAAATGTGATAAACTGGGGGCTAAATAACTCTAACTTTGTTATCTCGAGTTAATTGTAATGAAAATGTCATAACATGATGAATTAATATCAATAAATCTGGTCAGAAAAGTTCATATCTTGAAGAATTCATTAATGAAAATCCCACAATCTTCTTCTATCTTAATGGTTGCTGATATTAGAATTCATTACCATGCAATACTTATTATCCACAATTTCTTCCATTTTTCACCCAATCAAAAACCTCAAACACCATTCTTATTACAATGAAAACTAGTCGGAACAATATCAAAATCATAAAGAAATCATGAATAAAATGTGTCATTAATTAGTAGAACTCAAGGATTTGATATGAGATGAAACATACGTTAAAATGATAAAAAAAAAAATTTGTCAAACTTTTAATGTATAATATGGTTTAGGGCTTGAGTAAATGAAACGAAATAAGAAACATTCAAGCCACAGTATAAGTGTTCAATTCAAGGTATTAATAATCAACAAACGATATCAACTAACTAATACACTTCATCCTTTTCTTCATAATCATGCTTAATCCTTGCAAAATATAACTTTCAGGAGCACTAAAAAGGAAGAATATCTTTGTGAAAAAAAAATAGAACAAAAGAATCATATAAGGTAAAAAATGAATAATTAAATAATGAACTTTTGTGCTTTTCTTAGAGTTTTATAGGGAATGCAGAAAGATGTAATATTAAAGTTATAAAAATCATATATCTTAAAAAGTCTTGCTGTATGTACCATGGTTTATTTTCCAAGAAAAATTTTAAATTCTAGAAATCATTGCTCATGTGTATGCATGTGCATACACATTGAAGTTTGAAGTAATTACGAGTAGTATATATTATTTTAATTACCTTTCTCATCCTACATCACTAAAAGTAATCTAGTGTGAATGTCAAGTGAAAAAAGTGAGATTCAAAATAGGTATTGGCTTCATCTTCTGAAGCACCATATTTGTCAAGAAGTATTTAGCACTATTGTGGAACAGAAGTTTTGAACAAAAATATAATAAAATCTACTCATTCATAAACAGAAACACAACGTAAAAAAGTTTTTCTTAAAGATTCAAGGCCTTTTGCGTTGTAGTAGACCTTGTTTTGCTCCACATTTACAATCATCTATGTAATCTTTCATCACAAGTACATGCATCCGAGTAACAAAGCTAGTGTATAAGAAAGAAAGACATCCTCCTAAAACCTACATACCACACTATTAGCAAACATCATCCAAGTAAGGAAATGGTATTATTCAAATTTACCATATCCTGTATCAAATGAAGCTATATGGTGAATAGTTATTGAATTATCATATATCTATGCCATCCAATAATGTGATCCATCAAGAAACTTCCAAAATCATGAGGGAAAATAATACCACCTTTTTTTTAAGGAACAGGACAATACCTGGTGGACATAGTCCCGATTGTATTAAAATTGAAAAAAGATACAAAGGGCAGTGCATAAAATTTACCCAATAAAACTAAAGAAGAAGTGTAAAAACCCATAAAAGATAAGGTGCGAAGAAATGGAAAAGAGAACAAAGACCTTGTCTATAATTTTCGTAAGTAACGTGTGGTTGAGATATCAAGAAGATATAAACCTTAGATTCTAGCCAGTAGATCCATATAACTGTAAAATAAGATTGAGCAACGAGTGTCGCAGGCGTAATTGGAAAGACCATCCACAACTGCATTAGCTTCCCCAAAAATGTGAGAGAAGTCTCTAAAGCATGATAAATATGTCGAAAAGTCCCATCTAGTCTCCAAGGCAATACAGAGCAACTGAATAGAAAACTTACCATACTTTTAGAGTCACTTTACATGTGACAAGTATTACATCTGAAAAAGATTGCAACGTGGATCCTATACAAGATTATATCTCTCTTTGCATCAATATTGGTCCTAAAATCACCTAAAAAGAAGCATAAATAGAAATAAAGCGTTCATCACCATAGCAGAGAATGCCGCTCACTGTAATGATGCCTCGATTTCTTCGATAAACCCCATCCATATTAATATAGCATCATAGGTTGAAAATTCTCTTTTCCAGACAACATGAGTAATCTGGAAAGACCTATTATCAGTCCAAGTAGATGGGAGAGGAGTGTGAATCATAATAGATCAATTTGTCATAAGGAAATGAAGATGATGAGAAGCCTTGGCATAAGAAGGAAAAGTGCCCTTATGATAAGAAGAGCATCTCGCCTTCCATAACTACTAGCATATAGTCATAGGGAAACTACTTGATCCAAATTGTCTCCCCTAGAATGTTGGTCCAGCTAGAAGGTAAACCCACTCCCCTCTTCTGGCACTATGGATAGAAGAGTGAATTCGAAAAGTGGGATAGCTAGAAAAGAGAAATTGATCACCAATCTCCCAACGATATTTAGCAAAGGAACAATTTTTTTAAAAAAAATGTGATAATGTGATTGGAATAGCCCAAACCTACCCTAAAGTCATAACCTAATGCTAAAAACAACCTCGAGTTTTTCAAAAATAGCAAGTGTAGGCTTAACAGCTTTTTTCTCACCAATTTTTTTTCCTTTTCCAGCCTAATTCTCCCTTATTGACCCAGTGATGCTTTGGTCCTCAACCGAGACTGATAGTCTTCTTCTGCTCTGCTGCCCCTTGGGCCGTCCTTCTTGTTGTCTGTTGTTTGGGCCGCCTCTTGACCGAGTCCTTCTTGTTGTTGTCTCTGGGCCGCCTCTTGACCGTGTCTTCTGCGAGATACGCGCGGCCTGAGCTGGCCACCCGGGTCGCTTGTTGGTGACCCGCGCGACCGTTTGGCTGGCCCCTTCTTAATGATGGTCTCTTCGATTTTACACACAGTCACTCTCGATCTTCTCTTTGCCGTTTCATTCTCCTTGAGTCCTTTGGAATCTTCAAGACCCCAGCTTTTCTACTCCTCCTTCCCGGTTGGTTCTGCCATTGCTGTTCTCTCTGTCTATGCTATTTTACAGCTCTGTCTTCTGTCACCATTGTTATCTGTTGGTGAGTTTGAGAGAGATAGCCGTGAGGAAAGAAAAGAGAGAGAAATAGAGGTCGTTCGGTTTCCAGTGATTCTTCCTGGTTGAGGCTCTTATCTGAGGGTTTGAAACTCGATCATCATCCTTTCTTACCACCATCGCCTCGATGCCACTGCTCGGCGACTGTTCTTGGTTGAATAACCCCTCGGTTGTGCTCCTCGATCATCTCTTTGATTTTCTGGTGGACGGCTATCCAACAGTGGTGAGCAAAACCTTTCTTTGTTTTATTGGGTTATTTTGTTACTATTTGGGTTTTGTTTTGCAGATTATTCATTGAGTGGTTCTGTTCTTTAGAAAGATCAAATCTTTTTATTATCTTTTCTTTTCCGCTGTATTTTTCGTTACTAAATTTGTAATAGTAATAGATTTTGTAATAGTAATTAGGAGGTTTTCTCCTACAATTGGTATTAGAGCCACGGTTTCCGGCTCTCTGGTTCCGGCGCTCGGCAGCAATCTTCAAATCTGAGAAGTATCTCAGAATCCGGCCAGTAAAGTTCTTCTCCTTCCTTCTGTTTACAGTTTTCCTGTTCTGTTTTTTTTTTCAGCTTGCCGCCGTTTTTCTGCTTACTGTTTATCGGCTTGCTGCCGGCTTTATCTGGTTTACTGTTTTTTCGGCTTGTAGCCAATTTTGATATTATCTCTGTCTCGGCTCGCCGCCAGTTCTGTTTTTCTGTTGATTGTTGTTGTGACGGCTTGCCGCCGTGTTGATTACTATTACTGCTTATTACTGCTTTACTATTGTTCTGCTTCTGTTCTTTTATTATTTCCAGTTTCTGTTGCTTTGTTTTATTCTCTGTTTTAAAAACCAAAACCCAAGCCTGGCTTGGATCCAAGATATTCCAAATATCTGTGACTTGGAGGTTTTTCATTGCTGTTTTCAAAAGGTTTTCATTCTTCTGTCTTTTTCTGCCGATTTTTGGTTTGTTCCTGTTCCTTCTATTATTCTGTTTGTTACTGCTTTGATTTGGTTTTTCTGTGCCGTTTGTGCCACGCCGTTTTATAATCAAACCAAACCTAATCAAACAAAATTAAAACAAACAAACGCCGTTTTTCTTTGGGAGATCTTTCCTCTGTTTTAAAGGAAAAATCCGAACAATTTCTAGACAAAACTTTTTCAAATCTTTCATCTTTCTGAAACCACCAAGTTACAATTATTTGCCCTTAAAACATGTCAATTCCAAAAATTGAAACTGACAGGTTTGATGGAAAATCTAATTTTGTAATGTAGTGGAGGAAAATGAAAGCAGTTTTAGTACAAAACAAAATTGCTCCTGCTATTTGCAGCCCTGAAGAGTATCCGGAGTCTTAGAAGGGCAAAATCCTTAAAGAAAAACTAGGTGATGCTCATAGTTGCCTCACCTTGCATTTAACTGATAATGTTTTACGGGAAATTGATGAAAAAGACAACGCTTTTGAAATCTGGACAAAACTGGAAAAGTTGTATATGGGAAAATCTCTTTCAAACAAAATTTATTTAAAAAAACAGCTTTTTGGTTTCAAAATGAGTGGAACAAAATCACTTTCTGAAAGTATGGATGATCTAAATAAAATCATTTTGGAGTTACAAAAAGTCGGAGAGAAAATCTCTGATGAAAATGTTGCAGTCATTTTACTAAATGCCTTACCTGATTCTTTTAATGATGTCAAATCTGCCATTAAATATGGTACAGATGATCTTTCACTTTCTGATGTCAAAAATGCTTTAAAATCAAAAGATTTGGATTTACAAAAACAAAACAAGTCTCATGGTGAAAATCTTTTGTAAGAGGAAGGATTGACCGGAGAGAAACTCCTAGTCGTCGTTTTAAAAGCCGTTCCAAATCACGAGAGAAAAGCAAGGTAAAATTTTTTTACTGTGGGAAAGAAGGGCATATGAAAAACAAGTGTTTTAAACGAATCAAAGACGAGAAACAACGTAAGCATGGTAAAGGAGGGAATAAAGTCGATAAAACCCACGATTTTGAATCAGATGGTAACTCTATGTTTTCTGAAGTTCTATGTGTTTTCTCTTTCTCCTTCATGTATTGATGTTGTTGATCATTGGGTGCTTGATTCTGGTTGTTCATTTCACATGTCACCAAACAAACACTGGTTTTCAGATTTCAAAACTTTAAACCAAGGAAAGTTTTTATGGGAAACAATCAGGTTTGTGAAATAAAAGGCATTGGCAGTATTTTTATAAAAATGCATGATGGCGTGACTAGAAATGATGTGAACCGGCTAGACATGCAAGAACATCAAGGGGTTGTGACAAGAGCCAAGGCAAAACAACTAAAGAGTCACAAGGATCAAATTGAGCAAGAGAAGTTTCAAGGCTTAAATTTTGATGTCAATTTTGATGTCCAAGACTTTATGGGGATTAAATTTTGATGTCCAAGACTTTATGGGGAAATATCCTAAATTTTTGAATAAGTTAGAAATTGAAAATTTACCTTGGTAGATGGTTGGAATCCCTTTTGTCCAAGCTAAAAAATTGCCTCCTATTTTTGGCAATGTGTTGACTAGTGCCCTAGAATAGTCCAAATGCAATTAAAACACCTCTATTGTCTTATCAAGTGTATATATAGGTTATATCTATCCTTTGGGCTGAAAATATGAGAGGGAAAAATTCCTATTTTCTCCCTCAAGTCTCTATAAATATGTAGTCTTTCATTTTGAAGAAGTTAATCAAGATATTTTTCAAGACAAAGGTTCTTCTCTTAGTATTCTTAGTTCTTAGCTTAGTTTTTCTATCTTCTTCAAGGGTTAACTTCCTTGAAGGAAAAAAAAAATCACTTTGAAGACTTGTTGAAAGTTCCAAGAGCTTCAAGGTTGATCATAAAAAAATTCCTCCATACTAGTTACTACACTCTTGTAGAAAACTATTCTTGAGGTCTTCTTCTTGTTTCATTGAGGTCTAAGGTTCAAAATACCTTAGGTTGCTTGAACTTTGAAGAAAAGATTTTGTTTAAACCTTCTTGAGGTCTTGGATTTAATATATCCAAGTTTGCTTGAAGTTTAACATTTTCAAGTCCTTTCAAAGGCACTTTCTTCTACTTATTACACTTGTTTTGTTTGTTCTCTCCCTCACTTCTTGGACGAAATTTTATGCTCTTGAAGATCATTCCACATCATTTGGTATCAGAGCCACCTTCAAGTAAGTGTTTTTTGAGACATCTTACATACAAAAAATATATATATACAAGACAAAAAAAAAACAGAAAAGAGACAAGATTGCTGGAAAATGGCATCAAAAAAATAGAATGCTTGAACGACCTGGAATATGACTAGAACTTTGAAATATTTTTACATGGAGTTATACTAAATTTACCTGGGAAACAAATGAAACAAGTTTCATCTAATTTGGACTTCATTTGATATCTCAAAATAGTCAAAACTTGAAGGTGTATCTAGCTTTTCCGCAGACAAGAAAGTACTGAAATGATATGAGCATATCTTCCTTTTTACTAATCCTTTTTCCTTGATTCTTGAGCCTAAACTCAAGAATTTTGAGTGAGGATTCTTTCTAGGCAAACCTTATTCAATTTAGACTTGTGGTTAAATACCAGTTTTCCAAACAATCCGAGTATGTCATCTACTCTGCTTGCTGGAAACTTTTGTTGTGTATTCTTTTGTGTTCTTGAAGTGTCCTAGATTTGTGTTTGTATTTGTGGTCGAATTTTCTTCCTTTTTCAGCACTTATTTCTTCATTTGGTCAATCTACCATTATTGACTCAAATGCTCTTGGAAATGTTGTTGAACTTCCTTAAAATGAATGGATGACTCAATATCATTTTCCTTGCTTCTCATATTTCTCAACTAGTTTTTGTTTGTGATTTTTTTTTTTTATTTTGGTTGTTTTAAACTTGAGTAGAGGTGTTAAATCTTTGTTAGGAACTCATAGAACTCTTTGAGACTTGAACCTTTAGAAAAAGGCAAGAGTTGTGAGAATATCCTCAAAAAAAAAAGGCAAAAGAGAGTTAAACAAGAGAGTTTTGTGAGGTAAACACTACCAAGATGTCAACCCAAGCTCAAGCACCAGCTTCTTTTGGAGAAGAGTCTAGCAACTCCCAACATGATGACCCTTTGAGGCTCATAATGCAAGAGTTACAATCCCTAAGAGATGAGATGAGGGATATTAAAAGGGATGTCACTAATCTCTCTAATCAACAAAGGGAGGTTAGTCCTCATGGTAGTCTCAATGTTACTACCCCAAGGAGCAATGGACCACTCAATTGCTCTAGGACAACCGAGTTCCACCAACCTCCACATTTTGATGAAGAACTTCATCCACCTCCTTACGGTGGTAGAAGAGGCGGTTTTAGAGGAAGAGGCATGCCTAGACACTTTGAAGAAGTTCCAAGGCCACAAGCTAGGCATGGAGAGCCATTATATGATGATCATGAACATGTTCCATTTGTTGCTAACCGTGGAAGAGACCAAGGTGACCAAACCTTGGACTGAATGAAGTGGAAGCTCCCTAGTTTTAAGGGTCAGAATGACCCTAAATTTTCTTAGATTGGGAGAGGCAAGTAGAAAACATGTTTATGTTGAAAAATTGTAATAAGTTCTTAAAAGCTAAACTTGTAATAGCCGAATTTTCCGGCTATGCTTTACATTGGTAGGAAAGGATAGTAAACCAAAGAGTTAGAAGTGGTAGACCACCGGTTGATACTTGGAGAGAGTTAAAAGCTTTGATGAGAGAAAGATTTGTGCCCGAGCACTACTATAGAGAGCTTCATTATAAGCTCATGACTTTAAAACAAGGTGCAAAAAGTGTAGAAGAGTATAGACAAGAGCTTGAACTCTACATCTTGAGGTTGAACTTGGAAGAAGACAAGGATGCTTCAATGGCTAGGTTCCTTAGTGGTCTCAATAGGGAGATAGCCAACCAACTTGAGTTATATCCACATACAACTTATGAAGACATGTGCCACCTTGCCAACAAGATCGAATCACAAAGGAAAAGAAGTGGGATGATGCGATCCTCATTTCCCAACCAAAGACAAGTGGCAACAACAAAACCACATGCTTCCAACTTCAAGCCATGGCCAAAAAATGAGGAGGCTCCTAGAGGTACTTTCCAACCTCCAACCAAACCAAAGATGGAAGAGAGAGGTAAAATCATTTCTAACCCTCCAAATTGCTTTAAATGTAATGGTGTAGGACACTATGCAAGTAGTTGTCCAACAAAGAGAGCTTTGATCTTTAGGGAGGATTTGAATGGTTGGATTGAGAAGGAGGAGGATGAAAGTAGCGAATGTGTTGAGGGTGAAGAAAATGGTGAGGATGATGAACATGTTGATTTGAATCCTTTAGAAAGTGATGACGATGTCTTGAGCTTAGTTACCATAAGAGCACTAAGCGCTCAAACTTTTGATGATAACATGATTGAACAAAGAGAAAACATCTTCCATTCTAAATGTAAAGTTGAGGGAAGGATTGCCAACCTTATCATTGATAGTGGTAGTTGTGTAAATGTGGCTAGTGCTTATCTTGTTGAGAAGTTGAAACTACCTACTACAAAACATGATAAACCCTACAAACTCCATTGGCTAAATGATAGTGGAGAAATTAAAGTTTTGAGACAAGTAGTGGTACCAATAGAAATGGGAGCTTACAAAGATAAGATACTATGTGATGTTGTGCCCATGCAAGCATGCCATCTTCTCTTGGGAAGACCTTGGCAATTCGATAGAAAGTCCCTCCACAGTGGGGAGAAGAATACTTATTCTTTTGTGAAGGATGGAAGAACATTCACTATGAATCCTCTTATACCTCAACAAGTGAGATATGAACCAAAAAAGATGAGGGAGAAAGAGAGGGCCGAAAGTGAGCTCAAAAGGAAAAAAATTGGGGAGGGAAAGAGAGTTGAGGAAAAAGAAAAGAGTGGAGAAAGAGTGATGAAAAACTAGAGTGAAAAGAAAAAGAGTAACCAAAAAAAAGAAAGTGAGATGAAAGAAAAGAATTGTTTCTTTGCAAACCCTAGTGAGGTGATTGAAGCAATTGAAAGAAAAGAAGTGGTATTGCTCTTGTATTGTAAGGAATCTTTTACTTCGTCTAAAGAACACTCACCCTCTTTTTCAAGTGAAATTTTGCATGTTATTGAAGATTACAAAGATATATTTCCCGATGAGATGTCCGGAGGTCTTCCACCAATTAGAGGAATCGAACACCAAATTGATTTTGTCCCCAGGGCGGTCTTGCCAAACCGACCGGCCTATAGGAGTCCACCGGAAGAGACTAAGGAGCTAAAAAGGCAAGTTGAGGATCTAATTTCAAAAGGGTATGTGCGTGAGTCCATGAGTCCTTGTGCGGTTCCGGTTTTGCTTGTTCCAAAAAAAGATGGTACATGGAGAATGTGTATAGATTGTAGAGCCATAAACAACATTACTATTAAGTATAGGCATCCCATACTTAGACTTGATGATTTACTTGATGAATTGCATGGTTCTAATCCTTTCTCTAAAGTTGACTTGAAATCCAGATACCATCAAATTAGGATGAGAGAAGGGGATGAGTGAAAAACCGCTTTTAAGACTAACTTTGGTTTGTATGGATGGATGGTTATGCCCTTTGGATTAACTAATGCTCCTAGTACATTTATGAGATTAATGAATCATGTGTTGAGGAATTTTATTGTGAAATTTGTTGTTTTATACTTTGATGATATTTTGGTTTATAGCAAGACATATGAAATCTTAGGGAAGTGCTAAATGTCTTGAGAATTGAAAAACTTTTTGCTAACCTTGACAAATGTGAGTTTTGTTTGGAGAAAGTTACATTAACAGGTTATATGGTAAGCTCACAAGGACTTCAAGTAGATGAAGGTAAGGTCCAAGCAATTAAGGAATGGCCAACACCAAGAAACGCATCGGAAGTGAGAAGTTTCTATGGCCTAGCAAGTTTCTATAGGCGGTTCATCAAAAATTTCAGCACACTTGCTAGCCCTTTGACCGATGTGATCAAGAAAACTGAAGGATTTAAGTGGGAAATAAAACAAGAACAAGCATTTCAATTGTTGAAGGAAAAGTGTAGAGCACCCCTTTTGTCACTACCAAACTTTGAGAAAACTTTTGAGGTGGAGTGGGATGCATCCGGCATTGGTATAGGTGGTGTACTTATGCAAGATGGAAAGCCCTTAGCCTATTTTAGTGAAAAACTTAATGGGGCAGCCGTGAGATACTCAACTTATGACAAGGAGCTTTATGCTTTAATGAGAACATTAAAGCATTAGCAACACTACCTGTGGCCAAAGGAGTTTGTTGTGCACGCCGATCATGAGGCTTTGAAGTTTCTCAAGGGCCAACATAAACTCAAGAAGAGACATGGAAGATGGATGGAGTTCATCGAAACATTTCCATATGTCATCCATTACAAGAAAGGTAAGGAGAATGTGGTGGCAGATGCTCTATCTAGAAGGTATACTCTCTTATCCATCCTTCAAACAAAAAATTTGGGTTTTGAAATGCTTAAAGAAATGTATTCTAGTGATCATGACTTTAAGGAAATTTTTGAGAAATGCTTATTAGCAACTTTTGGAAAATATTTTTTGCATGAAGGATTTCTTTATTGTGAAGGTAGATTGTGCATACCATCTTGTTCTACTAGAATTCTACTTGTCAAAGAAGCACATTGTGGGGGTTTAATGGGACATTTTGGTGTCACTAAAACCTATGAAATTCTTTATGAACATTTTTTTTTGCCACATTTAAAAAGAGATGTAGAAAGATTTGTAGAAAGTTGTATTGAATGCAAGAAAGCTAAATCTAGAACTCTTCCACATGGACTTTACACACCATTAGAAGTTCTTAAAGAACGTTGGGTTGATATTTCTATGGATTTTACTCTCGGTTTACCTAGGACCTCTAGAGGTATGGATTCTATTTTTGTTGTTGTGGATAGGTTCTCTAAAATGGCACACTTTATTCCTTGCTGGAAATCCGATGATGCTAGTCATGTAGCTAGCTTGTTCTTTACTTGGATAGTTAGATTCCATGGAATTCCAAGGTCTATTGTGTCGGATAGGGATACCAAATTCTTGAGCCATTTTTGGAGAGTTCTTTGGAAGAAGCTTGGTACGAACTTGCTTTATTCTACAGCTTGCCATCCACAAACAGATGGACAAACCGAAGTGGTAAATAGAACAATTGGCCAACTTCTAAGGGCTATTTTGAAGAAGAAATTGAGGCAATGGGAGGAGTGTTTGCCACACATTGAATTTGCTTATAATAGGACACCACACTCTACTACTTCTCATTCTCCATTTCAAGTTGTTTATGGTTTTAACCCTCTAACTCCCTTTGATTTGGTTCCTTTGCCTATGATCAAGCATTAAGCAAGGATGCAAGCAAGAAGGCTGATTTTGTGAAAGAAATTCATGCAAAGGTCCATGAAGCCATTGTCAACTCTAACAAAAAGCTTGTAGAGAAAAGAAATGTGGGAAGGAGAAAACTTGTATTCAAACCCGGTGATTGGGTTTGGGTGCATTTTAGAAAGGAAAGATTTCCACAAGAAAGAAAGTCTAAGCTTGATGATAGGGGAGATGGGCCATTTCAAATCCTTGAGAAAATTAATGACAATGCCTATAAAGTTGATCTTCCGGGACATTATAATGTTAGTGCCACTTTTAATGTTTCCGATCTCTCTTTATTTTGATATAGGTGATGGAGATTCGACGACGAATCCTTTTCAAGAGGGGGAGGATGATGTGAATCGGTTAGACATGCAAGAACATCAAGGAGTTGTGACAAGAGCCAAGGCAAAACAACTAAAGAGTCACAAGGATCAAATTGAGCAAGAGAAGTTTCAAGGCTTAAATTTTGATGTCAATTTTGATGTCCAAGACTTTATGGGGATTAAATTTTGATGTCCAAGACTTTATGGGGAAATATCCTAAATTTTTGAATAAGTTAGAAATTGAAAATTTACCTTGGTAGATGGTTGGAATCCCTTTTGCCCAAGCTGAAAAATTGCCTCCTATTTTTGGCAATGTATTGACTAGTGCCCTAGAATAGTCCAAATGCAATTAAAACATCCTCTATTGTCTTATCAAGTGTATGTATAGGTTATATCTATCCTTTGGGCCGAAAATATGTGAGGGAAAAATTCCTATTTTCTCCCTCAAGTCTCTATAAATATGTAATCTTTCATTTTGAAGAAGTTAATCAAGAAATTTTTCAAGACAAAGGTTCTTCTCTTAGTATTCTTAGTTCTTAGCTTAGTTTTTCTATCTTCTTCAAGGGTGAACTTCCTTGAAAGAAAAAAAAATCACTTTGAAGACTTGTTGAAAGTTCCAAGAGCTTCAAGGTTGATCATAAAAATTCCTTCATACTAGTTACTACACTCTTGTAGAAAACTAGTGTTGAGGTCTTCTTATTGTTTCATTGAGGTCTAAGGTTCAAAATACCTTAGGTTGCTTGAACTTTGAAGAAAAGATTTTGTTTAAACCTTCTTGAGGTCTTGGATTTAATATATCCAAGGTTGCTTGAAGTTTAACATTTTCAAGTCCTTTCAAAGGCACTTTCTTCTACTTATTACACTTGTTTTGTTTGTTCTCTCCCTCACTTCTTGGAAGAAATTTTATGCTCTTGAAGATCATTCCACATCAAGAAAACTCGTTGAAGTGAGATATGTTCCTGACTTACGTTGGAATCTTATTTCTCTCAGTTATTTAGACTCTTTGGGCCTTTCTTTTAAATCCAAAAATGGTATTTTGCGTGTTTGCAAAGGAAACCTAGTCATGTTAAAAGGTTTTAAAAAGGAAACTTTGTAAATCCTTCTTGGTAAAACTATTTGCAACTCTACTGCCTTGATTTCAAAAAGTGTCCCAGAGAAAACTATGTTATAGCATCGGAGGATTGGCCACATTAGTGAAAAGGGGCTTTATCATTTGCAAAAACAAAAACTTTTATGTGGTGATAAAATTGATTCCTTGGATTTTTATTATCACTGTGTTTTGGGAAGACATCACAAAATCAGTTTTTCTACTAGCACACATAAGTCATCTGCACCTCTTGATTATGTGCATTGTGATTTGTGGGGGCCTGAAAAGGTTCCAACTTATGGTGGTAACGTTTATTTCCTTTCTATTGTTGATGATTTTTCGAGACATGCATGGGTTTTTCTTTTAAAAACCAAAGATCAAATGTTTGAAAAATTTTGTGAATGGAAACGTTTTGCCGAAAATCATTCTCAAAATAAACTAAAAACTATCAGGACAGATAACGGTCTTGAATTTCGTAACTGGAAGTTTTCTGACTTATGTGCATCACATGGTATTTTACACCATAGAACAGCTAGACATAACCCACAACAAAACGAAGTTGCTGAAAGGATGAACCATGCTATTATGGATAAGGTCCGTTGTTTGTTAGTGTCTTCTGGTATTCCAAAACCATTCTGGGGTGAAGCTGTTAGTACAGCTGTGTACCTCATCAATAGGTCTCCATCTACAACTATAAACTTTAGGACTCCTGTAGAACTTTGGTCTGGGAAACTTCCCAATCTCTCAAACCTTAGGGTTTTCGGTTGTGCAGCCTTTGCTCATCAAAAAGAGGGGAAACTAGATCCAAGATCTAGGAAGGGAGTTTTTATAGGATATCCTAGTGGGGTAAAGGGTTACAGAATATGGTTGAAGGGCGAACCAGGGGTGAGGGTTATCATCAGTAGGGATGTCATCTTCAATGAGTTAGAAATGCCCTGTCTTAGAGATAACACCGTCACCAATTATCCTTCTTGTGATCCTTCTCCTAGTAGTATTCCGGTGGAGGTGGAGACTATCTCCGAACCCACTCTAGAACCATCTCAGGAACCTGAAACAAATTCTGAGCCTTCTGCTCTTTCTAGCAGCTCTCCCGTTCCTGAAACTTTTGATCCTGTTCTAGATTGTACTGATGAGGAAGGGGAACATCCTGAGGCTCAAACCCAAGCTCTTAGGGATTATCAACTTTCTAGGGACCGAGTCCGTAGAGTACCTAAGGGATCATCCTCGGTATGGTTACTCCTACATTGTATCATATGCTTTTGCTGTTGCTTCTTATGTTGAAGAAAAAGAACCCTTGTGTTTTTCTGAGTTTTTGAAAAGTCCAAATAGCGCTTTATGGTTGCATGCTATGGAGGAAGAAATGTTTTCTTTAAACAAAAACAAAACCTGGGTTCTTGTTCCAAAACCTTCAAAACAAAAACTTGTTGATTGCAAATGGATTTTTAAAATAAAGGAGTCTGAGTCGTCTAATGAACCTCCTGGGTTGAAAGGCTAGACTTGCTGCAAAAGGTTTTTCACAAATTGACGGCATTGATTTCAACGAAATTTTTTCTCCTGTTGTTAAATATAAAACAATTCGGATTATTCTTGCTCTTGTTGCTTTCTATGATCTTAATCTTGAATAGCTTGATGTGAAAACTACCTTTTTACATGGTGACCTTGAGGAAACCATTTATATGCGTCAACCACCTGATTTTAAAGTAAAGGGTAAGGAACATATGGCATGTCTTCTGAAAAAGTCCTTATATGGACTTCAACAGTCACCAAGACAGTGGTACAAGAGGTTTGATTCTTTTATGTCCAAAATTAGTTTTTCGAAAATTAATTATGATAGTTGTCTTTACTTTACTGGTAATAATGTGGATTTTGCTATTTATTTGTTGTTGTATGTGGATGATATTCTGATAGCTTGTCGTCACAAAGCTAAGATTGATGAACTGAAGTCGCTGCAAAAATCCGAGTTTGATATGAAGGATTTGGGTGTGGCATCCAAAATTCTTGGGATGAATATTTCTAGAGACAGACCTGATCATTCTCTCTTCATATCCCAAAAGCCTTTTCTTCAAAAGATAGTATCCAAATTCTCTATGCAACTTTGTAAACCCGTTACTACTCCACTTGCTAGTCACTTTAAACTTTCCGACAAAACTTGTCCTAAAACTGAGAGTGAAAAGAGAGATATGGCCAATATTCCATACCGAATGGCCATAGGCTCAGTCATGTACTCAATGATATCTACCCGTCTAGACATTGCTTTCTCCATAAGCCTTCTTAGCAGATTTATGTCGAATCCTAGAAGAGATCATTGGGCTGCTCTCAAGTGGCTTTTACGTTATCTAAACGGAACAGTAGATCAGGATTTACACTACCATAATTGGTCTGGTTTTGAATTAATTGGATTTCTTGACTCTGATTTTGTAGGTGACAAGGACGGTAGAAAATCTGCCACTTCATACTTCTTTACCCTTGTGGGTAATTGCATCTCGTGGAAGTCCCAACTACAGCCGGTAATTGCTTTGTCAACTATTGAAGCTGAATATATTGCAGCAACAGAAGCCATCTGGCTTCAAAGGTTATTGAGCGAATTGAATCTTTTAAATTCCAAAGTCATTATTTACACTAATAGTCAAAGTTGTTTACATTTATGTAAAAATTCGGTCTATCATGAACGGACAAAACATATTGATGTCAAGTACCACTTTATTAGAGAAAAAGTCTCTAGTGGTGTTGTTGACATAGATAAAGTTAGTACTGATAATAATCCTGCTGATTTTGGTACTAAAATTGTAAACACTGATAGTTTTATGTTTCGTAGGGACTTTCTACATGTGCAAACGGTTTGACTCAATCTGAGTCATATTTTTCAGGGATGGAAAAAATTTTGTTTGAGGTAGAGATTTTAGGCTTAACAGCTCTTTTCTCACCAATTTTTTCCCTTTTCCAGCCCAATTCTCTCTTATTGACCCAGTGATGCTTTGGGCCTCAACCGAGACTGATAGGCTTCTTGTGCTTTGCTGCCCCTTGGGCCGTCCTTCTTGCTGTCTGTTGTTTAGGCCGCCTCTTGACCGAGTCCTTCTTGCTGTTGCCTCTGGGCCGCCTCTTGACCGTGTCTTCCGCGAGATACCTGCGGCCTGGACTGGCCACCCGGGTCGCTTGCTGGTGACCCGCACGACCGTTCGGCTGGCCCCTTCTTAATGATGGTCTCCTCGATTTTACACACAGTCACTCTCGATCTTCTCTCTGCCGTTTCATTCTCCTTGAGTCCTTTGGAGTCTTCAAGACCCTAGCTTTTCTACTCCTCCTTCCCGATTGGTTCTGCCATTGTTGTTCTCTCTGTTTATGCTATTTTACAGCTTTGTCTTCTGTCACCATTGTTATCTGTTGGTGAGTTTGAGAGAGATAGTCGTGAGGAAAGAAAAGAGAGAGAGAGAAATAGAGGTCGTTCGGTTGCCGGTGATTCTTCCCAGTTGAGGCTCTTATCTGAGGGTTAGAAACATGATCATCATCCTTTATTACCACCATCGCCTCGACGCGGCTACGTCACTGCTCGGCGACTGTTCTTGTTTGAATAACCCCTCGGTTCTGTGCTCCTCGACCATCTCTTTAATTTTCTATTGGACGGCTGTCCAACAGTGGTGAGCAAAACCTTTCTTTATTTTATTGGGTTATTTTGTTACTGATTTGGGTGTTGTTTTGCAGATTATTCCTTGAGTGGTTCTCTTCTTCAGAAAGATCAAATCTTTCTGTTATCTTTTCTTTTCCGCTGTATTTTCATTACTAAATTTGTAATAGTAATAGATTTTATAATAGTAATTAGGAGGTTTTCTCCAACAGTAAGAGCCCGTACCGTCATTAATCAAATGCCACATGAGATAGGGAACTTTAGCGGGATGTGTGGATCTAATTGGAAATCAACAATATCTCCAAGAGGTTGTTGAAATTAACTCTCAAACTTGGTCTCAAAAATCCCAACTAGGGACGACCAAATTTCTTGGTCATTTTCTTGGAACAATTTACTTCAAATCATGAAGATAGAGAGACCCAAAATTGGCATAAGAATCTACAACAAATTCCTAACCAGAACTTAGGAGAATCAAAGATTTCAAACACCCATTTGAGAAGACATGAGGGATCAAGAACTTTCAAAGATGAACAATTAAACACCCAAGATAAGATAGAACAAAAACAAAGGGTTCATTCCTTGGCTCCAAAAGTCATGGAGATTACTCTGCTGCAAAGAGGAAGAAGAACCCTCAGTGTCTTTTCAACAGGGAGCCAAATAGAATTTTTCTAAAATGTTCAAAAACTAATGAGTAGTAGCTTCTTATGGGGTATATATACAAACTATAACATATCCAACTAATCCTAACTGAAATGTGGGTAAAAACAACATAATTATATCATTTATTAGTCAAAAGAACAATTAAAACAAGATAAAAAGGAAGAAAACTCAAAATAATAAAAAACAGGCAGGCTACCCATAACAGTAGGTGTTGATTGTATTGGAAAGAAGGCAGCCAGATAATGAAATTTAAAGATTCCATGTTAGGTATGCTAGTACATCTGGCACTTGTTGCGGCAGCCCTCCAATACTTCATTTTCTGCCCCTTTTTAAGGGCTATTGATTATTTAACTCCTTAGCCTTCTTCTACCACCATTGGGGCATTTTTTCATCTTTTTTTGAATCCTAAAAAGTATCTGTAAGTGTTAGATTTGACCGCATATGTATCTTAAATTGTCCCTCAAATCAGTCCATAGATCATCTTCATACTCTAAGCTATATGCATCTTCATGACCTGTATTGCCTGAGCTTTGAAGATGAATCATCCCAAATAACATTTTTTGATCCCCATCTGCAGTCTTATCACACCCCCTTTCTTTATTTTGATTTGTCTTTGAATCAGTCTCCTTTGTGTAATCTTCATGTCTGTATTTCAAGGATGACTTGAACTTGGAAAGGTTAGCTCCTACGTCCTAGAGATCTACAAAAGCAGGCACATGAGAGTTTGAGTAATAGCATTGTCATTTACATCGAAAAAAGTTTCTCGGTGGTGTTGTTCCCCATTCTTTTGAACCTTCCTCTTCCTTTTCTTGCATCAACTCTCATTCATTGGAGCTCTCCAATACCTCTCTAGGATCTAAACCATTATTCCCCCGTTCATCGGAGGTCTTTTCCTCTACTCCGAAACTTTTACAAGTAAAAACTTCTTCTCTAGAGCTCTCCAACTCCAATTTGGATATCTCTTCATGTTTAAGCTCCTCCTTCTCTTTTTCCTCATCCTTATTGCCCTTACTCACCTTCTTAACTCTCTTTCTTTCTTCCTTCTCCTTGTCTTTCTCCTCACACTTTTCTCACTATGGCCTTTATGTCTCGTTTCGCATTCAATCCCTTTCTCACTATGGCCCTTGGGGCTCTTTTCTCTCTCTACTCTCTTTTCCATTTTTCTTCTCCTTTCACTACCTTCACTCTTTTTCTTTTCTTCCTCCTTTCTCTTTCTCCCTAACTCCACTTCCTCCTTTAATTTCACTTGATCTTTATATACCTCTTTAGTAGTCATGAGAATAAGGAAAGTGCTTCAACCCATATTTAGAAAGCAAATAGGTGTTCTTTCTTTTATCATGCTTAACACACAAACATATTGCCAAGGTCTACCCAACACTATATGTGTGCATAGGGGACCACATCACATGACACTTCATTCTTATAGTTTCCATTGTAATTAGTATTAAGGCTTGGTTACTGACCCTCATCTCTCCACACTCACTTAGCCATTGAAATTATAAGGATGTGGGTGTTTGATGTACCTAATCTTCATCTTCTCAACAAGAATAGAATTCAGAAGGTTAGCACTAGTTAAATAGAGTCTATATGGAATCACTTTTGAACTTCAAGAACAAAACTGATGAATCTTCTTCGTTTATTGGCCTTCACAGGAAAACAAACTTCAAGAAGAAATTGAATCTTCAAAAACAAATATAACTTTTTGCCCTTTTGTAGCTATAAGATGAAACAAAAAAATTCTTTAAGATAGAGAGAATAGAATAGAAGTAAGGGGTGAAGATTACATGTCACCAATAAGAGAAAGGAAGAAAATGTTGACTTTTTTATGATCGATTCGATATGAACTAGATTTAATCCTAAAAAACATCTACTAATAAATTAAGTAACCATTTTTTAGGAAAAAAAGGTTTATAAGTTTTGAAAAACACGTAAGTTACTAAACCAAACTAAATTCAACTAAGAACTCAAAATAAACATTTTGTAAAATAATGAAGGGAGAAAAGAGTTAGCAAGGTACGTGCAAATTGATTTTAGGATTTTGTTGAGTGCTACAAACCTCTATCCTTATAAGATTAGATTAATTGTGTTCAACACTGTAAATTACTAATCACTAACCTAATTAACTAATTTAACCAACAAGTGTGCCTTGAATTATTAATTAGATTGTATAACAACGTAAGCATCAACAATATCAAATTGATTACAGTAATGAGCTTCAATCATATGCTATGTGAACTATATAATTCCCTATTTGTTTAATCGAGTCAAAGTTGCAACATTTCCAAACAAATAGTCACTACTCATGGGGAATTAATCATTGAATTAATACACCCTAGTTATTTAATTATGTGAACTAATTAGGGTGGAAAAATCTTAATTAAGTAAACATAATAAATGAGAAAAGATGTCAAGAATTGCATAAACATGTGTCCATGGGCGTAGCTCAATTAGTTCTAGGCTGCAGGGTTGGTACCAAGAGCCAAGGTTCGAATCCTTGCAGTGGCAGTGTGGGAATTTTAATCTCTCCAATGTGGAGGGTGTCTTTGGCATTTAGTCTACAAGGCCGTTGAGTCATCATCATTAACATCCTTCACATGGGCATTGAGCAATCTGGTGGAAGCGCTGAGGCCGAGGAATTTTTCCATTTGGGTACCAAGAATTGCATAAATACTCATAATAAATTGAAAAGAAAAAGAAAGATCAAATCTCTAATGCATACTCAGAGTCCTATAAAAACATAAATGATTCATGATCTTCCTACTAGAAGAGTTTATTCTCTTATTGTGGTACAAGCAAAGAAAGACTGAATTTGAATCGAAACACTCATGGTTCCCAATCATAACTTTTATCTTCTCTTTATTATATTTCTTTTTTCTTACGCCAAAAACCCTAAACTACATTGATTCCAAATCATCCCAAAATGATTCCTAAAGTTTTTCTCAACTTCCATTTGAATAGGCCCAAAGAAAATCCTTATTTAAGCTGAGAAAATTAAGTTATGAAAACCTACACACCTTGTTGCACATGATATGCACTTCCTGTGTTTTGGACAAGAAAAACCTACACTAGAATTTGCACAGAGTTTCTGCACATGATGTGCAATATCCTATACATTTTCCATATTTCTACTTCTTCACTTTTTTCTGCCCTTGAATCTATAAAATTAGCTCATTTTGATTTTAAGTACCTAAAAACACTAAATAATTATAAAATAAGTAGACTTTCACATCAATATAACATAAAAAATATTAGAGGTATAATTGTAATAACATTTCTAAGCTTAAAACTCTATAAGAAGGCTTGGAAGCTCTTAATGTATACTTTTCTGCTTCATTCAATTGAGTATGAAAAATCCACTACTCTCAATAATCTTGTTCAACTTGATTTTCCATTTTAACTTCAAACCCTTTGCTCTTTAGTTTTATTGGCTTCATTATAATGGTTTGTCGTCCTGGTCTCAACATCTTTTCAATGTGATAGTTTTGTGGAACATCTCAATAGGAAAATGCAAGGTGTTACCTATTGATGCTCTTGTATTAACTAGTTTTGGATTTGGAAATGATGAATCTCCTAATGATTATGAAAACAAATGTACTCTCTAATTCTACTAACAAGTTCCCAAGAAGGATGTTATACAGAGATGTCTAGAACCTAGAAAACTAGTTTGAAATTAAAATTATTTTTGGGATCCAAGTTACACATTCCTAGTTTGAAAGTATTATATTGTTTAAGGGAAAAGTTATTATGATATATTGTACAAATTTTCATTAAGCATTTTAACGGAAAAGCTCATACACTTATGGGAAATAAAAAATGAAAATTTAGTCCTCAAACATTGAAGTAAATCATATTATTGGAGATTTTACAAAATAATAATGTGAAATATGCTTGTAGTCGATCAAGAGCTACTTAGAATATTATAAGATATATGATTATTGAGGTTTATTAAATGAATATATATATATATAAGGTTATGATTATTCATCAAGAATGAATATACATGCAGGTTTTGATTATTCATCAAGAATGAATATACATAAAAGTTATGAATATTGATTAAGATCAAAACCTAACAATTATATCTCATGACACAAGGTTATAACTCTAAATTAGAGGTCCAAGCTAGTTTATGTAAGGATAAGAGATTAGAGTTTAAATACATATGAAATTCTCTATTATCTCTCTAAATCTTTCTCCCTTATATTAAAAAGAAAAAAAAAACCACCTATAAGCTTCCTTAAAGGCTATCATATCCTTTATAAGTTCGTTTAATATTCTATGGTTCAATCTTTTTAGTGGAAAATGCCATTAAACAATTTACTTAATTGTATTTAAGAGGATATTTCATTGAACCCTTTTGCGTACATATATATTGGAGTATATTTGTGGGGCGAAATAAAATTTTTCTTACATTTCTTAAATTTCTAAGACACACTTGGATTTTCAAATATTCTTTTCAGCCAATATAGTCCTTAAATAATGTAGTGTGCTGCCAAAATACTTATCACTACTTGTTTCTGTGGATTATTGCACAATATTTGAACAAGCCAATCCCACGCTTTTTTTATTTCTACTAAATTTAAGACATTTAGGATCTAAATGTTATGAACTTACGAACAAACAGTGATGAGTGTCGAAATTATCAGAAATATATTCTTATTCTACACTCAATGGACAGTGATAAAAATCCGATCAAACCCAAAGGAAGTCTATAACTCCTTTACAGTAAACAAAAAATAAAAGAAAGATTACATTTGGATGTTTTGAAAATGATTAAATTGGGTAAAAGTATCTAAAACAAAAGATCAAAGTTTGATTCTTACTTTTCAGAAAAGCAAAGCCTTTTCCTATTCTAGCTTAAGTAAGCAGAATTGAATACCCTCAAAGTTGAAGAAATCAAGACACTCTTAAAACATGAAAAACTTTAAAAGCTTCAAATAATTCAATCCTCAAGCAAACTCATTTGAGAAGAAATCACCATTTACTAGAAAACGTTTCAATTTAAGTGTCAATCTATAACCATTAATTGCTCAAAAGCTATAACAATTAAACTAGTTCTACTTATTCTTAGCAAATTATCCTTGTAGTAAAAGACTGTCAAGGTTTTATTAAAGAGGAAATAACTTCTACAAAACTTCAAACTAGAAAGACTATATAAGCTCTTTGTTTCTTAATCACTTCACACCTTCAATGGACTTTAGCATCCCGCTATTTATAGAGGAGAAAAGTTAGGAAAGAATCCTAATTAGTTGAACAAGAATCAATCTAAACAAGCTTCAATCAAATAAGGTCATATCCTAACTAAGTCAACTAAGAAAATCTACCTACTTCGAAGTACTTTTAGCATGTATCCACGCCTCTTTCTAGCTCTTGAGCGTTTTTCAACAGCTTGCAAACCACTTATCTCTTGTTCTTCCAAAGCTGACTTTTTCTACAAAAGATCCAAACAATAATTAAAACCAACTTGTAAGCCTTAAGGGCATATTTGTTTAAAGTGTTTTGATTATGATTAACTTGTACTTTGTAATAATAGAAGTAGTTTTGTAAGAAGAACAAAAGATGCACAAAAGGAGTCTCAAGGATGATGTACAAAGAAGCAAAAGATCATTCAAGATAACAAGACTTATTGAAGATAAGTGATCAAGTAAAAGACCTTGAAGACTAGAAGAATGGTTAAGGATAACTTTATAAGGTATATATGTCAAACTCTCTAACTTGTTTCTTTGATTTTTGATCATTTATGTTAGCTCCTTAGAAGAAACATTTTTTGAGAAACTATCCTTTAAAGACTAAGTGTTCTTGATAAAGCTTTGAGGATTTAAAGTTGTTACATGTTTTATAAGCTTTTGCATCAAGAATACATGTTTTGAAAGTAAAAGAAAATCTGTGTTTTACAAACGTTTCACAAAGTTTGGAAAATAGAAAAATAGGTCATCTAGTTCTTAAAAATGGTCATCCAAATTGTTTTTGAAGACTCATAAAATCGGACGTCTGAATTTCTTAAACCTTTTAAAGAAATCGATCATCCTATTTTTGTCATTTACAAAAATTAGTCATCCTATTTTTTGTTCCGAAAAAATCGGATAACCTATTTTAAAAATTGTACGTCCGAATTTCTTCAATCTTTTATAGAAATCGGTCATCCTATTTTCGTCCTTTACAATAATCGGGTGACCTATTTTAAAAATAGGACATGCAGTTTCTGTTTTCTTGTAACAAAAAAAAATGAACGTTGCTGCTGTAACAGCTAGTTTTTTACCTTCACTTATAAAATGACTTTTGATCAACCATAAATGTTTTGTTATTGAAGAAGTTTTATTGAATACGTTAAAGAGCACTAAAGAGTACATTCTCTATCTTCTATAAATACAAAAGAAAAACTTCTTGGAGCTATACTGTTTGATCATTCTTCAAAGAGAAAGAAAAGAAGCTTGTAGATTCATTTCACAGAGTTGTATTCTATTCATTTCAAGCTTCCTTAGTAATATTGTTTCATCTCTACTCTCTCATCTTATATTGTGATTAAAGGTTTTGTTAAAACCCTTTGGATGATCCTTTGATATTTTGTTATCTTGTATTGATTTGTGATCTTTGAGGTTCATGTGCAAAACCTTTAAAAGGGTGATCGTCTTTTATGGTGTTTTTTTGTAAAAGCTTGTGATTAGTAGAATTTGTGAAATCCTTGAGTTAAGTCTCAAGGTAGTGAATGTAGCTCTATTGAGATATTGAACCACTACAAATTCTTTGTCTTTCTCTTTGTGCTTTTGCTTGTTACCTCTATGTTTATTGTTTGAACATTCTTTATAAAAGAGATTTTGCTTGATTAGAAATTTTATTAAAAAAAGTTATTAAATTCTTCTTAAAAGAAAACCAGAGATTCAATATTTTAATTGTGCAAAAAAAATATTTTATAATTAGGAAAAGACATTATTCATCCTCCCTCTACAATTTTTCACAACTCATTTAAACAGTTAAATCAAAATAAACACTTAAAAATTAACTAAAATATTATACTAGAATAAGTCCTATCAAACAGTTTTGGCCTTGGTTGATAGCTCATTACCCATCTTATGTCAGTTGAATAATTTGTTAGATTCAACCCAAAAACAGTATTGGCACGGACTAATATTTTTTTAAATGTTAACTACATTTTCATCCAAGCATCAATTTTGCTGAAATTGTACTAATCTATTTTTAATTTATAAATATATGTTTATTATTTATAACCATAACTAATCGGTCTTTATTATTAATTTCAGTAAGAAAATTTTCTCAAATCGCAATGATTATGCAGCAATAATAGTTTATAATATTCTTAAAAAGCATTTTATGTGGTAATTCTTTTTAAAATCATGACTGCGTGTAATAATAATAATAATAATAATAATAATAATAATAATAATAATAATAATAATATCAAATGAAGTCAACACTTTCATCGTAAGGAAAAATTGTCTTATTTAGTCCTCAAATACTTTAAATTTTACTATTTTGGTCTCTCAATTTTACTTTGAGTCTTTTAGATCCTCAAATAATTTGTATTCATCATTTTTTATTTTTTAGGACAAATTTACTCGCATAAAAATTTTCTAAAACTTTTTATACCAAAATATTAGGGTAGTTTGGGTGATTTTAGAATTTCAAATCCTAATTTGTGTACTTAATGTTCAAAATTCCTAATATTATTATTACAAAATTTCAAAATTACCCGATATATATATTGTAACAACAAGTTTAAAAAAAAAATTTAGAGGCTAATTTGTTGTAAAGGACAAAAAAGATAAATTTAAACTATTTGAGAATTTAAAAAATTCAAATAAAAATTAAGAGACCAAAATAGTAAAATATAAATTATTTTCGAACTAAGTAAAACAAATTTTATGTTTCATAATCCTAAAGAAACTGTGTAAATCTTGTATAAATCTTTCCGTTATTCAGAATTAACTTGACTTAGCTTTTTTACTCACCCCTTTTCCCTCCAAAGAAAATTAAAAAATATAAAAAAGTATACCTAAGTGGAATAGATATAATTCTGTCACTTTTAAAAATGCTTTTCGCCGTTTTAGTGACTTTTGTTTGCAGTAATAAATTAGGTCTAATAACATTACAATAGATTATTATTTTCTAAAAGTTGCTCTGAAAATTACAATTAAAAAAAATTGCTACCACATACATGAGTCCCTAAAATATATTGAAAATTTCGCAAAAAAATACATTTTTCTTATTATACTCAAAATAAAATTTTCTTTTAACTATTAAATAGTATTCAAACATCTTATTTTGACAATTAATGCCAATGAAAGCGAAATCTGACTGGTGAAGAAACACCCACTAGCATTCAACCGTACAAAAGAATAATTTACTTCATATAATTTCGACAACCAATCTATATAAACAGGAGTGAAAGTTACCCTTCATACATCCCTTCACATGGATTAGTCGTCAGAATTATGCGAAGGGATTAAATTACCCTTTTTTTAGGGTATCACGTCAATGGGGTGCGTTTGCTAATCGAATTCCACCTTCTTTTAGATTAATTGTCACAATAAGTTGTTCAAAAGTTGTTTGAAAACATAAAAAATGAAATAAAATATTTTAAATGTAATGAGAGAAGCCTAAATTGTTTGAGGGTAATTAGAATGAATTTTTAAAATACATTTGACAGTTCGAAAGAAAAAAGATAAAAAATTTTCCATACCCTAATGATCAAGCAGATTAATATAATTCTTGTGATCATTCATGTAAGCAACAAACAAATCATTATATCAACCTTTCCAGTGGAATTTAAACTTCCAAACAATTTCTATATAATGGTATCAAACATGCTTTAGTTCCCTAACCAAAAGACCTTGAAAAATCAAGATGAACAGCAAGTTTATGTCGATATTTCTTTTAGCTCTCTTGCTTTTTGTTGAATACTTTCCACCCGCAACACCAGCAAGCACTTCAAAATCTGGTGAGATCAAGATGTGTTTTAGGTTTGTTTTCTTAGAGTCTTCATGAGGTTCAAAACACATCCAATCTTAAGTATTTGTTCCAAAATCTAATTAGCCCAAGAAACTGCGGTTTAACTAATATCATTTTTTCTTGTTGTAAAAGCAAATGAGTCAAGAAGCAAACGTGCATTGCAGGACAAACATTACAGGGCCAGGGAGACCATAACAGGACATGGGCAAAGAACAGGAGTTGGTGGTAGTTGCCGGTCCTGTAATCCTCATGTCCTCCGCGCGGGCAGGTGGTAATAGAAAGCCACAAGTGGAGAGAGATATTATGGTATTTAAAATACAATAATGATTCTCTGTCATCAGAGATTGATGTGAACTTGCTATGGGTTTTGTATTTGTCTAAGTTATTTCGTCTCATTATACATTGGGTCCAGAACCTCAGGGTACCCCTAGACCCGGATCCGTACCCTTATAGTGAAACTTGGATCCAGATTCGGACCCATACCCTCCAGGGTATAAAATTCTGGACCCAGACCCGACCCTCCAGGGTCCAGGGTAGGGTACGGGTATACCCGTACCCGTATGATATTTTTCTATTTTATTTCCCTGTTAAACAAAAATATGTAAAACAATGTATAATTCAAAAAATAAAAATTTTAACATGATTAACATAATCTCCTTAGCATTTCTTTCAACAAATAAAATCATTTAATATCTCTAATTCACATAATTAAAAGTTCAAATATACACAAAATCGTCATAGTGTGAGTGTAGTTGGTTGGTAGGTAGGTAGAGTAGAGGTAGTAGGTTAGGGTTAAAGATAAGAGTAAAATAATAGATTAAAAAAATTATAAATTATATATTAATATAATATAATATATAAAATATATTATTATTTTATTAATATGGGTATACGGGTATACGAGTCTGGGTATCACCATACCTTACTCGGATCCATATAGCAGTATAAATACGAGTACGGGTACGGATCCGAGTCCGCGGATATAAAATTTAAACATTACCCATTAAAAACAGGTACAGATCCGTGCGGGTACGGATAAGACCCGCCCCTTTACGGCCCTAATTGGAATTGCACTCCTTTCGCTATGTTCGAGATGCAGGTTCATTAATTAATTTCTTGAATTACTCTTTTGGGAGACATCAAAGAGATATTAAGTGAATATGCAACCATCAAACGACAACAAAATCCACAACATTTTCCTCAATTTCTCTAGTGAGTTCTGACAACCGGACTGCATTTCAAATTGCACTTTGAAGAAGGTTAAATTCTATAATCTCACTCAAAATTAAGGCAGCCCCAATAGAGGAAGTAAAGCGTAATAATTCAATAACATATATCCCCGAATAACGTATGTGCCCGAAGCTGTAAATGGGCTCAAATTCTCAGGGTATTCTCACAACCAGACTCATACATTTATAGTGAAACTTGGACTCAAACTCGATCCTCCAAGGTTCAGGATAAGGTCTGGGTATACTTGTACACGTATGACACTTTTTTTATTTTTTCTCTGTTAAACAAAAATATATAAAATAATGTATAATTCTAAAATAAAAATTTTAACATGATTAACATAATTTTCTCAACATTTCTTTCAACAAATACAATTATTTAACATATACATAAATGAATAGGGATATAGACCCCTTTAACTATATTAAATCAGTCTGTAATCCAAATTCATGTACAACCTCTGAGCAAAGAGTATATGTAATAATACGGTGTCGGCTAATAGGTAAGTCAAATAGTAACATATAAGATAGAGAACGACAACGAAAAACAATGAAAAATATTGTCCTTTTTGTCATGATCCATATTTTCAGCAGTTGTATGAAATAAAAAATAAGACAAAAATATTAGTATCATAAATTTCTTTTATACGGGATGAAAAAATATATTTTTATATTTAGTAAAAATAAATTATTTGTGAAATGACATTTAAAATAAAGTTAAAAATAAATAAATAAATAATTTGAAAGGTTGGGCCAAATCCATCAACTAAAGAGGCTCTATTTAGGACTGAAAAGGAGAAAGAAAAAGTGAAAAGGATTGAAAAGGAGGAAAAAAAAGAGAAAAAGGAAAAAGGAGAAAAAAGAGAAAATGTGAAGAGCAGCACGTTTTGAACTTGCATGATATAGAAGTCCAAATTTAGGGTTTGTCTCCTAAACTATTTGAACAAACCTCCTTAAGCACATTTACTTTCCTCCATCTAACATAATATATATAAATAATATTATTATTTTATTAATACAGATCTATGGGTATACGGGTTTGGGTATTATCATACCCTGCCCATACTCATATAACAGAATAAATACAGGTATGGGTACGGATCCGCAGATATAAAATTTAAATCTTACCTGCTAAAAACGTGTATAGACCTACACGGGTACGGGTAAGACCCGCCCCGTTCACAGCCCTATTCCCTTCCCTCTTTCCTTCCCTTAGTTATTTTTACTTGTCACATTCTATTAATTCTTATAGTTTTTTTACTTTCATATTGCCTTCTGAAGACTATTATTTACCAAAAAAGTTTTAAGACGATCTTTAATAATTCTTTTTCTATTATACCCTCTAATTAATAAAATATTCCAAAATCTTTTTATTCTTTTAATATAGAAACTAGTAGAAATAATGAGGAGAGAAAAAATTTTGAAACACATTCTAGTCTATACAAGAAAAAGTATCTAGAATTTCATATTTTTTTAAATAGCGTCATGTCCAAAACGTGACTAATAAAAAAATGAAGCAATATATCATAAGAAAAAGATGATAAAAATCCGTTATTAGCTTAAACAAGGAGAAAGGATGAAGCATTCAACATAAAATACCTCTCTTATTCAAACAAAACCCTTTGATACAGCATTACAGCAAAATTTAATCAAAGACATCACTGAAGTGTTTTGTTGAGAAGGTGTCTTGTTGTAGAGCACTGCGAATGTGGAGGGAAGAAATAAGACTGGCTTGAAGAGCTTTACTAATCAAATAATAATCAATCTCAATATATTTTTTTCGTTTATGAAAAACGAAATTTGTTGCAATGTGGATAGCAAGGAATTAGATGAGTAACAGTGAGTCAATGATGTGAAAATCACAAAATAATTGGTGTAACCACTTAAGTTCACATAAAATAATAGTTATGATGCAATATTCAGCTTCAGCAGAAACTGAAAACCGTAAGTTACTTCTTTGTCTTCCAAAAAATGGAAGAACCACTCAAAGAAACAATATACCAGTCACAGAGCGACTAGTAATGGGAAAGATGCCTAGTCAGGGTCGTAATATGCCAATAATGTAAGAGGAGAATCATATTCAAGCAAGATATTTTGTCTAGGACTGCCCTTGTGGTAAGAAATTATACGAAGAGCAGCTTCTTAGTGTGCAAAAGTAATAGCTTACATAAATTGAGCCAGAGTATGAATAGTAAAAGAAAGTTTGGGCCTAGTAATATTTAATGAATGAGCTTCCAAACTAAACGTGGGTACAAGTCTAGCAAGGCAAAAGAAAGGCCTGAAGACTTAGCCAAATTGTGATTATATTCAATTGACATAGAAACAGGTTTTTAACCAAGTAAACCAGACTAAGATTATTTTGCGTGTGCAATTTCGAACCCCAAAAAATACTTCAAAGGGCCAGATCCTTCATAGAAAAACAAGTACTCAAATATTTCATGAAATTTGTCATAGAAGATAAGGAGTTCCCATTAATCAGTAAGTCGTACACATATATTAGAACATATAAAAAAACTTCATTCTTATTGTAAGTATAGAGAGAACAATCTTAATAAGACTGAGTATAACTACACTTATAAAGAGCTGAAGCAAACTTAGAGAACCAACAACAAAGTACTTGACGAAACTCATATAGAGATTTTTTAATCTATAGACTTGACCAAGAGAAGTGGGTTGAAAACTTGGAGGAAGACGCATATACACTTCCTCCTTCAACTCCCCATAAAGAAAAGTGTTGTGGACGTCCATCTAATGAATGGACCAATTCCGAACTGATGCAACAGTCAAAAGGGTATGGACGGTAGCGATGTTGCCACGATGTTTCACTAAATCAATGCCTTCTTGTTGAGTGTTACCAAGGATGACCAATCTCGCCTTGGTAATATTCAACGGACCCACCAGCTTTATGCTTAATGCTGTAAACCTAATTATATCCAAGTGCTTATTTTCTTGGAGGTAAATTTTTCAACACGTAAGTTCCATTATTTTCCAAAACATCAAGTCCTTGACGCATAGCATGCTGCCATTTGAGATTTGAAAGAACTTCCTAATACTGAGTGGGCTTAATATCTGTAGTGACTGAAACTAGAAACTCCTGACTTGAAGTAGAAAGTTTGTTATAATCAATGAACTGTGTGAAAAGATAATGAGACTTACATGAGAAAGTTGAAGAAGTGGTGTGAGCATCTGAAGTGCGTAGAATGGGTCTTCCAAATACTGTGACCAACGTAATCCGGAAGTTTTGCTGACACGGTGCACAGTCTCCTACTTTGGAGGACTGCATCAGGGGGCCCAGGTTGTGGAGCATCCAACATACGAGGGTTGGCTTCAGAATCATCTTTAGATTGGAGACTATTCTTGGGCCGAGCGCACTGAGGAGCCAGCAGCCGGGTTAATTGGGCATGCAACCACGACCTGCTCACCATCTTGTGGGTTGCGTGAGGCTTGCCCGTGGTCTAAGGCAGCTGCATGGTTGCTTGTAGAAGAAATAAGCTATCCAGTAGAAGTATGATAGACCGCTCCAAGTGGATGTATTTCACCCAAGTCTTGCAAACCAAAATCGGCAGTGTTTCAGTTTTTCTCTACAATTAGTCCTTTTTTTTTAACAGGCTACTAAAGTGGTCAAAAAATTTTTTTATCCCTAATTTAGCCATAACGCACAATGGTTGTGAGCTATTAATTAGGATAACTCATAACCATTGTACGTTATCACTTAATTGAAGATTTTTCTCCTTAATCCGTAGATGTGGCGGATAACGCATAACGTTTATACGTTATTAACCACATCACTTTTTTTATTTTTTATTTTTTTATGTTGATTAGAATTTTGGAAAACATTAAACATGAATAACTCTGCAATCGGATGTCCGTTCACGCATATGATCACTCGTTTTGATGGTTCTCATAAAGATAAACGCAATGGCATCGCCGAAAAAGTGATCCGGACGCGTTTCGGGGCAAAAAAATTGTTTTGTATAGTCCAAAACTTTGACGAGGCATAACTTTGCGCTCGGACGTCCGATTGAGGCGATTCTTGTGGGCATTTCAGGTATTTTTTTGAGATCTACGCGTTGGAAACAGCTCTAGCGGTTTCCCACCAAGCGTTTCCACAAAAACGTCCTATTTTTGTTTCAATTTACGTTTTTGTAATTTTCTAATACTTTCTTTCTTGTTAACTAAAAAATTACGACATCAATTTGAAAATTAAACAGATGAGCAGTCTTCTTTTTGCTCTAATTAAAAATTCAAATGATTGAAATTGTTAAATATTGCAATACGTAAGTAAGTTATTATTAAATAAAAAAATCTCATGCACTTGTTGAATAAGATACAATGGTGGTCTATTGGTGAGTCTTTTATGTTATTTCTCATGAGGTTAAGAGTTAAAATCTTGTTACAAGACTTTTTAAAAAATAAATAAATAAATGAAAGGATGTGGCAGTTTTTTTAAAAAAATAAAAGGCAGATAACGCATGCCACCTAGGATATGTTTAAGGGGAAAACCTTAATTAAGTGATAACGTACATACGCACAACCGATAACACACAACCATTGTGCGTTATGGCCAAATTAGGAATAAAAAAAATTTAGGCCACTTTAATAGCCTGTTAAAAAAAAGGTCTTTTTAAGAAAAAAAACCATATTTTCAACATTTTAAGGAACTTGGCAATCCACCAAAATTATACAACCTTTGAAAATCCCCAGAATGTTTAGAAAGATTTGGATTTATTTGACCAAAAGAGAAGCGTGACTCTTCAAATACATCCCCTGATAGAATAAATTTGTCATTTCTCATGTCATGAAATCTGTATTCTTTCTTTCTCGGAAGGTTCAAAAAAACACAAATTTTGCTCCTAACTCAAAATTTATCTTTAGGTAATGTATGATCATGAACATAAGGATAACACTCAAAACTTCCTAATATGAGAACATAAAGGAGCTTTTCCATGAAGCATTTCAAAAGCGATCTTTTCTTTCAATAGAGACGACGATGATCAAATATCTGACTACTAGAATATATTCGCCCCAAAATTTTATTAGTAAATTTGCTTGAAAACCTAAATGAATTCTATGACTTGTAAAAATGAATTCTATGACTAAACATTTTATCTTTATGTAGTTGGATTATCAAATTTTTAATTACTTTTTTTCTTATTTTTGTATTCATATATTTAATTATCGATTCAGGCTTTAATTAAATTAAGTATTGACAAAAAAAATAAAAAAACATTAAGTATTTCAATAGTATAAAATTAGAGGTTAAAAACATTAGTCAAACTTTTGGGAGAAAAAGAAACATCAGTCAAAAAAACAAAAGTTACATAATAAAAAAAACAGCAAGAAAAGCCAAACTTCCAAGGAAAGGAAACATCATCCAAACCAACAATAGTTACATACTAAAGTAAATAGCAATAAAATATAGAAAAGGTTGGAGCTCCCTCAAAATAAACAAACCCGATCAAAGAAAAATCAGTCGTTTGGGGAGGCTGTGGCTACGCGTTGTAGTGGTTCTTTAAAAAAGGGCAGAAAACATTTAGCCGCATCCTATTTTGAGGAGGGTGTTGAAAGTGCCATACACTAAAAGTTCTATCTGAGCTAATGATCCACCTAAAAATTAGGAAATATAGTCTAACTAGGAAACAAAGTAGAACTAAACTAATACAAATACAATGTACATAATTAGACTGCTAGTGAGGAAACAAGATAACTAAGTATCCTAATTATCTAGGTTAAAAGGAAGAATATAATTATTAGTTACAGAAAACAATCGCGATTGTATGCAAAACATAAGACCTAAGATAAAGTCCCCCTAAGGGTTTTCAATTAGTATCAAAACAGGTTTTCTTTCAAAAGGCTTAACATTCTAAAAGCAAAAGATCTTTTATAAAATAGTTAGTATTTCAAACTTACCTTATGTAGAAGACTCTTCTATAAATAGACATTCTCTTTTTAATGGCACTAATTATACATTTTGGAAGTCAAGGATTAAAATCTATAGTTGTTCTATTAACTTTTTTCTTTGGAGTATTATAGAAAAAGGACCTTTTGTTCCCCAAAAGGATGGAAGAGTCAAAAAGGTTGAAGAATTCGACGAATTTGACTCAATAAAGATGACTCTCAATTTTCAACCCATCAATATATTAAGTTGTGCTTTAGATGCAAATGAGTACAATAGAGTGAGCGGATGTGATTCGGCTCATGAAATATAGAAATTGCTAGGAGTCAGTCATGAAGACACAAATCAAGTAAAAGAATCAAAATTGGCCATGTTGGGGAGAGACTATGAATTATTCACAGTGAAGCAAAATGAAAGCATTAGTGACATGTTCACAAGATTCACCAATATCATAAGTGGGCTAAAGGTATACGGAAAAGAATACACAATGGGAGAGGTAAATAGAAAAGTTCTAGATAGACTTCCAACGACATGACAACCAAAAACTCTTGCCATAGAAGAATCCAAATATTTGAGACTTCTAACCATTGAAGAGCTCATAGGATCCCTTTTTACCTAGGAAATGAAGATAAAGGGATTAAATGAAATGGAAGAATAAGACAAAGAAAGAAAAGGTGTAGTACTTAAAGTAAATAAGAAAGAGCAAGCAAGTTCATCCAACAATGAGGATGAAAATGATGAAGATGAAGATGAAGATATGGCTTTGGTGGTTCGAAAATTCAAAAAGTTTTACAAGAAAGATTTTAACAAAAGAGGGAAGAAACCTCCATTCAAGAAAGGAGGACAAAGTTCCTCACTCTTTAAGGCTAGGTGCTTTGAATGCAATAGCATCGATCATCTTGTAGCCGATTGCCCAAAAACTGTAGAAAAGGAAAAATGAGCATTAGAGGCAAAGCTTGAAGCAATAAAGAAAAAGATGAAAATTAAAGGCCTAATAGGAGCTTGGGATTAAGATTCAATTAAGAGTGAAGGAGAAGAAAAGGCCAGCATGTGCTTCATGGCATTGGAAAGTGAGATACAATCTTCACCTTCTAACATTTCATGTTTTATTGATAATGATCCTAATTTTGTGCTTATTCAAATGTATGATGAGCACAAAACGATTTCCAAAAGAAACAAGGAGTTGAAAAACAAGATTGATGATTTATTAAATGAAAATTCAAAACTTGTTTTTGAAAACAAAACTCTTCTTGAATCTTTAGAAGTTTTAAAAAATGAAAAGGATTTCTCAAACAAAGAATTTCAAAAACTTATTTTAGAGAACAAAAATCTTTATGAAAAATTCTTTCTCTTGAAAATGCATGGTTGATTATAATGATTTGAAGAAAAAGGTGGATGATCTTACTATATGTACTGAAAGATTTACAAGAGGAAAAGAAAACTTTGAAAAACTTCTTGGTTCTCAAAGATTACCATTTGACGAAAATGGTATTGGATATAATCATGCCAATACTTTTTCAAACCAAACCCTCTTTGTGAAAGCTTTTTCATCTTTTTCACATCTTTGTTGCACATATTGTGAAAAGAATGGTCATAAAGCCACAAAATATTTTATAAAAAGAAAGATTGAAATGGGCGTAAAAACTATTTGGAAAGTAAGAGAAAAGGCAACTAATATTCATGGGCTCAAGAATATGGGTACCAAAAGTCATCTCTAAATGGGAACACAAACCAAGCTCAACTAAATGGTACTTGGATAGTGGATGCTCAAGACACATGACCGGCAATGCATCTCTTGTGAGTTAGCTCAAGAAAACCGAAAGTGGCTTTGTCACTTTTGGAGATAAGAAGAAAGGAAAATTATCGGTTTAGGAATATCAGTAACGGCTCTTCTTCTTTAATTAAGCAAGTTCTCTTAATTAATGGTTTAAAGTTTAATTTGATTAGTATTAGTCAATTATGGTTGCAAAGTTGTTTTTGAAAGTGATTCTTCTTCTATCATTGATAAATTTGAAAACAAAAGAATTTTTGTTGCAAAAAAAGTTAGAAATGTCTATTCTTTTTCATCTTGAAGATCTTATTTCTTAAAACTTAAAGTGTTTCTCAGTTCATGATAATGATGCATTTTGTGGCATAAAAGGCTTGGCAACCAAAATGTCTTGCCATAGAGGAATCAAAGTATTTAAAAGCTCTCCAAATTGAAGAACTCATAGGTTCTCTTCTCACCTATGAAATACAAGTAAAAAGGTTGAATGAAATGGAAGAAGAAGAAGAAGAAGAAAAAGGAATAAACAGTTTAGCCGTCAAAGTTCATGAGGAAGAACAAGCTAGTCCTTCCAATAATGAGGATGATCATGATGATGATGAAGACATGGCCTTGGTTATTAGAAAATTCAAAAGATTCTATAAGAGAGGCTTTAACAAAAAGGTAAAGAAACCTCCATTTAAGAAAGGAGGACAAAACTTTTCATTATTCAAAGCAAGATGCTTTGAATATAATAGTACGGAATACCTTGTTGCCGATTGTCCAAAGACTATTGAAAAGAAAAAATGATCATTGGAAGCCAAGCTTGAAGCCTTAGAGAAAAAGAAGAAAGGCAAGGGACTAATTGGTGCATGGGATCAAGATATAAGGGAAGTGAAGGTAATAAAAAGGCAAACATGTGCTTCATGGTAATTGAGAATGAGGTACAATCTTCACCCTCTAACTCGTCTAGTCTTATTGATGATAATTGTGATGTTGATCCTAGTTCTATGCTCATTCAAATGTATGATGAGTGCAAAAAGGTTTCTAAAAGAAACAAATATTTGAAAAACAAGACTCAACTTTTGTTAGATGAGAATTCAAAACTTATTTGTGAAAATAAATCTATTCTTGAATCTTTGGAAGTCTTGAAGAAAGAAAAAAGAGTGTTCAAATAATGATTTTCAAAAACTTGTTTTAGAAAACAAGAAACTTTGCGAAAAGATTTCCTCTCTTGAAAAATGTTTGATTGATTATGGATTTTTAAAGAAAAAGGTGAATGATCTCACTTTGTGCATTGAAAGATTTACTCAAGGAAAAAAAAATTTGAAAAACTTCTTGGTTCACAAAGATCTACTTATGACAAAAATGGCGTTAGATACAACCACTCTAATATTTCTTCAAAGCAAACATATTTTGTTAAAGCTTCTTCATCCTTCTCCCATTTTTGATGTACTTATTGTGGTAAGAGTGGTCATAAGGCCACTAGGTTTTTTTGTAAAAAGAAAAGTTGAAATGAGAGTTAAAATTGTTTGGAGAGTAAAAACTACTAATATTTATGGACCCAAAGAATATGGGTACCAAAAGTCATCTCTTCCCCTATTGTAGGAACATAAATCAAGCTCCAAGTGGTACTTAGATAGTGGATGCTCAAGATAATGACCGAAAATACATCCCTCATGAATGAGCTAAGCGAAACCAAAGGTGGCTTTGTAACTTTTGGTAAGATCGTCGGTATAGGTAACATTAGATTTGGTTCATCTTCTTTAATTAAGCAAGTACTTTTAATTGATGGTTTGAAGTTTAATTTACCTAGTATTAGTCATTTGTGTGATAATGGATACAAAGTTGTTTTTGAAAGTGAATCTTCTTCTATCATAAACAAGAACAAAACTATTTTGTTGCAGAAAGAGTTGGTAATGTTTATGTCCTTTATCTTGAAGTTCTTATCTCAAAAAAACTAAAGTGTCTCTCGGTTCATGATAATGATGCATTCTTATGGCATAGAAGGCTTGGCCATGTTAGAATGGATTTATTTAACCAACTTTCTTCAAAAGAACTTGTTAAAGGTTTACCAAAATTTCATTTTGAGAAAACTAAACTTTGTAATGCTTGTCATTTTGGAAAACAAATTAAGACCTCTTTTAAACCAAAGAAAATGATTTCAACTTCAAAACCTTTAGAACTTATTCACTTGGATTTATTCGGACTAATGAGGACCACTAGTCTTTGTGGTAAGAGGTATGCTTTTGTCATAGTGGATGACTTCTCAAGATTTACTTGGATTTTGTTTTTTAGCAAAAATGATGAGGCATTTCAAAAATTTATCAAACTTTTCAAAAATGTTCAAACCTCCCTTGATTGCAAATTGATCTCTTTGAGAAGTGATAATGAGAGAAAATTTAACAACCAAAATTTTACAAAAGTTTGTGATGATTTTGGCATAACACATAATATTTCGGCTGCTAAAACTCCACAACAAAATGGTGTTGTGGAAAGGAAAAATTGTACTTAACAAGAAATGGCAAGATCAATGCTTTGTGAAAACTCTCTACCTAAATATTTTTGGGTCGAAGCCGTAAACACTGTTTGTTACGTGATGAATCATATTCTCTTGAGATCTCTTTTAAAGAAAACCCCTTTTGAACTTATTTTAAACAAAACTCCCTCCTTTAGCTACTTCAAAGTTTTTGGATGCAAATGTTTTATCTTAAACACCAAGGATAATCTTGAAAATTTTGATTAAAAAATATTTAAAAAATCCGGTGAGGGAATTTTTCTTAGATACTCTTCAAACAAGAAAGCTTATAGAATTTACGACAGAAGAACTTTATGTGTTGAAGAGTTCATTCATGTAAATTTGATGAAACTAACATTTTTGAAAAAAAAAAAAAGAAATGATGATGACATAGATAACTCTTTGAGCTATGAACTAACACACACTCAAGCTTTTGAAGATCATACTAAAGAGGAAGAGGAGATTAAGGAGACACTAGAAGATGATCAACAAAATCAAGACATGCTTCAAGATGTGATATATCCCAAAGGACACTCAAAGGATGAAATCATTGGTGATGTATCACAAGAGGTAAGAAAAAGAAGGTACTTTATAGATAACTTTGCATTATTATCTCAAGTTGAGCCTAAGTTTATTGATGATGTCTTGTGTGATGCATTTTGGATTATTGCTGATATTTTTACTAAACCCCTCTGTGAAGAACGTTATTGTTATTTGAGAAAATTGCTTGGTATTGGTAAATTCCATGACTAATGTATGTTGTTTGAGTTTTAAGACTTTCTCTTATTCTTTATTCTTACAGAAATTTTTTAAAAAAATCAGACCCCTCTTTCAAAAAACCGGATGTCCAGTTCCAAAAATGGACTCAAAGTTTTTCTTCACAAAAATTACCAAAACATTCAAATGACCAAATTGGGCGACCTCAAAGAAAATCGGACGTCTAGTTTCTTGTTTAATAAAAATCGGACAACCGCTTTTGAAAATCGGTCGACCTATTTCTTTTAAAATGTCGGGACCAGCGGTTTTTAAAACTTGATCTTTCTAAATTTTTGAGTTATTTCTCACAACTCTCTTTCACTGTCTCGTCTGAAACCCCTCTTTCTCACAAAGCCCGACTGATTTCAAAGTCCGATTCTCACTCTTCTTCTCAATTTTTTTTCAAATTTCTCTCCTCGACAAGCAAGCAAACCGTTTATTTCTCTCTTTTTCTCTCTAATATTCTGTATTTGAACCCCCAATCTCTACCTCAAACCCTAAGTCAAAATTCTATCAAAATAGTGAAAACAAAGAATGCAAACATTGGAAGAGAGGTAAATATTGAAGAAGGAACAAGTAGTAGAGGAAAAGGAAAAGGACAAAGGGTACCATATAGAGTTAGGGCTCCAGACAGATTCATCTCTGTGAAGGAGGCTGCTAATTTTGAGGAATGGACAAGGAACAAAAGGAAAATTGATACTGGCCACAGAGTAGACTTGAGTGATATGCAAGGTATAGAAGTTATTTCAATTCTCTTCGATATGATTGGTTGGGTACCTTCGATTACTGTCAATGAGTTATATTACCCTGAAATGATCTATGAATTTTATGCAAATCTTCATAAGGGTAGAATTGAACGAGTAGAAAACATACCTCACCAATGGGTGTTGTCTAGAATTTGAGGAAGGGATATTGCCTTTGATGATAGGTTATTAAACACCATACTAGAAACTCCTCAAGATGGTATAAGGTTTTACACTAAGAGTCAGAAGTGTTTTGATGCTAATTTATATAGTGAAAGACGATTTGATGGGACATTCACTATAGGAGAAGTTCTGAAAAGGCATGATGATAGGAATGTGAACAAACTTGATGCCTATGGGAGATCGCTTTATCACATGATTTCAAACATCATCATTCGTAATGTTTGACATAAATCATCAATCACCAATATGTATTCATTTGTCATGCTAGCACTTCACGAGCATAGGAGAATGAATTTTGGTTTTATGGCCATAGAGCATATGCTAACTACATAATCCTCATCTACCAAGTGTTTGCCATATGGTTACTTCCTAATGAAGATATTTCAACATTTTGTGCTTAACTTGGTTGGAGTTGGAGACAACATTAAACCCGGAAAGATCTATAACCAGCATACATTCACGAGGATGGGTTATGAGAAAAATAATGAAGGGCAATTAGTAAGAGGTGGTCAAGATGACAGTGATGAAGAGGATGATGATGATGAAGAACAAGAGAAAATGAATGTGAGTAAAGAAGAAAGTAACTCAGAGACGTAGGAAGAAAGATTTAGAAGAGAAACAAGAAAAAGAAGAGACAAGAAAGAACGGAGGAAGGTTCATCTTCGGGTAGCATGACTCAACTAATGGAAATGATAGCTTCCCTACAAACATCAATGAACACTTGGTTTGACGCTTTATATAGAAAGATATCTGACATTTAAGAAAGGATTATGAGATTGGAGGCAAGAGATAGAGATAAAGGCCATTGAAGAGATGATGAAAAGGGAGTGACTTGCTATTGATCTTTATTTCTTTTGTTTAGTTTCAAACTCTTTACTCATTGAGCCTCTTTTATTTCTTTTGTTTTGAACTACCTTTGTTTATAACTTTGGTGATTATGAAGTTTTATGTTTTTTGATTAGTTTAACTAATCTTTGTTTCTATGATCTCTTTTGATTAGTTTGAAACTTTATGATGAAATCTTAATGATGAGGGTTTCCTTTATCTTTGTTTCTATGATCCCTTAAGAAAAAACTCTCCTAAGTGTCTTTTTTATTTATGACAAAAGGGGGAGAAATATGTGCAAGAAGTAAGGGGGAGAAAATGTAAGATAGAAAGGTATTGTTGATGCCTATACTTGTTGATGCTTATGTTAATGCTTATGCTTTAATTTGTTGATATCAATGCTACTATTGTTGGTATATTGTTGAATATGCCTTACATTGTTTGTATTGTTTAGCAATGGTTGATAATGACTTTCATTGTCTTATGATGCATATGTTTTTTATGTTTTAAAAACTTGAGTTTTTGAGTTGCATAAGGCCTTATGCATCATATCTTCTTGGCTATATGGCTTGGAGTTGCCTTGATGATTTTTTTGATGCCATATTTGTTGTGAAGCATGTTTTTAGGGGAGCTTATCTTTCTAAACTATCTTTTGAACCCTTGGCACATTTTCAAATTCATAGGGGGAGTTATCTCTCTCTTATGGTGTTTGATATGCTTTGCTCTTATTGATGATTTCCTTGAAGTATCACCATGTTTTTATACTTGCTCTTTTGTTCTTCTTGTATATGTATTTGTCATGATCAAAAAAAGGGAAGATTGTTAGACCTAAGGGCATTATTGAATATGATTAACATATGTTTGTGTGATGATTATTAAGCTTAGTTTCTATAGAACAAAAGAAGCATCTTTGAAGTCTCAAGGTTACATTTTTAGAAGCAAAAGATCTTGGTGATCAAGGCAAAATGAAGGAGAAAAGATCAAGCCATTTAAGACCTTGAAGACTTGTGTCTTAGTTAGGATATGCTAAAGTATTTTGTAAAACTCCGCAACTCTTACCTTTGATTGTTGATCAAGTATGAAGCTCCTTGGATGAATTTTTTTTATAAACCATTCTTGAAAAACCCAAGTATTCTTGATAGAGTTTTTGATGCCTTTGAAAGTTTTCTTATCTCTAAAAGAGCATCAAGAATACATGCTTTTGAAATATGAAGGAAAGCTCTTTTGTTGTTAAGGAAAATTGGCTGTAATATCTTTACCAAAAAAGGTCGTCCGATTTTAAAACCAGTCATCCGATTTTTTCTAAAGGAAAAGAAAAATTGGACATCCTATTTTAAAAATGATTGTCTGATTTTTCTAGCTTTAGAAAGATGGGTCGTCCAATTTTTATAGGGGGTTGTCTGATTCTTACTGTATCAAAACCGGTCTTCCTATTTTAAAAAGGGCTCATCCGATTTTCCTTGTACAAGGAAATCGGAAATCCACTTTTAGAAACCGGTCGTCAGGTTTTCCTTTTTACTGTTAAAAATATTACCGTTACATAGATAGTAACGGTTACTTTTTTCCTTCCTATATATATAGAACTCTTGATCAGCAGTAAAAAAAGGTTGTTGAAAATAAAATTGAGATCATTTAAGAAAATTTAAAGAGCTTTAAAGTACATTCTTCAAAACTTCTTTATCTCACAAAAACACAAAGGAAAAATCTTCTTGGAGCTTCATTGGTTATCATCCATCAAAGAAGAAGTAAAAAAGAGCTTGTAGAAGTATTCAATTGTGTTGTATCTTTCCTTCCCAAGCTCACTTGGTAACATTGTTCCTTACTCATCTCTTTTTCTATTAATATGAAAGGTTTGTGTTGAAAAACTCCTTGGGTTATCCTTCGATTATAATTGTGTTTCGGATTGAGGTTGCTTGCAAAATCCTTGGTGGGTGATCCTCAAACTTGTGATTGTTGTAGACTTTGATTATAGTGGATTTGGAAAATCTTTGGGTGTTGACTCAAGGTAGTGGATGAGCTCCTTGAGAGAGTGACTCACCTTAAATTTCTATGCATCTTCATTCTTTAAACTTTAATTCTATGCTTATTGCTTGATTGTCATATCTATAAGATTTTGTTTGGTTTTGTATTTTATTAAAAAGAGTTTTAAATTCTTTCTCAAACAAAATTGGAGGTTTATCTTTTAATCACACAAAAGATTTTTTTAAAATTAACCAAAAACCTTATTCACCCCCCTCTAAGGTTTTTCACATAAGAATGCTTTTAGCTTTTGCTTGTTTTAAGTGATTAAAGCTTTTTCAAATGGATGCTAAAAGTGCATTTTTAAATGTTGATATTGAAAAAGAGGTTTATGTTGAACAACCCCCCAGTTTTGTACATGAGAATTTTCAAAACTATGTTTATAAACTTTCAAAAGCATTATATGGTTTAAAGCTAGTCCCAAGATCTTTTTATGAAAATCTAAGTGGCTTTCTCCTTTCAAATGAATTTTCAAGAGGTGTGGTGGATACAACCCTTTTTACAAAAACATCTTGTAACAATGATCTTCTACTTGTCTAAATTTATGTGGATGATATTATTTTTGGAGCTACTAATGTTTGTTGTGTGAAGAGTTTTCCTCGTTAATACAAAAGGAGTTTGAGATGAGCATGATGAGAGAAGTAACATATTCTCTTGGACTTCAAATTAAACAAATCAAAGAAGGTATCTTCATCAACCAAGAGAAGTACACAAATGAACTTCTCAAAAGGTTTGGGATGAGCTATGCAAAATGAATAGGAACCCCAATGAGCTCATCGTTAAAACTTGACAAAGAAGAAAAAGGTAAAAAGGTGGATGAAAAATGCTATAGAGTTATGATCGGAAGCTTACTTTATTTAACGACTAGTAGGCCGGATATTATGTTCGCTATTTGTTTGTGTGCTAGATTCCAAGCTTGCCCCAAGGAATCTCATTTAATTGCTGTTAAATTTTAAGATATTTAATATCTTCTTATAACTATGAGTTATAGTACTCTAAACAATCTTGCTTTGATCCTATTAATTAAACCGATGCGAATTATGCCGGATGCAAGGTATAAAAAAAGAGTACTAGCGGAAATTTCCAATTTTTAGGGGGATTCTTAGTGTCTTGGTATAACAAGAAGCAATCATGTGTGTCCTTATCAACCGTCAAAGTGGAATACATAGTAGCAGGTTGTTGTTGTTGTGCTCAGGTACTTTAGATGAAGCACACTTTACTTGATTTTGGTTTTGTTTTCAAAAACATACCTATTTTTTTGTGATAACACAAGTGCTATAAATCTTTCTGTAAACCCTGTGCAACATTTACAAACAAAAAATATTAAAATCAAACATCATTTTATAAGAGATCACATTGCAAATGGAGATGTATTTTTAGAATATATTTGTATAGAGGATCAAATTGCTGATATTTACAAAACCACTTTCTGAAGATCGCTTTTGTCATTTAAGAAAATTACTTGGTATTTGCAAATCTACGACTAATGTATTTTTGAGCTTTCAAAAAATTTCTTCTCACTTTTTAAGCCAAGAGTTTCGGACTACAAAATTGGACTAGTCCAGAAAAATCGGATGTCCATTTTTTCTTTCTGTGTATCAAATTTTTTTTAAGACTAGACTTTTGGACTACAAAACCGAGCGAGTCCGAAAAAAATCGGACGTCTGTTTCCTATTGTTTGTAAAATTTTCGGATGACCGTTTTCTGAAAATCGGTTGACCAATTCTTTTGTTTCCCGACGGATGTTTTATATATATATATATACATATATAAAGGGAGACTATCTTTCAATCTTTTCCCACTCTCTCTCTAAAAACCCACACCATCCTCTCTCTCTCTCTCTCTAAAAACCCTCAATCGACTGTTTCTCTTTCTCTCCCACACCCAAAGTCAGTTTCTGTTGTCGACACTCTCTCTCTCTCTCTCTCTCTCTCTCTCTCTCTCTCAAACTCTCACAGTGGATCACTCTCTCTCTGAAATCCTCTCCACTGACTCAACTCTCTCTTCTCAAAACCAACACCCATCTCTTTTCTCTTTCAAAGATTAACCCATCTCCTACTTTAATTTCTCTAAAATTGTAAAATTCAAGAATACAAATGTTGGAAGGGGAGAAAATTATAAAGAAGGAAGAAGTACCAGGGGTAGAAGAACTTGAAAAGGAAAAGGGAAGAAAGTGGCAAGTGAAGTGAGGCTTCCAGAAAGGTTCATTTTAGTCAAAGTAGCTACAAATTTTGAAGAATGGACAAGAAAAAGGAGAAAGATCACTCCAGGGCACAGAGTTGATTTATCTTATATTGAAGGTATGGAGATTATTCCTAATCTTTTTGAGAATATTGGTTGGGGATCTCTGCTTATAGTTAATGAACTCTATTAGTATGAAATGATTTATGAATTTTATGCTAATTTACACAAAAGAAGAGTTCAAAAGCAAGGAAATATTACTTATCAATGGGTTACTTCTAAGGTAGGTGGTAGAGATATCTCTTTTGATGATAGAATGTGAAACATCATCCTTGGAACACTTGAAATGGTATGAGATTTTATACCAAAAATAAGAAATTCTTTGATCCCAACCTTTAAAGTGAGAAAAGATTTGAGGAATTATTTACAAAAGGAGAAGTTTCAAAAGAGGCATGATGATAGGAATGTTAAGAAACTTGATGCTTATGGAAGATTATTGCACCACATGACCTCTAACATAATTATTCGTAATGTGAGTTACAAGTCTTCTATCACAAACATGCACTCTTTTATTATGCTAGCCTTACATGAGTACAGAATGATGAATTTTGGGTTTATGGCCATATGGTTGTTTTCTCACTAAGGTTTTCCAATACTTTGTACTAAATTTGGTTGGAATTGGTTATCATATTGGTATTGGGAAAATCTATAACAAACACACCTTCAAAAGAATGGGATTTTCAAGGAATGAGGAAGGTATGTTGGTGAGAGGAGGACAAGAGAATGATGATGAAAGTGACGAGAAAGAAGAAGAAAAACAAAATGAGGGGCAAGATGCTATGAATATTGATGAAGAGGTTAGTGAAGAAGAACATGAAGAGGAAACCTTTAGAAGAGAGATGAGACAGAAAAAGAGACAAGAAAAAGTTGAAGAAGGACAATCATCTGGGGGTATGTCACAACTTATGGAGATGATGGCCTCTATGCAAGCCTCAATGAATAGTCGGTTTGATGCTCTAGATGGAAAAATTATCGGATATTTAAGAAAAGGCGATGAGGTTAGAAGCAAGTGGAAGAGAAGAAGACAGATGAGGCTCTTCAAAGAAGTGAAGAAAGGGGAGTTTTCAAGTTTGTTAGCTTATGTTTCAATCCTTTTGTTTTAAGTTCTTAAGTTGATAGCTTATGTTTATTTTTGCTTATTGTCTTATTTTGGAACTTGATGATGAAATCTTAATGATGAGAGTTCCCTTGTTTTATTTCAATGGTCTTTTAATAACTTATTCTTTTTTATTTATGACAAAAGGGGAAGAAATATAAAGTAATGTATTAATGGGGAGAAATATAAGATGCATATTGTTACTGATGTGTATATTGTTCGTTGATATTTATTTGATATTGTCTTGATGTCTTGAGTTGTGTTGCCTTGATGATTTGAGTGCCTTGATGCTTTGTGTTGGCAACATGCCTTGAGTTATATAAAGCTTTATGCTTTATGCCTTGTTACTTATATGACTTTGAGTTTTATTGATGATGTTTTTGTGCAATATTTGTTGTATAAGCCATGTCTTAAGGGGGATCTTTAAGTTTTCTAACTGTTTTTAAAAACCTTGGCATGTTTTCAAAATAACAGGGGGAGTTCTCTCTCTCTCTCTCTCTCTCTCTCTCTCTCTCTCTCTCTCATGTTTTTTATATGCTTTGAACTTAATGTTAATCTTTTGAAGCCTTCTCTTAACTGTGTTCTTTTTGTTCTATATAGTTATCATCTTGCATCTTTGTTTGTTATAATAAAAAAGGGAGAGATTGTAAGACCTAAGGGCATATTTGTTTAAAGTGTTTTGATTATGATAACTTGTGCTTTATGATAATAGAAGTAGTTTTGTAAGAAGAACAAAAGATGCACGAAAGGAGTCTCAAGGATGATGTACAAAGAAGCAAAAGATCATTCAAGATTACAACACTTATTGAAGATAAGTGATTAAGTAAAAGACCTTGAAGACTAGAAGAATGGTTAGGGATAGCTTTATAAGGTATTTATGTAAAACTCCCTAACTTGTTTATTTGATTTTTGATCATTTATATTAGCTCCTTAAAAGGAAATATTTTTTGAGAAATTATCCTCGAAAAACTAAGTGTTCTTGACAAAGCTTTGAGGATATAAAGTTGTTACGTGTTTTATAAGCTTTTGCATCAAGAATACATGTTTTGAAAGTCAAGGAAAATTTGTGTTTTACAAAAATTTCACAAAGTCTGGAAAATAGAAAAATAGGTCATCCAAATCTTAAAAACGGTCGTCTAAATTGTTTTTGAAGACTCATAAAATTGGTCATCTAATTTAAAAAATCGGACGTCCGAATTTCTTAAACCTTTAAAGGAATCAATCCTCTTATTTTTGTCCTTTACAAAAATCGGTTCCTATTTCTTATTCCCAAAAAATCAGATGACCTATTTTAAAATAGGATGTCCAGTTTCTGTTTTCTTCGTAAAAAAAGACCATTGCTGCTCTAACGACTAGTTTTTTACCTTCGCTTACAAAAGGGCTTTTGATCAGCCATAAATATTTTGGTGTTGAAGAAGTTTTATTGAACACATTTAAGAGCAGTAAAGAGTATATTTTTTATCTTCTATAAATTCAAAAGAAAAACTTCTCGGAGCTAAATTGTTTGATCATTCTTCAAAAAGGAAGAAAGGAACCTTGTAGAATCAGTTCATAGAGTTGTATTCTATTCATTTCAAACTTCTTTGGTAATATTGTTCTATCTCTACTCTCTCATCTTATATTGTGATCAAAGGTTGTGTGAAAATCTTTTGGGTGATCCTTTGATATTTTGTTATCTTATATTGATTTGTGATCTTTGAGATTTATGTATAAAACCCTTGAAGGGTGATCCTCTTTTGTAGTGTTTTTTGTAAAAGCTTGTGATTAGTGAAATTTGTTAAATCCTTGAGTTAAGTCTCAAGGTAGTGGATGTAGCTATTAAGAGAGTGAACCACTATAAATTCTTTGTCTTTGTCTTTCTCTTTGTGTTTTTGCTTGTTGTCTCTGTGTTTATTGTTTGAACATTCTTTATAAAAGAGATTTTGTTTAGTTAGGAATTTTATTAAGAGTTATTAAATTCTTCTTCAAACAAAATCGGAGGTTCAATATTTTAATTGTGTAAAAATTTTTTAATTAGTCAAAAACTTTTTTCATCCTCTTTAAGATTTTTCACAACTAATTTAAACAGTTAAATCAAAATAAAAACTTAAAAATTACCCAAAATATTATACTAAAATATTATACTAGAATAAGTCCAATCAAACAATTTTGGCCTTTGGTCGATAGCTCATTACCCATCCAATATCAATTGAATAATTCGTTAGATTCAACCCAAAATGAGTATTGGCCCGGACTAATATTTTTTGAAATGTTAACCACATTTTAATCCAAGCATCAATTTTGTTGAAATTGTATTCATCTATTTTTAATGTGTAAATACATGTTTATTATTTATATAACCAGAACTAATCGGTCTTTTTTATTAATTTCAGTAAGAAATTTTTGTCAAATCGCAATGATTATGCGGCAATAATAGTTTATAATATTCCTAAAAATCATTTTATGTGGTAATTCTTTTAAAACCATGACTGTGCGTGTTTATGTGTTTATATAATAATAATAATAATAATATCAAATGAAGTCAACACTTTTATAAGGAAAGATTGTTCTATTTAGTTCCCAAATATTTTAAGTTTTACTATTTTGGTCCCACAATTTTAATTTGAGCCTTTTAGATCCTCAAATAATTTGTATTCATTATTTTTGGTTTTTTAGAACAAATTTACTCGCATAAAAAAATTTTAAACTTTTTCTACTAAAATATTAGGGTAGTTTTGGTGATTTTGGAATTTCGAATCCTAATTTGTGTACTTAATGTTCAAAATTCCTAATATTATTATTACAAAATTTCAAAATTACCCGATATATATTGTAACAAAAAGTTTTAAAAAAATTTCAGAGGCTAATTTGTTTTAAAGGACCAAAAAAGATAAATTTAAACTATTTGAGAATCTAAAAAGTTCAAATAAAAATTGAGAGACCAAAATAGTGGAATATAAATTATTTGCAGAATAAATAGAACAAATTTTATGTTTCATAATCCGAAAGAAACTGTGGCAAGTTGTACATGTCACAGACAAATTTGTAATATTATGTATAACTTGTATAAATCTTTCCATTATCCAGATTTAACTTGACTTAGTTTTTTTACTCACCCCTTTCCCCTCCAAAGAAAATAAAAAATATATATAAAAAAAGTATACTTAAGTGGAATTTTATATATAATTCTGTCACCACAAACGAGGAGATTATCCACTTTTGAAAATGTTTTTTGCCGTTTTAGTGACTTGTCTTTGCAGTAATAAATTAGGTCTAATAACATTGCAATAGATTATTATTTTCTAAAAGTTGCTTTGAAAATTACAATTAAAAAAAATTGCTACCACATACATGAGTACCTAAAATATATTGAAAAATTCTCAAAAGAAAAATGCAATTTTCTTATTATGCTCAAAATAATTTATTTTATTTTTTTATACTGTCAAATAGTATCCAAACAGCTTATTTTGACAATTAATATCAATGAAGGCGAAATTTTGAAATAAATGACCTAAATATCTTGATATGATATTTGTTAAATATATAAAAATTGATATTTAGAATACATATGTCATAAATGCATAAATATAAAAAAATATAAATAAAGAAATAAAAAAAATTTACATAAGTTATAAGTTAATTTTTTTTGTGTATCGAAATTAACATAAATATTACATGAGTTTTCTTCATGGATGAAAATATAACTAAATATATTTTTTCATAAAATATTTTTAGGGTATAATAGAACAATATTTTTATCTTTCCCATCTCTCTTGAAAGGCTTCTCCACCTCTTTGTGGAAGGAGCTTTCATGTGGAAAGACTTTTCTTACTTCTATTTGAATACTAAACACGGGATTGTAAGAGAAGTTGAGAAAATTATTCTATTCAATTGCATTCCAATGTACTAAACGTGCCATAAGGTCTAACATCCAAAATTATGCTTTACAGATGCTTCTTTAATCTTATCTTGCTGGATATTTTTACTTATAGTAGCGGGAAGCGTTAGGCGGATCATTGCTCGGATGGTTGTGCGGATGGCTGTGTGGATGGATGGATAGATACCATGGGAACCTCCAAGGCAGAGATCGGCTCCGTCTGTGTCACAGGGGGTATGAAGGACTCAGAAAGAGGTGGCAAAGATAATACAGCTGCATCGGGTGTGGTAGATGGCGTGGCAGTCGTAGATGGCGGTAGCTCCTCTCGGAATGTGCTAGCACCCTTACCTTACTTTCTCTTACGTTCACGTGTCATCGGACCTGGGATATCTGACATAATGAACTTTAAAAAACTTCTTAACACTATGAATATGATATAAATAAACTTTCATAATCTTAAGATTCATTTTTTATGTAAGTCAAAAAAATTTAAGTTTTATAAATTTAGAGAAAATTTGGCAGAGTTTCCCTTGTAGACACACAAGCCACACAAATAGGCAACAAATACAAATTCACAATATGAAAGAGTCAGGTCTCCCCGCAAAGTAATATTTAAACTTAAAGAGTCAGGGCTTCCCCATAAAGCAGTATTAAATTTAAAGAGTCAGGCTCCCCGTAAAGCATTATTTAAACTTAAAAAGTCACAGGTCCTCTGTAAAAAATATTTAAACTAAAATACATACCTTAAACGTGTATATGACAAAAAATATGCCACTAAAGTCTTCACAAACAAAACTATAAGACAAAAAGAGAATAATATTAAATTTTTAAACTTACACTTAAACTGCTTAACTTAATTGTAAACTTAAACTCTTCCTCCTTTAAACTCAAAATAACTATTTCTTTATAAAACACCATAACATTAAATTACACCACTTAATTCCTAACTTAAGGTCCTAAAGTCCTAAAAGTCCTAAACTCAAAATAAAGTCCTCATTGTCACGTGTATTTTGTATAATTTTTAAATTAAAACACGTACCTCAACCTGTCTATGAAAGAAAATATGCCCACTAAAATCCTTGCTCGTAAGACCGTAAGAAAAAAGAGAATTTGATTAAGTAAAATGCTTAACATATAATAACATCAGTCTAATCATAAAAGTAAAATGCTTAAGGTGTGATAACATAAGTATAAATATAACTTGTTAGGTGTTGGAATGATCATCAAAATCATCATCATTTTATTCCTCGATTTCTTTCATCGGAATCTTCATCTGAATCCCTTTCTATCTCAGTGTCAAACTCCTCGGAATATGTCTAGATGTTGATATCAACCTCTTTCGATGAACGAAACTCATGGACGAGAGGACCTACATCTTCAATCATCACATTTATTGTCGAAGCCTCGTGAACGTCCATGTTCTCTTGGAATGCATCATCTTTGACCAGAACATTTATTACTCGGGGTCGAGATTTCATTACACTAATCCAGTCAGTCTTCTGTTTTTAGAGCTAGGATATGGGGAAAACAACACTTGCTCTGCTTGATGAGCTAAAACAAAAGGATCGTATCCTCCATATCTCCGATCTTTGTGTAACTCCAACATTTTATACTGAGGATGAATCTTAATTCCTCGATCCGAAGAATCAAATCGATCACAAATGAACAACACAATATTTTGAATTGGTGTAAATGGCAGCTCTACCTCAATTATTTCTTTTAAAACATCGTAGTAATTTAGTTCCACTCATACACCATCATTACAAGTTTCCCCTTCCTCACCCCTATCTCTTGTGTGAACTAAAACCTATTTACAATGTAACCTGTGTACGCCTTAAAGTTTTTAGAAGGATCCCAAGATAGATTTTTCAAAAAAGTTCACTATACTGTTTCGTGGGATTGTGCATCTGTATAAAACAAAACAAATTTGTTAATTGAATGAGTGAATAAGATTAATTAAATTTAAATATATTCAAATAGACAAACTTACTTCAATTCTAGACTAATCTTTGAATCCCTCGCTTATTTTATTTTGAATTTCATCATCCGTTATATTTGGATTGACATTTCTTAGTTTCAATTCGTATTTCCTACATTTTACAAATTTAAATCAAATCTTACAAGATATATATTTATATTAAACATGTATTAAGTTTACTACATCAATTAACTTACCAAAGGTAAGGTTCTACTTCCTCGCAATTAAGGAGGATATAATTCTTCACTGCTTTAAATTCCCGATCGTCCAAAATTTTTGTTTTTGTTTCACCGAATTTTCATCTTTGTTGATTGCATATCGATAGAACCTCACTCTCATGCAGAGGATTCCCGACATCATTATTTCATCTTACTCTTTTGTGGAGGGTAGGTACACTTTCTTCAAAGTAGTAGCTGAAGAATATTGCGGCCTCCTCGATTAAGTAAGCATTGCATATTGATCCCTCAACTATTGCCTTATTTTTTATTTTCTTCTTATTTCAAGTACCTAGTAAGTTATATAATATGTTTCAAGTATAAATGAAGTAGTTATATAATATAATAAAAATGACACTGAATTTAAGTAAAGTTTCATTTTTTACCTCTCGAATGTGTACATCCACCTGTATTGGATGGAGCTGCATACCCTCGCCTCATAAGACAAATGAATCATCAAATGTTCCATGACATCGAAAAAACTGGAAGGGAATATGCGTTCTAACTTGCATATCAAAATGAGAATGCTTTCCTCTAATTCACATATATGAGAGTCACTTATCTTCGGGACGCACAAGTCTCAATAGAAAATACTCAACTTGGCCACACAACTCCACACCTTCGCCGAAAGGATTCTCTAAAGGCGATGGGCATCAGTTATTCTATGAACACGTGACAATCATGGCTTTTCATGCTGGTCAACTTCATTTCCTTATAATCAACAAACCTACCCAAGTTAGATGCATATCTATCTGGAAGTTGTAGTTCTTTAACCCAATCAAGAACTATTTTTTCTTTTTTTTTGTTCCTTAGTTAAGCTATAATATGTCGTTGGCTTCGAGCACTTACCCCCACTACTCTCTTCCATCAACAAGTCCGGTGTGTTGCAATACAAATGTAGGTCTTCTCTACCCTGGATATTATCTTTTGATTTCCCTTTCACATCCATAACAGTGTTGAACACATTATCCAACACATTCTTCTCATTGTATATTACGTCAATGTTATGGCAAACTAAAAGGGTACGCCAATAAGGAAGATCCCAAAATATATTCCTATTTGTCATGTTGTGATCCTTCTCCTACCATCTTCCTTGCCTAGTTCTTTTCCTAAATCGGTGATCTTTGAAAAGTCATGGACCCTTTCCCATATCCGTTCTCCCAAAAGTCTCGGTGGTGGCAACAAGCGGTCTTCACCCCTACCTCTCTTGAAAAACCTTGAATCTCGTATAAATTGATGACCTGATGGCAAGAAACATTAATGAAAATCGAACTAAGATTGTTTTCCACCATTTTGCAAACAAAAGGACCGTGTCTGGTCCATGTAATATGGAAAAGCCAACGCCCCCGCTATACTCCAACCGTTCAACATACCATATGCTTGGAAGTCACTAACTGTCAAAAGAAGCTCGCATTTGAAAATTTTGTTTCTTCGAAATGTCATAAGGGTCCCAACATCCCACAACTCATTTATTTCTTCTATCAACAGTTGTAAATAAACATCCAAGTTACTTTTTGGATTTCTCAGACTTGGGATGAGAAGCTTTAAGAAGGTTATCTCCTTTTTCATACGCATCTAAGACAGCAAGTTATACGTAGTTACCATTACTGGTCATGAAGAGTATACTTTCCCGTTATTCCAAAAGGTGAAAATCCATCAGTACTCAAGCTAAGTCTAATATTCCTTGTTTCTACTAAAAAATCAAAGTAAATCCTATCAAAATGCTTCTAAGCTTCTCCATCCCTAGGATGACTCATCGTATCCAGCTCTTGTGAGCTCTCAGAATGCTATCTGATACATTTGGTATTTCTTTTTGAGGCATAGTGAATAGAGCGGCTCTCGCCTAGAGATAGGGATTGCCAATCACGAGTGTGATGACCCAATTCGTTAAAGTAACTTCAGTTTTTGTTAATTCTAATTAATTGTAGTAACAAGGTTAGGGGGTCCCATAATCCAAACTTCGGTCTTATTTTTTTGTTTCCTTATTTGCTAAGTGTTTATGTTTACCACTTTGTTAGCTCACAATTGTTCAACATCACTTTTAAGACTAAACATTGAATCAACGTTGAGTAGTTGAACCTTGCCATCCTCGAGAATGTCGACATTCGGGGTAAACCCATTCCTATAGTGTTAAGGTCAACTTGCCTTGCACTGTAGCATTAGGATTCCCATTCCTGTTTTAATTTCACACACATCAGAGAGCTTGTTCCAGGGAAAGTTTGGAGTTGCTTGGCCGAGTTGAGTCTTTTCTACCTGGATTTCTGTGCGCCGAAGATAAGTTAGTCTCGTATGCATGAATTCGAGGAAAGCATTTTTATTTTAATATGCAAGTTACAACGCAAATTCCCTCCGACTTTTTTCGATGTTATGGAGCATTTGATGACTCATTTGCTGTGTGAGCCGAGAGTATGCAGTCTCGTCCAATACAGGTGGATGTACCCCTTCGAGATGTAACCTACATAACTTCTCTTAATTATTTGTCAAATGTCTTTTTAATTAAATTATATAACTTATTGTAATATACTTGCAATATATTAAGTACTTGCACCATATAAAGAAGACAATAAAAAATAAGGCAAGAGTCAAAGGATCAATTTGAAATGCTTACCTAATTGAGGAGGCTACAATATTCTTCAGCTACTATATTGAAGAGAGCGTACCTACACTCACAAACAAGTTAGGCGAAATGTTGATTTCGGGAATCCTCTTCATCAGGGTGAAGTTCTATCAATATGCAATCAACAAAGAAGAAAATTCGGCAAAATTAAAAAAGGATTCTTGGATGAGCAAGAGTAGAAAGTGGCATGGAACTATATTCTCCTTAATTGTGAGGACGTGGAACCTTTCCTTTAGTAAGTTAATCGATGTTCTTCCTTTCACACACATTTTGTTTGCATATATACACATCTTGTAAACTTTAAATTTACTGAAATATGAATTAGAACTGAGAAATCTCAATTTGAATATATCAGATGATGAAATTCAAGAGAAAATAAGTGAGGGATTTGCAGAGTGGTTTAGAGTTGAAGAAAGTTAATATCTCCCTAAGAATTCAAATTTAATTAACAACGATTTTCACATAACCTTATTAACCTTGTAAAATGTGTATATGGATGCAAAAGCCCAGTGTGGTCAACTTTTAAAAAATCTATCTTGGGGTCCTTCCAAAAAAAGTTAAGACGTGCACGGGATACATTGCCATGGGTTTTGGTTTCACACTAGAGATAAGAGTGAGGAGGAAAAAACTTATAATGATGATGTGATGTAGATCCACTTTGATTGTAGATTGGATTCTACTCCTTCCCAAAGATCACCTTCTTTTCTTTAAAAACCTTTATTGAAGATTTTTAAACTCAACACTCCAATAGGAAATTTATGAGAATCTAAGCCTCATAAACCTAATATTGAGAAGCTAAAGTTCTTTCCTAAGTTGATAATTAGAACCTTGAGGAAACAACAGCCTCAACACCCCAATTACACAATTAGAAGACCCAACAATAATCGATTCAAAGAAAGGAAACTCTATGAACCAACTAATGAAAGGAAATTAAAAATGACCAATTTAGTTCCTTAGATTCTACAATCTATGGCAACAATTGTACACAACGCTAAGGACATTGACCCTTAGCAAGCTAGTCTAAGAAGGTAAAGAAACTTAGATGCAATTGGAGAATCTCTCTCAAATTTCAACACATTCATCAATGTTGTTTACAATGAGTTATAATGACGATATTTATAGACTAAAGTCTATAAATTGATATTTATAAACTATTCTTGAAAAAATCCAAGTATTTTTGATGGAGTTTTTGATGCATTTGAAAGTTTTCTTGTCTCTGAAAAAGTATTAAGAATACATGGTTTTGAAATATGAAGGAAAGCTCTTTTGTTGTTAAGGAAAACTGGTTGTAAATTCTTTCTCAAAAAGGGTCATCCGATTTTAAAACCGTCATCCAATTTTTCCAAAGGAAAAGAAAAATCGGATGTCCTATTTTAAAACCGATCGTCCAATTTTTCTAGCTTTAGAAAATTTGGTTGTCCGATTTTTATGGGGTCGTCCAATTCTTATTGTATCAAAAACCGGTCTTCCTATTTTTGAAAGAGCTCATCCGATTTTCCTTTTTACAAGGAAGTCAGACTTCTGTTTTTAGAAACTAGACGTCCGGTTTTCCTTTTTATTGTTAAAAATATTACCGTTACATAGACAGTAACGGTTACTTTTTTCCTTCCTATATATATAGAACTCTTGATCAGCAGTAAAAAAAACAAGGTTGTTGAAAATAAAATTGAGATCATTTAAGAACATTTAAAGAGCTTTAAAGTACATTCTTCAAAACTTCTTTATCTCACAAAAGCACAAAGGAAAAATCTTCTTGGAGGTTCATTGGTTATCATCCATCAAAGAAGAAGTAAAAAAGAGCTTGTAGAAGTATTCAATTGTGTTGTATCTTTCCTTCCCAAGCTCACTTGGTAACATTGTTCCTTACTCATCTCTTTTTCTATTGATATCAAAGGTTTGTGTTGAAAAATCCCTTGGGTTATCCTTTGATTGTAATTATGTTTCTGTTGATATCAGAGGTTTGTGTTGAAAAACCCCTTGGCTTATCCTTTAATTGTAATCGTGTTGTGGATTGAGGTTATTTGCAAAACCCTTGGTAGATGATCCTCAAACTTGTGATTGTTATAGACTTTAATTATAGTAGATTTGTAAAATTCTTTGATGTTGACTCAAGGTAGTGGATGTAGCTCTTTGAGAGAGTGAACCACTATAATTTGTTGTGTATCTTTATTCTATGCTTTTACCTTGATTGTCAAAACTATAAGATTTTGTTTGGTTTGGATTTTTATTAAAAAGAGTTTTAGAGTTCTTTCTCAAACAAAATTGGAGGTTTATCTTTTAATCACACAAAAGATTTTTTAAAATTATCCAAAAACCTTATTCACCCCCCTCCCCCTAAGGTTTTTCAGATTCTCGTATAGGTTTGTCTGCCACAACACAGCAATCCAGCAAAAAAACAAATTTTTAGCATGTCTCATCAAGCTTTGACTTCACTTTTGTATGGAACCTGAGGGATGTGAGTTTGATCAATTGTGGCAAAGATGCAAGAGACAATGAGAGAATTCATTGTAGCCCAATCTTCGAATTCGGGCGTGTCACAGCAGGACATTTTATGATCCTATCGATAAAACCATTCTTCCATTTGGACATCAAGGATCCCAGGAATGCATTCAACCATTAATCATAGTTATTTTTCGTAAGTTTGATGTGAATCAGAAGTGCTCCAATTGTATAACTAGACAAGAGTGTATAGGGATTAAGATCACTCATAAGCGGAAGTCCTTTCATTGTCCGGGTTTCTTTCCTGTCATCGCCTCCAATGATGGCAGCCATATTGTTGGCATCGTCTTTGATTTCTTTCATCTTTCCACATGTTAAGAATCGAAACGTATAATTCTTTTTAGAATCGTTCTGATACTATGTCAAGAATTATGGTATTGATAGAAGTTGTAATGCTTACCTTTTCATTAACTAGTAAGTGATATATATACAATTAGAGAGTATATAAATTTCCTAATCTCCATGAGGAAAGAACTAATCTAGAGAATTAGAAAATAATTACATACTTAATTTACATCAAGCTAATATACTAGGTAACAAACGCTATCAATGCTAATCACATTAAAGTACAATATATTCAAATATTATGGTATTCAATATTTCCTCTTCTAACAGAGAGAAATAGTGTCATAGAACCACACATCTCTTTTTATAATAATTTTATTAATAAATATTCTAGAATATATAATAAATATAAACTTTAAAAGATAAATTGTAAAATAAAAATTACTAGAAGAGATGTACTAAAAGATTTTGAGTATTTTTTTATATTACAAACCAAGATTTATATGTACATATATACTCAAGAGAATTTCGTTTTAGAATTCTTGTCTTTTGCTTTCAAAGCGGCAGCACTAGGAGGGCAAAGGTCGCTGGAAAGAGTTGTCACTCTCCTTGTTCTTTTGTTTAAACCTCTATTACAGATGAAACCTACAAGAAATAGGGAAGAAATCAATGTCAACTGCTAAAAACATTTTATACAGACTAATAGTGAAATTGCTATTATTATGAAACTAATTGCTCTCAAATAAGTCATTTTTAGATTATTTAAGTCATATGTTATTTTTGAGCGGCTTTCAACTGTTTATTGTGCCTACTTCACGACCTTAAAAAAATAAAATTAAAAAATATTTTTAAAAGATTAGTCTTGAGATGCTTTTCTAAACAACTTTTGCTTATTAAAAAAATGAAAATGCTATTATGAATTATAAAATAACTTTTATCAAGAAAGTATTTTGTTTCCACAGTATAAGTAAAGCTCCGGCAGTCGACAAGATGCTCAATGTAAGTTTCATACCTTTACAAAAGATGTGCTGAATTTGCTTCTGGGACAAGCCTGTCAAAAATATATATAATCGTTGGTTGATTTTTCTGAATGAATTAACAGACGGTTGAATTTCAGTTTAAAGATATTGATCTTAGTTTTTAAAACCTTTACAAATTACTGTTGTAGAGGTTCCACAAAATAAAAGGCGTTGTCGCAAAGTTGATAAAACGTTCGAAGGAACACCAATTCGACGAGTGCTAGATTCATCATCAGCAAAAACCTATCAAATAATTTCAAGCGCATTATGATACGAGTTTAAATCTATGGAAATTAAAAAGGAAGTTCACAACTTTAATTATGATTTTCGTGTTACCTGGTCGGATCCTATATACACTTGTCATGCAAAATTCATTATATATATTTTTATTAGTAAATCATATAAATTGAAAGATAAATATTAAGGAGAAAATATTATAAAAAAAATATAACACAAAGACTAGAAAATCCTAATAGACTGTTTTTCGTTATCATAATTTTTTTTTTTTTGAACCGCTGAAAGAAGCACTTTTAAAAAAGTGTTTTTTGAATTTTAATACTATATTTATTTTAAAAAGTAGGAAGAACAAAAATTAGTTTTGAAAATAGAGCCACTAGAATAGTTTTTTAAAATACTTTTTTTTTCTAAATTATAATCAAATATAATAAACCACTAGAACGATTCAAAGAAATAATTTATAAACTAAAAATAATATATTTTAAGCAATTAAAGATATGGTTTGACGGCAATTTACCTCGTTAACCTGGAAATAAGTTCCATTAAGGGGAAACATTTCCTCTAACGTGGTTTGGATTGGCATCTGCACATTTATCATCAATCAAGGAGAAATACGTTGTCAATAACTTTTACACAAAAGGATAGGAAAGTAAATCTATTGTTGTTTTCTCACCATAATCGTTCCATAAACTGTGTAATCACTTTGTTTATCAGCCATTGCATGGTGCATGCTTTCAACTGTCGGAAAAATAAAATAAAACAAAAGATAGTTCAGATGAAAAATACAATGAATTGAAGAGTTGGGCTCCTGTTTTCATTACTATGCTTAATTTTCTATACCTGTTGGCACGAAAAGGTATCGGCCTGGATCACCTTTTACTCTCTTGGGAAACTTGAACTATAAAAATATAGAAAGAACAATAATATTTAGTAAACAAGAAATTGCACCCTTCAAATTTTCTCTAACATTTCCTCCATAATACGTAACATTCACAATAAAGTATTTTGTTAATAAACCAAATAAAAAAATAAATTCAAAAGACAAAAAGTACTATCAAATGAAATTTCAAAAAGATATAATAAACAATACTGAATGAAGAAAATATTACAAATTATATCCCAAATTATAACCAATTTATCTTCTTTCAAGTATATACTCCCTCCTCTTAAAAATATCGATTTTTCTGAAGAAAGAGTATTTTCATATAAGCGATTTCACTTATTTAATGAATTTTAAAATAATACTACCCCTATTTACTCTTGGAAAGATGTGATATCCTTTTAGATAATTAAGAAAAAAGTTAGAAAGGCAAAAGATAACTAAAAAAAATATCTTATATTCAAGATTCTAAGATTTCTAAGATGCAAAATGACATTTATTTTGAAACAAAAAGTTGAGTATAATGAAAAACACTCACCTCCTGCAAAAGAAAATGATCATCTGGAAGTTCGAAACTGAATCAAAAAAGGAATATGTCAAAATTCTTGATACATTTGTATAAGTATTAATTCCTCCAGAGGTGGGTCACTAGAAAGAAAGTGTGACACTTACGCTAAATGAATTTTCCGGCGCTTCATGAATTTCTTCACATTAGGAATAGGAATTGAGGCTGCTTCTGGAGTTATAGCGAGCAATTCTTCCGGAGTTAGAGAAACCAATTCCTGAGACTGAGACATAGACTTTGCTTTTTTCTCGAGGATATTCAATAGTTTTGATCTAAATTCTGCAGTATCGAGTCTAATAACCGGAATTTCATCATCTTCAGGGTCATTACATAAATCTTCAATGTCTCTTTCCTGAATTTCCACAGTTTCTCCTCCTCGTACTGGAGATGCCGGAAATTCAATGATGGGCTCGCATGATTCCTCATGCCCAGAGGAGCCTAGAGAGTTACCAGCAATAAGTGGTACTCCCAAGGGGGTCATATGTTTAGAAGAATCTTTGTTTGGTCTAGATGATTTTGCCTTTCTCCTGGCTAATTTTTCTTTTGGAGCTGGAAGCTTTAGCTTACTGCATTCATCATTTTGTATTCATAAAAGGGATTAAATTTGGTTCATGTAACTTTTTTAATGTCAATTGATCAAGACATAAATAAAGCCAAAATGAGAAATATAACAATTTACCTAATGTACCAGAAATCCAAAGATGGAATCAAGGGACCGGGTTACCTTTCCTATATAAGCGTCCTTTTTTTAAGAAATGTTTCCCTATATTTTGAAAATGTTGACTTGTATAAATTCTGATCTCTCAAAGTTAAAGAGGTCTTCTTCCATCTATTTTTAAATTAATTATTACATGATACACAGAAGAACAAAAAAAAAACATTTAGTAAGGCAAACCTTGCAAACGCACTGGCAAAATACGAGCAATCTCCTCTCATAGGGCAAGCATTGCAGTTAGGGCTTGCCTTTGTACAAAATACCTGCATTTCATCGTATATGGTCAGTGCCATGATGGAAACAAAAAATATTTAACTTTTTAGGTTTTGTGTTGAGAATCCTACATCGGCTAATTAAAGGATTAATTAACTCTTAATAAATTCCTTCTCCTCTTGAGGTACCTTTTAGGGTGAGTTAGTCCAAGGCCAAATTCTAACAGAGTATCAGAGTCATGATTAGCGGGAATGTGTTGAGAATTCTACATCAAGTTAGGCTTAAGTTCAAATTCTAAATAGTTTTTAAATTTTTTCATATAGGTTCTCGCCCTTCTGTTCGTGAGTACGCTTTCTAGATGAGTAACATAACCTAGTACCAAATGCTTAGGATGATATAAAACTTACCTTCCCAAACGTAATCAGTTGGTAATGTAATTCATACCTGTGTAAGTAACATTAATCAACATGAGTGATAAATGGTATATTAATACTAAACTGGAAATCTGAAGTTACTTACAGTTTCTCTGGATCGAGTGTGCAAAGACGTGGACATAAATATATTTGGATTTTGTCCATTGAAGGATACCTAAGAAGGAAGAAGAACATTAACAAAAATTTTATTATTTAAAAAACAAAAAAAAAAGGAACCTTTTGAGGAAAAAGAGAACAAAAAAGTAGGAATAATATATAATTACTGTTTCAGATCATGAATCTGAACATTATCTGGTAATGGTTCTAAAGGAACCCATCCTAGACGAACTGCAACTCGACCAACATTTGTGTCAACCTTGTAAAATTATAAGGAAATAGCCTATTAATGGCATGTAAAATTAAGGAAAGACCCATATTAGTGTTAAGATTAAGATAATCATTGATGTTTAAATTTGTCCAAAATTAATGAACTTACTGGGAAAGCATGATGATGAAGTGCCAAAAGTCTTACACATTCCACACTCTTCAAGCCAAGGCCATCTATGCTTAACAAGAACTCTCTACAAAAGGGGCACAGGAAACCATATTATTACCCTTTAAAAAAAAGAGGAAATATTTTATGTACTTTTTTATATAGATTGAAATTTTCTTCACATCACAAATATATGTACAATTATTTTTTGTGAAAGAATAACTAAATGAGGTGATTAAAATTCCTAATTTTTATGGAATGGTATAACCAAAATAAATTCATTATTGATTTCATATTTGACAAGTGAAATATATATAAGTAATAAAATGAGGGAGTAGCTTTTACTCTACAACTATTTTCTCTCAGTTCTTTTCTTGTCATAATTGATATATATCTCAACTTACTTTGCTTTTTCAGGTGGAACATCTCGCAGCCATTCAAGATCAAGACGTCCAACATTTTTATGCAACTCATCGAGCAATTTCTGAAAAATTAATCAACTTTTAGTTAAGCTCTGACTGCAGAATTGGAAATAATGAAGAAATAATATAAATCAATGTGATTAATTAATTTCATCTTTATGCAAAAAAAAAAAAAAAAAACATCTTAATTGATTAATTACCTTAATTCGTGCTGCAAGTAAATTGTTCTGTCCACGTCCTTGAATCGTGTTTGATAAATCTTGAAACGAGCCGCATCTAACTCCTTCCCAATCCACAAAATCCTTAAAATCAGGATTCCTTTCTCTCGGCTTAGAGTAAAATTTCCTCCATTCTTCCCAATTGATCTTTTTTTCATTTTTCTTCTTCTGTTCACTACTAGCTTCTTTTTTTCTTCCTAATGAAGCCACTTTTTCTGTTACATGAGCTGCTGGAATATTTTCTTCCTCCTCCTCTTCTGGTGCAGATTTATAATCCACATTCTGCTCCTTACTTGCTGTGGATTCTTGGCTCAGTCCCCCTATTTCAGGGATATAATTTCCCATGGTTTCTCGGCTCGATTCCTCTACTTCAATGTCATGACTTAACGTGGATTCTTGGCTCCTCCATCCTGATCCTATTTCCGTGTTACTTCCGATTTCACTATCTTTGCTAGATTCAGCAGTAACTTCACATTCATCATCAGTATTATTATGCTCAGATCGAACCGGATATTCTGCAGCTAATGTTAAGAAACTGCTACTGGAAAATATTTACAATGAATTTGTTAAAAGTTTTCTTTAGCAATGCCTGTCAGATAGAATCTGTTCTCAATTGCTTGTGTATTTTTTAAATGAATTTTTAAAAATTGGTTTTCAAAATATTGTTCTAAAATTTAATATAACATTTTTCTTTTTCAGAGCAAGATAAGCAAAAAATATTTTCAGAGAATAAGCAGCTATGTAAGGTAATATTTCAAAAATAATTTTTGAAAAAAAAATTGTAATAAACACTGGAGACATCTTAAAACAGACTTAAAATACTAAAACCGGCTTATTTTCAATACTTGAGAACATGAACATAGCAAATTGAATTAGAAATTCACCTTGAAAGTAAGTCTGACACATTTTGAGTTAGAAAAACTCCCACGACTGAGTCAAGCACTGAACCTTTCCATGGAGAAAACCGTCGATTGCCTTCATTCATATAAACATCAAATTCAGTAATTTGCATATCTACTTTTGTATTTTTTTTCAGTTTCTTCAAATTTAATTAACATAAATCATGACTCCTCTATATATAAAAGTTCATGATCATCATAAAATAATATGTAAATGTACCTTGAATAAGATGCATACGCTCAATAAATGTATTGACTAGTCCCTTGAATGAATCTCTTTGTTCATTCCAATATTTTTTCTCTTCTTCATTTGTTTCTTCGCTAACTCCAGTTCCATAATCATTCCCCATCAATCGGTCCCAAGCTATAATAGTCCGTCTATCAAGTTCAACTTTTCCAGCCAAAGGATTCTTTGGCCTCCTGCCTTTGGAAGTAGTAATTACCTGTGATTCAACATTCAAATCATCCTTGGATTTCTTTTTCTTCTTGCCCTTGTAAGGAGTCAATTCTTTGCAACTATCAGCTATAGATAGGCATTCTAATTTCTGAATAATATAATCAAACAATCCTGCAAGAAAATGACAAACAATTTTACCATTTACCTTTCAGTAGATATTACAACCAAGAAAGTTAGCTATAGCTATAAATAAACTATATATACTAACTGTCCATATATATTTATATAATCTTTACTTTCTTTAGTTATGTACTATTTCTGCATGTCTACTTATTAGTGGCCAAATAAGACAAGTGCCAAACACGCCTATTACTTGTGATGTTCAATAATTGCTCCTAAAACTAATTAACCTCACGATTGATAGATGTCAATGTGTGATGGTGATAAAGTATAAACACACGCGTGAAAATAGTACACATATAAATAAAGAAAATAAAGATCACTTATATAATGTAAAGTTAATAAATAGTTCATGTATAACTATAACAAAAATGTATTGAAGATTACCTCCATCATGTGATAGATTAAACTTGTCCATGCTAAGTGTAGCAGGTTTCCATGTTGGGATATTTTTAGCCCTCTTAGGCTTTTTAACAAGTGAACAATCCATGGATTTTGAACCTCTAGTTGATTTCTTGCTCAATTTTTCTTCAGGAAATATGATGGTAGCATCATAATTTTGTAATTCTTCGATTATCTCTTTTGTCTCTATTAACTGAATTTCTTCCACTGATGAAATTTGACTATTATTTACAACAGCTGCTTCATTCGGACAGTTGGAAATCTCTTGAGCTTCAGTTGCATCTTTCCCATTTTCCAACTGAATTTCTGTATTTGATGAAACTTCACCAGAGCTCTTTATTCCTGATTTAAGAATAGGAGAATCTGATTCTCCATGAGATTGTAATTTACTCATTGCTGGTATATTAGACTCCTTCTCATGATCAGGCAAAGGCTTACCAACTCCGCCCTCGGCTACTTTGGCCTTTGGCCTGTTATTCCTTTTCTTTCTTGATGTCACTATTGGCTTCATAGCCAGTACGCATCTGAAAGAAATCGGATCCATAATTGCTGCACAAAACTGCTTCACCGTGGCCTGTATTTTTCCTGCAAAAAATTTGGACTCCAAAAACTGCAGAAAAACTCTTGGCTTTTGATGCCTTAACCTGTTTTTCTTGCAACTTTCTGGAAAATCACTCAATAATGGCTCGCGTTTTATTGACATCTGCTTACATTTGCACCGTTGGTATCGTTGTTTCTTACTCACAATTTTCCTTCTCTCAGTATCCAAATCAAAATTTAAAGGTCTTGCGACATTCTTCTTCAAATTACGCCTCCTTTCAGGTGAAATTGCTTTATTATTCCTAGCCGGTTTTGGAGTTGAAGGTTCTGGAGTTAGTGCATTTGTCTTCTTGGAGTTCTTTCTGGTGCGCTTCTGTGTTTTAGGAAGTTTTTTTGGTTTTCTGTCATCCAATATCTTTGGCCAGTATTTCTTTCGCTTTAATTTAGGTGTTTGGTCTGGATTATCAGCAATGTCTACATTAGTATTCTTTCTCTTTCTCTTGAGATTTTTACAATGCAATGGAGAAGATTGATTGTCTGCAGAATACAAAGATACAATTCAAATTATATCCTCACAAAAGTAAAACAAGAAACTTATCAGCATAGGCAGAAATGGCCATCAAGCACCAATTATCTAATGTAAATGAGTTAGTTTTTCTTTAACTTAACTGAAGTTATATACCATACAGGGGACTATTACTCAATGTCTTTTAGACAAGATAAAACTTGTCTAAAACTATGAGTAAGCTTTAAACAAGATAAAACTTGTCTAAGACTTTGATTAATAGCCCAGATGTTCTATAACATTTTAGCAATACCACCTCAATATTTCTATTATAATATTTATAATTATTAATCTTTGTGAATTATTAATCTTTGAGAAGGAACTCGAAAGAATAAACTATGAATAAAAGTTCTATTAAAAAATTATAGTTTCACGTATGTAACATGATATAAGTTATTTTATATTAATTTTTATACAAGTTAAAAATTAATATGGTTAAATTAGGCTTTATTACCTCCACAGATATCCTATATAATATAGAAAATAATTATGAATAATAATTAAAAATATTATAATAGAAATATTAAATTTTCTTTCATTACATTTAAATTATGAATTTTGAATATAAAATTTGACTAACGAATTTGAATCTAGAAATTAAGTTCAAATATGAAAACTGAATAAATTAATATAGATGATCATTTGTAACAAAATTCTAAACCAAAATTTTCATAATAGTTTTTCTTTGAAAAGATTGTTGACTCTTTAATATTACTTATAATACCTAAAATCGGAGATCTCAAGCAGGGTCACAGACGTAATGATATACTAGCTTTTTTCTGAGGTAAAATTATACTATGAGATAATAGTTAAATTGTGATAAGCTCAGCTAGAATTCATGACCTTGGTACCAAGAACTAAAATTAACTTTTGAAAGATCTGATTTTTTATTACATGTTTTAACAATTAGTGGCAGTTGAATTTTTTTCCACATTGATTAAAAAAACTACTAATCTTGCTTCCACGGTATGAAATAAAATAATTTAGTGATAAATTGACAGTAAATTTCTTCTCGAACAGGTAAACTATACATGTTAGAAAAGTAATTTCCATTAGATAGAGAAAGAATAACATTACAGTCAATGCCGCTGCCGCTCCGGAGCCGTGATTCTTCTGCCGGAACCCAGTCAGTCTGTGCTTTCTCGTATTCAGGTCTCGTCGGAGTCTCCTTTGCCGGAGTTAATGGTTCCCAAGAGCCGTCCTTCTGTAATATTTCTGCCATGCAGAATTATGCCTCGGATTTCTGCAAATTTTCTCTTACTATTACTATTTGGGGGAAAAATCGCTAATTTGGAAGAGAAGTAGAAGAATTAAAAAAATAAGTTAATGCACCCAAAAAAAAGTGTTGCTGAAGGTTTAATGAGCTCGTTGTTATGAAGAAGTAAGACTTCAGTAGGAAAGCATTGTTAGGGTAAAACTCTCGCCAAAGTTATTGCTATTAATAACTGAAATTTAACGGTCCAATATTAGACTTGTAATTTAAGATAGTTTATAAAATAATAAAATTTAACAGTACAGTAGAAATTAATTGGTAAGTAGATAGTTTTTAAGTTAGTTTCTATAATTCTCTCTTTTTAAAATTAAAAAAGAAAATAATCGCAGCTTAACCTAAACTATCAATAGTCGCCCAAATTGATTCTTTTCTTTTTTTTTTTTTTTTGAAAGGCACCCAAATTGATTCTAATTACAACTGTATTAGTGTATAATACTACTATTGGTATTATACAACTTCGGTAAGCCTTTGCCTCATCATCAGGAGAATATAATATATCTAGATTCTCCCTTAAATTGACTGTTAAAATAATAGTTTTTTTTTTTTTTCTAAAACTTACATATTTAAGAGCGAAATATTTGACTGATAATAAACTCCTATATACAAGATTAGTAGTTTTTTTAAACTCCTTTCTCTTCACTCTCCAAATCATTCCATCCAAATTAGGGCTTAAAGTCGTAATTGGTACCCAAGTCGGTCTCATCTCCTGCCTTGCACTTCCTTAGCTAATTCTTAATCTATCCTTGTTTTCTCCGATTTAAATTACCCAGGTAAATGTCAATTATGGGTTAAATTTGGATTTTAATTGCCTCTCTCCAAATTCATCTTCCACCATCCCCAAAATATTCCCATCCCCCTTGCAAACTAATTTAATAGAGTATTTGGGTTTACATTTACCTGTGGAAGATGGAACGGCTGTGAGCTTATTCCAGGGAATTTAGGAGGGAAGAGAAAAGAAGGTAAATGAAGACGAGAAGAGAGAAGAATTGAAAATGAGAAAGGTGACTTATTCTAATGTTGTTGTGCTGTAGTTTTTGGTATAATAGGGAAAAAAAAAAAAATGGGACTTTTTTTATTTGGGAGCTTTGAAGTGGAGTCAGAGAGAAAAATGTCTTTCATAAAAATAACTTTTCAATCGAGGACATAAATGTTTGGGTTCATTTGGATTAGAATTTAAAATTAAAACTTTTTTACTTTTTTTTATTTTGAATCTTACTTTTTCTTTTACAAATAATTTACTTTTTGCATATTTAAGTAAAAGCTTTTTACTTTTTTTATTCTTATTTTTCAATTTAGATCCTATTGATAATGTAATTTATTATTAAAGAAATTAGTCAGAAATGTTAGGTTTTGTCACTTGAGAATATTATTTATTTCATTATTCATTTTTGCACTAAATTTTTACGAGGGTCGAACTGCCCTTATACGGTGGTGATGGGTGATTTTCGGTCAATTTGAGTCACGTGATACTCAAATATTATTTTTATTATAGGAAAAATGTACAGCCACTAATATAAGCGCCAATAAGCATTTGGAGTGATTTGAAATAACCTGACTCATGTGCTGGCCCAAATCATTGTCAAGTTTATTTTGACCCATTACAGGTATGGATTGGGTCTTAAATGAGTAGTTGGACGATTTTATTCTTACTAAATTATATGTAAATGTCACGTGACACAAATTGGTCAGAAAATATTCATCCTGCCGTGTAAAGACATTTTCGATCCTCGTAAAAAGTTATTGGACAGAAGTTACTAATGAAATAAATAATGTGCTCAAGTGACAAAACTTCAATTATACAAGGGCATTTTTTGTCAACTTCTCATATTGTTATCTCTAGGAATAAGATTGGTGTTTCACAAGCTTTTTAATAATTTCTCTTCTTTTCTTTTCTTTTCTTTCATCCCACTTAGAGGCTAGTTTGGATTAAGTGATTTGGACAGAATGGGAGAGAATTGATAAACTCATATTTTAAAAAACTCCGGGGAAAAAAAGAGTGAACTGGCTGGCAACGAGTATTGTTGTATTTGATGGGAACGAGTATTATTGGTTCCCCCCCCTTTTTTTTTAATTTAATGGTTTCCTATATTTAATTTGAAAGATTTTCATTTAATTTGTCGATGGTGAGATTGATATTTTCTGATTCTGTATCTAAAATTCTAATGTTTGATAAGTTTATGTATGCCATTCAATTAATTTTAATTTGAGTACTTATGAAATGTAATTTTTTTTTTTTTTTGGTGCATACATCATTCGAATAGAACATCTACTATTCGACTGTGATTTTGAATAGTAAATTATCAAACGTCTAATAGGTATCGAAATATAATAATCCATTGACATCTACCCAGTCACATGTAATGGAACATTTAACTTTTTTTGTGTGACAATGAAGGAGAAAATTAGGAAAAGAAACATTCTTGTCCAAGTAAAGGCAGAACTTAAAATAAACTCACACTTATAATCCAAATAAACTCACTTTTATTTTGAGCATGCCACATTAGTTTTTGTAAGAATAAAACCCAGTCCAAGCTGACCCTAAATTCCCTTGTTTGGGAGATTTTTTTAAGGGGAGAGAAAGGAAAAGAAAGGAGAAGTAGAGAATTAAATTTCCCCTTTTCTTCTCAAATTCTTTCCTCCCTAATATGGGATGAAAGGAAAAGAAGTGGAAGGATTCTTTTAAAACTTTTCTAAATACCTATTTTATCCCTAAACATAATAATAAATTATATCATTCTTATATATTATATTCTTTGCTCTCAAGGTTAATTTTGTCAAAGAGTATCTTTCTTTCCACTTCTCTTCGAACTCCCAATAAGAAAAGCAATCTTCTTTTCTCTTCTATCCAGAACTACCAAACAACTTTTGAATAAATCACTTCGCCTTAATTATTTTCTCTTTTCTCCAATTCTCTTCTCTTATTTTCTCTTCCGTCCTAAACTCCCGAACTAGGGCCAGGAGAGAGATTTTGAAGAGAAAGTATTATATTTCTTCCTCTCACTTTTCTCCTTTTCTTTTCCTTTCTTCACATTAAAAACTCCCAAACATAATACCCTAACCCCCTTTCTCTCCCTTTCTCTTTGCTTCTCTCCAAATCACTCTATCTATTAAGAGTTTAGGAGAGGAAAGAAAATAAGAGAAATTTTAAGTTAAGAGAGAAGAGAAGAGAAAGTGAGTGATTTATTTCAAATGTTGTTTGAGAGTTTGAATAGAAAAGAAAATAAAGTCATTTTTTTATTTTGGATTTTGGAGAGAAAGGGGAAGAGAGATGCTTTTGGAACAAAAATAGCCTTAAAGGAAAATAAGCTAACATTTCACAGGATGTAATTTGTTCTTAATTTGAGGGGCAAAATAGACAATTAAAGAATTTTTCTTAAAGGGAGGGCATCATCCATTTGTAAACCATTTGGCCCCGAAGGGATGACTCATCACCCCATTTATTTTCTTTTCTCTCTTCTTAAAACTCCCAAGTTGAAGAAACTCACATCCCTTCTTTCTAAATTCTTTCTTTTCTCTCCACTTCTCTACTCCCAAACTAGCCCTTATAATCTTAGAAACCACCTGAGCTGCCAGATAAAAGTAAAAAGGGTTAATTTCAAATTGGTCCTTAAAATATACACTTGTCTTATTTAGGGCTGAAACCAAATACGAAAGTTTACATGGGCTAAAATTCATATGAAAATTTTGATATGGTCAAAATATACGCTACTTGTTCTCGGAAAATATCCTCTACAAAATAAGAATAATTTTTCCCAAAATAGCTTATCACAAATTAAAATCTAAAGTAAAGCTCTCCGTTCTTTCTGCAGTTTCATTTTCTGTAATGTATCAATGATCCCAATCACACAATATCCCAAAAAATAATTACTCAATGCTCCAGCAAGTCATCATATATCTTACTTTTTAACTTGACAATGCTCATAATTCATAATCATGAATAATTATTTTTTTCTAATATGTTTTTTTATGCATTAGAGAGGAGAATATGGTCTAAACATAGAGCTTGTAGCTAGTAAGGAATGCTTCTACCACTGAGCTATTATGTTCATAAATTTTTTAAAGTATTATTTTTTAAATAGTATTAAATTTATTGATACTAAATTATTATTTTAACTAATAGTTTTTAGAACTATTCTTTTAGATATTTAATAACTTATTCTTAATTGATTGGAATCAAATAATGAAAATGTTAACCTTTTAAATATAAGATAAAGAGAAAATACTATTTTGGTCTCTAAAGTTAGACCAATTTTATCATTTTGTCCCGTAATGTTTTTAGCTATTATGATCCTTCAAAAATATATTACAACAAAAATAATCCCTTTTACCTATAAAATAATAAGGACTATTTTTATCTTATTTGTATTCTTTAAGTACCACAATTACTAGAAAAAATTTAAAAAAAACCTTTGATGTTAAGTGATAAAATTGATTTAACTTTTAAAGACTAATGTTGCCAATGCCATCAAAGCTTTGATAAAATAAAAAATAAAAAAAAAACATGAAAAGAGACTTGATCGCTAAAAAGTTTAATCACCCAACGCTTCTTCTTCCCTTCCTAAACTTGTGCTAAAAAAGGAATCCTACAAAAACTTCATATAATCCCTTCAAAGTTCGACTCAAATCATCAGGGTTCCAAACTTAAATAATTTGCAAAATTGCAACTCCATATTTCACTATTAAAAACCCATTCCCCATTTTATTCCCTATCTTAATCCCTCAACAACACAGCGTTGTCTTCTACTCGGCACCATTATTTCGGTTGGCCCTTCCCATCTTCACCACAATCACCCACCAAGAAATGGGTAATCGATTTATTTACATGACAAATAAGGAGGATTAGATTTCAATTTAGTCCCTCAAAATATGAGTTTGTCTCAATTGAGTCCATTAATTTACAAAATTCTATAAAGAGTCCCTCAAATGTAGAATCGTACCAGTCAAGTCCCGCATTCACTTCCATTCAAATTTTGGCAGCCAATCCTAAATCAGTCAACTTTTTAGGGATCTGAAATGATTAATCAAATAATTTGGGGCCTAATTGAAAAATAAAAACCTTTCTCCTTTTCATCTTCTTCTTGCCTACCTATCCACGATTCTCAAATAAATGACTCACACCTCTGCTTCCCCACCCCCTTCTTCATTCCCACCTATCCTCTTCACATAGCACATATGATTCTAATTTCTCATTTCAACAACATAATGTTAAGGAAAGTGTATAAAGTGTATATTTAGGATTCCGTGTGTGTATCTAGTTACTTGTAGCGTTTTTTGTAATTACACTCCTTTCTTGATTATTAGAAATTGGACCTTAGATGACTCTATAATTAGCTTTTAGTTGGGAAGATTTATATATGTATTCTACTACTATCAATGAAAGAGGAAAGCTTTGCTGCTCATTCTCTGTACACCAAATTCTTTGTGAAAAATCTTAGAGGGAGGGTGAATAAGGTTTTTGACTAATTATAAACTTTTGCACAATTAAAATATAGAGCCTCCAATTTTGTTTGAAGAACAATTTTTGTTTGAAGGACAATTAATAACTCTTCTTAATAAAATTTCTAACCAAACAAAATCTTTTTTATAAAGAATGATCAAACAATAAACATAGAGATAATAAACAAATCACAAAAGAGAGAGAGATAAAGAATTTATAGTAGTTCATCCTCTCAATAAAGCTGCATCTACTACCTTGAGACTTAAACTCAAGGATTTTACAAATTCTATTAGTCACAATTCTTTATAAAAATATCACAATGAGGATCACCCTTCAAGGGTTTTACACATAAACCTCAAAGTTTACAAAATAATACAACATAATCAAAATATCAAAGGATCACCCAAAAGGTGTTTACAAAACCTTTGATCATAAATTAGATGTGAAGGAAGAGTTGGAACAATATTACCAAAAAGTTTGAGATAAATAGAATAAAACTTTTTTGAAGTGCTTCTGCAAGCTTCCCTTCTTTCTCTTTGAAAAAAAAAATCAAACAATATAGCTCCAAGGAGTTTTTCTTTTGAATAATATAATGATGATTGAAAATGTCATTTGATGCTCTTAAATGTGTTCTTGAAAACTCCTTCAACTACTCTACATTTATGGCTGATCAATAGTCCTTTTATATGTGAAGGTAAAAGCTAGTCGTTATTGTCAGCAGCAACAGTCATTTTTTGACAGTAAAACAAAAATCAGATGACCGGTTTTGAAAGTAGACGTCCGATTTTCTTAAAGAACAGAAATAAGAAGACCGATTTTTTTTGTATGCTTAAAAGTTTTCGGACGTTCGATTTAAAAATCGGATGACTGATTTTTTATGAGAGTCCAAAAAATTAGGACTTCCGATTTTGTAATATTTAGAAAATCGGAAATAAAAATCGGATGACCGATTTTTATACTTAAAAATTTTCGGACAACCGGTTTTCCCTTTTTTATGAAAAGTTGTAAAACATAAATTTTCTTTCACTTTCAAAACATGTATTCTTGATACAAGAGCTTATAAAACATGTAAGAACTTTAAATCATCAAAGCTTTATCAAGAGCACTTAATTTTTCAAGGATAATTTCTCAGAAAATATTTCTTCTAAGGAGCTAACATAATTGATCAAAAATCAAATAAACAAGGTAGGGAGTTTTACATAAATACCTTATAAAGCTATTCTTAACCATTCTTCTTGTCTTTAAGGTCTGTAACTTGATCACTTCATCTTCATAACGTCTTGTAGTCTTGAATGATCTTTTTCTTCTTTGTAGATTATGCTTGAGACTCCTTTTGTGCATCTTTTGTTCTTCTTACAAAACTACCTCTATTATCACAAAGCAAAAATTAATCATAATCAAAAAAATTAAACAAATATGCCCTTAGGACTTATACTTTGAAATGGTATCACAACCTTTCTAAGCCCTAAAAAAATTTTTTTAAAAAAATGACCTACATGAATCGATCAGAGACCTCAAAGAACGTTGACAAATATGTTGCTGGTAGCGACGTCAATGAAACTCCACCAACCGCTACCACGGCTACATCGTTCTATTTAACGAGTGATCTTAATCTTTCCACCATTATGTCTAGTGATACCTCTTCTTACAAATATAAAATTACGAGAAGGGAATTACGAACAATGGGCTAATGTGTTCCACGTTGCCAAGAGGGCTAAGCGGAAGAAATGCTTCATCGACAGACTCTAAAGCGTCCTAATCGTAGATCTATTTTCAGATTTGGTGAAAATAAATTCAGTCATCGTGTTATGGATCTTTGCTACTCTCAATCTAACACTTCAGTCGACTGTTTCATACATAGAAAATGCTAAGGATTTATGGGATCTTCTAAGAAATCGTTTTTCGCTAGCAAGGAACCTTCATAAAGTTAAAGAGGCCTTGGGAAACTATAAGCGACAACGTGCAACACTTCTCACATATTTTAGTAAACTTACGGTAATTTGGTATGAACTAGCAAACTGTGAAAAAGTTCTATTACAGAGGGTAGGCTTGTAAACAAATTATAGAGACAGAACATCAACATGAGGAAAAAAACTATACTTACTAGGGTTAGATAATTCTGGAAGGATAAGTTTCACGTCCATATATTTCAGGGCCCCTGCTACACTCTTACTCCAAGCTATGCACTTTTTGTACTGTTATTTCCCATATTTTGAATGTGAAACCTCCTGCTTTTGTTGATAATGCATACTCTATGCTAATTCATGAAAAACACCATTTGTTTTATTGTTCGGGATAAGGATGAACGGGTAGATGCTATAGCTTTTGCAGCACAATCTACTGAGAAAAACACTTTTATAGATAGAAATAGATAAAATAAAAGTTCTTGATTATAAAAAAAAAAATACAAATATAATCTAAGGGTGTATATAATTAATTTCTCTATAGGTAAAATTTAAGTTTTTAACCTATTGGTCAAATATTGGAATAAGAATTCTAACCCCAAAATTTTTAAAATATTTTTCATGGTCAATCATATTATTCTATTTTTTCAACAAGTTAATTCATTGCACAATCATAGAGGACCTCATAGAAAGAGAGAGGCTTGGCGTTAAAGAAGGAAAAATGTTGGCTGCCCAAGAAATGAACTCCAAAGAAAAACAAAGACCAATAGATTCACCAATGCTTCATTTCAACATTTTGATCGATTTTCCAGAGCCAATGAACCTTAATGTCATCTCTCTCTTTCATTATCATTTTGATCTTTTTGTTTCCTAAATTGAAAAATTATGAGGAAATTATTTTTTTCAACATTTTCTCAAAATACATTCCTGTTAATTGATAGGTAGAAAACTTGTGAAGATTTGATCACAATAATAATGGCAACTTCATCAGCTCCAAAAAATTCATCGTCTGCGGGGGACAATAATACCCCTCCGAAACAAGCGGTGAAGTTTGCCCGGAGAACGTCGAGTGGCCGAGTGATTAGCCTCTCTCGCGACGACGACATAGATATGTCAGGAGAATTTTCAGGCCAAGATTTCACAAACTACACGGTTATGATGCCGCCGACGCCAGATAATCAGCCTGGAGCGACCTCAAATTCGAACGCCTCTGGTGACAAGCCCGATGGTCTTCCGTACGGATCATCTAGGTTTCGGACGGAATCTCAACGGCGAAGGCCCAGCGTCGGTGGCGGAGGTGACGAAGAACGCGGAGGCAGTGGTTTGGGTAGTGCAAGTGGAAAGTTAGATAGAAGAATGTCTCTAATGAAATCGAATAATAAATCGATGTTATTGAGAAGCCAAACACAAGATTTTGATCATAATCGATGGCTTTTTGAAACAAAGGGTAGATATGGAATTGGAAATGCTTATTGGGAAGATGATTCGTATGATCAGGATACTGGACTTGGAATGTCAGATTTTATGGATAAGCCATGGAAGCCATTAACAAGGAAAATTAAGGTTCCTCCTGGAGTTCTTAGTCCTTACAGGTACCCTTATATCTTTTTCCTTTTAGCATTTTTTTCGTTTTTCTTTTTTTTTTTTTTTCCTAAATAAATGCACGTTAATACCTTATATTGTCAAACCACAAACAACACAAGTAGGGCCTTTTAACATCTTTATTATTAGTTTAATGACATTTTCCTCTTTCTTCCAAATTATAAAACTATCCTTCTATGTTATATAAATTACAAACTTATCCTTTTTATTTATATATTCATAACTAATAAATCTCTACCCTAAATTTTTAGTACAAAAAATTGTCATAAAGCAATGATTTTATAAATATTTCTATATATCATCTTGTGTATCTAATTCTTATTTACTAACATATATTAAGACTATAATATTCTTCCTAAAATATTTTTTGTGGGTTTAAATAATATTGTTGTCTTAATAAATCGTATTAAATAAAAATTAGATATACAAAATGATATTTTAATAAGATAATAAACTTTTTACTACAGAATCATTATGTTTTATAATTTTTTATTGAAATTATCAATATGAATTAATTAGTTATAATTATACAAACAAAAAGAATGTACTTGTATTATATATTATAATATAGCATAGTAAAATTGTACATTAGACAACCCTTATTATTTTTTCTTTATTTTATGGGGACCAATAATTTACGCGCCAAAATATAAAATTTACGCGCGAAAAGTTTCAAATATTTTTTCCCTTCAAAATACACTTTCTCTCTCTACACATGTTTTTTCTACCTTCTCTAAAAAATATGGTGACTTTTTCAAAATTTGAAGATTTTGAAATTTAAAAAAATGAATAATTTTGAATATTATCTACACGATATGATTAATTTTGAGATAAAAATAAAAAAATAGACAAAAAATAAAAATAATCGATCTGATCCACTTGAGCCACGTCCTAGCGCGAGTAGGGGTGGCCCCACATCAAGGACTGACGCAGACCTTGAGATGGTCGTGTTAGTCCCTAGCGCGGAATCACACCTACTCGCGTCAGGATGTAGCTCAAATAGGTCGGATCGATTTTTTATTTTTTCTTTTTTTAAATATAATATTAATAATATTAAAATTATAAAAATTAAAAAAAGAAAAACAAATGAACTGCTCCAATGAGTCTTTGTAAAAAGAAAAAATTAGATCATGAATTGTTGGCACCACAGTTGGAGTAAATAGAAGAGGATGGGCGCGCATGCAACGAAATTGAGGTATGGTAATTAGGGCTGTAAACGGGTCCAGACCCTCAGGATACCCCTAGACTTGGACCCGTACCCTTATAGTGAAACTTGGACCCAGACCTGGACCCATACCCTCCAGGGTATAAAATTCTGGACTCAGACCCGACCCTCCAGGGTCCAGGGTAGGGTACGGGTATACCCGTACCCGTATGACATTTTTCTATTTTATTTCCCTGTTAAACAAAAATATGTAAAACAATGTATAATTTAAAAAATAAAAATTTTAACATGATTAACATAATCTCCTTAACATTTCTTTCAACAAATAAAATCATTTAACATCTCTAATTCACATAATTAAAAGTTCAAATATACACAAAATCGTCATAGTGTGAGTGTGATGTGATGTGATGTGAGTGTAGTTAGTTGGTAGGTAGGTAGAGTAGAGGTAGTAGGTTAGGGTTAAAGATAAGAATAAAATAATATATTAAAAAATTATAAATTATATATTAATATAATATAATATATAAAATATATTATTATTTTATTAATACGGGTATACGGGTTTGGGTATCACCATACCTTATCCGGACCCATATAGCAGTATAAATACGGGTACGGGTCCGGGTCCGCGGGTATAAAATTTAAACCTTACCCGTTAAAAACGGGTACAGACCCGTGCGGGTACGGGTAAGACCCGCCCCGTTTACAGCCCTAATGGTAATAGCGTCAATCACTATTTGTGTCAGGACTAATATTTTTAATTTGATGTAATTTTTTTTTTAATTTTATCCTGATTTAAATATAAATAAATAAGTATAGAAGGTTATATTAAGATTTTTTTTAATTTTTAACGGTTAGATTTAAACAGATCGTCATTTGAAATCTTGTGATGTAGAGAGAAGTTGGAGAGAAAGAAGGTAGAGAGAGAATGATTTAATAAAATGAAATTTTTTTGCGCATAAATTTTATTTTTTGGCACGTAATTTATTGACCCCTTATCTTATATACATGTATATCTATTTATATCCTGTCATTGCTACCCACAACGGATTGTGTGAGTCAAAGTATGCCTATCATCGCTTCAGTCTTCTTGTCCTATCGTATGTAATAGTAAGGTGATATAGATAAACGTGCAAAAATAGTATACGTATATAAATAAAAAATAAATGAAATAATGCATATAATGTGCAATAGTTTATGTATAACTATAATCAATTTTCATACGGTATAAAGTACTTAGTTTATCTTGCACATATTCGGGAAAAAAAAGTTTTTCTTGCACATGGCATTATTTAGTTCCATGGGTGTTTTTCTTTTCATGGATAGAAGTCCTGTGATTGCCTCTCTTGCTCCATATATATATATATATATATATATTTTCAATGACACTTGTTTTGCACCTTAAGGTAAATGTCAATATTAAAGGTAGAACTGACTCACACAGGTTATTGATCGTGACTCGTTTAGTAGTTCTCTTCTTTTTTCTCGGATGGAGAGTACGAAACCCGAATGAAGAGGCAATGTTGTTGTGGGGACTGTCCATTGTATGTGAGATATGGTTTGCATTTTCATGGCTTCTTGATATTCTTCCCAAGTTCAACCCCATAAACCGAGCAGCCGACCTTAATGCTCTTAAAGAAAAGTTTGAGACAGCTTCTCCTGCCAACCCCCATGCCCGATCCGACCTCCCAGGAGTAGATATCTTCATTTCTACAGCAGATCCTGAGAAGGAACCACCTCTTGTGACCGGAAACACAATTCTTTCCACAATGGCCGTTGAATATCCTGTTGAGAAAACTGCAATCTATATCTCAGACGATGGAGGCGCCATACTCACTTTTGAGGCTATGGCTGAGACAGTAAACTTTGCTCAACTTTGGGTACCATTCTGTAGAAAACACAACATTGAGCCTAGGAATCCAGACAGTTACTTCAGTTTGAAAACAGATCCTACAAAGAATAAGAAGCGGCCAGATTTTGTTAAGGATCGTCGTTGGATCAAAAGGGAATACGATGAATTCAAGGTCAGGATTAATGGCTTACCTGAAGCTATACGCAAAAGGTGTGACATGTACAACTCCAAGGAGGCAATGAAGGAGAAGCAGGCTTCAGGGAAAGAAGGTGGTTCTCAACCTGCAGATAAGGCCCCTAGTGTTAAGGCAACTTGGATGGCAGACGGAACTCACTGGCCCGGAACATGGTATCAACCAGTAGCTGATCATTTCAAGGGTGATCATGCCGGAATTTTACAGGTAACAATGCATTTCTTTGTTTCACAAATGACTCAGATATTGCAGGCTAGTTATAGTTATGGCCTCATTCAAGATCCTCTGTAGTATCCTTTGTAAAATTTCTTCGTATTATTTATTTTATGTAAAATTTCTCAATAACATTAATTTTATATATGTAATCCTTAGTGTTTTTTTTTTTTTTATCATTTAAATTTAAAAAATGAACCTACAATAATAGGTTTTAGAGTATTACATGAAATGCTACAAAAAATCCATACTAATAAGGTCTCCATGATATCTTTTACTTTAAACTCCAGAATCTTAGGAAATTGAGAAACTTAAATGTTCTATTGCAGATAATGAGTAAGGTGCCAGACCATGAGCCAGTGATGGGACATGCAGATGAAAAGACCTTAGACTTCACCGGCATTGATATTCGGCTTCCCATGTTTGCCTATGTTTCTCGGGAGAAAAGGCCAGGTTTTGATCATAATAAGAAGGCTGGAGCCATGAATGGATTGGTGAGAGCTTCTGCAATTCTTTCCAATGGACCATTCATTCTCAACTTGGATTGTGACCATTACATCTACAATTCTATGGCAATTCGAGAAGGCATATGTTATATGATGGACCGTGGTGGTGACCGTGTCTGCTATGTGCAGTTCCCTCAAAGATTTGAAGGAGTTGATCCTTCTGATAGATATGCCAACCACAATACCGTCTTCTTTGATGGTAATATTTCTTCTGGAAAAGTGTTTCGATTCACCATGTTAAGCTAATACACTACCATATAAGAAGCATAACATCCAATCACACCGTTTTCTTGTTAAGAAAATTCTTCATTGATATTCAATTCTCAATGTTTATGTATAAACAAGCATTCAACTCAAGGATCAAATGCATTTTATGTGTAGGTCATTTTCTTGTTAAACAAGTTTTCATTCTGATTGAATTTGCACATCAGGTAACATGAGGGCATTGGATGGTCTCCAAGGTCCAGTATATGTCGGAACAGGTTGCATGTTCAGAAGATATGCACTCTATGGATTTCTTCCGCCACGAGCAAATGAATACTCCGGCATTATTGGGCAAAACAAGGCACCAGCCAAAAGTGTTCAAGCACAATCTGAAGAGGATGAATCACAACCCTTAACAGGACATCCAGACTTAACCTTACCAAAGAAGTTTGGAAATTCTACAATGTTTGTTGAATCTATTGCAGTTGCAGAATATCAAGGGAGGCCACTCGCTGATCATATCTCTGTAAAAAATGGGAGGCCCCCTGGTGCACTACTTGAACCGCGTCCATTACTTGATGCCCCAACTGTAGCTGAGGCTATTGCTGTTATATCTTGCTGGTAATTTCATTTTCAATTTTTACCATTAGACTAAATCTTCACATAACTCTTTTATTCTCATTTCTTTCTATGAAGCAGATATGCCTGTGATAGTTTTCAGATAATTATCTAGGCCATTTCAGAGTATATTAATTTGACTCCAAACAACTCTTTATAGTCATAGCTACTGGACACTTTATCTCTGAGAAGACAAGAGTCACATAGTTATATAACTTCATATTTTGAGATACGTACAAACTTGTGATGTAGGTACGAAGACAACACTGAATGGGGAGATAGAGTAGGTTGGATCTATGGATCAGTTACAGAAGACGTGGTCACTGGTTACCGTATGCATAATCGTGGATGGCGGTCTATCTACTGCATCACCAAGCGAGATGCTTTCCGTGGCACTGCACCTATTAATCTTACTGATCGTCTACATCAGGTCCTTCGTTGGGCGACTGGTTCTGTTGAAATCTTCTTTTCCAAGAACAACCCACTGCTAGCAACTCGACGCCTCAAATTCCTCCAGCGCATAGCATATTTTAATGTTGGAGTTTACCCTTTCACCTCTATATTCCTTGTTGTCTACTGTTTCCTCCCTGCTCTGTCCCTCTTCACAGGACAGTTCATTGTTCAAAGTTTAAACATAGCATTCCTCATTTACCTCTTAACCATAACTATTTGTCTCATTCTTCTTTCCCTTCTTGAAGTAAAGTGGTCTGGTATTGCCCTCGAGGAATGGTGGCGTAATGAGCAGTTTTGGTGCATTGGAGGTACCAGTGCACATCTTGCTGCTGTAATCCAGGGTCTCCTGAAGATCATAGCTGGCATTGAGATCTCATTCACATTGACTTCAAAATCTGCAGCAGAAGATGAAAATGACATCTACGCTGATCTCTATGATGTTAAATGGACAAGCCTTTTCATTATGCCATTAACTATCATAGTAACAAACATTGTTGCCCTAGTTATTGGACTTGCTAGAACTATCTACAGTGTGATTCCCCAGTGGAGTAAGTTGTTTGGGGGTGCTTTCTTTAGCTTTTGGGTGCTATCTCACATGTATCCTTTCGCCAAGGGGTTGATGGGAAGAAGAGGAAGATTACCTACCATTGTATATGTCTGGACAGGGCTCGTCTGCATAACGGTTTCATTACTGTGGGTCACAATCAGTCCTCCTCAAGGTGAAACTGCTAGTGGCCCCAGAGAATTGAACCTAGACTTCTTCTGATATACGTTAGTATCCATTCAAATTTTTTTTTTTTTTTTCCAAAATACCACTGAACAAAAGCAACTAATGAAGAGAATTTCAAGTAACCCCAGGTTCAATAATGCTCAATTTTGTAGAGCATATGTTTTTCATCTAGTAAACATTGCCAATTACTTTTTCTGGAAAAGTAAAAGTTTTTTATAGAAACCCCAATACCCTCTGTACACATTCTAAACAACTATTGTATATTCCTCATAGTGCTACAATTTTTTGTTTCCAATGGCAAAGATTGTATAGATAAGACTTTTCTTCATTTCTTTTCTAAGACTGAAAATCAATCCACTAGACTAGGAAACTATTGGTTGCTTCTCAAGCAAATCAAATGTTATCTAATTTTGATCATGCCTATTTAGTTTTCTTTTTCCACCCAAATGCAATATGCTCACAATATATATGAAGTACAAATATAATATATATTAATGTTATGAATCGTGTGTACCATTCTTTGTAATACATTTTAATTTAATATATTTTATTAATAAAATCTATTAAATAAAAGATAAACACTAGGAAGAAAATATATTATAAAAAGAAAGTTTTATATAGAATGGTACACAAAGTGATACAGACGATTCTAAGCCAGTATTAATTAATTTTTGAAAAGAAAAAAAAAAGCAACAGCTAGATTCACATGATTTACTTCAAAATGACCAGAAGGCAATTATTCAAAAGATCATAATAGAAAATTTGTATATTGCCAATCATTGAAGAGGAAGATGAATATATGGATAAAGAGTAACTCAATAGAAAGTAAGATCAGGAAACAGAACTATCTAAGCAATTGAAACAAGATACAGCTGATGTAATGATATAAGATCATTTTAACTCAATACAAAATGTGTTCTTCTTATTCATTAGGGTAATAGATTTACTTCCCTAACAACCAAGAAAATTGAACCTTGCCATGCGCTATGTTGATCATTGTAAGAAGAACAAACAAACTATAGAGAATTCATTTTATGGCGCAAATGGACAGAGAATGTTTTCTGGAGACCAACACAAAGTAATCTACTAGAGAATTTCAGTTTCAGATCAATAAATTTTCACAATTTCTAGATCTAAACCTTTCTTTCCAAGATTAATATTAACTAAATATTATTATCACTTTTAGTTAAAGTAATAATGAAATCTTAAACTCAGTCAAGAACAACTTTTTTATAAAATAAGGACATGACTATTGCAATCTCAAAAAGGATATTCTATTAGCTTTTAGTATTTTCAAACAAAGCAAATAAATATTACACCTTGATTACTAGTGAACCTGCAGAAATTCTATATAGATATAGCTTACATGAAATTCTTTCCAATCATAGAAGAAATTCACGCATTCGAACTGGTCTTTTCACTGCATTTGTGAAGCCCTGCAAAGATAAAAATATTCTTATTGAGTTTATAAATAAATTAACTAAACTCACACTAATATTATAATGTCCATTAGCATTAAAACCTGCAAAAGGCACCATAATTCTCATTCTCACTTTCTCAACAGAAATTTGATCAAATGGTTTGTATTTCAGCTGGAATTGGATAATTATAAACTATTGTGTATTTCCATATCAGGAACCCATTGCCATGAACTTTAGTTACCAACCAGGTTATTAGTCATAGAATATAAAAGTTTGAGGCTACTTCCACAAGTTTAATTTTATCTGAAAATAAACATTGTAACTTATCCCAATGGTCATATTTGCAAGTATTTGATGACAAACAAAAAGTAAGTCTCTTTAAGCAAGAAAAACAAGTGATAGCTATTATCTGGTCCAATGAATTCATATACCTCAACATCTAGATTTGCAAATCCATTATTTATATGAAGAGTTCTAGCTCATATCCTTACCTAAATGCAAAAAAGAAATAAAAATAAAAATTAAAAAATAAAATAAAATTTTAAAAATCTAGCACAACATCACTCTTCCTTTGCTTGCATACACTTTCGGACATTCAGAACGAAAATATATCAGCTAGGAGGCATGTATGCCCTGAAATTTATGAAGCCTTTCTTCAATCTGTGGAAAATTTTGTTAAAAGAAATCCAAATTTCAATAAAATCTTGTTGCAATTTTAGGATATTTATGTCTTCGCAACCAGAGTTTTATATGATTCTTCATCATCATTTCTAAATATACAGGAAAGAAAAGAAAACAGAAGTTAATTTGAACAGAAAAGCGACATTGTGATAAATATTTACCTCATTGAATTTGAACAGAAAAGGACGCATGTTTCTCTGTGTTGCTCCTGCCTTTTGTATGTCATGACTCGCACTTTGAGAATCATTATTGCTGATCTTTCTAAATCTGATTCAACAAAAAGTGCTATCATCAGTAATGATTTGCAAAACAAAAGGATGTTAAAGCATGCTTATAAGGATTTGCTGATGTACTTGTCGAAGCATGCAATGGATCACCTTTAACTCTTCAGCTAAAAATAATTAGTACCTGCTGACTGAACTAGATAAACATACATTGATAGATTTTTCAATATCAGTTTATGTAGTCATGTCTTAATTTGAACCATCTTATATATTTACTTGTATAATTTTCTTGATTCACCATTATTATCAACTTGTATATCCCATAGTAAACTCACTTTGTCAACATGACATCTTGAGTGTCTGCTGTGGAGCAATTGGTCTAGTAGCAATCTTAAAGAACTTATGAACCCATTGTGACAAACAAATGATTATGTTATATCAGATAGTTGTATGAACCTTTGATTCTTTGACCCACATAATCCTGCCATGCTGAGCTATTACATTTACATTTGGTCTTGATCTTGAATCTTACATATTTGCATATACTTGTGAAAGAATGGGATAAATACATTTCACTTCCTGATACACTAGGAACTACCTCCTATGACCAACAATGAATTAATTTCTATCTCTAGTTTCATCCATCAAACTATATTAACAATCAACAGGAACCAGGAAAAATCATCGTAGATACACCTAGTTACTTCATGGATGGCCAAGGCTAAGGACTTAAAGCAACCTTCAAATAAATGTTGATTAAATGCAGATGACTGCATACTTTTTTATCAAAATGATATTTCTTTTATCATTTTAATAGGGAAAACAAAACTTCCATATTAGTAAGTGTTAGTTGGACATCAGCAGGTATGCATGCAATAGATATGTCCCTGCTGTACCAACTTTAAGAGTAGAATTCTTGGTCATAAGATATTGTGAATTTAATCCTATGGATTACATAATCGCACTGGAAGAAGCATAGATCAGATGTAGGACAAACATGAAAAAACAGAAAACTATCTACCTGTCAAAGAAACCAAAAGCCTTCTTCTTCTTTTCAAGAGATCTAACGGGTCCATTGGCTGTGGCTCCTTTCCCTGAGTTTATTGGCTTTGATAATGACAAAGCTTGCTGCCTTTGTCTTGAGAAATTTTCAGCAGTTACTTGCTTCTCAGAAGATGAAGTTGCATGGTTGGACATAGAAGATTGTAAAACACTGGCCTTGTTTGCTGAGAAAGCATAGATTTCTTTATTGTTGGGATCAGCTGAGCTAATAGCTCTGTTACTACTGCTCTGCAATATTCTTTGCTTTTCCACCTGAAAATAACATGTCATGTTTTCAATTAACATTGCTAATGGACAATAAAATATGAAACATGGGGCATGGAAAGCAGAAACAAAAGTGACAAAGTAAAGTCCAATGTCATAGAAAGGGTATCTTAACCATGAAAAGGGAAGCAAAAGATAGATTATCCTTCCTCAGGCACGTCTCAGTTTATTCCTTCAGTCTGTCACCGCTTCCAATTAAAAAAAGGGAACACTCTACTTCTTGCTTCAGGTATTCCACTCGTTGGGATAAAGATAGCATTACTATACCTACATAGAGCGGTGGGCTATTCCATCCTTGGAAAGCTTCCCTATCTAAAGAGAAAATCGTTCAAATCGGAAGCGGCATGGGTATTTCCTTGGGAGCAAATAAGACAATAATATAGGAAATTCCAGGGTCAATCATTTCATTAGCAATGACATCAAACGTCATAACTAAGCAACTCAAGAAATCAGAGAATGGGGTAACATGAACCACATGAGATTCTATGATTCAAATAACAATTGGCATGAGAACAACTGTTGTTTGGAATCCTACTCTTTATCTATAATGAATGCCCACAAAGGATATTTAGGTTAGCAAGTACTTTTTAATCACAAGATTATGGGGGGAAAAAAAAGGTCTAAATGTCTGATAAATCTATTGACTACCAAGTAGAAATTCTGTGTCACAAGAAGACCGAGTAATTGCTCAAACAAATGAATAAATTCTAATAACACTGGTGTCTATGCAACATAATGGATTTAAAAAGACGCGCTCAAACAATTTGATAAACAAAATACATCAGATAAACAACTATATTACCTCATGTACCAAAACCTGTTTCACAGCTGAGGATAGAACAAAATGACAAGAAGTGTAGCCCTGTTGATGCATAAAGAAGTATAAAGGATGTTAATCAAATAAGACAAAGCAATCTCTTTTACCTTTTAGAGATGATAAAAGGGAAATGCCCAAAATTTCATTTCCTTAACTTAGAATCAGGACATACAAACCTTGAAATTTTTGAAATCATGAATCGGGGGATCAAATGAAAGAGATGAAGCATCCAAAAGATCTTCATGCCTCTGACTACCAGGTGAGGGACCAGATTTCAGGTTCTTGTATGTGATAGCATATGAAACCATAGTATTTACTAATTGAGCTAATTCACCCTTCTCTTTCTCTGATAGCAGATGAAGTGCCACCTGTAGATAGACACCAGTAGTTCAGCTTGACAAACCAGTTATCGATCTAGAATCCAAGTGCAGAATGAGCACGTTAAAGCAGTAATGTTAGGAAATTAGAGTTTCATAGTTCTTGAATATGATTATGCCCCCCGCCCCCCCCCCCCCCTCCCCCAACACACACACACACAGGGGGAAGAACTCAAAAGGCACAATATTAAAGACTTTTCTTGCTAAAGACAGTTATAAATCACATGGTATTCCTAGCAGGTCTTCCCATCCTTGACCAAGCATAAAACCTAAAAAATCAAAGATATATAACATAAGGTGAAAAGAGGCTGTTCTAGCCAAAGGCTTCAGCAGATGGCAAGCTATTGAAGAATCTTTCATTTATATAATATAGTTAAGATAGGAGGGCTATCCTTGCCCTGCTCATCTTTAGCGTGAGCAACAATGAATCTAGAATCATATCAGTTTAAACTTACCGGCTTCATAGTCGGTGGTGACAAAATATGTAAAAATGGAGAAACCGACTCTTCTACAAAGGATTTAGCGGATAAATGCCTTGAGATGTATGGTGAGATTCTACTGTGCCATGAATGCAATGTATCCAGCTTCTCCAATGATATTGTTCGGTACCTATTTATTCATAATGGGAGCACAGTAAGAAACTATTAGTGAATCACAAAAGTATGATTTAGATGAATATGAAATACCTTTGGAAAGACTTTGGCCATTCAATAATTGGTCTATCAGTCTGAGCCACTTGAGAATGTATCTGTACAGCAATTGGTGGCTGATAAACTGAAAAGGTAAAAAGGAAATAATGACATGCCAATTTTCAGCTGGAATCTCAATAATTGCAGATAATAAAATTCTATTACCTAGAAGGGACATCTTTTGTGTGCACATAATGTACTTATTGATGATATCAGAAACTTCAAGATTGTCCATGCATTTGACCTTTAAGGTAGATGAGATACGCGACATAAATCATAAAACAATATATTGGTTTACATTCAAAATTGAGCACATTCAAATCCACAAAAGGTTATGGTTGCGAAAGAACTCACAGTCTTTTGCATCATGGGATCATAATATTGGAGGCGTAAAATATTTTCATGGATCCCATCAAAAATCAAATCATAGTCGCCACTGATTAACATTAAAAGTTAAAATACGGTTAACATTTTAAGAAATGCAGGTGGAAAATTTTACTGCAGTTCATTCACCCACCGGTTAGATATCAAAGAGAGCAAAACCTCAGATTCATCTGATGTGTTATTGGAGATATTAATGGATTTTCTTTCCCACTTCATTCTTCGCTTTTGGAATATCTGTTTTTCAAGAGAAAAGAATTAACAAGGCATAGAGAAGCATAAACTAATAAGCAAAGGAAAGTTGGTGCTCAATAACTTCAAATGTAAAAAAAAAAAAAAGAATCAAATATGGTGATGAACAAACCTCTTTCCATATGTCTAAAGCACTTTTTGATGCATCCTTCCGACCAACCACTTGTGAACTGATTTCCAACTGGGACAAAAGAGAGATTACTCAACATTCAAGAATCTAGTGAACAAAAGATGAATTCCGAAACTGTCTAGAACATTTTAGGAATGGATAAAGCCCTTTTTATTTCATATAAAGGCAGTCTCTCTGAATCACTACTTTATTCAGAAATCTTCAGTAGATTGCCTCCAAGTTTTTTATTCTCAATTACATCAATATGGTCATAATCTAGCAAAGAGCATTTAAAAATAGGCTTATAGTAACAGATGCAAATAAAGTGGTGTGACAGAGGTTCATCCAGAATGAAATCCTATTATCCATGAAGATGAATTGCTTCAGAAAATTAGATTTTACTCCCCACAGTGGATTGATCATGATAATACATTTTTCAAATAGTTACCAAAATCTAAAAGTAAAATCCTTATTGGATAACCCCCCCCCCCCCCCTTCCTTTTCAAAGTATTGGTCGTATTGGAAGAGGTGAGTCCTTTTGAAATACAAGTTGTTGCACACAAACATTTAAATGTTTTTTCTAGAATTACCCAATTTACTCTTCTGGATATGTGATATAACTTTGGATAATGAATAAAAAGGGGATTAGAGGGAATGGGTAACTTAGGTACTTCAATAATCATAAGCGTTTTTTGCTTTCAGGATTCATGATCTATGTGCATAGGTATAAAACAACCTACATTTGAACCAGAGGGTGTATATTTTTCGTAATCACACTAATAAAGTATAAGACGATTCTAATGCCATACCATATTAAGGGCCTCGTTCTTCTTGTAAAGAAATTGAAGAGTATTCAAGCACGAGCGAATGTCACATTCTGAAAAGAAAAAAAAAAGAATAAAAATTTTTTTTAAAAAAAAGTAAACTGCAGATAGTATTAGGCGAATGAATACATGAATAATTTTACGTCTGCAGATTTGTGAAGCTCCAATAAAGAATACAGAATTAACTTTCCAAAATGAAAATCTTAAAAACCCAGAGAAAAATCATAATGGAAGAACTTATTTGCTCGGTCTGGAGAAGATTTAACGGTTTGATTTAGAGAAATAAGAAGCCACAAACTAAAAGAACAAGATGCTTCACTATGAATTATTTTGACTATAAAGAATGCTACTCACCAGTATATTCAGCCAAAGCAGTCAAAGCAATGGAACTTGTCCTTAGTCCTTCCTTGTTACAGATATACTTAAGCCTACAATAGTTTCAGCAATTGACAATAACAGACTAAGAAAAAGAAACATTTGGATTTCATTATGGCTTCAAAACCCACATAATAATGCCCAAGTGAACCGACATAAATCCAGGATCAATTACAGTAAAAGGTACTTATTCCAAATCACATTTCCCAACAACTTAGCAACAATAGATGGCTTGACTAAGTACAGAACTATTATTAGAAATAAAAATTAGACATGGAAGAAAGATGCCTCAAACTAATAGTGAACAGTTCCCAGAATTTACATATTACGTATGTGCATAGATGGACATATTCAGCAGAATATGTGTTATAGACATGTAGAAAACCAACCATAATGAACAGATTTCGAGAAGACAAAAGAGAGTAGCTGATGCTTCTATCTTAACTTGGCTTTCTTGCTGTTAATTTCCTTAGTTTCAGCATGACTAGAAGTAACGGTTTACAAAATGATAGATATTATGATAGTACTGTTGGATCTCTGGTCAGAGAGACCTTCCTTCCACATAGGCCTCCAAAAGATGTTCCCCAAGAGAACAGGTAGGTATCAAGGAGGCAAGAGCTGATTGTCATGACTACCAGGCTAAGTACCAGAATATTAACACAAGATCAGTTAAACAAAAAGCATTTGTAGCACAGCATCTAAGCATCTATTCAGGAGGAAATAAATATAACAGATATTACCTGTTTACAACACGATTCACAGTTGGCTGAACAAATACATGAACCCTGCAATAGATGAAAATATTAAGGAGAAGAAAAGTCTGTGCTAACTAGAAAACATATTAATCTCTAAGTCCCTATAGCAGAGTTTTATGACATACCAACTCTTTAAGTACATAAGTGATTACTGTGCCTAGATGAGTCAGCATGAATAGAATTCCAAAGATAACCCTCTGGTATTAAACAATGCATAATTATGTATACTGTTGGGATTTGTATAATATAACTTTTCAAAGGCCAAGATGTGAAAATGGAAAATTGTGTTCGCGAAAAAATGCAAGATAGTACTTCAGTCTCATATACCAAATCTAATATGCTGAAATAAGATAAATGATGAACTAAGCAAGTTTTCTGTACAGCTATAAGTGAGCTATTTACCATGGACAAAATTATGCATGTTTGTTTATTCTATTTCTTGCTTCATTGTTTAAATGATACGGTAGAACATGAACATAAAAAATTTCATCAACTGACATGAATCAATTCGACTGCAATTCTACTCTAATCTCATTTATGATGAAACTTCAGAATACTCCATATGCAAAGTGCTTTTGTAGACAATAGTTCCGAACAACCTCATGGTATGAGTTGCAAAGAAAGAATACACTTTCCTTTTAGTTACAATTGTTTTAGGCTAGCATTTTACATAAAAATAATAAAAAGTATTAAAAAGAGCATCCAGGGTTAATGCATTCCCATAATATCATTCAAAATAAAAGAAGAGTTAACAACATATATGATGCTTCAATAATCTAATGAAAGTAATGAACTCATTTTATGTGTACTTGCCAGCTGAAATGGGATCCTATCTGTAGATGTACATTTCAGAATGTTATACCATCTGTGGTTCTTGTTGAATTTAGTAAGTTTTTGCCTGTTCCTGAAGTACTTGAAGCTAAAGCTTCTTTGAGCTTTAAAATAAGCAGCATGAAAGCATTTTCTCTATAGTGTTAGTTACTCTCAACTGCACATCTTCATTAGGAAAAAAGTCTGAGTGCTTTGGTTTAAATACTTACTCTCACCTGAAAGTTTATGAAACACATGCAGATGCACTGTAACTGAAACTTCTTTTCTAAACTCAGAATAAATATATAATACAACCACCAAATGATAAGTGACCTACTTTGCCACCTGACGCAATGGCCTTAATGCAGGTGCATATAGATTGTTACATATACAAATCACCTGCATGTCAACCACATGTATCAGTATAAAGAAAACAGAATTAACTACTTCAAGATCATATAACCTTACAGGTCGTAACAAAGATGCACTTCTTTGCTTCTTTTTTGAGGACCTCCGTCCAGAATGTTCCTCCTGAGCTGTATTTTCTTTTCCAGCATCAGATTTTCTTTCAGCAGAAACCTACAAAAACAAAGTTTTGATTAGTAACAAAACGGACAGAATAGAGGCAGAGCTCAAAAGCAAGCCATTTCAGATCATCAGTTCTACCACTTTCTCCAGTTTTCTAGCTATAAAATTAACATAGCATCCTCGGAACAGTTTGTGATGAGAAGTCAAATTAATATCCTTAGACCATGACTGAGGGAAAGATATAACTATTTTATGGATATTGTGGTACATCCAGACTACACAAAAATTTGTACTTACATCAGCCCATTTTTCTAAATCTGGCAGAAAAATTTATAGATCAAAACTGTCACTATTACTTATCCAAGCATGTTTTATGATATTTGTTAAACAGAAGAAGAAAAAGAATCATTGTTAGCTAAATATACCTTAGAATCTTATTAACAAAAGAAACAGGAGCTTCTGCAGCAGGAACAAAGGCTGACACAATTTCAAAATAAAATATATATTTAGGTGAGGAAAGATATACTTACAGCACCCTACCAAGAGAGACCAGTGTACACAGAAGAGTACTAGAATGAAATACTATCTCGAACTTATACGGTACTTTATAAGTTATAATGTTTTAAAATCAGGATATAATCTATATTTCCTCAAATACATAGCTCTAAAGCAACAAATAGTTGTTATTATGACAAGAATAAAACGATGAAACCGATTGATGAGAGCAAGAGGTTGAGAAAGGAATTATGCAAAAGATTACTTTTCTCATTTCTAGATGGTTAAAGATAACCTTGTGTAACCCACAACTTACTATCTTACATCACTACCTTTTTAAAGTTCTGATTAAAAAAAATATAACAAAAAAATATTGCTAAAGGATCGGCCAGAGAAAGAACATGCAATTCTATACAAGCCAGTGAAGCAGTAATGTAATACGAAAGCATTGATTTACTTCAGGTTTTGGAATTGTAGTGATACAGATAGAGGCATACACAATGATTACAGAAATTACCATTTCGAGAATAACCTCAACAGCACCCTTCCCATCACCAAGTGCCCCATCAATCTCATCAATAACCTACAAGACAAGGTTAATATATTTCAAAATATCAAAGCACTAAATGGTATTAGAAGGAATGGGAGGAAATATTGAAACTAACCAAGCACTTGGGCTTTGAATCAGCAATTACAGAGTTCATCTGAACAACATCAAGGATTTTGGCTTCGATTGTTGAAGAAGAACGATCATCGCTAGCATTAATCTGTGATTGAAAGCAGCCTAAATGATGGACTTTTGACTAAGAAACATTTTAGATGCATCATGCAGGTAATGAATTCAGAAGACCTGTAGTTTGTAAACCTGGATGATACTTTGTTTGGATTTAAGTAGACCAAAACTTAAAACAAAGAAAATGTTATCAGGATATTAGCAGCGTTGTGAAAGACCAGGCCTCTCTGAATCTAATAAAGTACCATTGGCAGAGGATCAACCTGAAATGTTCATAGAACCTCAACTATTTAAGCTTTCTCTTTCAGGAATACAATTCTTCTAAGAACAGATGGTATGTAGTTTTACTCATTCACTATAAAGGAAAATGGTTGTTTTAGATGGTTAGTTACATATTTTCTTCTTGCTACCCAAAATCTCAAGATGCTTCAAATAATTCTTATGCAACACACGATGACTCTACCTCAACACTATTAGTTTAGGGTACAGCATTTTTCTTCTTATTACCAAAAAAGCAAGGTAAGTGGCTTTAGCTCATAGTGTCAGATTTTTTTCCCCCTTTCCTGATAAAAAAGTGATGAGATGAATTTTTAAGAATAGAAAATATGACACAAACCTCCACTACACGATATCCACAATGTCTAGCAGCTACATGTGCCAGGGTTGTTTTGCCCAAACCAGGGGGACCACAGAGCAAAAGAATCTGAAAATATAAAACATGAATTATAAATTAAATCACAACAGGAAAAGTTCACTCTCAAAAAAATGTGAGACTGCCCTATTTAACCATGCAAACGCGGACCATTATTCTCCTTGAACCTTTTATGGCAAATAAAATGTAAATACACAGACGAAATTAAGTGCAATATTCTTATCAAAATAAGTTATCGAATGTATTGACAAGGAATCTGAATCACAAAAGTTGACCTCATTTAGTCTAGTGTAAAAAGTAGTAAAGCAACTCTCCCTGTTGCCAAAATCAACTTATCTTAGGGGATTTTCAAAGAGAAGAAAAAGTAAGGGGTTTTCTCACTCCTTAATGCATTATAATGTAGCAAACCTCCAAGGTGAATACTGAATAATTTTTATGAAAAGAGAAATTGGCAAAATTAGTCCCAAACTATTCATACAGAAAATTCATACATACACTACTGACTGGGGTTTAGATTATCAATTTTTAACTTTTTCTTCCTAAATATCCATATAAGCCCCTCACATGTCTTTTCTATTTCCATTGAATTGGAAGCATTTAGGAATCTGAAGACAGATATTGATGATTTAACCCCTAGTTGATAATCCATAAAAGTGGTACGTGCGTGAATTTCCCAGGTTCCGCCCCAAAAGGGATGACGGAAACACAATATTCTTTTAGGAAAATAGTTTTATGACTAAAATTGTAGAAAAACTAGTTTTCAGACTAAGTTACGACAAAGTAAATAGTTTTAGGACTAATGTTCCCAATTTCTCGTATGAAAAATAAGATGTTCTTCAATAGTATCAATATAACGAGAAGCATACTGTGTGTCTCAATCAGATTTATATGTTAATTCATTTGCAGTCAATTACTAGAAAACAATTGCTGTGAAGGTACTTAATGAATCTCCATTTTCATTTTCTTGGCAAAGGAACCACACTAAAAAGGAACCTAGTTTTTCCCTTTTGTTTCTTCTGAATCAAAAAGGTTTTTTATAGACCCAGATCCCATTCTCAGGTCAAGCAGTACATAAATGCACTTCAAATTTTAATCTTTGAATGTTATGCTTCTTTTTCGTCACAGAAACCATGTCCTTTCATGAATAATCAATCACCAATAGATGCCCTTTTAAGATGAATAAAAGGTTACATTCAGATGCATAGCAGCATAACCTTGCTCAGAGTGTGACAAATAATTTTCTGTTTCATACAAAATGACGTTCTAACAGTTATTATAAATTGAAGAAATTGCACGATCAAACATATAGAGCATCATTTATCATATTTGCGAATTTCAACCAACTTATTTTATCTTGATAAAGACACTTTGAAGTCCTACATCAATACGAGAAAGATATCTTTCATATCATGGATGTAACTCTTTGAGAACAAATCAAAAAATTTCACTGAATTAATCATCAGGTCTGTAATGAACATAGAGGAAAAGAACTCAGAAAAAAGAAAAGTAAAATACTAGAGGAAAACAAAGTGATAAATGGTATTTGCTCCAAATCAATTTTAGATAGACCTTTTCTTCTGATGGACCAGACTGCCTACGCTTCTTTTCCCACATCTCCGGAATATCTTGTGACCTATTGTTTTCTCGAATATCATTATGAGCCCCCAGAGTTTCTTTGTTATTCATCGTTTCTCGCTGATTTTTAGAAGAATCCCTATAAGAATATTTGGACCGTTGAATGCCTGAGGAGTGTCGTCTCAAAGCAGACAAAACATCATCTTCTGTGCTCTTTATTTCAGATCCAAAAACACAAGAATCCCATTGTTTTAACCATAATAGAACCTGTGCCAGAGCAATTTGTTAAGGTAATGTGTCATGTACACTCACTGGAATACCAAAAGGAAATGATCCATGAAAGCTACAAAAGAGTAGTATCATACTTTCCAATGTTTTAAAAGAAGAAGAAGAGAGAGAGAGAGAGAGAGAGAGAGAGAGAGAGAGAGAGAGAGAGAGAGAGAAAGAAAGAAAGAGGCAAATGCACTGCACACCTCGCGGTTTGTCTGTTCGTCACTGAGAAGCTCCATAAATGAATTCGGAGCATATTTGTCTACCCAAAGTTGCTCTTGACCCACTGGTTCTTTCGAATGATAAACATCACTCTCACCTCCAATGCTAGCTTGCAAAGCCTATTGTAAGTAGATCACAATGAGAGGAGGGATCACCATATGAAGCAAAAGATTGTAAAATTCAGATAGAAAAAGTTGCTTAACTCTGCAAAGCAGAACAGAGAACGAAGCAAGGAGAAAGTTTAATGATTAAAACCCTAGTATTCCACTACAGCTTCTTTGATTTGACGAGTGAAACGCAAAGCCAATATTAGGTGTGGAAAATGCTACATCCATGCAACCTTGCAGTGACAGGCATGGGAGCCAAAGGCCATCGTGCATCCAACCTTTGCCAGTCCACATACTACTAGAAACAAACTAGAAGATGCACCATGTCTTGCCTTAAATTAAGTAAAGAAAGTTTAATGAAGGACCAAAAGAACAGAAAGGGAATTTGATTAGCTCAGATGATAAACTCATCCTGAGGATAAATTTAAACTCTTGCAATTCATTCTCTTGCAAGTTTCAATAAGAGCTTGGAACATAGAACCTCCACTTAAAAGTGGAGAGAAGTTTCTGAATGAAAAGTGATGACCAGGGTTTCTGAACAAAAAGTGATGACCAAGGTTTCATCAAAATCTCAGATTGAGAAAGAAGATTGAAAAATTAGTATACACAGCAAAAGTCCAACTAGAATGATTAGTGTGGTGATTTAATAATTTCTTTCTTTCAATCCTTTGGTAATGTGAAGTTATTCCAAAGAGAACCCAACAAACAGAGAAAGGAGAAAGTGAAGTTCAGATGCAATGGAAATGTTCTGCATTCATTCTCACAGAAGGATGAAGATATTGTCTGCATTTCTGTTTTTCTTTTCAACTATTTTTTTCCCTCATTGCTCATAATGACTCAAAATTCTTTTAATGTAGGGATAACCTAGTATCAGACTTACCTTTGAGAATTCATCATGCTCTACTCTTTGCATTAAAGCCCTAATAGGTTCTAGGGTAAGACCTGCAAAGTAGATACAATCATCTCAGGTTTAGCTCTCAATAAAAAGATTAAACTAATTTAACAAGTAATCAATTCAAAATCTCAATCTTTTTGCATAAACAGGAACAACTATGCAAAGTAACCAAAAACCAACAAAAGACTATCTAGCTTTGACATATTTCTTCTATCGAAAAGGATAGTTATGGTTCGTCTCTTGAATCTTTTCATCTATTTTTGTTAATTTCAATTTATCTGAGGTAGTTTGTCCTTCCACTAAAACTTTAGAAGGAAAAAAGACTACCATGTCTACTTAATAACATCAGGCACTGTAACCAAGTCCAACTGGATTTAATTCCATGTTGTTTCTCTAGCTTTGTATTTCAAAAAAACTGGACTTGTAGTTAAGAGCAAAGAAAATTCGAAGGTTGAAAAATGAAACTTTTCTTGACTCTTATCTCACTTTTTTGCAAATATAGAACTTCGAATATAATCAAACAACCATCCAAAATTTAAACCTACGCTCCCATGCTACTATTTCAATTTTAATCAAACAAAAGAGAATGCAGAAATTTCTATATGTTTGTTTAGGAGGAAATTTAAGCTATTATATGATAGGGGGTTGCCTTTATTCTCGGAAAAGACTAACCTAGGATGGTATGCCTCCTAAATCCTAATCCACAGTGACAACCCAAACTTCAAAATTAACAAATAAAATGTATAAACTAATCCTTAATTTGTTGTGGTTATACACTATAAAGGTTTGTTTTAAAAAGAGAAAATCTGAAGCTGTTTAATTAATCTGCAAAAGAACAGCGGACTTTTCCCTCAGAAACAAAATTTTAGTACCCCGAAACAAAATTGAAAATCACACAATCCAACTTGTACAGCTAAATGGAATCCAATGAGATGACTTCTATAACTTTTGCATGCTCTTAATTATAACTAAGCTAATAAAGTATATTATGTTTAATCAATTCAAACTCCTTAGTTACAGAAATTTCCGAGCACAATAAAGTGATCTACTTCACTTTTTATCCTCAATTAAAATTTCAGCTCCCATTTTCTCATCAATCAGTCATAGAAGAAAAAACAACCAAAATTAAATTAACATGATTTTCAAAATCCAACACCAAGTAAAGCATAAATCTTTACCTTCAGACTTCCCCTTAATTTCCAATTTCTTCACCCTTTCTTCTTTCTCAACTCCAGAGATCTTTGCGTAAACTCTCTCCCCATCCAACCCTGTCACAGGCATGAAATCCCCATCTATCTCCGCTGCATACCTAGACAAGACCTTCTCGACCTTCTGTTCCACCACCATTACCAAATCAGCATCCCGCCTGTCTTGCTGTGGAGGCGAGAACCTGAGCCAATCCTCATCATCATCACCACAACCATTTATCCGACCACGTACACCATTTTCATCATCAACTCTGCTCCTCTTGTCCTCCACTACATCGCCCAAACTTCCTGACTCAGACAAAGGTGAACCCACGTCAGATCGTGGGCGTTTCTTGGAATTAATTTTCAATTGGGGCTCAATTGATGAGGGTTTAAGAGGCAGGGGCAAGATAGGTTTTGAAGGTGGCAAGCTCGGTTCAAGACTGGGTTCTCCGGGCGCCGGTGATTCAGGTGGTTCAGGCTCTGACGGCGGAGATGGCGGATGAAGGTGATCGAGCTCGATATCAAAATCGTCTTCGAGATTAGAGTTGTTAGCTTCAAGCCATTGAAGCTCTTCTGGGTCTGGAAAATCCATGTCCATTTTTAGTCTTATGTGTCTTTGACGTTCACTCTGTTGATGGATTCTGGTGGGAGTGACGAGCTAAATAGGGTGAGGGATTTTAGCGGGAAAGAGAACATAGGGGGGGCTGGAACTACAATATCCACTCCCCCTACTTTTTAAAAAAATGAAAACGTTTTCAAGCGTGAAAAAATGAAAATGTTTTCATAATCTAAATTTTTTCTAAAAGGTAAAAAAATTTCATTTTCAATTAAACACTTCCTTCTCTAAGTTTTCAGTACAGTTGAAAGACTTTAATTGACGATCGGATCAAATTCAATTATTAAAAAGTTAGTACATCATTTTACACTTGTTTATATACGTTTTTAACCCTTTAAAATTTAAAAAAATATATCGTAATGAAAAATATTGGTTGACGTGGAATCTTGATTGTCTGTGTCAACCGATGTTGTGGAAAGAATTTTTCTTGTGCCAACCGATGGCGTAGGGTGCCAGATGGTGGCGCCAAGAACTGGCGTGAAGGAATTAATCAGATCTGTTCGCCAACGCCAAGCGATGGCGTAAACCGAGACCTTCACGCCAAGGTCTGGCGTTGGATGCCAACCGGTCCCGCCAAAACCTAACGTGGAGGAATATTTTTTATTATTTGTTTTAATGAATTGTTTCCTTTTATTTTGTTATATAATGTGTTATATTAATAGTTTTTATACTATTATATTAATTTTTTTGTTAATTTTATATTATAATGTGTATATGTTAGTGTTTATTAAATTTGTTAATGTCATAATTGTTTATACATACTATGTTGCTTGTTAATCTTATTAATATTTATAATTACTCTACAATATTTATGAATGATTTAATTGTTAATATTTTATTTATTGTGAATTATTTAATTAGTTATTAATTTTTAGATGAATACAATGATTACTAATTATTTAATGGTTATTAATTTAGGGATTACTTTAACAAATAACGAAAGAAACGAATAATAAAAAAACGAAAGTTAATTTAATAAAATTTAAGGAAAAATAATAATTTTAACGAAAGTTAATTTAATAATATTTAAAGAAAAATAATAATTTTAGTTATTTAGACCTACACTATAAATTGAATGTTATTTAATTAGGTAAAGTTAATAATATATTATAATAATTTCTAATAAGAAAAATATGGTGAGAAATAAAATATATTGAAAATTAATATAATTAATTATTTAATTGATTACAATTGAATAAATTCATTTTTAACATATAATTAATAATAAAAATTATAATAATAATTTAAACAATGATATAATAATTTAATAAATAATATTAATTATGGTTATTTTAAAAATTCATTTAGATGGATCGTGAAAAGTAGAGACAACGGAGAGATGATGATAATTTAGGGCCTATAGCATATTGGAGTAATCGTACGCATAGTGGTACTGTCACAGCTTCAACCCCGGGGATTAAGAGTTAGGCATAGCGTATTTGACATACCTACTACTCTTGCCCGTGTTGATCATGTTGGTCCGGGATCTTCAATCCAACCTCCTCATATTCCGAATAAGGTCCGTATGCCTCACGACACTTATACACCTACTACTATATCAGTAATCTACACAGCCTCTTTATCACCTCCCACCCTAATTTTCTTATTACTCGTATGAGTCATCTGCTCATCCTAGTTATTACCAGCTTCCCATACAGTACCCTGGTACTACTAGTTTATATCTGCAGTTGGGTTCGTCATTCGTAGACGAGTTGTTGTCAGGATTTTCAGTTGTTTCCCCCTACAGCAACCAGCATGTGGATTATTATGGGAGAGCTCGCCACATGCCATCCTATACACTTGGGTCGGAAGAGCATGGTGGGATGCAGGTGGCGAGGAGACAGTTCAAGTAGGGGAGATGACATGGATGTTCAAGGAGACGACTTAGAGGATGAGTCGGCGCACATAGATAGCGAGGGAAAGAAAGATGTGGATATGGGGGTGGGGAGACGACTGTCGAGGTTCGTCCACCGTCACATGTGAGTAGGCCTAATAGGGGGAAAGGAGTAGGGTTTCTACGAGATACAGGGAGATCTATGATGGGGTTTGTCAGGAAGTCCCGACCTTCATCAGGATGACATGCTGAGCCCGACGTTGTTGAGGGTTCGAGTATTGGGAAGAAGACGGAGAAGAAGGGTAATGATGATTCTTGGATAAAGAGAGGACCAGCTCCTGGAAGTCTACAGGATCCAGAGATCATGCCATCATAAATGAACATGCGGCTGTTGCTATTTAGCGCGGGAGGTACATTTTATAATTTTTTTAATATATATTTCACTTTATTTTTTAGTGTTTTAATTAATTAAATGTATTATCTTGCAATTTATAATTTATTTTTATATATTTTTATTATTACAATATGCAGGAACGACCTACGTTGAAGTTACGTGATCGTCATTCCACACTTACCCCATAGACACCGAGTGATCCTGATGTGAGACAGGGGGCAGCTACATCAGGACTTGTCCATCTACAATCCTATATGTTCCAGCACAACCACAATGCGTTTTTTAGCGCATTTGTTAAGAGGTGGCAGTGAGATACCAACTCATTTCATATGTCATTTAGTGAGATGACTATCACTTTACATAACATAGAGCTCATTCTTAGCATATCTGCATGTGGTGATGATGTTACTGGTGAGATGATACCACAGGCATAGCTCATCGCGTTAGTGAACCGGGACCTTGGCATCAATCTCACTGGTAGAGGCGATTCTCAGTGTGGGATTCTACAGGCATCTATTTCAGCTGCTGGTGATGGTCCAGAGCTTCCTATGGATATTAGAGCATCCTATTACGTGCTATCCGTGATTGAGAATTTCATATTCACTGATAAAAGTGGCTTGAACATCGTTCCTTACCATTTATGGCCTTTAGTGAAGAAACTTCGAGTGCAGCAGGATGGCTTACGGTGCTACAATTTTAGCGTGGCTTTACAGGAATCTGGATTGGGTGTCATGCACTAATGCAAGAGACTTAGGGGCTACTACTCACTGTTGGAGGTATGTATATTGATTTATTTAACATACTAAGGCTTTGGCATTTTATAATTCATATATGCATTATATTAACGTTTATATGACTTTTATTTTTTTAGGCATGGATATACCTCTATTTTCCCATTTTGCATCACCAGTGAGACCTAGTGCAGTTGCCTGCAGTTTGTATATCTAGCAGTTTGAGTTGTTGGGCACGTCACGTGGCAGTTCTGTGTTGGACTATTGTATGCGGTTGGATACTATGAGAGCGAGAGCCGCACATGCCCGAGAGGGGTATACGACAGTTAGGTCCCACTCCTCTTATTATAATGCCACGTGAGCATCATCGACCGGCTAGCACGAAGATTAGGTATGTTGTGGGGTACACATTTGTAGCGGCCTACTGGGATGATGTGGTGAGCCACTGTATAGATCCAGAGTATATGAGACGACTTGTGATGCCTCCGTATGCTACTATGTCTTGCTACATAGACTAATATCTATACCGGACCCACTCGCAGATTCAAAATCTATCCAAGCTCGATTTACGTGTCACATCCTCACATTCTAGCTGCGGTGGTCCTTGATGCATTAGATCCATATATTAGCAATGATGATCCTGATGATGTGGGTACTAGTCATGTGAGATTCTTAGAGATCTCTCAGTTGTATGGATGTATTGAGTCCTTGGTTTTTAGATTTCAGATTCATTTATTGTTGTCTTTTATTATGTATTTCTTATGTTGTATTGCTTCTCACTTTAGTATTATTTGTTATTACATATTTATTTTCATTCGGATTGCTCATATATTTTTTTTGTTATCACAAAAAAATTAAGTAATGCAACAGTAATAATAATTATAACATCAATAGTGCCAATCTGCTAATAAATAATATTATAACATTTAATATCTCAATTAATTATATTTAGACTACGAGGGCCATATTTGGGAGGAAATTCACTAACATACAATTCGTGTCACTCTGCTAAATGATTACTCAAAGGGACACACCAACTACTTACATTACTCTGACACCACCACGACTAGGGCTGTAAACGGGGCAGGTCTTATCCGTACCCACACGGGTCTATACCCATTTCTAGCGGGTAAGTTTAAAATTTTATACCCGTACCCATACCCATACTTATATAGATTCTATTAAATAAGTCTGGGTAAGGTACGATGATACCCAGACCCATATACCCTTATACCGTTATAATAAAATAATATATATTTATATATATTATATTATTTTTATATTTTTTATTAATACATAATTTATACATTTATGATATTGAGTGGTTTATTTTCTTAGTTTAGAGAAGAGAAGAGAAATTTTCTTCATGTTTTAGAGAAGAGAATTTTTTTCAAGATTTCTTCTTCTTCAAGACATTAGTACTACTGTTTTTTCCAGTAGATGTTTCTTGTGGATTTCTTTCTCTCGTTCAAAATTTTATACCAGTGGTTGTTTATTCCAAAGGCGAATAACAGAAGCATGATTTTTTAAGGTTAGATTTTCTGAAAATTTCTTTATATATATATTTTTGTTTAACAGGAAAAAAATAGAAAAATGTCATTCGGGTATAGGTATACACAGACCCTACCCTAGAACCTGAAGGGTCGGGTCTAGGTCTATAAATTTTATACCCAAAGGGTCTAGGTCTAGGTCTGGGTCCGGGTCCATGTTTCACTACAATGGTATGGGTCTGGGTCTGAGAGTACTCAGAGGGTCTGGACCCGTTTACACCCCTAACCACGACCATTGTTGGTATATAGGTGGTAAGGGAAAGTTATTTTTCATGTATAGCTGCAATAAAAAACAAAAAAAATAAATAATAAAGATGTTTGTTTTAGGTGCAATTTACCGGAGGTCATGGAGAGTTATGATCGATTACGTGAGAGGTATATGAATTAAATAAACAATCACATAAAAAATGTAAATTTAAATGAAAATCTTACTGTAATGAAATGTTCTCCAACGTGGTCCGACACTGAATAAAATGGAAAAATTGTACAGCTATCCTGTCTCACAATTAGGATGATGCTTAAATTGAATGTTTTTGCCGCGAGGATTAGATAATCAGTTAATCCATCCAGCAATACCTCGGTGCGAAACTATTCCAATGCGTACAACCGTGAAGAATCTCGTAGAACCTCTCACAGCCATCAAAGAAATTCATATACAAATTCTATTTATCTTGCATCTTATTCCACATATGTCTACGCACTTTCAGTCTCTTATTTTCATTGTCTTATAAAAAATAAGATATAACTCTAAAACCAAAGTTTTCATCTCCTTCTACATTTTTCTAGTCTACAATGCAAGGGTAAACGAATTTGTTGAAAGCTCCTGTGTATAGGAACTCACGGGAACCCGACGTATCATCGACTGACACAGACGACAGCTCCAAGCTCGGTCCCCTACTACGGCCTCTACCTCAACCCTCAGGCACACATGGCGGAGTCCCTCTTCCATGAGAACTCGTACCAAATCCTAATCCCGATCCTGATCCAAATGCGCTTAATTTCTTCATTCTTGCATGGGCAATGTGTATGTGCTCCCAGTGTGATGTATCATGTTTAGTAGAGTCTATCTTACGTCTCCCTTTAGTAATGATCATGAGTAGGGCACCCGAAATCGGACCTTCTAGATTAACGAAATAACAAGATATAAGATATTTTGGGCAGATCAACGCAACTCCATAACCTATAATAAATATAAATCACATAACGTATTAAAGCATACATATATTATGATATTATGTATTTTATAAATTAAAAGCATACCTTTCTTATACAAAATTTTAATTAGTATTTAAAAACTATTTGTATATACAAACCTCAGACAGTGACTGTGTAGAGAACTCCTGAAGAATACCCATAAAATTATGCAGTTGTTTCTGAAGATCACTCTCCTGAGCAGATTGTTGTCCTCCTACTCCCGATAACCCATTTAGTTTGAGCGACCTCCAAAAGATATAAATATCCTCCAACTTTAGTAGAATGTATATCTGGTATCATTTGAGTAACTCGCATGAATAAGGGAGCATGTGCGACGTTCTAACCCAATGTCCGCACAAATTCTCTGGATCAACGAGGATCTTTGGGCTTTCTTTATCTCATCTTTAATAATTCTTAGTGCTTAATGGCTGACGTTGTAATACAGCTAAACTATTACTGGATTACTCTTGTCGTTGTCTTTCTCTTTCAATCAGGAATATTCAAGGCTGGTCTTAATCTTAGTAATCTGTCACTCAATCAAAGAATTAATCTAGAGAAAAACTGTATCTAAATCGCCATGTCTTGTGTGGGCCTTCAACATCACACATTTGCTCTCGGCCCGATTCGTGGTCTCCGTCCCGAAATGCAAAAACCTACCCATCCAAACTCTCATAATCTTATGGGCGCATGTATTTAACCATTCATCAAACAAGTATCCTAAGAACCACTGCATTCTATTCTACTTGGTCTTCAATTTTTCTAATCTCTCACTATACTCCTGCTCATTAGAGGAGTTAATTAATCTGTATCATGTAATGTTTTACAAGCAATTCTGTTCCATCATTTTCAATCTTCGGAGTTAACTTTCCAACAATATTTTAATCAATATGTCTTTTGCAGAGCATGTGGTAAGAATTATTGAAGACTAAAGAAATAACTAGCATCAAGCCTGACTCATTGTCAGTTACAATCACGATAAGCTCGAGAGATTCAAAATATAAATTCTTAAGCTGTTGCAGCACCTATTTGTAGGTTTCAGCTTTCTTATTCTGCATGAAGGCAGTAACTATGGTGAAAGTCTTTTCTGTAGGAGTCATCCCGACAGGCTCAAGCAACTACATATTATAAGTAAGTAATATAATATAATATAAATTTAATAATAAGAAAATAAATCATTTTATAACTTAAATATGTATTTACTTTTAAAATAAAATACCAAGTAAAATAATAAAAAAAGAAGGGGAACTCACTTGTTCGTTTTATACAACGTGTCCATTATCAAGACAAAGGGCCATGTCCTCATCATAAGAATAGATAACGGATGCACAATAATAATATCTCTTAGGATATTATTTTCTTTATATCCTCACTGATTACATTGATGAAGTACTTCTTCTATCGTGTTGTGTCCCTCCATCCTTTTCTTCTTCATCTTTGCCCGGATATTATATATAGTTTGTTTACTGCAAAATTAATACAAAGTGAGTTAATAAATTGCAAAAATGATATAAGATAATATGAATCTTAAATAATTAAGCCAAACAACAAAACATTAATCTCACATACTTCACAGCACAATCCGAATTTTTTTCTAAAAAAGTCGCCATAATATTTCGAGGAGCGACTTGACACCTACTAAATTTCTCAGTGAGCTTTAACTGGTTATTCCTCAACCTTGCCGTCTGAGTGTGTGCGTAAGGATACACACCTATCTTATAGTTGTGCCTCCTATCTTTTATATATAATTTCCAATTATCTCTCAATTGAAAGGGACAATTATACTTCTTTCTTCCGTACGGACCTCTATGCTTTACTGGGACTTCTTCTTCTTCGTCTTCATCATTGTTATCCAACCTTGCTTTCTTTTTCCTTCCCTCTCCACGTTCACAACCTATAGTCTTTATGTGAGTAAAAACGAACCAGAAAATGAATGGGAAGATCGAAAAGTTAGAAGAAGAAAGGATTTTGTTGTTAGACGTATGGAATTGGCAATGAGATGTGAGACGGCTGATGCATAAATTTCAATAGTTTGCGATAGACGTCGATTTCTCGATAAAGAGAAATATGAACAACAATGGTTCGAATGTATATAACATAAGAGTCACATACGGTCGACAATCAAATCTTCTTTTTGATATGTACCGAGTAATAATAAGATATGTATTTACTGTCTTAGCTCTTTTTCTTGCCCAATTAACCAAATCCGTTTTCAAATCAAACAATATATCTGTTTCAAACAAATAACTATGACCCACATACGCTTCCTCCGTTTTATAAATTCCTCAAAGGTTTCAGATCTATATCTTCCTGTTATAAAATAATACTACCACTTTATTAAAAAAAATATAGACAACAACATAATCATAACTTTATTAATCTTACTTTTTAACTTAATGAAATGTTCATTATTATTCATATTTTTTTAATTATTCAATTATTAAGTTGCATTTCTTATTACTTATTATTACTTTTTTAAGTTGTTATTTTAATTGTATATCTGGGTATTTTATTACTTAAGCATAATTTAAATAATTACAATTTTAAAAATTATTATTGTATTTTTTAAAAATATTACTTAATTTAATTATTACTTAATCTCTAAGAAACTTAAACATGTTAAAATGTAACATTAACAAACAATTATATAATTAAAATTAGAAGGAGACAAATTGTACACCTAAACTAGATGAGGATTGAAGATTAACAAAAATCAGAGAACCAAATTAAAAAAAAAAAAATTCCAATCCCCAATTTCCATTCGATCTCTACATCTGCACATCAAGAAAAGGAAGAAGAGCAAGAAAGAGGAAAGAGGAAGAAGAAAAGAAGGGGCGGTGCAGTGACTGCCTGGTGAGGTTCGAAATAGCAAGATTTTTAGAGTCTTCCCAGTTTGGCACTAACATGGTAGACCTTTGCACTATCTAGATTAACACTCTTTGCGTTAATTGGATAGTAGACACAACACAAGCTCCCCAACAAATTATAGCGGCCGGCTAGCATTCAAAGCACTGGAAGGAGAGAAAGGAAGTGCGGAAGAGGAAGAAGAAGATTCTAGTTCTGGCTGCGGTTGCAAGAGAAGGAAGAAGAAGAGTCGCCGCGGCAGTGACTTCGAGACTCTCTCTCTCTCTCTCTCTCTCTCTCTCTCTCTCTGTTGCGAAAGAAGGTGAGTGAGACGACTTAGAGACAGAGAGTGAGGAGGAAGAGGATGAATGAGAAGAGAAGAGAGAGTTAGGTAGGTAAATGTTTAGGATTTCTGAAAATTTTTATTTAAGACCTCAAGAAATTATTAATTCAACTCAGGTTCTAAATCATAAACTGAACCGGACCGCAAAAGCCCGCACTCAAAACGGGTCAGTCTCAGCTGATTTTTTATGAGCCTAATTTTAAAAATTCATATCCGTCCATTTTATTGGATTGTTCGGGCCAGCCTGCTAGGCCCGGATTGACAGTGTTAACCAAGACATGGCTTGAGTAAGTCAAAACGTTTTTTTTTTTAAAAAAAATTTATTCCTTTTTTTTTTTGTGATTTTTACCTCGAAATTGATCGTATCGTGTAGATAATCTTCAAAACTATCCATATATCACTTCAAATTCTTCAAATAATTATCACAATTTTTAGAGAGAATGTGAGAAATTGTGTATAGAGAGAGAAAGTGCTTTGGGGGGAAATTTTGATTTGAAAATTTTCGCTTGTAAATTTTATATTTAGACGCGTAATTTATTACTCCATTTGGATTTATAAAGGGAGTAAGTTGGGGGTTATTTATAATGCACATCGATAAAGAACCCATGCACAAGAAAATAAAAGAGATGCGCGAAAATTTCAAAAACTTTTTTATTCCTAAATACTTTCTCTCTCTAACTTCCTTCTCTCTCACTTCTTTTTAAAAATTAACTTGAGATTTTGAATATTTTAAAGAAAGATAAATATGAACAATTTTGAATATTTTGTGTAGAAAAATATCAATTTTAACATAAAAAATATATAAAAATTAAACTGTTATGAAAAAAGTCGGGTCAGGCCGAGGATGGCCTACATGCGCCCAGCTAAGCACTGGCGTAGTAATTCCATGACTTGTGGCTTCCCAAGTGCAGCAATTTCATGACCTGTGCCCTCTCATGCTTCCAAATGTTCTTCATGCAATTTTTCTTTTTTTGGTTCACATGCAAAATCAACTAAAAACATGCAAAGTTTTTTTTTTAATCGATAAGGAAGGGAAATTTTTTTAAAAAGTTATTAATATAACAACATAAATAACATTAATATATTAATGTTATTTATATTGTTATATAAATTGTTTTAAATATATTCTTGTTCGTTCACAATCCAATTTTTGTTATATTTTTTAATTTTTTCTAAATCATAAATATTGTTTATATTTTTATATTAATTATTTTTAATATATTTTATACCATAATGTTAGTTATTATTATGTTTAAGATTAAGTTCATTTAAGTACCCTAAATTGTAGGGGTCTGACAATTGAGTACTCGAACTCAACTATTTGACAATTAGAGTCTAATTGAGACAAATGTGCAATTTTTAAAAATAATATTGTGCTTTTCCATAAATGTCCCTCTAAATAGTCTTATCCGCTTAATTATCTCTACTTTTTCTTTTTTTCCTGGGTCCATACCCCCCCTCTCTCTCTCTCTCTCTCTCTCTCTCTCTCTCACACGACTCTCCCTTCATCATTCTCTCCTATTGCAAGTCTCCTTTTTTTTCTTCTTCTTATTCTTCTTTCACAACCCTCCTCCAGCCAAAACTTTCCTCTCAATTCTAATGCTTTCTTCGGTTCTTTTTTCCTAAAACATTCCTCTTTTCTAAACAGGCTACTAGAGTGGTCTTAAATTTTTTTTATCTCTAATTTGACCATAATGCACAATGATTGTGCATTATTAATTAGGATAACACACAATTATTGTGCGTTATTACTTAATTCAATTTTTTTCCCTTAATCTGTTGATGTGGCGGATAACGCATCTTCATTGTGCGTTATTTGCAACATCAGTTTTTTTTATTTTTTATTTTTTATATTGATTAAAATTTTGAAAAACTTTAAATATAAATAACTCTGCGATTGGATGTTCATTTCACGCGTATGACCACTTGTTTCGACGGTTCTCGTAAAGATAAACGCAATGACATTATCGAAAAAATTATCCGGACGCGTTTCGAGATAAAAATTTGTCTCGTTTAGTCGAAAACTTTGACAATGCATAATTTTATGCTCGAACGTCCGATTGAGGCAATTCTTGTGGGCATTTCATGTATTTTCGAGACCTACGCGTTGGAAATTGCTTTAGGCGGTTTCCACCAACCATTTCCACAAAAACCTCCTATTTTCGTTTTAATTTACGTTTTTGTAATTTTCTAATACTTTTTCTCTTAATAACTAAAAGATTACGATACCGATTTGAAAATTAAACAGAGGACTAGTCTTCTTTTTTCTCCAATTAAAAATTTAATTAATTGAAGTTGATAAATATTGGAATACGTAAATATTTTATTATTAAATAAAATCTCATACACTTATTGGAATAAGATGTCATGTCGGTCTATTGATTAATCTTTTATGTTCTTTTTCATGAGGTCAATGGTTCAAATCCTGTTAAAGGATAATATGGCAGTAACGCACACGAAAAAAAAATTAAAATTAGGACCACTTTAGTAACATGTTAAACTCTGTTGCAATTCTCTATCCATCATCTGCTTCAACGAACACTTAATCAAAATAAATCACAATAATACTTAGTTTTTTTGTTCGAATATTTTTGAATGTTGATTTGGTAAGAAAGACATTTTTTTAAAAAAAAGGGCTTGAAACATATTTATAATTCAACTTCTTGACCTTACTTTGAGTATAAATTGAAATGTGCAACGGTGGTGGGGTCGTAGATAAAAATGGTCGGTGAAGAAAAAAAAGAATGGCGTGGTGATGAATCAAAAAATTATTTTGATTAAATTCATGGAAGAAAGAGTTGCTGAAAGAAAAAGAAAAATGACAACTTTAATTTTCTAAATTATTTTCTTTAATGATGTTTAATAAGGGTAATTTTAAATATTTGTCCAACTTTTTAAAAAAATTTAACAAATTCCACATATATCCCTAATTAGATACCTAATTATGATAGGATTGAGTTTATGTACTTAATTGTCATACCCCTCCCAGTTAAGGATAGTTAGATGGACTTAACACTTATGTTTATTATTAACAAAAAAAAAAAAAAATACATGTTAACAACAATAATAAACTTAATAATAACTCACATAATAACTCAAATTAATTATGTTTATATTTTTTTTAATTTCATATTATTATATGATTTATTTATTACGTGTATATATGTTTGTATATATGTTAATATTTAATTTGTTTTGCTCATAATTAATTGTTTAATTTTAATTATATATACTTCATAGTATGTTTAGATTGATATATCAATGATACTTGTAATGTTTATAATAATTATGAATTACCGCTGTTACGCCAGAAATCAAAGATTTCACACGAGCTCCCGTTCTGCGACGTGGTGGCAGGACTGCTAGGGGAGTGGTTCCGGGTGTAGATAGGGTTAAATCTGCAGGGGTCATGCAAATACATAGAATTTCCCTATCTTGTTTCCCTATTTCTTCCTTCCAATCTCTTTCTTCGAGGTCAGGATTGAACTTAATTTCAATCGCCGTCTTGCTTGGGAATTTCCTTTTGGTTGAGGTATCGTACCATAGCTAGGTAGACTTCGGTTGCCGGTGCTATAGGTAGGAGTAAATTATGGCAGGATCAGTCACCGGACAAACAACCGGTAGATGAAAACAAAGGTCATGTGAATCTCAATGCCAATGACATATGAGGCTCACTCGGATCCTTTGAAAGTAGTCTTTTAAAGCTTTATCAATCGACAGGAAAAGATTTTCACTGAAGTGTTGCGAAAGACTGGGATGGGAAACAAAACAGAATGTACCGGATTTTTAGCACTTACAACCATCAAACCAGAGACCAAAGCTGGGCTCGACAAAACAGAAAGTATCATAGTACGTCGTCCTTCCCTGAAATGGAACTTTCATGCTAGTTCTTGCTCCAGTCGTTTCCCCGGAATCTTAAATGTCTTAATCTTAAAAAGACCGTTTAGCAGTCCCTTAACAAGATCTTTGGATTGGGTCCAGAAAAAAGCCCCCTGTCGCTTTCTAGAATAATAGAAATCTCCATCTCTAATTTTAACATGTCATTAAGTGTTAGATTTTCTCAAGAAAATCCAAATATATATAGATTTTTCCAGTAAGTATCGGACCCAGGATACTATATATATACTAATCATTCTCCAATATCTTTAATCTCATAAGAATAACTATCAATTGCATTACGCAATCTGGATCACCAACATATTGTGCAGAAGCTTACTTGAACTTGAGTTTTCTTACCACTCTCTTCATTAATAATGTTTCTATCCTCAAATGAACTCTCCTTCCATTTTGCATATATTTTTTCATAGTAAAATTCTTAAATAAAAATTAAATATTTTTTCTTTTCAGTTGTAACAAGTACAACTCTTTTGCATCGTTCAAATGAACGAACAATTTTCCACTAATGATTTCCAAAAGAACTCCAGCAACAAAACAACATTATAGGATCTCAACATTTTGACATTTGCTTTTGCTTTATTTAAGAAATGATCAAACTTATTCCAAATACCAATAATTTTAAGTAACAAGATTCTAAGATCATCAAATACTAGAATCCTCAAGTTATGCAATTGATTTTACTAATATAAATTTTGTACATAGATAGAAAAGATTGTGAAATATGATGTAAAAAGACCCAACACTCATTAAAGACTTAGTAAGAATCCAAAATTGGAAATACAAAATTCCCAGAAAAAAAAGAAAATATGGCCTATCCATTTATAGATTAAAAAAGTCACAGCCTTATTTATTATTGTTTTTAATTTCTTAACCTTTATAAAATTTCCCAAGAATTTCACCTAATTCTTTCATTTTCATATGATGTTGTTTTCTGATGGAAATTTCTCTTGGCTCAAAACTCCCACAGACAAAAAGACAAAACTTTGATAGTCAACAGATATCGTATTAGTCAAATTTCAACTCCTAATTTTCAAATAAAATAAAGAAGAGGAAAGTAAAATTGCAAATTTACATTCTAGATTTCGCAGAGCAGGAGAAAAGAAGAAAGACCAATTGACTGGAGCACAGTGCGGCGGCGGTGACGATTAGTCTGCAATGGCGTTCGGGGGTTGGGGCAGGGTATGATTTTTTAAATTGATTTTGCGATTGGGATCTACTCTCTCTCATTCACTCCCGTAAAAGAAAAGTAAATCCTTCAATTTTTTTTTAACAAATCAAACAATATAGTTTGGCTTGGGATTTTTTTTAAAAAAACTTTGTAGCTTATTTCTGGCTTCTTCTCCTTGCCGTGCGGCGGCCCTTTGCCGAAAGTTTTCAACAGAAGCAACAAAACACAGAGCAGAGCAGCAGAATTGCAGAGCCCCCAGCCCCCTAGAGGCAGTAATAGAAGAAGAAGAGAGAATCAGAGGGGCTCAAAGCCGCCACCCTCATCACCTGTACTTTACGGGATCGCTGGACGAAGGAGCTTCCAAGCCCCTTACTAAGTCCATCCATATTTACCCTTGCCCGTATTTATACTGCTATATGAGTCTGGGCAGGGTATGGTGATATCCAAACCCATATACCCTTATTAATAAAATAATAATATATATTATATATTATATTAGATGGAAGATATTAAATATATATAGAGAGATCTGACTGAGTGGTTAGGGAGGGTAAGTTAAATTTATGTTAGCTTGACAGCGCATATTCAGATACTGCTGCTAGAATATCTTTATTTGATGGATTTGGCACAACTAATCTCTTTCAATTTATTTATTTATTTTCAACTTTATTTCAAATGTCATTTCACAAATAATTTATTTTTACTAAATATAAAAATATATTCTTTCATCCCGTGTAAAAGTAATTTATGATAGTAATATTTTTGTCTTATTTTTTATTTCATAGAACTGTTGAAAATATGAATCGTGGCACAATCTTTTTCTTTATTTTTCTTTTTCGTTCTCTATCTTATATGCTACTAATATATATTAACTATTATGTGAAGAATTTATATAATGTCTCACTTATGTGAAGAATTTGCCTCACTTATACAAAAAGAATTTGAAATGAGCATGATGGGAGAATTGACATACTTTCTCGGCCTACAAATCAAGCAAACGAAAGAAGGAATCTTCATCAATCAAGAGAAGTACACCAAGGAACTTCTCAAGAGATTTGGGATTAGCAATGCAAAAGGTATTGGCACTCCTATGAGCTCGTCATTAAAGCTTGACAAAGATGAAAAAGGTAAAACTGTTGATGAAAAGACATATAGAGGTATGATCGGTAGTTTACTTTATTTAACGGCTAGTAGGCCGGATATCATGTTTGTTGTATGTTTGTGTGCTAGATTCCAAGCTTGTCCCAAGGAATCTCATTTAATAGTTGTAAAACGTATTTTGAGATACTTAATTTCATCATATGATTATGGCTTGTGGTACTCTAAACAATCTTGTTTTAATCTTATTGCCTACACCGATGCGGACTATGCCGGATGTAAGGTAGAAAGGAAGAGTACAAGTGGAAATTGCCAATTCTTGGGAGGATGCTTAGTTTTTTGGTACAACAAGAAACAATCGTGCGTGTCCCTATCAACTGCCGAAGCGGAATACATCGCAGCCGGTTGTTGTTGTGCTCAGGTACTTTGGATGAAACATACATTAATTGATTTTGGTGTTTCTTTTAAGTGCATACCTATTATGTGTGATAACACTAGTGCCATAAACATTTCCATAAACCCTGTGCAACATTCAAAAACAAAACATATTGAAATCAAACATCACTTTATTAGAGATCATATTGCTAAAGGTGATGCATCTTTAGAATATATTTGCACAGAAGATCAAATTGCTGATATTTTTACAAAACCTCTTTCGGAAGATCGTTTTTGCTATTTAAGAAAATTACTTGGTATCGGGAAATTTAATGAGTAATGTGTGTTGCTTGTATTATTTGTTTTTCCCTTATTTCTGTCTTGATGAAATTTTTCAAAAATTCGGACGTCTCTTTCAAAAATAGGACGTCTGGTTTTAAAACCGGACTCAGACTTTTCCCTTCAAAAAATTCCAGAGATATTCGAACGATAAAACCGGACACCTGCACAAAAACTCGGACGTCCGATTTCTTCAAGTCACCAAAATACCGGATGACCGATTTTAAAAAACGGTCGACCGAGTTCTGAAAAAAAAAGGGTCGGGTTTGTGTTTTAAAATCAGAATTTTCTCCAACACTTCACACTTTTCTCTCAACTCTCTATCACTCTCTCGACCGAAAACCCCCTCCTCACAAGACCCATCCGATTTCTTGTTCCGATTTTCAATTTTCTTCTCATTTTCTTCAAATTCATCTCTCAATACAGCAAAGAAGCTATTTTTCTCTCTGTTTTGTTTGCTACAATCTACCAATCTCAAACTCTTCATCTCCTCTAAAACCTTATCCAAGAATTTCTCCAAAATGGTTAAAACAAAGAATGCTCAAGTTGGTCAAGGACAAAATCCTGAAGAAGGAGGCACTAGTAAAGGGAAAGGAAAGGGAAAGAGGGTACCTTCTGGAACTGGGGTTTCTGCAGCTAGGGCTTCAGAGAGGTTTATTTCAGTAAAGGAGGCTGCCAGGTTTGAAAAATGGACTAGAAATCGACGAAAAATTGCTCCGGGTCATCAGGTGGACTTACATGATATGCAAGGTATGGAGGCTATCCCTCATCTTTTTGAAATAATTGGTTGGATATCTCTGCTAATTGTGAATGAACTCTATTATGTGGATATGATATATGAGTTTTATGCAAATCTCCACAAGGGAAGAATTGAAAGAGTGGATAATGTCCCACACTAATGGATTTTGACTAGAATTGGGGGAAGGGATATTGCATTTGATGATAGACTGTTAAATGAAATTCTGGATACTCCTCAAGATGGTATAAGATTTTACACCAAGAACAAAAAATGCTTTGATCCTAACTTATACAGTGAAAGACGGTTTGAGGAAATTTTCACTAGGGGAGAGGTTTTAAAAAGACATGATGATAGGAATGTTAACAAGCTTGATGCTTATGAGAGATTGCTCCATCACATGATCTCTAACATCATTATTCCAAATGTTGGGCATAAATAATCTATCACCAACATGCACGCATTTGTGATGCTAACCTTGCATGAACATAGGAGAATGAATTTTGGATATATGGCTATAGAACATATGCTAGCTACACAATCTTCCTCAACGAAATGTTTGCCGTATGGTTGCTTTATCACAAAAATCCTCCAACACTTTGTGATCAATTTGGTTGGCATGGGTGATCACATTAGACATGACAAGATCTACACTCAACAAACCTTCAAAAGAATGGGGTTTGAGAAAGATGAAGATGAGACATTCATCCGAGGTGGACAAGATGATGATGACAAAGATGAGGAAGATAATGATGAAGATCAAGAGGATATGGATATGGAAGAAGAGGACAGTGACGAAGAAACGGAGGTTGAAGTCCAAAGAAGAGAAACAAGGCAAAAGAAGCGACAAGAAAGAACAGAGGAAGGCTCATCTTCGGGGAGCATGAGTCATCTAATGGATATGATAGCCTATCTACAAACGTCAATTAACACTCGGTTTGATGCATTTGACGGTCGCTTTGAGGTTTTGGATGGGAAAGTCTCTAACATTCAAGAAATGCTTGATACATTAGATAAAAAAATGACCGACACACAAGAACAGGTTGAGAGACTCGATCAAGGAGGAGGAGATAGAGATGATTGAGATTTCTTTTATAAAACCTTCTCTTTTTCCCTTGTTTTGTCTATAACTCCTTTCAAACTCCTTGTGGTTTCCTTCTCTCAATGATATGTTCTTCAACTTGCTATATTCCATCTTAATTTATTTTTATTATGCTAAGTGATCCTTTTGTTGTTGTTGTTTTTTTTTTTTTTTTTTTGTTGTTTGGCCTCTCTTGTTATGGACTTCATGATGATAATTTAATGTTGAAAGTCCTATTGCTACCTCTTCTATGATCCCTTGAAACCTCTCTCCTAAAATCCTTTTTTGATTTATGACAAAAGGGGGAGAAAATAGTGCAATATGTAAGGGGGAAAAATCTTTGTAATATGTTGTTACATTCTTTATTGATGCTTATGTTGTTATATATTGATGCTTATGCCTTGTGGTGCTATGGGCCTTTTGGCTTAGTTTGATCTTGTGATATTCTTTAGCCATATTTGATATAGAGCATGTGTTTAGGGGGAGTTATCTCTCTTTTATGGTGATTGTTGTGCTTTGTTCTTATTATTGATCCTTTTGAAACATCACCATACTTTTACTCTTGCTCTTTTGTTCTTCTTGCATATGTGTTTGTCATAATAAAAAAGGGGGAGATTGTTAGCCCTAAGGGCATTATTACTTATGATTTTAATTATGATTAACATATGCTTGTGTGAGTATTTTAGCTAAGCTTTCATAGAACAAAAGAAGCACTTTTGAAGTCTCAAGTTTACACTCTCTAAAAGCAAAAGATCTTGTTGATGAGGGCAAAATGAAGGAGAAAAGACCAAGCCATTCCAAGATCAAATCATTGGAGACATTGAAGACCTTGTCTATGTTAGAGTGTAATAAGATATTTCTTTGTAAAACTTCCTAATCTTACTATTTGTTTATTGATCATATATAAAGCTCATTTTACGATTTTCTCAATATAAACTTTTGTTAAAATCTAAGTATTATTGACTGAAGTTGTGATGCTTTTGAAAGGTCCTTCTTATCTCTAAAATGATTATCAAGAATACATGTTTTTTAAACAATAAAGAAAGCTTTTGTCTTAAAAAAAAAAAAAAAAACTTGGCTGAAGAAATAAAAAATTCGGTCATCCGGTTGTAGAACCGGTCGTCCGATTTTTTCTAAATAAAAAAAATCGGCAGTTCGTTTTTTAGATGGATAAGTCCGAATCTTTCTGTTTAAGAACCGGTCGTCCGATTTTCACATTTACTGTAAAAAATTATTCACAGAATGCAACAGTCACTTTTTTAAGAAAGTATATATAGACTTTTTTATCAGCCATAAAAGAGATAAGTTTGGTGAAATATTCATTGAGATCATTTAAAACTTTTAAAGAGCTTCAAAAGTACATTTATTGCAAACACTTTTAATCCCAAACAAAAATCTTCTTGAGCTTCATTATTGATCATCATCAAAGAAGAAGAAATGAGGAGCTTGTAGAAACATTTCATTGAGTTGTACCTATTATTTCTAAAGCTCAAAATTGATAACATTGTTCTTAAACCTATCTTTCTCTCTTATTGATATCAAAGGTTTATGTTGAAAATCCCATTGGGTAATCCTTTGATTTACATTGTGTTGTGAATTGAGGTTGTGTGCAAAACCCTTGTAGGGTGATTCTCATATTTGTAGTTGGTGTAATTTAGTGGATTTGGAAAATCTTTGGGTGTTAACTCAAGGTAGTGGATGTAACTCTTTGAGGGAGTGAACCACTATAAATCCTTGTGCTTTTTCTTTCTAAGCTTATTACTTATTTGTCTCCACCACAAAATTTTGTTTGGTTTGGAATTTTATTAAAAAAGTTTTAGAATTCTCTTTCAAACAAAATTGGAGGTTTACCCTTTAATTAACAAAAGGTTTTTTTGATAATTAGCCAAAAACCTTATTCACCTCCTCTAAGGTTTTTCACTAGTAATGAGGATTGATTAGTTATTAATATATAAATAATAAGGATGTATTCATAATTTATACAGACTATAAGAATAAAATTATAATTTTGACAAATCTTAAAAGAGAAAATGTAATTGACCTTTTTAATTCGGGAAAAAATTGTATAATGTATTATATAACAAATATCACTCAGAATCATTTAGATGTGTATTAGAAAGTGTACTGAAACATATATTAGACGATTCCTATCGATACACATATTGCCTCTGAGACTTCCTAATTAGAAAATTGAGTTCAAATATTGTCTTCTTTTTTAATAGGATTGTCATTTGTCATTACCCCCAAGCTTGGATTATAATTAAATGATTTATTCCATGATGTAGTTCGAAAAAACAATGTATACAAATTCAAGTTAATATAGTATATTCAACGCTCCCTCTCTCTCTCTCTCTCCATATTCTTTATAGTCAGTCCCTCATTTTTCTCCAATCCAGGCGTTTCTCCTCCATTTTCTCCCTGAATCAAAACGCCATCTCCATTTTCTCTTCATTTTCTGATCCAATAACGATTGAGAAATTAGGGTTTTCGTGCTATATCTGAGTAAGAAAGAATTTGTTTTTGTTTTGTTTTTTTTCTCGGGAAAAATGGGAAAAACAGGTCAGCAGACGTTGATCTACAGCTTTGTTGCCCGTGGTACGGTGGTTTTGGCAGAGTATACGGAATTCACCGGCAATTTCACCACCATTGCCGGTCAATGTCTCCAGAAGCTTCCTGCTACCAATAATAGATTCACGTACAATTGCGATGGTCATACCTTTAATTATCTTGTTGATAGTGGATTCAGTAAGGCCTGCCTCTTCCTTTCATTTTCGTTCTTGCTCTGCGGCGCCTTTTTTATGAATTTTTTCTTCAATTCCTAATCTGTTCTCGAGGGAGGTCGAGGGGTTGATTATATAGGAAATTTACTCTGATTCAGAATCCAAATATAGATACAGTTCTTAAATACATTATTCTCTATAATATAAAAGGAAAAAAAATTGCCATATCTAATCTCTTAATAAGAGGAATATCACAGATTTGAATATTCATAATAATAGTTCTGAGCTTTTTACATGCAAAGTAAAGGGTTGGTTCACGAGTGAGGAGTTATGGCGAGTGGAGCTTCTCTGGCTGCTTCATATCTTTGATCGTCTTGAAACATATTTATTTTTCTTTTTGTGGTTAACCTGAAGATTTCTGTGAGATGAATCAGGATTTTGCTGCATAATAGTTGGTGTAATTGTATTTCGTCATTTACTTCATGCAAGGATTTGTTTCGTTTGGAGCATGATCTCTTTATATTTGTATATGCATACTATAAGTGCAAGAAAATGAATGTAAATGTTGAGGTACTTTCACAATCACAATACTTTTCTTTCTGGGAGTAAATGAAATTAGAAGGCTTATATTCATGTACAAATGAATATAAGTAATGAAATAGTGAAACATCTCTCAATATATAAATGAGTTAAGGGCCTTTCTTTGTTTGGTATTATGATGTCTTTCGTTGCATGGGAATTAACCTAATTGTCTTGATGTCCATTATTTTACTGGAAAAGTTATCCATATTTTCGGCAGAACTGTTCCCTCAAAAAATGCCTTTCTGTTTCCAATTGCAGCCTATTGCGTTGTTGCAGTTGAATCTGCAGGAAGGCAAGTTCCCATTGCCGTGTTAGAGCGTATTAAAGAGGATTTTAACAAAAGATACGGTGGAGGGAAAGCAGCAACTGCAAGTGCTAAAGGACTGAACAAAGAGTTTGGGTAGTTTCCTTGTTCTGCAGTTGTTTAATTACGGGTCTTTTGACAGCTTAGATTAGATAAATACTTCATCCTTTCTATGGCAGGCCAAAGCTGAAAGAGCACATGCAATATTGTGTCGATCATCCAGAAGAAATTAACAAGCTTGCAAAGGTTAAAGCTCAGGTTAACGAAGTAAAGGGAGTGATGATGGAAAACATTGAGAAGGTAAAGAAGTTTGCCAGAGTTTCTTTGTAGAAAGAACTTTATTGGCTATTCATATAAATGCCAAATTTCTTTCTAATCTATCCATCTGTTTGGATTTGAACTCCATTTGTTCAAGCTAACTTGTCTATTCTTTTCTTCTATTAGGTTCTTGACCGGGGTGAGAAGATCGAGCTGCTGGTGGATAAAACAGAGAATCTTCGGTCACAGGTTTGTCTAGGAAGCTCAGTGGACATACTTAGAGTTACTAAATTGGATACATCTTATTGCTGAATTCAGACTTGAACTGTCTTTCTTTTGGAGACAATCGCGATTTTACTGGAAGATAATTTGCATCAAAATGTGAAGGCCAAAGCTGGGAGAATTGGGAAATCCCTTCATATTGAGATTTGAAATTATCTTTCTTCCCACCCACCAAAGAAGAAAAGGAAAAACAATACTATTGACTTCTAGGGATAAATTCAAATAATTCTTTGTCTGTTAAGATTTTTTAGGCCATGAAGTTATTTCTTATCTTTGAAATGGTGTAAGAACTTTTTCTGGTTTTCCAGGCACAAGATTTTAGGCAACAAGGAACCAAGATGAAGAGAAAGATGTGGATTGAGAATATGAAGATAAAGCTGATTGTGTTTGGGATCATGGTAGCATTGTTTCTGATAATCTTTTTGTCCATTTGCCATGGGTTTAAATGTACTTAGCGATGCAGAATTGTTACTGTTGTTGCTGCCATGATTAGGATTTCCGTCCCAGTTTATTGATTAATCATCTTGTTTAATTAGATATTGCTCATGCAATTGGTATTCTTGGTCAGAGCTTTCCGTAGGCCGGCCTTTGAGATTAGGAAGGGATTTTTTTTTTAATAATTAATTTGATGTATAGGTGAGTACTACATAATACTTAGAGATTTTTATACCTTCATTGTTCTTTTCCCAGATTATGAAACATTGATTTGTTACGGAGTAATGAACTTGATGGTTCTTTGCTTATTCTTTTGTTTGTTTCTGAAATGATCACTTTTGGCTCTGCATGTGATTTCGTCCACAAATGCGTATACAACAAAAGTTGAAGTTAAGTTAGAGAATGTGTGCCGGAGTGGGTCTTCTCCCACCCTTCGTCTGCCTCTCCTCACTATAGATTACTCTTATTTTGTAAGGTTAATACCAAAATAGCATCTTAAATTTTGCTCATTATGTCAATTAAGTATCTAGTCTTTGTAGTCTTTGAAAATGATAGTTAAAAGAAATTTAATTAAGTACTTAATATTTGAAAATAACAATTAAAGAATAATTTTACTTTTCTATAAAATAAATTGAACGAAAATTAATTGAAAATGGGTAATACTTGTTATGCCCTAATAAAATTTGAAAAACTAATTTTCACTTTTGCATAGGAAGGAAGCTTGTCACCAAAATAGAGGGAAGAAATATAATAAAAAAATAGGTGTGAGTACCTTTCTCTTCCTTCCCTAACCCCTCAAAAACCATATAGAAAGTTTCATCAAACCATTATTGTGGCTTAAAAAAGCCTTTCTTTTGGTTTCAATCATCTGTACGAGGCAATGGGTATTATAGGATTAAAAATTTTAACTTCCAAAGTTTGTGAAATTATAAAAAAGATACTCTGGTGAAGGATTAATAAAAAAAAATACCATGAACTTTACCCATTAACGAAGTATCTTTTTGACTTTCACAACTCTTTTTATTATATTTTTATGACTAGCTTCCCTCTTATGAAAGAGTAAACTTGATTTTTCAAATTTTATTTGGACATAATAAATATCATTAATTTCCGATCAGTTTTTTTCAACTTATTTTATTGAAAAAGTAAAATTATCCCATAATTATCATTTTAAAAAATTGAGTACTTAATTGATATAATGATAAAGTTTAAATTACTTTTTTAATATTAATCTATTTTTTAATACTCATAAATTGAAGTATTTTGTCTTTAAGTTAGTACACAAGGTTAAGTTTGGTGGAACAACACATGTGATTCCAAATAACACAATTTTAGTTTGCTAATAATATGAAAAGAAAAAAAAAAAAGGAAAACTACTTCTCAAGTTATTTTGAATTTTTTTAGTAAATAGTTAGAGATATTTCGAGAGAAAAGGAAGAGAAAGAATGAAATAAAAATTATATATTAATAATAATTTTTGTCTTGTAATCTTGGTATTCGATAATCTTCAACTAGTTTAGAAGGAATCGGAGCATAAGACCCTTGAGCACCTCTCGTTTAGCATGTTAGGTAGAGATACTAAGGGTGGGGAGTCTCACCATCAGACTATCATCTTGTTGTCCTTATACACAATTTTACTTCTTGTTATATATATATATATATATAAACTATTTTCAACCTTGACGATTTTACAAATTAATAAGTTTACGCGTAATTTGGCCAAATTTTGCTAAAGTCAGGGTACGTCACCGTCCACCAAGGTAAAAGCTACCCAGATTCCATCGCGAGTTCACTAATGTTAAAATAGCAAAGTAAAAAATAATTTATATATACATATGTATAACAAAATTATAATTAGGACTGTCAATATACTCGAGTTGGTCCGGAACCTGATCGTCAGGCCTGAAATTTTTAAGGCCAAGCTTTTTTTGTGTCAGGGCCAAGTCGAGTTCAGGCCTAATTTTTATGCTTGAAATATTATCGGGTTGAGCTCGGGTCTAAGTAGGTTCGACCCATTTGACTGTCCAGTCGGTTATATATATATAGTCTAATTTGTAATAGTACTTTCTAATTTCTATACATGTATGTTTATAAAATGTAAATAATTATTATATCTTAATATACAATTTATTGTGTTAGTAACTTAACTTTGTATGGTTAGTATAATGATTTATAATAGATTATCTTTTGAGAAATTTGATTTTAAAAAATAAAAAATTGGTGAAGGCGCCAATCGAACCGAGCCTTTTTGTGCATAGTTCGGACTCATTCATATTAGGCACATTCGGGCTAGGGCCGAGCTCGAGCCCAACAATAATAACTTCGAGTCGAGCTTGGGGCTAAGCAAAGCCCAACCCATTCAGTCTGATTGATAGCGCTAGCCATAATGACTCGTCACTAATCATCCAGTCATCCCTAGGTGAACACATTATCCTTTTTATGAAGTTAATAACAAAAAGAGAAAAACGAGTATTCTTGTCAAAATTGCTGGAATAATTTAAAACTAGATTGTCTCTGTCTTATACAACTCTATAATTATAACTTTTCTAGTATATACAGATCATTTTCTTAAAAAAAAAAAAAGGATTTTATCTGAATTAATTTGATTGAAACTTTTAAGAGATAATATAAGACATAATTAATAATAATAATTTTACGAAAAGAAAAATAAAAAATTTTTTTGTGTCTTTATCAATTACGAAATCTTTATCTAAACAAATCAAATTATTTACGGTTGAACGAATCAGAAGAAATTATAACAAACTCGAGCATTTCAATTCTCATCCAAATCTCAAACTTATATTTTGTATGGAGAAATATAAGTCAGACGGAAGAACTGATATTTGTGAAATGCATATTCAATCTAATCTTTCATACTTCATATGCTGTTTTTCAGAAATTGTTGCATTTTTACTTTTTGTTTTTGGTTGTTGATTTGTTGTCTTCTTTTCTTAGTATTGTAACATAAATTTTTCCTCAAAAGTATTGTTTGGCATGGACGAATGCAATTCCTACTTTAAGATTTATGAATTAATCAGGAAAGTCTGCCTCCTCTCTCATGGCTATTTATTTCCACTTTTCTTTTGGTATCTCAAACATTACTCTGCCCTTTCTCATGGTTACAAGGAAATTGTGAAACATCATCTTCTTCAGTGACGCAAAAGGTGAAGGATTAGAGTTCATCTCCTGAAGAATTGGGATCTGAGTTCATCTCCTGAAGAATTAGAAATCAGAAATGGAAAAGAAATTTATGTCCATGTTAAAGGTAAGTATATTTTTGGTTTTCTCCCTGTTTGGGCTGTTTTTTTAAAAAAAGTCACTAAAATGACCATTTTTTTTAAAAATGCTGGGTGTAGCCATAATGCACACATGTGTTATCTATATTGATAACATACACAGCGTGTGCATTATTTCTAATCTGCGACTAGAAACATGAGTTAATCTTAGATTAGTGATGTGGCAGATTCAGGTGCTTTACGTGGTATGGTGGGGCGCATACGTGGCCGATAATGCATATGTTGTATGTGTTATTGTAACGATAACGCATACACAGTATGCATTACTATTATGATAGCACATACTCTGTCTGCGTTATCAGTGTTCACCGCTCACTTAACAAAATCCTCCTTAGCCGTCGTCTTCTTTCTTTCTTTACTTTCTTCTTCTTTCTGCTCCTTAGCCGTCGTCTTCTTTCTTTCTTTACTTTCTTCTTCTTTCTGCTCCTTTGTTCTTCTTTCTCCTTCACACCAAATTCTCTTCTTTCTTCTTCTTTCTCCTTCACTTAATATCCTCTTCTTCTTCTCCTTCAAAACTGTTTCGTCTCATCTATGTTTCTCTCTTATTCTTCTCATTTGTTGCATCAGTTAGGGTTTCTTCCTGAATTTTTTTTTTAAAAAAATTTAAGTTAGAAAGGTAAGTAATAATTAGTTGAATTTCAATTTTTTAAGCTTTGATCTGAGTTATTTGTATTGAGTAGTTAAATTTCTAACTTGAATTTTTTTCTTGAAACCCTTGTTTGGTTTGCTAGAAATTAGGTTTTGTGTTTTGAAGAAAGTGCAAAAAGAATTTGGCTGAATTTGAAAGCTTCGGTGATAGTTCCGGTGATAGTTCCGGTTGTGGCGAATATTCTGGCAACGTGCGTACTTTTTCTTATGCTATTTTTATTTTTTGATTAATTTTGGAGCTATTATTTATATTTTGTTTGATGAATTTTGGGACAATAAAATTTCTATTTTGAAGTTTTGGGCTGATTTTTACATGTGTGATTGATTTTTTATTTTTAAAATTATGCATTCATAAGTGTATAGAAGTTTTGCCTATGTTTTTTTGTTTCTTGTTTGATATTGTTATTCCTTTCTTGTTTGATGAATTTTGGGGCAGTAGTTCTTGAATTTTTATTTTGAAGTTTTGGACTGATTTTTACATAAATGATTGATTTTATATTTTTTTTTTGGAATTAAGCATTCATAATTATATAGAAGTTTTGCTTTTGTTTTTAAACCCTAAAAAACCCTAAACATTAAAACCCTAAATCCCATGCTAAAAAATCCTAAACCATAAAATTTATAAAGTAAGTAATAATAAAAAATATTGTACTTTAAATTCTAAAACCCTAACCCCAAAATCTTAGAAATTGTGTGAGGATAGATCCAAAAATCCTAATCTCAAAAACTCTAAACCTCAACTTGATAAAGTGTGTAGTAATAAAAAAATATTTTATATTACCTAAATCAAGAGCTTATGAGACAATAATTAGTTATAAGAGACTAATAATTATATATAATAATTAGTTATAAGAGACTACAAAAATTAAATCCTAAACTCTAAAACCCTAAACCCTAAACCCGAACACCCTAAACCCTACCCTAAACCCTAAAACCCTTTCTTAAATATGACTATTATAACACTAAAAAATTATAATAAAATCATTTTATTATAGCCCCTAAACTTTTTATTTTAAACTCTAAAACCTAAACCCTACTACATTTTAATCCTAAAACCTTAAACCCTAACACCCTAAACCCTAAAATTTATGAAGTGTGTAATGATAAAAAAATATTTTACTTGAAATTCTAAACTCGTAAAGGTTTAAATTTAGAAAGTGTAAAATACTAGACCTTAATCCTAAAACCTTGTGATTCAATATAGATGGAGGAAGTCCCAGAACACGTGCATCCATGTCCTATAAACCCTGATGTATTGATGAGGTAGTATGAGCATAGGTTTAGCTTGATATGGAGTGGGGATCATGAGACATGTATTATTGATCTTCAGTGTCGATATTTTGTTCGTAATTTATTTCAGGCTTATAGTATGGCTCCCTCTAGATTAGTTGATATTATTGATAGGATGGAGTTAGAGGAAGTTCTTTGATGTGGTTACATAAGCCTCGACATGCACTTATTACTGCATTAGTTGAGAGATGGAGGCTTGAGACTCACACATTCCACAATGACTTGCAGTAAGGTGACAGTCACTTTATAGGATATGCATGTCTTATGGGGATTACGGATAGAGGGGTTGCCTGTTACAGGTCCTAGTTGGAGTATACATCATAAACAGTATTGGATTGATATGATTGAGAGGCTTGTCGGTATTCAATTATAGCTTACTTACTTTTCTGGATATAAGGTAAAGAAGGAACTTTTAGAGACTTGGGTCCTGAGAGAGTTCACCGGATCAGAGACTGATGACGACCTTATCATGTGTGCCCGGGATTTTATTTTATTATTTCTTGGTGATCATATGCTCCATAATATGTCAAGCAACTTGATTCACGTACGGTATATCAGTCTGTTAGAGGGTTTTGATGCCATCCACACTTACAACTGGGGGAGTTGTGTATTAGAGTTTTTGTATAGATGCCTATGCGGGGCAGCTTTAGGGGGTGCATGATAGATAGGGGGAGTCCTTGTATAGATTCCCCCAAACTATGTTTTAAAATTTCTTTTTTAGTGTTTCGAGCCTTGTATAAATGGATTTCAAAACTGTCAGCCAGTGATTTCTGTGGATGGCACTCATCTTTGGGGAACATATAAGAGGTACGATTAATTGCAAGCACATGAGATGTGAATAACCATTTCCCCCTGGCATTTGCAATTATTGATAAAGAGTCGTCTGGAAGCTGGAAATGGTTCCTCAAACTTCTATGGGAAAATGTTGTCGAGGATTGGCATGTTTGTTTAATATCCGATTACCACAAAGGGATATTTTCTGTTATGCAAAATCAAGTTCTGTGGCAACCTCCATTTGTATAGCATAGGTTTTGTCTACTCCACATTTGGGCAAATTTCACCAAGACCTTTAAGAACAGTGAATTAAAAAGTTTAATGTGGCAGGCCGGAACCGAAGTTAAGGATGGAAATTTGAATGTTCCATGAATGAAATTAAAAGCAGAAATGCTGAAGAATGTAATTATTTAGTTAAGATACCCTTAGAGAAATGGATACTCCTGTATGATGGTGGGCACCGACACGGAGTGATGACAACTAATATTTCAGAAGCAATTAACAGTGTCATGAAAAAAGTTAGGGTCTTACCTTTAAAAGTTAGGCATTCATAGTTCTAAAACTAGGCATTACTAGCTTTGAAATTCAACATTCTCAATGTAAAAAGTAGGTATTCAGTAAGCTTTAAAACCTAATATTTCCTCTAAGCAATTTTCATAATCTAAAACATAGGAACAAAAATCATAAAACACCCAATATACAGTTTACAACATTAAAACACAAATATAAAGTATAAATAATTGAAAATATACATATACATGCTTTCTTAGTTCTACATAGAACATGGAAACTACTTCGTTGAATATATATATTTTTTTTTTGACAACTACAATTTCATGTTTTTTTCTCATTTCTAGATGTGAAATTGAAGAAACAAATTAAGATATTGATGCAACGAACAAAGAAATCGGAGAATAAAAGAAGATAGAAGTTGTGAAAGTTTGAAAATTGCCTTAAAATCTCTCAAAAATTGCAAGCCGATGAATTTTTGGAAGATGAATGGGTTTGAGAAGGAAACGTGAGCATTGTAGGAGGAGACGCGCGAGGTACAGTTGCGTAGTGTGAGAGTGAGTTTGAATTTTTGCCCAATTAATTAGCTTTAGTACCACAACGTTGTTTTTGCACTGATTACACCTAATATGATTTAATCGAGTGCAAAATATAGCAATTCTCTAATCACAAACAATTTATCTTTTATGAATCCTATAATAAGAATACATGCATTTTTCAAATAATCCAACTTTATCCAAATTGAGTCTTTTCCATTATTATCATGTTAGTCTTTTCAATAAAATTAGAATCCTCCACATTTAAATGATATGACAATGATTAAGAGTCCAATTCAATCTTTAATAAACAAACAAAACATATTCTAATCGGTTATCATATATAAATGCTAGGACTAAACATCATTTTCTATTATTTCATTATGAATTATAAAGCTGCTAATCTAAATTGTAGGGTTATTTTAGCTCAATTTTGTTCAATCAAACTGAACCAAATTCTTAAAAAAATGAAAAATATATATTTCTACAATATTAAATACATATTGGGTAAACGATCAAATGGTCTTCACACTCTCCCGAATTTGCATTTTGCCCTTGAATTTCAAAATAAAAAGTTTTTACCCTTAAAGCACATTAAGTGATTTGCTTCTTATAAGGATATTTTGGTCGGCAAAAGTTACATGTTTTACCTAATTTTATCATTTTTTTGAATTTCTATTTCTATAAGGGTTTAATTATAAATTTGAGAACTAATGTAGACCAACATTAAAAAAAAAAAAAAAAACTCTGAATTGTTCGTTTGTGTACTTTGTAGTCTCAAGCAGAGATGGAACTTTGTAGGGACATGCAAAGGTCATGACCCCCAATTTTTTATTTATTTTTTACTATTTATATATATTATGTTGGAAATAAAAAATTATAAAGTTCAGCACCCTTTAGAATTTTTATATTGTTATATGAGGAAAAAATTTATTTTGGCCCCTTTAAAATTAAGTTTCTAACTTCGCCGGTGAGCATCTATGATTATCATTACCTTTTGATTGCATACCTATATGAGAAAAAAGAAATATACTAATTCAATTTTCCACAAAATTATTCTACCTTAAATTCCCACCGAGAAGTTAAAAGGAGGAAAAAAATTTAGATATAGAGCCATATTTTCATACTTTTTTATTTAAATAGATTCTTGTGGGGATGTGGTTTGAATAAAGACTTTTACCTAATATGGATCGCTTTCTACAACTAAACTAATTATCTTCCCATGATTCACAAACCTTGTCATACTTAGGAGTATAATTAAGGAATTCAAGAATTCTATTTAAAATTTTTTAAGGTGTGTTCTTATGGCACATGTTAATATAGATAAAACATTTCATATATGAATAAAATATACTATAGTAGTTAAATTATAAAAAAAATCTAAAAATCTAATAAAAATTGTTGAACTTTAAAGAGACTTATATGTTAAATTGGAAAGTAAATAAATCTTAATATGTATCTTAGAAACACTCGTAAATAAATCATATTATATATATAAAGAAATCTCGTAAAAAGATTGTAAATAAATCATATATATATATATATAAAGAAATCCCGTAAAAAGATTGTAAGAGATTCAGTAATTAAAAAAAAACTATAACAGATCCGGCACTTTTCATCCCAAATGATATGTGATGTTCTTGGCAGTTCCTATTTTCCTGGTGTTGTGATTGATAAGCATATCTATAGATATGTAAGTTAATGGAAATCATATTTGAATATAATTAATTATTGCACCATGCATGGAAACTGCTCTGTTTTTTCTTTGAGGAGAACGGAAACTTCTCTACTGGTATATTATTCGGCCCTATTAAGGGGAAACTTTTTATTGATCAGATTATTTACCATAATATTTCTTTTAACAATACCTTACTTTTTCTACTAATTTGTTTCCCTCCAAGTTACTTTTTCCTAAACTTCTTCCAAATCGATTTTTTATTTTGAGTTCCCTCCAAATTCTATACCCCAAAAGATTATATAATTCTAACTATTTATATTGAGTCTATTCATTTGAAACTTACAATTTTGTTTTAACTAAAAGGTTCCTCATATCTCCCTCTTCCTATGCTCGGTTTTTTTTTTTTTAAAAACCAATAAAATAGCCATAATTTTTTTTTAATCTTATTTAATGCACACATTGTGTACGTTATCATTGAAGATAACGCACATAGTGTGTGCGTTATCACTTAATCATAAATCTCCACATAATTATTCGATGTGGCAGAGAACCCACATCTTGTGTGAGTTATTCTAGTTGATAACGCATCTATTGTATGCGTTATCTGCCACATTATTATTTTTTTTTTGCAAAACTTATAATTTTTTTCAAAACTTGTAATTATTATTTTTTTAAAAAAAACATTTTCTTTTACTTATGTTATTTGATATAAATTTTATGATAATAATTATAACCATTTTAAATGGAAAATTTTGTAAAAAAAAGTACAAAGAAGTAATTTAAAGTATTTAATATTTTTATTACTTGTTGTAAATTTTACTATAATAATTTATAATCGATTTAAGTAAAAGATTTAGAAAAAAGTACTTAGAAGAAATATCATTAATAGAAACCCCAAAATATTACAACAATTTGAAAAAAAGAAACTTATACATTGCTTGAACTGGGGTTATTAAAATTTTTGTTATTATGCCCGGACTTGGCTAAATAAATGTAAGCTTCTACATTTTTTTTTAAATTGCACTCATCACACGTTCAAATTTTCATTGCCTAGCTTCGGTTCCGGCATGCCACATTAAACTTTTAATTCGTTGTTTTTAAAGGTTTTGGTGAAATTTGCTCGAATGTGGTGTAGAAAAAACCTATGAACTGCAAATGGAGGTGCCACAAAGCTTACTTTTGCATAGCAGATAAAATCCCTTTGTGGCGATCGGATATTAAACATACATGCTGATCCTTGACAACCTGTTGCCTTAGAAGTTTGAGGAATCAATTCTAACTTTCGGACAACTCTTTATCAATGATTGCAAATGTAAGGGAGAACAAATGGTTATTCGCATCACATGTGTTTACAATTAATAGTACACCCTTGTATGATCCCCAAAGATGAATATCACCCACAGAACCCACCAGCCGACAATTTTGAAATCTATTTATACAAGGCTTGAAACACCAAAAAAGAAATTTGAAAACATAGTCTGGGGGGAATGCTCGTTCTGTGATACAAGCACTTGTACACAGTTCTTGTGTTTGAATATTTCATTGCTTGGAGATATTTTGGTAGAATTGAAAAAGTTATCTACCAACTGCCGAATACTTTTCTACTGCAAATTTTTGAGCATACTATGCCCTCTTGTTCGTACAACCCGTCTGAAGTAATACTTGCACTTCTTTGGATGACGTTCGAGACAGGGATCTCGGGATCGTTGGCAACAAAATGCGATATTAGTTTTGAAATAAATTTTGAAGTCATATTTCGATACTTGTTCTGATGAACCTGAACAAGGCATGTGTGTTCCTTGGCGAATTTGGTTATTTTCCAACGACCATGAGTTGCTTTCTTCTTTATTCGGATATACCATGAACAATAATTAGAGTCGCTGTGATGATAATATTTTGTTGTCCATTGATCGCTCTTCCTTTTACCGACTCTAAACTCTCATCCTATCCAAATAGACCATTTCTGAACTGCAGTAATTGCTTGGATTTTGTCAACAAATCTCATTCATAATTGAAGATCAGTCATTGCATTGTTCCAATCAAGTAATCTAAGTGTCTAATTCGATGAGGTCATCTATCTGCTCTCCCGAGCCAAAATCTAGAAATGCTTCAGATGATGTATAATCATATGGAGCATTATTGAACCATTGATTACTCTGCCATTGATTCACTATAGTTGAAGATAGATGGTTTACGGGAGTGCTAATGTCATCTTCCTCATCATTAGATTTATTGTCGTCGTCGATGCACTTGATACGTCATAATCTTCATCAGCATCGTCATCGTCCTCATCATCTTCCTCTACAACTGGGTACAACATTGACGGTTCATCGGGAACCATCTGTGTTATTGCCATGACATGTTGACGAATGTTTGAATGATCCTCATCAGTTGATACGTAAGTGTGCTAGACTTCTGAAAATGTCTGTGATTGGATCGGTTCAAATTCAACTAGTACGTGAATCCCTTCCTTTGATATATCAGATCTAATAGTCCAAAGAAAAGAATGATAAAGAAATAACATACATAAAAAGATAAATACATATTTTATTACTATCATCCGTCTGTCGATCCCAGCTAGTTGGTATCCAAATATCCGAGTATTATAACTTGCTGGATTGCCAATGTTAAATCGCGTAATATCCCGATACCATCTAATGACGTCATCTCTCGGGGTGATGATAGATCCTCAATGGGTAAAAGAAGGCCATCCTTAATGTGTTGTCTCCACTGCCAGACCTCCGCATGAGTAGCATGCTCCGTCGCCCAATAAGTATGATCATTTCCTCTGAGCTGTAATCGATGTAGATCCAGACGAGTATCACAGGCAGTAGGTATAGGCTGATGATTTCCTAACTATCGCATCATGCGGCTTAGATGGTGATACTCTATTATCTCGTAATATATCAGTGACATCTCTACCCGCCACAAGTCAAATGGCACCAGACCACGCTCAAGATATAGTAGCCATACAAACTGTGCAGCAAATTAAAATATTTAAATAATAATCACATCAAAAAATATAATAAGAAAGTAAAAAATTTAATTTTAAAGTCATACCTGGTCGGATGGCATGATAGCTAACTAATCTCTATAAGTAAGCAGGACATGCATAGGAAGCTGGCTGAGATCAAATCACGTGCACTACATAGCACCAAGTGGAGCACGAGGGTCTAGTTCCACATGCCGATCTAACTGAGGATGAAATACAGGAATACGCGACTAAGCCCAAGTTTGAAGTAGCACAAGGGCTCCCCCTATCTGTCGTGCACTCCTTAAAGCTACCCCGCATAAGCACCTATACAAAACCCCTAATACATAACTCCCCAACTGTAAGTGTCAATGGCATCAAAATCCTCCAACAAACTAATGTACCGTATAGGAATCAAGCTGCCTGACATATTAGGGAGCATATGACCTCTAAGAACTAAGAAAATAAATCTCGAGGCATGCATGATAAGGTCATCGTAAGTCTCTGATCTGGTGAACTCTCTCAAGATCCAAGCCTTTAAAGGTTCTTTCTTAACCTTATATCTAGAAAAGCGAGTAAGGGATAACCGAATACCAATAAGTCTCTCAATTATATCAATCCAATACTGCTTATAATGTACACTCTAACTAGGACCTGTAATAGGTAACCCCTCTATCCGTAAAGCCAATAAAACATGTACATCCTATAAAGTGACTGTCACCTCTCCACAAGTCATGTGGAATGTGTGGTCTCAAGCCTCCATCGCTCAACTAAAGCAGTAATAAGTGCGTAGTCGAGACCTATGTAACCACATCTAAGAACTCCCCCTAACTCGTCCTATCAATAATATCAATCAATCTACGGGGAGCCGTACTATAAGCCTGAAACATACACTGAAGATCAGTAATACATGTCTCATAATCCCCACTCCATATCAACCTCGACTTATGCTCATGCTGCCTCGTCAATACATTAGAGACTATGGGACCTACTCTATTTATGTTATATCACAAGGTTTTAGGTATAGTATTATACACTTTCTAAATTTAAATTTTTACAGGTTTAGAATTTAAAGTAAAGTACTATTACACACTTGCTAAAGTTTATGGTTTAGGGTTTCAATGTTAGGGTTTTAGAGTTTAAGGTTTCAAGGTTAAGGTTGGGGTTTCAAGGTTAGGGTTTTAGGATTTAGGGTTTAGGTTTTCAAAGTTTAGGTTTTAGGATTTAATTTTTATCATTACAATTTTTTTTTGAATTACATACTTTAAGGTTTAGAATTTTTAGATTAGGGTTTTAGAGAAGGTTTATTGGGTTTAAGGTCTCAAGGTTAAGGTTAGGGTTTATAGTTTTTGGGTTTAGGGCTTTTTGGGTATACGGTCTCAAGGTTAGGGTTTAGAGTTTAATTTTTATCATTACAAATTATTTTTTTTAAACTACGAATGCTTTTTTTGTTTAGAATTTTTTAGATTAGGATGTCTAGGTTTAAGGTTTATAGTTTTAGAAAAGGTTATATTCTCTTTTATTTTAAACAAAAAAATCGAAACGAAACAGTTTTCTTGAAATATACATGTATATGAAATTAACAGAATAATATAAATACTCACAAATGTTTAACAAAAATAAACAATTAGGGTTTAGGGTTTAAAAAAATAAAAGAAATTATATAACCAAATTGTAAGCAAAATTATTAAAAACACATTTTCATCAAATCACATTTCTAATATAAACACACAACTAGTTTAATAAAATGGTCAAATATGCACGAATATATAATTTAACAAGTACTGAAAATAATCATAAAACCCATCTCTAGAAAAATAAATTACAAGAAATTGATAAAGTAACCCAGATAAAATTCATAAAAAATATTCACAATCACAATAAACAACAATTTTCACATAGACAATATAAATCAACACTGAATACAAAAAGATTAAAATCATTTAAAGAGTAAAACTTAATAATAGGAAATTTGCCGAAGGTTGGAATAAATTGAACTCAAATATTGGGTTTTTGATGAGCTTTCTCTGCAGTTCTTCATACTCCACGACCCATAGTACTCCAGCAGCGGTAGAAAATCAATGCAGCGACTGAAGGAATAAGAGAAAGGAAGGAATGAGAAGAGGAAGAGAAGAAGAGAAGGAAGGAGGGAAGGAGAAGAGCAAGAGAAGAAGAGAAGGAAAGGAAAAAGAAGAAGCTGTGGTGGAGAAGGAAGAAGAAGTAGCGGTAGTTTTTGGAGAAGAGGAGTTGAAGACAACGACAACCAGGGTTTGGGTGTTAAATGCGATTGATATTGATAACACACACAACATATATATTATCAGTAAGAATAACGTATTTGGCATGTGCATTATTCTTATTGTTAACGCGTGCACAACGTGCGTTATTTTCCATCTCAGTACCCCCCTGCCATGTCCGCTGCCACCTCATTATTCTCGCTTATTTACAAGCTGCCACCTCATTAATCTCGCGTAATCATGTAATTTAATTAGTGAGTAGGGATAATGCACACAGTATGTGCATTATGGCCTTATTAACATAAAAAAAAATTGCGACCACTTTACTGGTTGTTTTTTAAAAAGTGGCCAAATATAGCAAAAAACCCCTATGTTCTCTCTGTGACTCTTTGGAACTATTCCTATATTGTTCCTTTATTGTTTTGTGGCAGAGGAGTGTTTCTTCAATTGTGCATCCATCAACATTAAATACGCTTGAATCAGTCAGCTATCAATAAGTATTTCTATTGATTTCTTTATAGTTTTTTCCCAAAGTAATATATTTTTGTTAAAAATTTAATATTTTCTATTGTAATGATAAAACCTCAAAAAAAATGATGTCTAGTATTTTTATGTTTATGATTTTTTTTAATGGAACCAATTTTTTTATGTGAGAAAGTACTTTAAAAATTCATTTTGGAACTAAATGCTTGTTAGGGATGCAAAATGATTAAAAAATCCATATAACAAGTATCCAAATTAAGGATGCTAAATGTTTGTGAATTACTAATGCACTCGTAGGGTTTTTAAAATAAAGGCTTTTAATTTAAGCATTTGCTTTAAAAAATATATAATTTCTCTCTATTCCTTGTTTCTTTAATTTAATTATTAGTTATTTTTACAATGATTGTTTTGTGTACATACATGGTATGTTTATGAAAGGATCTCAAGTTATGGAGTCAACAAAGACTGTGCTATAGATGAAAATAAAAATAATACTCCTTGAGTAGAAGGATAATTTGTTATTGTCATAGGTAATTAGGTTTTTAAAACATATGATTGGACTAAATTTTTAGTAAAATTTTAAATTATATATTATTTTTATTTTTTAATTAGGAAATGGAAACATTAGAAAACGTGGACCAAGGCCAACCATCAATTTGAAATTTATCAAGAAAAAGGTTAAAGGAAAAAAATTGATGTTCAATTCCCTCGCCCATATTATAAAGTATGTGGTAAGTATGCCAAGCTTTTCAAATTAGAAGTCACTATATGCATTTGGAAAAATGCACCATTTCATGTTGCGAGTTGGAAAGATATTTCTGACGATAATAAAAAAAATAATGTGGTCATTTTAAAGTATGGAACTTCATATAGTTATTTTTTGTATTTCTCTTTTTTTTTCATAAATGCTTACATATATATATATATATATATATTATATTTATGGCATACACTAATGATTGATTTCATTGGTATACTTGGAAAATGGGTAAACTAATTTCGTCCATCATTGTTATTATGTATAGTAATCTATTACTATCATATATTTAAATACCATATTTATTTTCTCTCTTCTCCTAATGCTTTAGAAGTTTGATTTTTATTTTTTTAAAATTTTCAATTTTTTTAATTAGTAAAAAGTTCTTATTGGTTAAGTAGTTACAAAAGTTTTCTTTTAGCAATTATTTCTTCGTTCAAATTCTTAACTGATCAAGTAACTCCTTTCCAACCACGTTTCACGTTCTTCATCATATTCTTCTTTTGTTTTCTTTTCTAACCTTTTCATTATCATCTGGAAATTTTTTTCACTATATCACCACCACATTCATCCTCAACAAAGCCTTCCCAAGAATTTTATATTCTTTAAAGTTCAATTAAGAAGATTGATCTGGTAAGAAATTCGCCTTTTTTGTTGGAATTACTCAAAGTTAATACAATGCTTTCTACATGTTTAGGTCACTTGGCATGTTGTTCAGTTAGAGGCTAAAATTTGTAGAATTCTGGTAAATTAGTACTTTTATTTTCAACTTTGGAATGTTACTAATTGTGGAATTTAAGAATTACTAATTTACTACATCACTCAAAGAATATGAAAATTTACTATTTTCTTTTCATACACTCTATTTTCTCAAAAGGTCTTTTTTTTCTTTTTCAAATCGATCTGAAGGTAAGCATTGCTTCAACCCCTGTTTGGATTATTTGATGGTAATTGTTTGACAATTTGATGAATTTTTTGAAAATCGAACGACAAGAGAAAGAAAATAATGCCAGTTTTTCGCAGCTTTAACTCGCGACATGAGCAATTGACGAGATCGATGACATTAGAAAAAATGTGAATGCCATTTTTATTAAAGGAAGAATTTAATTAAGGTAAACAAAAAAATATGTGAAAAATATAATTTTATTTAGTGGCTAAATTACCGTAACAATTAATGTCTATATTTGTGACAAAATCTATAAGGCAATATAGTCACTAATTTAAATAACTTTTTGTCACTGTTGCTCCAAAGTATAACTTTAAAAATAATAAATATAGTAGTAACAACATTTTTATAACAAGTAATATTCATTTTTGTCACAAAACTTAATGGACACTTGTTTTAACATCATTACTTATGTTATAATGGTCACTGATCACTATAATAAAAGTAACAAAACTGTCACTATTTTTTAATAATTTTAGTGTCAATAATATCGTCACAAACAAACCTAATATTGTTATGAATATGGCCGTCATAATTTAGTACTTTTTGTGTCGTAAACATTATCACAAATAAATACATTTATCGTGACCATATAACTTTGTCACTGATCTTAAAGTTTTTTGTGTCGAAAGTTTTGCCACAAAAGCTTTTTGTAATTGTGACGATTTGTCTAAAGTTGTCACGATTTTAATAGTGATGGAGATATTTGTAATGACTTCAAATTTTGGTAACAAATAATTGTAGAGATGCAAATCACTACTTGTAGTGACAGCTTTTGTTTTCACTAAAAACGTAATTTCTTATAGTCCAATTAAAATATTATAGGTAAGAATGTTTTAGAAACGTTGGTTGAGTCTCACTAAAAAATCGGATAATCCCTATCTCTAGGCGAAGATTTGTCTATTCTTTTAATTTTTTAGAGAAGAATCTCTTCTCTTCCTAACCCGGCTATGAATGAATTATAGATTAGGAGTGAATTTAATGACTTATCGTAATTTATATCTCTACTTAATTACCGATCCCCTTATTTAACTAATGCTCTAAGTTAATCTTCCCTTTTCAATTCCAATTAACCTTGCTAATGTATCAATTACCGGTAGAACTAATTGCACAAACAAACCAATTAAGGAACAACAAACAAATATCATAACGTTCAAACCATACAGTCAATTGCTAATGTATCAATTACCGGTAGAGTTTTAGGGTTCATCCCCATTTAAATACAGAGTAAATTAGCTACTAAACATAGTTCTAAAAAACAAATCCATGTAATAGAAAGAGTTTAGATAGTTTAGGAGAAGTCTTGAAGATTCCACAGTTCCGGTGAATGCTCGAGCTCCACTCTCAATTCGCCCAAAGAAATCCGAAAATTGCCTTCGGATTTAGTCTTCAAACTTCTTTACAAATTTAAACTAAGAAAACCTAAAACCTAAGCTATGAATTAAGCTAGCTAATGAAGGGTTTATATAGGGAATTCCCTTGCTAAATATGCCCTAATCCTTTACTTAAAAGAGTTGGAAATCGGATTACAAAGGAAAAGGAAATAGAAATATAGTAGCATAAATTTAGAAAAATTGCATTCAAGGATTCAGAATGCTTCTGGAAAATTACCTTCTTGTGTGATTAGCACTTTTTGGACCCGGAAAGTCACTATATGGGTCCGAATAGTGTGTTTTTTCAATTGTATTTTCCACCTTTGTGGTTCTTCTCCATTTTGTCTCGTTTCTCGCTCCGTAGTCTTTGTTTCAACTTGTTTTCAACATACATGCATATCGAAAGTACCTATAATCAATAAGAGAAGAAGCGTGATTTAATTAGTCCCTTTTATTAACAATTATGCTAAAAAAACTAATAAAAACAATAATGCTCAAAAGGATGAAAATGGACGCACCAAACTCCTCCATATATAAGCTTTGCTCATCCTCGAGCAAAAGGCAAAAATCGACAATGAGAAAAAAAATGAAAAACAAACTACCTTGCCACTTTCATAAGACTCACGATTGCACTTACCATATTCAATAAGCCCTTTAAATGCTTAAGTTACCCCTAGAGGATGAGTAAGGTCTCATAAGAGTTTGGAGAATTTATACCCGCAAAGTTACAAAAGAAACAAAAAAAAAAAAAACCAATTATAAAAAGGCTAAAACAACGAAAAGGAAATGTATCGCCACTGTCAAACATTGACAAGAAGTACATAACTCCCAAAGACTCATCAAAGCATAATCCAAACGCCAACCAACACATCTAACATCTCGTTTAGCACATATGAATCAATAGTGTGTGTGTGCGTGTGTACACTCATGTTTGGATTCAATAATGTGCAAAGAAGATGTCAAGGAATTGAGCACATGATTCATTTTATCAGGCCATAATCTATGGGCTCGAACTTTCCAACACCCTTCTATTACAAGGTCTAGCTAAAGTCAAATCCCAGATTAGGTAGGAATTTCAAGCTTATTACGTTAGACTATGGACATAAGGGGTTATTAAATGAAGGTAAAGGAAAAACAAAAGAATGATAATACGAGGTAATGTAACCGAAAGTAAAACAAACTCAAAGTTACCTATAACCTTTAAGCCGCTTTCACTCAATTCTCATGAAACACTCTACCTTTCAATCAAATCCCACAAATTCTATTAAAACTTTCCGACTCTCATCAATCAAGGAAACTCAAGGAACTGTATATCTGAGAAAAAGGGGATAAAAGGCATACTTTCAAAGCGATCAAAGGATTGTAATACTTCTGATGAACTCATTCTTCTTCTCTCTTTTTTCTTTCTTTTCATTCTTTCTTTTCCTTTTCTCTTTTCACTATTTTTTTCATCTTCCTCATTTTTTTTTCTTCTCGACAAATGATTCATAAAACCAAGCTTTTCTAAGAAAAGGTTTCTTTTCTTAAAATTTTTCTTTGAATAATAAATCACTCCCTTGTGTTTTCTCCGTTTGATTGCTTTTTCACAGAAATTCCCCAAAATACCCTTTTTTCTAAAAATTCTCTTTTCTCACTCTTTTTCCCCCACACTTATCTGTGATGCTCACTCAAAATGAACTTAAGGTATAGATCATTATCTCATTGATGGGTTTTATATTTAAATGAGTTTAAAGACAAAGAAAATAAGGAAACAGATCCCTTAGGCATGAAACTCAAAAAGGGTACTAGGAATTAAGCATTAAAGGGACGTGCAAGAAAGGTTCAAACGAATCAATTAAGGCCTAAGACCATCATCTCTAGGATAAACCTAAACTATACTTTTCATCAAGATGTGGAAAGACAAGTTCTAGAATGATGCTTGAAAATAAATCACATAAGCAATTTCCCAAGATTTTTAATGCATTTATCTAGTCCATAAACAATGATATGTACATAAAGACCATTGATAAATAAGCATAAACTATAAGAGGATGCTCAGCTAAACTAAGTACTATTTCTATTCAAAGCTTCAACATGCCAATGCACTTTTTTCTATGCTATCTAGTGATAATAATAGAAAATCTTTTTGGTTTTTTTAAGACTTAGAAAAAATAACTTATAAGAAGAATGACTTAAAATGAAAGAAACAAAATGTTTTTGGAGGATTTTTCAAAAATTTCCGTGTTTTGGAGTTTTAGAATTTTTCAAATTTTTAATAAAATAAACACTAAAACCAACTAAAACATGAGAAAGAACAAAACATATAAAACGAAACACTTCGAAAGATAGATAAACAACTAAGCACCCCCACACTTAAACCTACATTATCCTCAATGTGGAGGCGAACTCTTAAAAAAGACAAATACGACAAAACTAAACACAAAGCAAAAGGAAAAGAAACTGCCAAGCAAATAAACAAAAAGACAAAGAAGAAAATCAAAACCAAAATAAACTAACAACTATCAAAACAAAAACAAAGAAAACTAAAATAAAGATAAAACATGAAAACTACCGAATTTGTAAAGTGAGTAAGGGAGGAGAAAACACCCTAAAGGGAAGCCCTCATTGCCTCCTCCATTGCTTATTCCCTTTCCTGGAAAGAGACGCTCGTAGATTTCTGTCATCATTAATTCCTGCCGTTTGAGGATGACCTGGATTTCAACCAAAGTGTCAGAATGTTAGGTCTGCATGATTTTCATCCCCTCGATAGAAGCTCAAAAGGAGGCATCGTACTCCTCATCCTCCTCCTCACTGTCTTCAGCCTCATAGTCCTCCTCATCGTCCTCCTCTTTGGTCACTTCTTTGGTAGGGTGCACCCGTCTTGTACGTTCATATCCAAAGGTTTCCCTCTTGCTCCCCCTTTCGCATTCCTCGGCCATCTCTTTCTCATCATACTCAAAACTACTTCGAGAAATGGTTAGGCTTAAGATGATGTTTGAGACATCTGTATTCTCCCACTGCTCACTTGAAAGATCTGCATTAAAATGATAAAAAATATTTATGAGAAGCAAAGGATAACCAAAGACGTGGTTAGCTTTTCTAGTGCTAGCCGCATCTCTCATATAAATGAATAATAACAGATGCCAAAGAAAAAGGAGCAATCAAAAGCATTTTATCCATTATGTAAATATTAATAACACTCAATTCATTTAGACTCTTCTTTGACCTAGAGGCAATATTGGTACCAATAAGAATAGAGACAGCCTTCGACTTAGGTGTCAAATCATTTGAGTTCCAAATTGTTCGGGAATTCTGAAAATTAGGACGGTTGTTGATGCCTACCAACCGCACGTGGAAAGTGTAATGGCACTCTATACCCTGAAAGATGACTCTAGATGTGGAACCAAAGGTAATACTAGGGCCCTCGTCTGGAATAGAGGCTATTTGAGAGAGGAGGTTCTTATCAAAACTAATATGGTTGAATTTGACTGTTGTGCAGATTGTAATGGCATCCTTATTTGTTTTCTTTGTCATGTTGGTGTAAAATTCTTTAATAAGCATTGGGTAGTAGGCTCCACTTTACCTAATTATAGGTTTCCAGCCCATGGCATGAAAAAGGTCGGAAATGTGTAGTTGACTAATCTAACAGGCCTTTGATGGTTTGTTCAAGCACTAATTTGTCACCCCTCCTCGTTTATCGTACCAGTCTTTGGTAGCTCTATCTATGACACGTTGTGGAAGGGGGGAAAGGTGGGGCAGCCTCGGGAAAGTCAGGGTCAATTATCCTAGCCTTTTTTGAATAAGAAGGTACTTTTTGGGGCATTGTGATTTAAGGGATATCAACAAGGGCAAAGCAACACAACCAGAATCAAACAACACAAGGTAATAGCACGAGCAACACAAAAGAAAGAAAAACATTTATGTGATACCCCATAACCCTCTGCTAGGTCAACTGTGTCTGGGTAAAGTACCTGCGTGCCTCTCGGCACTGGACTTACAAAAACATAGTGCTAGGATACATCTGAGAGGAACTAGAACACGTCCCTCTAAACTAAGCAGCGGAAGAAGAAAATATATATATAAATATAACTTTATAATAAAAACTTCTCAAAACTTATACATAGGTTGAAGGCTGTGAGGACCAAGATCTTTATAGATCAAAACCTTATGGCTAGAGATGGAAGACCCCAATATTACCAAATCCAGTGGCCCATATTGACTCGACTAGCCAGATCTGGTTATCGAGTCATCTAAAAAAAGAAAAAACATTTGAAAGACATGAGACATAGACGCTCAGTGAGTTCACGTACATGTGTGTTTTTCGTGAGTTTCCCAACCAGTAAAATACTTTTTATAAAATGGTTTGACATGCCAGAAAAGAAATGCTTTCATTAAAAAACTCTTGTATGCAAGTTATAAACTTTCTGAAGGATTCGGGCGTAGCTAGAAAGTCCGAGCGAATTAAGACACGTCGGTGTTGCCGCGATACCCGAACTTTCAAAATCATGAATGCACCATGATAAGCTCAATGAACAGAGTCCAGAACCTTAAACGGGGTCATTGGGCACAAGTTTTAGCATCCCGTACTCAATACCAGCTTGAAACCTAAAGCACGCTATACGAACGTTCAATTTTTCATAAACCACCACACACACCACTTATACACAAAACATATAATGTGCCTTGGGGTACCTACCACGAGCCCTGTGCTACTCTAGCCGGTGATCCCCTCCTGACCCAACCTACTAGAAGGTAGCCCCTATCGCAGAGCATGATACAGAGTCAAACGTAATACCACATTGGGCCTAACCCTCCAACAGTACTACACCCTCTATCAACTGGATCCAGATCAAGAGTAAACCTACCAAGATTGTCGTTCGGAAGAGGCCCTCGAACGGGGAACTAGCCATGCATATTGCAATCCTCTCGACGCATTGATCAAAATATATACCAAGCCCCTTTGGTTGGATTAGGGTTTTAAATTCATTTTTATAAAATCATGGGCCATCTCTCGGCCACACAAATCTCTTTATGTATCCAAAATCCCTATCCGCTGAGCAGAACCACAAACTCGTAGCCATGACAAATGTATCATGAATTCAATTCAAATCATGTCTTTGTAAAAACTCATGAAAACATTTTTCTCAAAACATTTGTCTTTCGAAATCATATTCACCATGAAAGTATGCATATGTGACTCTGGAATGTAAGCTTTAAAACATATTACCGGGTATAAAATACGTTATGTCAATATGCTTTCTAAAACTCATGATAAATATTTCTCAAAAGGAAATTATTAAATACCTCCAAAACTTAAAGTAATATATGAATAAAACTGCAGAGAAATATTCTTTAAAAAGAAATAGTAAATATTTTTGAAATCATAATATAAGAATATTTTAAAATAAAAGTATTATAAAAATATTTTAATAATCCAAAGCCTTATGAAAATATTTAAAATATTTAAAGTGTTATTTAAAAAAGAAATAATAAATATTTTAAAGATAATATCAAAACCTTATAAGAATATTTAAAATATTTAAAATATTATTTCCAAAGGAAATAATAAATATTTTAAAAATAATTTTTCTAAATAATTTTAAATCTCAAAACCTTTTTAAAATATTTAAAATGTTATTTTCAAAAAGAAATAATAAATATTTTAAAATAAATTCTCAAAATAATTTTAAAATTCAAAAACCTTTTAAGAGAATTCAAAATATTTAAAATATTATTTCCAAAAGAGAATAATAAATATTTTAAAAATAATTTCTCCAAATGATTTTTAAAACTCAAAACCCAAAATTGAAGTATTACAAAAATATTTAAAATAAAAGTATTATGAAAATATGTTACTAACTCAAACATATTTCAAAGCCTTAAAAAAAATTTTTAAAACAAAAATATTTTAATAACTCAAAACATATTTAGCATGACCCATAATATCCCCAGTAAATATTTCATAAATTTTGTCAAGATTCCAAACTAGAGAAATATGTTTTCAAGAAATAATTAATCTTTAGTAAAAAGAAAGAGGTTGGTGAACTCACATTGAGCCGCAAACCGAGGCTGTCCTACAAATAATATCATTCCAAACTTAATCAAATAGCTCCATAAAAATATAACCATGACCCCATGATGACCCTAGGGTTCACGTAAATTTATTCTAAACCCAAAGGAAGTCTAAAAACAACTCCAAAATACTTTCATAATAACGCCTTAAAAATCATGGGCTCCGAAAATAAATCCATAATTATTAAACCTTAATATTATTTATCATAGAAAATATAACCTAATAATAAAATAAAATAAAACTATAAAACAAAACAAAAACAAAAACAAAAAGAAAGAATAAGGACTTGCCTTGAGAGAGAGAGAGAGAGAGAGAGAGAGAGAGAAAGAGAGAGAAATTGGGGAGAATGAAAGAGAGAAGAGAAGAGAAGAGTTACTGGGTGAGAGGTGAGAAAAAAAGGCTTCCTATCACCTCATATATATAGCCAAGTATGCATGGCTTTGGCTTGTGTGGTCAAGACACATGGCACTTACTTGCCATGTGTCAACAAATCACTACCCCACTTGGCATCCCTATTCCACATAATTGCACTAGAGTCCTCTAAATTTCTAAACTTTCTACGTTGGTCCCAAATCTTAAAAATGACTTAAAACTCATATTAAACTTAAAATCTTTATCTCCAATTTAAAGCATTAAACACTAATAATTCTAAAATAGGCCTCAAAAAGTTTTCAACAAAAAAGTTCTTCCTTAAATTTTCTAAAACTTACCAAATTACCCAAAAACTTTCTATTCTTTATAAAATAACTCCAAAACTTTTGTTTGAACTCACCATGACTTATGTTAACTTTGAGGTGCTTAGACGAGATGTTACAATTTAACTCACAGCTATAACATTGAATACGAATGAAAATGAGCAACTAGAGAACAAAAAAGGACTGATGACTTCTTTGAAGCTCATAGAGCAAAATTGAACCAAACTAACACTAACAAAACCAAACAAAATGCAAGCACAACACAACTTAAACAATATATCTAAATAGGAAAACAAAAATAAATGTAGCCCATGTGTGCCAAGTATGAAAACAAGTCAAAATTAGCAACCGTGAATGATACAGGTTGCGCACCCAACAAGTTAAAGTACAATTTATATCAAGCAACAAACTAAAACTAAGCAAAAAAGGGAGTTTTGACGTAAACTTAGCCTCGTTCATTGTGAGAACGAATCGTCGCCACACTGAAGTGCCGATAATATTGCTGCTAATACCACGAAGTTGTGCCATAGCCTCTTGTGGAGTCTATGCTGCCTGTGATATGCCAATGCTACCATAGTGAATAATTCACCTCTATTAGTGTTGGACAAAAATAAAGACCAAGAGGGAGGGGATTGTGATGTATGTGAGTGAAACAGTCATGTGGCGAGGGGAAGAAATGGAGGAGAAATGAGGGGAAAGGGAAGAGAAGAAGAAGAAGAGAAAAGAAAAGGAGGGGCAGAAGGAGAAGTGACTAGAGATGGTGGCTGAAGAAGTGGGATAAAGGAGGTGGTGCCGAAGGTAGTCGAGAAGGGGGCAGGGGGAGGAGGGGAAGAAAGCAAATGCGAGGGAGAAGGGTTTTTGAGGTTTTGAAATTGAAGTGAAATTCGGGGAAGAAAATGGTTGAATTAGGTTGAAACTTAAGATTAAAACAGGGCAACATGTGAACATAACTTACCCGAACCGAGGAAAGACCTGTACCCACAAAATTGGCTACTTTCCAGACTAGAAAAGCTTTTCTTTCTAGATCTGGAGGTGTTCTGGAAGGAATTTACTCTTGGTTTGGTTTCAGAAAGCAGCTTTCTAGTTCTAGAAAGCCTTGTTTTCTGTTTAGATTTTTGCCGATTTCACCTATTTCATATGTTTTTCCAACTTTTTGGCTTGCAAATAGAATATGTAGCTCAATAAATATGTGGGAATGCAATTCCCAACTCCCATACTCAATTTAATGCTAAAACAAAAAGCAAAAATTCAAAACGAAATGACAACTTTTAAGTGTTTACGGCACCTCCCGAATCATGAGAGTCTAAGGTCATTTTGGCCCTCTCCTTTTTCCTTCGCGGTATGGGCACCCACATCATCAAGCCCCTCTTCTTTGATTTAGGAAAAATAGCCTTCTCCTTGCCTTTCAAGTCCTTGGGGTTTTTAGATTGTGGCAATTGGTTTCCCTACAAAGATCAAGATACATCACGATTAGTATGATTTATACAAAACAATGTGTCCTTCTCATATGAAGAAGGGGTTGGATTTATTGGGAATTTAAAGACAACTTCATTCTCTCCAACCCTCATGCATAATTTCCATTTGTTCATATCTATTAACAATCTTGATGTATATAAAAATAGTCGTCCTAAAATAAAAGGGAAAGCAACATCCTCTTCCATATCAAGGATAACAAAGTCTACGGGAAATAGAAGGTCCTTGACCTTTACCAAAACGTCCTCAATAACCCCCCTTAGGATACCGTATACTTTTATCCACCAAACTTTTGGACATCCTAGTGGATGTTGGGTTTCCTAGGCCTAGATTTTTACACATATTATGGCATAACTTTTATCCTTGCTCCTAGGTCAGCTAATGCTTTATCAATAGGAAAACTGCCTATTATGCAAGGGAAAGAAACTCCTTGTGTCGTTTAATTCTATGGCAGCTTTTCTTTGTTGATTAGTATTGCCGAGCATTCTTCGATGAATGTTTATGTTGATTCTTTGTCTATTTTCCTTTTCCTCGAAAGCATATCCTTCAAGTATTTTTCATATTTTGGGTACCTGTAAAAGAAAATCACAAAAAAGTAAGTTAATTGTTAATTTTTAAATATTTTCTATTGCGAACAAGAGCCACTGGATAAGAGATCTTAGGCTTGTAAGATTTAGTGCCATAATCTCTTCCTTCTTGGAGCTCTTTTCATGGTTAGCTGCCATTTTCTCCTTCGGAGGAACCTCTTCATTATATCTCACTAAGATAGCATTAACATGTTCTCTTGAGTTTACTTCTGTATTGCTTGGAAGAGTTCTTGGAGGCCTTTCGGATACTAGCTTAGCAATCAGCCCAATGTGAGTTTCCAAATTTCAAATGGAGGCATCTTGATTTTACATTTTGGCCTCAGTTGCACTCATGAATTTGATCATCATGTCCTCAAGATTGGACTTAGGAGGTGGATTTGGAGAGGGTGCATTGTAGGGCAACGATTGTGTAAGTCCACGATTCTGAAAACTTAGAAGATTTTGAGGTCTTAGTTGCCTAAGATTTCCTATGAAAATTTGGGGTGGTTGCATCATCTTGAATTATAGGTATTGGAATAAGGATTATTCCCTTACTTATTTCCTTGTGCATAATCTACTTGATCCATAGAAGTACCCATGCTAGGTCACTCATAATTTAGGTGCTCTCCGTAACAAAAATCACAGAACATTGCTTGCTATGAGCCTATTAGTGAGGATTACAAGTTCAAACTCCAGAATTTATGATCAATCATGGCAGCTAACCTCGATTTCATGGTTGTTAGTTTGTCTACATTATGTTCTCTTGCCGACTTCTCCATAGGCCTTGCCCTCTCCCCCCTCCCCCTCCCCCTCCCCCAAGTATAACTATCCATGGCTATTTATTCAATCAAATTATATACTTGTTGGGGGCATTTTACTATTTGTAGATCCACTAGTGGAGGCATCTATGAGTTGTCTTTCTCTAAAGCTTACTCCATTCTAAGAAATTTCTTTGCCAAAGTCTCCCAAGTAGTAATGGATCCCGGAAGTAGAGACTTGAGCCACAACTTCCCTTTATCCCTTAAGGAGAATGGGAATAGACGAAGTTTAATTACATCTTTTGATGCTCCATTTATCTTGAAAGTCTCGTACACATCCAAGAAATTGGCGATGTGTGAATTGGGATACTCATCAGGTAATATATTGAACTGAACATGATTTTACACCATTTGAATGATGTTGGGCTTGATTTCAAAGTTGTTTGTGTTCACCACCGGTCTTGCTATGCTTGGCTGCATCCCAATGATGGACAGCAAGCATAATTTGCTATAGTGCATTCCACCATTGGAGATGGTGGTTGTGGTGGATCGTTTGGCTCCTCTTCCTTAGTCTTGTCTACCACTACTACTGTCGTTTTATCCACCTTTTTGGAATTGATAGTGTGGGGACTTTCCGTAGCATTTTCTCGATTTCCGGATCGAACTCAATCAATTCAACCCGTTGGCAACAACACATAAACTAGTCAAAAGGACCTGAAAAGGAATTACCAAAAAACTGAGTTTTTAGAAAATAGAAGAAGAAGAAGAACAAGAAGAACAAAGAATCTAAACACAGACCACAATTCAAAGAGGGACAAAACATGACAAAGAACAAATAAAACACAAATAAACAAGAAAACAATTGAAACAGTAAATAAATAGCATTCCTAATATCACCATTCCTGGCAGCCAAAAACTTGTGTGGTTTCAATCATAACAAAATTTTACTTTTATGCAAGCGTACATATCGACGTAATAAGACAAAGAAAGTCAGATTGTCGAACTCTCAGGATAGCCAAGCGCTAGTAACGACTATGTCTCTACTGTTTGATCGAATAAAACTTTTGAAGGATTTTTGAAAGATAAAGAAAACAATGAATAAATCAATTAGCAACTAAGGAAGCAAATAAAATTTTTTTAATTAAGTTTGGAAAAGTTAGAATGATCGAATCCCACTAAAATCTTTAGCTAATCCAATTAAAATATTATTGGCAAGAATGTTTTAGAAATATTGGTTGGGTCTCACTAAAAAATCAGATAATCCCTATCTCTAGGCGAAGATCCACCTATTCACTTAATCGTTTAGAGAAGAATCTCTTCTCTCCCTAACTCGATTATGAATGAAGTATATATTATGAATGAATTTAATGACCTCGTAATTAGTATATCTACTCAATTACCAATCCCCATTGTTTAACTAATGCCCTAGGTTAATCTTTGTTTTTTCCTTCCAATTAACCTTGTGAATGTACCGATTTCCGATAAAACTAATAGCACAAACAAAGAAATTAAGCAACAACCAACAAATATCATAACATTCAAACCATACTATCAATTGGAATTAACATAAAAAATTATAGGTTCATCCCCATTCAAAACGGAAAGCAAATTAGCCACTAAACATATCTCTAAAACATAAATTCATAGAACAATGCATAAGTAGAAAGAGTTTATGGAGCCCTGAAACTGCCTCTTAATTGAAACTAAGAAAATCTAAAACCTAAGCTATGAATAAGATAGCTAATGGGGGTTTCTATAGGGAATCTGTGGCTAAAAAAGTACTAATCCTTTCCTTAAAAGAGTTGGAAATCGAATTGCAATGGAAAAGGAAATGGAAGTCTAACAGCACAAATTCAGCAAAATTGCATTTAAGCCCCTGTGTGTCTTTCTAGATAAGGAAAGCCCAATTTTTAGGATCCAAAATGCTTCTAGAAAACTGTCGTCTTGTGTGATTAGCAGTTTTCGAATCCAGATAGTGTGTTCTTTCAGTTGTATTTTCCGACTTTGTGTTTTTCTCCGTTTTGCCTCTTTTCTTGCTCTGTGAGCCTTTGTTTCGACTTGTTTTGAACATACATGCATACCGAAGGTACCTATTATCAATAAGAGAAGAAATAGGGTTTAATTAGTCCTTTTTATTAACAATTATGCTAAAAATAGATAAAAACAATAATGCTTAAAAGGGTAAGAATGGACATACCAGTCTCTAGCCTTATTTTGCCAAGAGTGCAAAGTTAAACACTTCCTTTGACAAGAGTGCAAAATTAAGGGCTTCCAACTCCCTAAAACCCATACCCCCCATTTGTTTGGACTTACACATTTAATCCCAACTCTTCCAGCCAATCCCCTTCTCACTATCCAGTTTCCCCCAACAAAAAAGCCTTATCATGGCCATAATCTCATCACACACCCTTTTTGGTAATAAAAAAATATTGCATAGCATACGTAGGAGTAGCTTGCAAGACTGATTTAATCAATATCTCCTTGCTCGTCTGAGATAATAATTTTTCTTTTCCCCTTTGCACCTTCTTCCCTATCTAATAGTTTTTCTTTCCACCCTTGAACCTTCTTCCACATCCTATCCATGATATATTGAAAAAAAATCTATTTTTGACCTTTCCGCAGGGTAGGGCAAGCCAAGATATTTTCCTTCCCCTCCACATTTTATCATCTCCAAAATGCTCAATATTTTCTCTTCAAACCCCTCATCCGTTCCCTCTTCAAACATTAATGAGGAATTTTTTTTTTTAAATTGACCATTTGCCCAGATACCTTCTCGTATTCAGCCAAGACATTCTTGAACATTTGGGCCGACGAGGCTTCACCTCAAGAAATATAAAGCTACATTAGCGAAAAATAAATGAGAAATTTTTGGTGCATTACCTCCCATCTGCAAGCCCTTCAAATTTTGTTTAGCAACCTCCTTCCGGATCAACGCAGAGAGGCCTTCCGCACATATGACAAATAAGAAGGGTGATAGAGGACCTCTTTGCCTTAGCCCTCTTTATGGTTTGATCCCCCTTCATTGTTTGAAACTTCGAGTTGGGAAGCCATTAACAAGCACCTAAAATGGTACATACATAACACAATTCATGATTAGTGAGCTGAAATATGGAGGAAAACTGTAATGGGTGGCACAATTTGAACAAAAATAAAAAGAAAAAGAAAAAGATTGGGAGCCTAGTTGTAATTTTAGAGGACTGTGAAAAAAAAAGGAGAGATAAGTAAAGAATATATCTTGACCCTTAAGCAAAGTAGTGACCATGTTTGACAAGCCACTTCCATTGCCTTATTAGTTCCTTGGACCTCAAGATTTTCTTCTATATGTAAGAATTTGTCATTTATGTTTTCTTCCTTCCCATCTGGTGTCCATGATCTTATACAAAAACATTACGTTCAATTTGTTCTTTTTCACTCGTTCATCTCACGATACCACAACTAGAAGTAAGCTTTCTTTGAAGTTTCTATATCCTAGTTTCCTTAATCTTTTCTTTTAGAAATAGATTTGATTTGATACTTTTGGGAGGTTATTTTAGGGTCTTAATTGGTTTAGGATTTTTATTTGCTTAATAATAGGAAATACTAAGGAAGGTTTTGGAGTCCATAATTTGAGGCGTTTTCAAGTTCTGTCCTTGTTTTGAGGTAAGTGGTAGGATGAACTGTAATTCTGTAACTGCTTATTAATTATGAAAGTGAGAATATGTTTTAATTGAGTATAAATTTTGGATTGAACAAGTGACATGTTCTTTGTGTAAATATTGACAAAGATTTTGAATAAGCTTTGCTATGGAAATTGAGAAATAATTTTGGAAAATGAATCTCTGTGTCTGTTGTGCTTAATTTGATGGCTTTTGGAAAAGGAAATATTTTGTATTCGCTTTTGGCATTGAGCTTCTGATTGTCTTTGGATTAGTAGTGGGGGTGGGGAGGGAGAGGGGGGAACATGTTCCATTTATCTATTATGTTTCATTGGATAAGGACAAAAAACACCAAACATTTGTTCTGGCCTACTTGGCAAGAGAGACAGCCAGGCGTGATATTACGTATCTGACCCATTATTAACCTCGGTACCTTCTTGAGCTCAATGTTAAAGTTATATCGTAAAGGACTGTTTAAAAGAGAACGTTTGAATGTATGAGAATTGTTTAGAGAAATGTATGATACTCAGTTAAGATATGTTTGGAAAATATTGACTTTGGAAAAGTTTGTTTGAGAAACCAATTTTAAGGTGATTGGAAGTTTCAAGAAATTATTTATTGAAGGGCATAATTTGAAAATTTTATAGTTCAGTCCCTGAACTTTTCAAGTACTATGTTCAAGGTCGAGATCATTTTTGAACTTCCTAAATTACAATTTTGCCCAAGAAATATTTTAAAGTTCAAAAGAACGTTCTTTTAATTAAGTAAGAATAACTAGTAAACACATGTTCAATCCCAGAGATTATTATTTGTTCTCTTCTTACTGAGTTCTCGTACTCCCTCCATTTCTTGCTTCTTCTTATCTGTTAAGGTTTCGCCGAGAGCGAGAAAGTGTTTGGAGAAGTTCGACAGAGATTGGGGGAAAGTTTGGTTCAGTAGAGCTTTTAAACCAAAGTTTATTTATTTTTAAAATAATTATCTTTTTACCCACCAGTTTTGAGCCTTGTATCCTTGTGGGCACGCCCTGTCCATCTTGGGTTCGGGCAATCCCAGATCCGAGGTGTGATAAAAATAGAGCTTATGCAGCATCATTCTAAAAAAACCGTACTCCACTCTATCATAAGTCTTGCTCATTTCTAACTTAATTTCCATATATTCCCCCCCTCCCCCCCCTAGTTCTCCCTTCTACAACCAGTGAAAAACCAAATGCAATGATAGTATTATCAATAACCAGCCGGTTTGGAACAAAGCCACTCTAAGATTCATCAATTACCAGGGGACAAGACTTGCTTTAAATGGTTAGCAAGTGTCTTTGCAATAATCTTGTCAAGAACATTGCACAAACTAATAGGTCAATATTCCATTACTTAGGTTGCAGTTTTATGTTTTGGAATAAGGAGTATAAAAGTTTGATTAATATCCTCCACTAATCCTCTGTTGTTCAGAAACTTTAGGGCAAGAGCAAGCACATCCTTCCCTACTATACTCCAATATTTTTTATAGAATGCAGCATGAAAGCCTTCGATAGGTGTATCATTAAAATGACCTTCATAATTTCTTTCGCAGTAAATGGTGCACTAAGCATATGAACTTGATCATCCATCAATATGGTGAAATTGGTATGCATGAAAATGTCCTAATAAGATTGTATATGATTGGAAACAGTAAACAATTTCTTAAAATAATCAAGGATAATATTATCTACCTGCTTCGGATCCTCCTCCATCACTCCATCTACTCCCATAATCCCCTCCATGTGATTTTTCTTTTTTTGTTGGCTTGTGTGATGGTAAAAATATTTTGTGTTTTTATCACCATAAGTGAGACCTCGAACGAATCCTCAAAATTCTTCCTCCTCTATTGTAGCACATCCATGTTATGCTTTGCTAACTTGAGCTCCAAACGCCCACTACCGTTTTCTTGAAGAATTTTGATTTCCTTTTGCAGCTCATCTATTTTCTCCTCAATTGAGCCATATTTCTCCTTACTCCACATGAAAAGCTCATTGGCCACCTTCTGCAAATTCATGCCTGGGGTAGGCCCTAGACCAATTGAATTACATTTATGATTTATGAAGAATGCATTTTTTGAATTGTATTTTATGCTCTTGGCCATCAAGTATATAACTTGATAGTAAAACCCTTATTGCTAATAAAATACTATTCTTGTTTGTTCCTAGTTTTATTACTTCTTGTATTATTAAACTAGTGCGAAGTTGATTGATGATCAAGTTTTACTGATCATGAATATGAGATATAAAATCAATTTATAAATACATATTGAAAATATTGTATTGGAATGACCCAAAGTGAAGAAGAATATTGCATGGGTTTAAGTCATAAGTATTTCTTCTCAGTTTTATATTTGGTGTCATTTGACCTAATGTTTCTAATGCTTCTTGCATGAGGAGAAAATATGTTTTAATATAGTCAAACATCACTTTTAATTAGGTGATTATTATGGTTATTGGTTAGGCTATTTTCTTGTCATGGCTTGAATATTGGAGATAGTGAAAGGGATTTGTCCCGCTCCTTTTAGAGAGAGATATTCATGGACCCCTTGATAAGGAAGACTAGAAAATACGCATAGCCATGCTCAAATAAGTATTAATAAGGTGTTATTAATGTTATTTGTCGGAACAGTCTGCCTAATGATCAAGTAAATAGTTAATTAAGTTTTATAAGAATGACTCGGTCCATGCCGTATACTTAATTAGGATATCGTATGACAAAAGGACTAAATATTAAAACTGATGCTAGTTTATTATTGCTTTTACTTAACTTGGGTAAGCATAATGTCTTGCTAGAGACCGCTTATGTTTTGTGAATAAATGTCTAGGACATTTTTCATTCATTGCCAACGTTAAGTGAACCTACAGGGCCACACGCATAGACGATTTTGTAAGCACAATGTCCACGTTCAATGAATATAGATCGTGTCTAGATTCGTTGAACGTATACAAAAGGGGAATCAGATTCTATATTGTATTTTCTGATAAGTTAATAAGCAACTAATTTTATTTTGTCAGATAAATGAAATTAATTACTTAATATTACTCATCCAACCGTTGGATGGTTATAGGAATAGACGGACGAGATTAAACTGTTATTATATGATAATTAGAGTTCTGATATTAACAGCTATAAAAGGTTATGTTAACCTTTTCTCGGTAGCCGTCTTCATCTGATTAAAAACAAAACCCTAAACCCTAGAACGGCGAAAATAGTATCTTGCCTCCCTCTCTTCGAAATTTCACTTATTACCAAATAGTCAGGATTAGTTCTGAACAGTTTTCATAATATAGAAGGGGCTAGTATCCCGATTGCTTGCAGAGGAGTTTATCTCGTGGGTACCAGTAGAGGGCGAAGCGTAAACAGTAGCGCCTCCACACCGAACAGCAGAAAACATTGAGGTAGTTTCTATCCAATCGTTTTTTCTAGTATGTGCAGATCCTGTTGGTGGATTTTCGTAGTTTTTATTTATTTGTTTTTGCCTTTGGAATCCAACTGATAAGCTTCCTCCTCCATCATGCTGCCATGGACTCCTAACTTTTTCCATGCACTCTTCTTCATGTAACCACATTATTTCAAACCTAAAAGGCCTACTCCCCTTTTTTTTTTCCTCTTGTGGTGTGACACTAGTACATCTTCATTTTTCAAAGCCAAGAGAATATGATCAGAATAAGTTGAAGCTCCATGTACCTATGTATCTTTTGGAAAAGACTTCTTCCAACCATCTGATCCCACAACTCTATCTAACCTCTCCCAAACTGCTCTCTCACCCTCCCTATCATTGTACGAAGTAAATCTTTGCCTACGAAATTATAAATCCGTTAGTCCCGCAATTTGCATGGCTTCCTGGAACCTTTGAATATGAGCTGTACTCCTAGTTCACATGCCTCTATTTTCATGAGCATACAAAATTTCATTGTAATCACCACCACACACCCAAGGTAAGGACCTTTCATGTGCTAGTCTCTGTAAAAATGCTAGGAATCTTTTCTCCTTTCCATCTCCAGATACCCATAAAGCCAGTCAGAAAGCTAGCCATTGCTCTCAAACCTTTCTCTACCAACACATCAATATGCCCTTTCGAGTAACTTTGCAATCTAACAATAGTCACCAACTTCCACCAACAGCACAAACCACCACTTCAACCCTCACAATCCACTACCATACACCTAGAAAAACCCGTTAGTCGTTGCAAATTTGAAACCTGAGGCCCTCATAATTTTGTTTTATAAAGGAAAACCATTATAGGATCTTCTCTTAAAATGAGCTCCCGCAGGGATCGAATCACACGAGGGTTCCAAAACCCTTAGAAATTCCAAAATAAGATACTCATTGTTGTCGGCTGAGGTGCGTATTTGCACTTTCCACCCCTGGTTCATATTAGGAAAGCATAGGGATAGATCCCACCTCACTTTTTTGTAATTATATTCTTTTTCCTCCTCGGGGTCTCTGCTTCCCTTCTTTTACACTCCAATAGCCGCAACCTCTCCTTAGAAGAACTGGTTCCCTCCAACTGTAGCTGTCTTTTCATCTTGCATTTCTTGCTTCATGAAAGAGACCTATCCACTTGAGGAGTTACTGCCACATCTTTTCCTTCTCTCCAAATGCCAGAATGATAGGACTGGATGCCCTACTCATCATCTGGCCAAAAACTCGCCCTGACTATACCCAGCTATCTCTTCTTGAGCTATTCTACTCTTCTCTCACCCCTTCCGAGACTGCCGCCTAGCTAAATGCCACCAAGCATCCTTATATACAAGCTGTCCCTCTTGGGCCTCCTTGTTGAGTATTGAGGGTTGGGATATGGGATCATAATCTGCCCCCTACGTGCTTGAGACTAGTCTATATCCACCTAAGGGTTAAATGAAGAAACTAGGACTGAATTAAGATATTCCACCCACAGCCAAATGTCATATCCAAGCGTCTCATTCTCTTCTTCACTAATATCTTATGGTGCAAGGGAACAGTTTCTAAGAGTATGACCAATATGCCCACAGAAAAAGCACAAAAAAGGTAATTGCTCGTACCTTATTACCCCATACTTCCCCATGCACAAGAGCCAGAAGCTTGATCCAACGACTGAGTAGTTGGACAACATTGATATTGCACCGCATGCGGTAAAAGGATCCTCCTTCCTCCTCTGTTCGCTGCCCTATTTGGATTTCATCACATTCTCTTATTCGACCAGTGATCTTTTTCCCTACTTCTCTTGTGAAACATCTATTGGCAGGCCACTAACATGTATCCAAAACTTGACATCTTGAAAAGCCTCATATGAGAATTCCTTTGTTCGACCCCACTTTTCTGCAAGGCTAAAAGATAATTATTAAAACACTAGGGCCCTCTTCTAATCACGTATCCATCTCTTCCATTGTGCTGAAGAAAATTTAGATAGCATTAGATCGGATTTTGACAATTCTGAGTTTGTCAAGTTTCCAGACCTTCCGTATCAGAGGCCTAAGGATGCACAGAGGAAATTTCTTTGAGGTATACAACTTCTCTAGACAACTGATCTTGTAGTCTTTGACGCCCTTAAAGACATTCTCTTTGTCTGGCATCATCATATCCTCTTCATCCTTAGTAAGAACCATACCTTTGAAATGTTGATTGAATAATCTCCTTCTCCAAGTTTCTAGCACAAACTTGTGAAAATTGGAGTGAAATATGTGAAAACCCCAAGTTTTAATACTGGGTAGAAGAATCCTCTAAAAATAGGGAGAAGAAACCCTAGAGAGAGTGCTCCCATGGTAGTTGTTAATTTATATAAAGATAATTGAAGAGAAAAAATTTCATGTCACAATCTTTGTGGGGGGAGATATAAGAAAATGATTTACTCATTGTTTCTACATATGTATTTTATAAATTCCCTGCCTTGTAAGCTCTTTTCTCAACTAAAGTATACATCCTTTTCAATTTTTTTAAAGAAAATTTATTATAACTATACATATTCAGAAACATAGACCGTGAATTCAGCTTCCTAAGTTTGTGCCTCAACATAACACGCTCAGGTTTTGATTCTGCTCCCCGAAATTTCTTTAGTTTGGGTGACACCTCTAGCAGAAGCTGTAGTGGTGGTTTGCAACTAATCAGTTTGCTAACATTTTTAATTGATTATTTCAAGTGAAGTTCAAGGGAATGAAGTTGGATAAGGAAGAAGAATGAGTCTATAGTTTTGGGTGAAAAGTTAAACTCCATATTTTATTAATGGTTGTGGTAAAAAGAAAATTTCACATAGAAATTGAAGATTGAGATCCAAATTTGTAAGTCATGTTTCCTTATTGAAAATTCGCAATCCAAATTGGAATGTTCTGGATAAAATTTTAAGAACGGACGCAATATTGTATTTTAAAAAATTTTGGGGCACAAAATGAGTTTTTTTTCTTCCATTCAGATCGTATATAACATTTCGAAAAAATATGATCCTTTGACAAGAGGTGTGTGGTCCGATGGAGCAACCCTCATTACTTAGGTACCTCCACTTGGCGTACTAAGTGAGAAGTCTTGAGTTTGAATCATATTGGGAGCGGTTTGAACACCCTTCTACTTTTATTCAATTGTTATTTGAGTATCTAAATTTTTAATATTGACAATCAAATACCCAATTAGGGTTCTGTTGTAAAAAATAACAGTTGAACCCTAATTTAATTGTTAAAATTAAAAATTTATTTTGTTGACGGAACTCTAATTTAGGTATTTAATTATCAAAATAAAAAATTAAGGTACTTAATTAACAATTGGCTAAAACAATAGGGGTGTTTTTGGAATTAACCCAAAAATGATTCATTTTGCTTCGGATTCTTGACTTATTTGGCCCGGTTGTGATGGAGAGCTCCGTTAAGGGCTTAACGCATGCTATACTGTGCTTCTATATGCGTTATATATACAAAGGAAAAAGCCATTTTAGGAGCTTTGTAAGAAGGTCAGAGAGGGCCGTTTCGCTTCTTACTCTTTGCTTGACCGTCGGTATTCAGAAACGAGAAAGCTAGATTCAAAAGGCCGTTGGTCTGTTCGCGTGATCATTTTCAGTCGCCGGCGGTAAGCTTTTCATCAGCTAACGAAATTTCATTTTTGAAAATCTTTTTAATTCTGAAAACTTCTTGTTGAAAAATTCAGTTCTCTTTTGGACGTTTGTCATCCTTATACAAATGCATATTTAGTTCAATAGACTCTTGCTGCCCTTACATTAAAAGGGGTTGGATTTAGTAGCCGTTATCTGCGTCAAGTTAAGTTCTTTGAGTAAATTGAGCTTACGAAATCGCAAACATTGGACCATTTGATTTGTTACTGTAAATTTATTGATTTTGTGGAAGTGTGTTCCCGGGAGTGGATTTTAAGTGTTCGCTGAACTGTGTGAGCGAAAGTTCATGCATTATAATCTTGTGATATTACAAAATGGGGATTAGCCCATTGGAATTTTCAAATTCATAGGTATTGTGCATGGAGAAGGCTTTTCTCATGAGTGGATAAAGCCTAGGAAATGTATTGGTGAAACTCTGTTCATTGCCTTGTGCCCTTTTAGCTTCTGCATTGGTAGAAGATTTTCTGATTGATTTATGATAAGAGTATTATTCTTCTTAGAGTTTGGGATTGCCAACTTTTGATATGTTATAATTTCAGTGGCTTGGTTGAGAATGCTAGATGGCGTGGCTTCTGATTGTAACTTCATTGGCTATGGTCTGGGTGGCTTCTTTATCCAAAATACTCTTGGCCTCTTCCTCTAAATCCAAAGCTTCTTTCCTGGATGGTAACTACTACCAAGATTACCTTTTTTCTTCACATGCTACCTGTAAAATCATTATAGAACAGAAAAATGAATATATACTTATTTCTGCTTATTCAGAAGGAACAAGTCATGTTTGCTTGGGTTAATTTTAGGTGGCAGTACCTCTGGGAAGAAAAATGTCTTGTTGGTTATTGCACATCCTGATGATGAGACTATGTAAGATCTAAGTCCCAAATTCTTGTTGTATACGACTTCTTTTAGGCTAACATTGTGTCTCTTTCATATGAAACTGATTTGTATCCAATATGCTAAGGTGTTTGAATGGCATTCGTGCACAACCATTAACTTTATCCATGCCACTGTAAGTTATTCTGTGAGGATAGAAAATGCCGATGACTTTTGGTAGTATAAGTTTCTAGCAACTTTGGAGATGTTAAACTTCTGCAAGACTGTCTACTTGAAATGCTATGGCATAGGAGAATCTTTTGGACCACTGCCTGAGTCCTATTATTTACCAGATAATAATTTTTCTCTGTTCAAGATTACAAGGTTAAGAGGTGCTAATGTTCTATTATTTTATGCTAAAATGTACTCGGCATCTTTGCAGGTTCTTCAGTCCAACCATTAATTATCTGACTGCGAGGAGACATAATGTTCACATATTGTGCTTGTCAACTGGTAGTGCGCGTATACTTCTGTGGCTCTCAAGTTTCTCATTCAAATAGGAATATGTTGGTGTATAGCATGTTTTTCATGTCAAGCTTTTGTATTTGGGACAATCAATTGCTTGGAACTAGAAAGTAACCTGTAGTATTATGAGGAGACACAAGAAGAGCTTAACAATCTAGCTTTTGAGTCCAGTATTTATCAGTCTGTTCCTCAAACTTCGCATTTGCTGGTTGGTGCATACAAGTTTGGGCGCAGGGATCTGAAATTGTTTTCTAAATAGTGTTTGCTCTCTTTCCTTGATCCATAGGCAGTTTTTTTCTAAATGGGGTTTGCTGTGGCCTGATGTTTTTCTTCTGCTTAAACTCTCAAAATTAGCATATATTTGCAATCTCTAGTTGCACAGTTCCAAGCATAAGTTAAGGAATCCTGGCTTCCCAGAATCATTTTACTTTTTATGCAGCAACTAGTATGTCAGACGTAGAAAGAAATTCCAGGAGGCAGGCAATAATTCTATTTATTGCAAGTCTTTTCTTTGTATATCACTCTTATCTCTTAGTTGAGGAAAGTCTAGGAAAGTCTTTGCTTGCAAGTTTTACTATGTGCAAAATTTTTATTTGGTTATCAATTTTCTTTATTGGCATCAAATTTCAGCATGTGTCATTGTGCACCTTCATGTTTTGAAACATTCTCTTGTTTGTAGGTAATGCTGACGGCATGGGAAACATCAGGAAAGAAGAGCTCTATCTAGCTTCAGCAATCCTAAAGGTGTCCCTCATGCTTGAACTATTATTTTTCACGCTTGATAATGACACTGCTGTTTTCCTCTTTCCTCTTCATTCAAGTTCATTCAGGCTTGCTTGAACTCCTTTCAAAAGAGAAAATGCTGCTGTTAACTGAAATCTGGTGGACTGTCCCAAACGGTTGTCTTAGAATTTTTTTAACTTCACTTTTCTCTTTCAGGTTCCACTCCAGCAAGTAAAGGTTGTTAATCATCCAAATGTACAGGTACTTATCTGAATTGTCTCAAATGATTTGAACATTATTATTATTATTATTATTATTATTATTATTATTATTATTATTATTATCATTATTATTATTTTCATCTTGTTACATATGAGCTTGTGATAGAATATTATTGAACCATGTAGGATGGTTTTGGTAAAGTCTGGAATAGTAATTTGCTAGCCGGGATTATTGATGATAAAATCTGTTCCAGTGCCATTGACTTGGTAAGATTTCTTCTGAGTGTTGTCTATCTGGATACACTTAAATTACTCTGCCCGGTATTCTGAAATCCTATGGAATTATGGGCCTATGAATTGATTTTCCAAGAACAGAGACATCAATCTGGAATCTTTCTTTTAGTGCTTGTTTCGTCTTCGGACATAATCAGATATATCATAAGTTGTATCTTGATTTAAGTTTCCTCGTTTTGACTGGCCAGGTCATTACTTTTGATCATTTTGGTGTTTCGGGTCATTGTAATCATTGTGATGTACATCGAGGGGTGCGGTAAGTGGACCCTTACATATCCTCTCTTTCACATCAGTATATAGTTTTTAAAATTTTTTTTTCTTTTTGGTGTGTGTGTGCGTTCTACAAACCATTCAATCTTAAGAAACTTTTGTTCTGGTAGAACTTGGAATGACAATTGCCACAGGTTTCACCTTTGGTTAACCTTTCAGTAGTCATATCCACTTAAACTCATGATTCAATTCAGATCAGAATTAAAGAGTATTTTGTCGAGATGTAATTTCTATTCTAGCATTTTTCTTGTATCTGATTTGCATATATCTTCTGGCCCTTGTCAATATGGCACAGCTAAAGTTTTCATAATGCAGAAAGCTATTGGAAACTACCAAACACAAGGTTGATGCCTGGGAACTTGTGAGTTGAAATTATCTTTTCTCTGACAATGGCATTTCTTTGTGATCTATTTTTGGCAGTGGACAATTTAAATCCTGATGGTTTGAACTCTAAAAAAGTTTATAAAAGAGTTAATTGGACTCAATTTTCTAGATTAGGTGATTCCACATTATTGTAGCTGCAGTGGGAAGTCTTGCATTCAAGTGACTCTGTTGGCTGCGTACACACTTCCATTGGATTAGCCAATTGGAAAACGAAAAGAAAAATCTGCGAGAGTCTCTGTTAGATTGGTGCAAATAAATTATTTTCTTTGTTTTCTATCAGAACCTACTCTTTCTCTGGTTTTGGGGTTTTGGGTGAATCTCTGAGGTCTCCAACTTGGAGTTGGTATAAATTCCTAGGTGGATCTCATGGAAGTTTGAATAAATTGTTGTGATTTGAATTGTCTTTGTACATGATGGGGGCCCCCTAGAAACCAGCATTAATGAAGGACCAAGAAGAATTGAGGAATTATTTGTTGGTAGGTGTTGTGTTATAATTATTTGGTTTAATCTTGCCAGCAAACAATCTTCAGTAGGAACAGTAGTTTCTTAGACTGCGATGTCTTGCAAGGAATCATTGTAACATATAAAAGGGATCTTGTGGCTACAAAAATATGTTCATGTCACTGATGAGGAGCAATCCTAAGATTTTCTTTTTCCTTTTCTCTTGGAGCATACCTGGGACATTTCCTACCACAATTCTTGAAATCAGTAAAGAAAAGAGTTTAATGAGAGTAGACAACTGAATTTACTATCAGAAGGTATATAAGAAAATTCTCTCCTATATAAAGATCTTCATGAGTTTTGGCTGTATTATTATTATCATTATAATTGTTATTGTTATTGTTATTATTGTTATTGTTGTTATTGTTATTTGTTATTGTTATTGTTTTTGATATTATAATTGTTATTGTTATTGGGACCTTTCTTCCTTCAATTTATTCTTCTAAAAAATTTAGAAAGAGGAAGAAGGTTGTCCAATTTAATGTTGAATTTAGTAAAAAATTTTAGACCTGAATTTAAGGCTGTCTCTTTCAACATTAACTCCAGGTTAGCACCAACATATTTCGCAAGTACAGTGGACCAGTTGACATCTGGTTTTCCATGTTACATGCTAGTCGAAGTCTGAATGGTCAGATGCATTGCTTGTTAAACGAACGCCCTAAAAGAAGCTATGCTGCAATGGCTCAACATGGAAGCCAATGGGTTTGGTATTTTAGTATTCGATTTTCATATCTTGCTCAAGTAGTTAAGACTGTTTCGATTGTGATAAAATCCAAAAAAATCCACTTTTGTCACTGTGTATCCCACTTTTTCTCTTACAAAATTCACATTTTCCAGTTTAGTTATAATCCAAGTATAGCCTCATGTATTATTGCACTTTCTTGTACTTGTTTGCTTTGAAGTATCTTCTCATGTGAATAATCCTATTGTCTGTTTGCAGGTTTAGGAAGCTTTTTGTGTCGTTTTCAAGTTACACTTACGTTAACACTCTTAAGATGATCAAGTGATAGGTAAGGTATAGGTTGACAAGTCAGAAGTAGATCTTTCAGGAATATTTGTGAATTACTCTTTCTTTCCACCAAGATAACTTCTCATGCTTTATTTCTTAAACTAGTCAACTGAATGAATATGGATGGCATTCAATGCTTCGTTTATTTACAACTGCTTTGCTTTACATGATTTCAAGCATTCAGTATGCTTGGCATAATGTTTCAGTTCCATGTCTCCATTCTCATATCTGGATGCTCTGCATTTGCTCTTCTTTCATTGTAGATCAACATCATGGAGTCAAACAAATTGCAGAGGGTAGTAAGAGTTAGCATGCAGCATCGAAGATACGCTTTTGACCAGCTTGGAAGATTGTGTCAATCTCATAGCCTTTCGCATAGATGTTCTAGTCCATCAAATCGGGATATATCTAGTTGCAGAATCACAAAGGAAATTGATTAATTGGGGTTATGTGAATATTTCTCTATAGCATCAATGTAACAGATGCTAGACATTTCTCTTGTTTTTGTTCAAAGTGATTGCCTTTATATCTAGCTAGATCTCTGGTCCCGTTTCAAGCATAAATGTAGACAGAATATACTTTGAAACACAATGGGAGAAACCCAATTATTGCTCTTTTTTTTCCAATGTCCTTGGTTTGGTATGATCAATGATTTCACTGTTGAGATTATCTGCTGAAAAGGTTCTCAGATCTTGGAGTTCTTTGGACACACCTGTAGCACCTAAAGATACCTTGCCCTATAACCTAAAAGTCAATCAGTGGAATATTAGGCTTAAACAAGATCTCAACAGTTCCAGTTGATGCTAGAATTTTGGTTTTCAGACGGGAACACAAAAATTTAGACGTTGCCTATTTTTCTTCAATATCATGAAGTCTATACAGGCAAAACATGAACCTGTAGTTATGTTTGCTAAAAATGATTGCAGGAATTCTGCTGCCGGGCAATCCAGCTTCAGTTAAGGACTCAGGTTTCGTGATCCCTCCTCCTAAAACTTGCAAAAGGTTCAAAATTTTCTGTCTCTGATACTGATGGTCTTCGCTGCATCTCTGACCTGTGACTCATTGAGCTGCCGGATCTCACAGAACCTTCTTTAGGCTCAGGTGGCTTCACATATTGCTGCACAACCAGTATCTGAAATGCCGATTCAAACTCTGATGTTACCAGAAGATCTCCAATAGGCCCTAGCTCCGGGCATTCACACCAATCGGCAAGACCTGCTGTCAGTGGCGACATCATGCCTCGTCCTTTTCCCACCATGTAGAGGTCATACTGATTGCTATCCAATTCTTTTATTGCATTAACAGTTTCTTCTTCATCATTAAGCTCCAGTTCTTTGTAGGATACTGAATTGTCATTGACTGTTGAAATCTTGAATTTGTTCAAGAAATCATCATCCAGAAGCTTTTCTCGCTCATCATCAATTTCAATGGTTACATAGCATTTTTCTACAAAGTCCATTTCTTGCATGAAATCTGGAACTTGTGCATCTTCTCCTGGAATAAACCGGACCACTGTTAGACTAATGTCTGGGTGTTCACTCATCCTCCATGCATAAGCCAATGCTTCCCTATCATCAGGACCTCCGAAAAATAGCATGGCGATGTTACGAGCACGTGCACGGGCTTCAGAAAGCCCACGATCAATGATAATACCCACAGAACAAGGAGCATTGGCCAGCACACCCTCATTGACATTCCGAATAGCTGGATTGAGATCTTCCATGTCTCCATCAGGACCTTGTTGCTTGTGAAAAGGTATGACAATCAGGGCTGCCCTCTTTTCCTTGGCAATGCTACAAATATCTTCATCCATTGTTGAGTAAGCTGCCCTAGCAGTAAGTACTTGTGTGGCGACTCCTTCTGATCGTAGCTCATAGTTGTTAAATGCATTGATGATTTGATCTGTTAATGCATCTACATGACTTTTAGGATTTCTGGGGCCTGATCTGCGGGAACTATGAACAATCAGCATAGCAGCAGCGCGTCCAATTTGCTCAACGATTTGGACAGCAAAGACACTGATTGGAGATCTCTGAGTGGAATTCGAAGCCTCCAGCAGGTTGATGATTGGGGGCAGATTGTTTGTACCATGAATACAGGCAAGAATCCGAAGCTCCTCTTCTAGCTTTGCTTTTTGTATAGTTCTCCTCTTGTAAGGTACCAAGTTCTTTGATGGGCGATACATGATGCTTATGGGGGTGACTATCATTGTCATCACAAGAATAGAAACCACCATTAAGGAAAAAGTTTGTGTGCTCAATGCCTGTTTAAAGGTACATACAAATACATGTTTGTTAGTCATAATCAATATTAAACCATTTTATGTTCTTTTTAGCTATCAGAAATGTAGTTAGAATCGTTTGTAACATTCTCTTTTATAATACGTTTTCTCTTCGGTTATCTTCTAAATTTTAGGTTTTATGTTTTATATTATAAGTATTATAGAGACAGTGTTACGAAAGATGTTACAAAGAATTTGAACTGCCAAAAATGAGTAAACTATGACCATTGAACCTTAATCTCTCTCTCTCTCTCGCTTGTGTGTGTGTCCATGTTAGAGATATAGAGGGAGAGACGGATATATTACCTCTTGAGTCTGACCAACTTCAAGAATGATCATAGCCATGACACTTTTGGTATTAGTAAGTATCCCAATAGCAACAGCTTCAACAGGTTCCATATCATGTATAAATGAGACCAAAAGAGAGCCTAAAACCTTAGCACCAAAAGCTAAAACTATAACAATAATAACCAAAAAAGAAGATGTATCATTAGAGATGACATCAATATTTGTTCTCAATCCACAAACCACAAAGAAAAGTGGCATTAAAATCCCCGAAACAAAATCTTCAAGTCTATCAATAAGTGTAGCTTGAAGAACATCATTAGGAATAATAAGTCCAAACAAAAATGCCCCAATCATAGGATGTGTTCCACAGGCATCTGTTACAACACCAGATAGTGAAACCCCAGTTAGTATTGAGCAGATATAGAACTCACTATAACCTTGTCCTTCCGGCGTTTTTCGAATAATCCAATTTAGTGCTGGGCGAACATGGTAAACACAAAACATAACAAAGGCACAAGTAGATAGCAATGCCCAATGTATGTTGTTTTTAGAGCCAGTTATGGCTAAACCCAAAGCAAGTAAAAACCAAGAACCAATATCATGGATTAGGCCAGAAGCTAAGGCTGTTTTGCCAATCTCAGAATGAGTTAACTTATGCTTTTCAAGAATCTTGGAAAGCAATTGGTAACCTGTAACAGTAAGAGCAGCACCCCAGAAATATGAACCTGCCTTGTTCGGTTCATTTACAAAGATGAAGAACAACGAAGAACCAGTGACCATTGGCAACACTGTTCCGGCAATGGCGACGTGAACTGCTTTTGAACCAGACCGGGAAATTGCCCGGACGTCCATTTGTAATCCCATGATGAAGGCATAGAACACAAGGGAATAATGTGCCATCGGTTCTAATACCTTCAAGTTGTAGTTTGGGAATAACAGCTTTCTGTAGGATTCTATTCTTCCAAATCCTGATGGTCCTAAAAGTATCCCACCCTGAAATGTGATCATTTTTTCACTTATTAGCAAAGCCAAAAAAGAAAGAAATTCTTGATCATCTACTTGAATAATTTAGACATAGAGAAGACAAGGGAACCTCATATCATGAACCATGTTAATCTTTTTTCTTAATATACTCATTTTTTTCTGTAAGAAAATGTAATTAAGTATGGTTTCATTTCGAAACCGTATGTAAATTTCTCACTTTAAGGACGCATCTCTTTTCTCAAATAATTTTTTGATTTTTACCAAATTCAAGACAAAAGTTTTAAAACCAAACTTTATTGAATTAATAATGATTATATATATATGTAAAGCAATTTAAATTAACCTTTTTTCTGAAAATGCTCCTTTTTTTTTCTTTTTGCAAGAAAATGTAATTATGTACTGTATACAAATTTCTCACTTTTTAAAACATATCTTTATTCATAAAGAATTTCTTCTCACTTTTATTTAAGTCGAATAGAGAAATTTCCAAATCAAACTTTGTCGAATCAATGATGAATATATATATAGCAATTTGAATGTTTCTGTTTTTTTTTTTTGGCATAAATTTATGGAGTTTGAGTTCTTTTTCATAAACCAAACTCTTAAAACCTACACAACAAACTCAAAAATTCAAATTTGTGGATTTTTTTCCCTCTTTTTCTTCTTGAAAACCTTAGGTTATTAAAGTCATCAAATATTTCATTTTTTATAAGACAATATTTGTTTCCCTAGAATATGAGTATCCTAACACAACATATGCAATAATCAAACTCGTGATATTGCATTAAAATTATTAGTCTATTTATCAACTGTTGAAGAACAATAAACAAATTGTTTACTTGAAAGGAGAAAAAGAAAAAAAAAATGAATACTCACAAGAATTTCAGCAACAAAAGGAGGTTGATTGAAAGGTTTTAAGGCAAGAACACAAAGACGGGTGGCCAAAATGGAAAGTGTAATTTGGACAAGGAAGAGCGGGACAATAGGAGTCAAAGGATCAGGACCTTCCCAAACTCCATTGAAACGATATATAGTTTCTGCATGGCATTGTATTACTTGGTTTAGTTCACTATAATTTACAGGCAAAGGCCTTTCCATGTTTGCCTTTTGGGGGTTAAATCCTCCTCCACCACCAACTCTACCTTTGTCCGCCGCCCTGGTGCCGCTGCCTCTTCCTTCTTTGCTTTAGCCAAAACCACCCTTTGCTTCTTTCCTCCCTTTGTTGGTTACAACAACAATGTGAATGGCATCTTGTTGATGATCATAATTAGAGATTAAAAAAATTTTGATAAAAAATGAGATACAATTTTTAGCCAACTTTGAATGTCAAAATGAATGGTAATCCGATACATGGGGTTGCAAATTTTCTTTTCTTGTGGGGATGTTAAATGTAGAATGTTCGTTATAGTCTTAAGACAAACATTTTCCAAAATATTACATTTTTATCATTATTATATTTTTTTAGATTTTAATAAATATACTTTGATGGAAAACACTTTACTTTCTTTATCAAACTAACTATGACCATCCTTGAAATACGAGATAAATATTTATAAATTATCAATGTTATATTATTAATAAAATTGTCTATGATATCCATAATAATCGTGACATAAAAAATTTATGTAATACGTGGTTGCTACTGACTTTTAAAAAACTAAACTGTCATATCATTTGTGAAATATGAGAAAAGTTTAATAAATATACATACCATTATGAATAAATATATACAAGTCTGTTAATCCGATAATTCTACGCATTAATATTTGTTCTTTTCAAAACAAATTATGGATATCCCCTGTTAAAGAAAAATATATAAGAATCAATAAATTTTTATATGATGAAATATTTGTAAATAACATCCAAATTTCATATTTATACTTTTTGACACAAATCTAATTCTTTGGATGTGATTTGAAATTTTCATCACTTTCCTAACTCTTTCCTATTAAAAGAATGCGTAAGAGTAAATAAATTTCAATATAATTAATGATATTTTTTATTAGCTACATTCAAATTTTAAATTTATACCTTCCGACATAAATTTTATTAGTTGGTAGACATTCTATGATCCCGTTCTTACATGTATATTGGTAAATTATCAAAATTATATTAAAATAAATTTTATAATTTTTCATGTAACGAATGTGATGATAAAATTAAAATTGTGTATATTAAAGAAACCATGTATTTTTATTTCTCAATTCCCAAAAATTTAAGAGTCAATTTAACAAAGAGAAAATGATTATAAGTACCCTTCAAGTATTGTTGACTTGCGCAAAAATAACAGCAAACTTTGTTTTCATTTCTTTTATATATATACACACATCTCTTTTACAAACTTTGTTTTCAATTTTTTATATGCATATCTATTTTTTCTCTAAATCAACCACACTATTATTATAAAGTGCGGTTTGTTGTGAAAAAATAAATATATCTTTTATATATAGTGTCTATGCATGCTGAATTTTTTTTAAAAAGCTGTGGAAGATGTAAATTTAGTGAAAGAAAAATAGATGATGTATATAAACGGTAGAAGTACTCCTTATAATGCCAAAGATTCTGGACGTAAATCATATTTCCCTCTTCATGTATTAAAAAATAAAGTAAATTGTGCATATAAAAATCGTAAACAAAATTTATAAGTATCTTGTGCAAGTTCATATAAATAAAGGTCTAACTAAAAACTTACATAATACTTTTTTTTCCTCAAAAACAAAATATTGGATAAATAACATTGTTCCACATTTTTAATATCGCTTATAAGAATATTAAGATATTAAAACTAAAATTTCATTTCATGAAGTGTTGATACTTTATTAGTTTAGTGGAAGAAATGTATTTAATTACAAAATTTAATATAACTGTAATCTATAATATATATATATATATATAAAAGGAGTTAGGAGTTTTTTTAAAGAAAATGATTACCAAAATAAATGCATAATCAAGCTTTTAACTATCAAATAATCATTTAATTAATATGGAATTCTTTTAAAAGAAATATTTTGGAGAGGGGATACAGTTCAAACTCAAGACTTATATGGTCGAGTAAAGAAGGGTTTGCATCCTTTGTAACATCATGTGTAACTCTGTTGCCCTGATTCCTTTATAACATTCAAAATATAGTATTTTATTAATAATACCTATAAAATAAAATATAAACTCTAGAAAAAAAATAAAATACAAGGGAAATATTATAAAAGAAAATGTTACATGAAATGTTATGTGTACGATTCTCTGTCTATCATACCAAATAAAATATAAACCATAAGAAAAAAAATATATTATAAAAAGAAATGAACAGAAAAGTACAAGATGTAATAGATGAAATTAAGTACTAAAACTGTTATAAACTATCCTGAGAGAGTAAAAAAGAGTACTTCTATCACTAAACTATTATTTTACTACAAAAACTAGCATAGACTCTATTTAACATTTTATTAACATTTTATTGAAAATATATAAAAAGATATAATATTGAGATTTTCAATTAACATGCTCTTGAGCATTAAGGATTGTCTATGCCATTTTCTTGTACTATATCCCCTGTTTCATTTACTTTTATAATATATTTTTCTCTAAGGAATTTGTCGTTTATTTGGTAGGTTTTATTAATAAAATATATCAATTAAGAATGAAGTAGAGGATAGTACATGAAAGTGATATAGACAATCCGAATCGGCTCGTGAGGGGAAAGAAGTTGATATCCTAGTTCGAAGCGAACCACACTTGAAAATATAATTTTATGATGAGGATAAACATAATAATTTAAATGTTTTATTTTTATAAAATTGGCTTACCTAAAGTTAAGGAGAAAATAATTAGAGATATTCAAAATTTTTTTTTCATTTACCTTAACGTATGTGTCACTTAGAGTTTTTTTTTTTCTTTTATTTAGAAAATTTAATCAATAAAATACTAAAATAGGAATGTTACTGAAAGAGTGTTAAGAAGAATGTTATAAACATAATGGTAAATATTAGCGGAGTACAAACATATGTCTTTTTACATTGCATAGGCATTTTAATAATTATTAAGATATCAATTTAAAATTATTAATAAATATAATTTACTGTAAAATTTATGTAAAAATTATTACTCTATAGATATTCGATTGTGGATTGAAAAAGTATTCATAAATCATATAAAATGCCCCTAAAAGAAACTAAAAAACTTTTTGAAGGAACTAAATTACAGAAAATAAAGCGAAAATGAAAATTTATTTTCGTGTATATTGAATAATGCATTAATTTCATCATATTATGTGTTCATTATTATTTCTTTTTTATTATTAACTTAAATACTAAGTAAAATTCAGTAAATAGTATAAATTAAATTTGTTATTCATTTTTTTAAGATTGCTTTAGCCAATCATGAAGGTCATGGGCATGAAGGACACCACATAATTAGTACATAATTGGTAAAAGTTTTGAAGGTATTTTAGTTATTTTCTTTTAAAATTAATCCTTAAAAATATTTGAACAATCCTTAAAAGATAATTTTACAAAATTAACCCTAAGATATATTCATATATATATATTTTACACAAATCATGACTCATAAGGTGATTTGAAAAATAGTTCAGTTTTAAAAAACTTAATTAAAGATGATGCATTTCCAAATAATTTTTTATAGCCTAGACATTGCATGTAAAACTTTTTTTTGTCCCAAAAGGGAAATCTTCATTGCCAAAATTGAAGAATATACAACAGTACAAAAGCTGCTACAACAGAATTAGCAAACTTTAGCTGCAAATAATATCGTCCAAAGGAAAATTCTATTAGCCTGGGCAGCAGACCATTCCTGGGCTTGAGCTTCAATCCAACACAGTGCACCCTCACTACTGATATCCTCCCCCGAGAAAACCCACGCTGGTCGCGAGTACCAAAGGCCATGGATACCAACATAGAAGAGCAATCTCCAGCCAGGTAGATGAGATAGAGTTGCAGACCAACCAAACTCCTGAAACAAACCCACATCCATCCACTCCCTATGAAGATTTAAAGATAACCATCAACATGAGATTTTTTGTTTATTTTTTTTGAAACACATGAGATATCAATTTTGTATGTTACTCAATTTTATAAGTAAAAAATAAAAGTTTACTTCAATATTTCGACACTTTAATGGATAGTAGAGATATTTTAAAGGAAATTTTCATTCTCTTAATTATTTTTAGGATTCTCAAAAATATTTATTTTTAGGTCAACTAATCACATTACTTTTAGCATTTTTAACATTAAGTTGCTGCGGCTTGAAACAATATGTCTGCTTAAAATTAAAATTTAATAAATCTTAAATTTCTATTTATATATTTGTTGATGTTATGGATTAAATAATACTTGTGAATATTCATAAGAGATAAAAATATTTGAGATAAAGTCTATTTTCTAAAGAGATAGATATTCCGAACATATAGACATATATCCTGAAGAATTAGATATCTTGAAGGAATAGATATGTAACATCATGTGTAACTCTATTTATTTTCTAGTTATTCTATATATTTTTCCTTTTTATTCTTTATACTTTATATTTTATATCGATCATTCTATTGTACTAACAAAACTACGCCAAACAAATTTCATAACACGTTATCAGCACAAGACTCTACCATGAGTTGTTACCCTTTCTCTGAGATCAAATAGTTCTGTAGCAGTGCTGTCGTGTTAGTGAAAGGAGGAGAGAGGTACTTCTTTTACTAATATCTTGATTATAAAATGCTTTTGGCTCATGGTATTTCAAAAAAAAAAAATTATACTTTTGTTTGCAATTATTTATACAAATTCATATAGATATATATAGACACCACCAGCAGAAGTTGGTTATTATACAAAAATCAGTTGTGTTTGGTTATACCTGTGGCTAAAAATTTTATATTTATTAAAAGCATATTACTTTCACATTTAGAATTTCTCCTAAATACAAATCTACGGAGAAAATGGTATTAGTGGTGATAGAGAAAATATTTTACCCTTCAAATATATTTCTTCGTTAGCAATATTGAGAAAGATTTTTTTGACATTTTATTAGTCTCACATCTTCTTGACCTTAAATGGAAATTCAGTCATTGGTGAAAGTGATATTGACTACCAATTGATTTTATGTCATTCCCTGAAGTGAATTCATTAAACTTATAATTTTTTATAAAATAGATTTTGATCGTGACCATAATCATGGTATAAATATTACTTATAGTTATCACAATGACCCAATACACTCGCAATGTATAGATTTTACCAGAAGTAAAAATTAGTGAGAAAGATAAAGATGATATATTAAAACACTTTGTAAAATAGTTATCGATGTGAATACTTTCGTACCTGAAGTACGCTTTTTTAAATTATTATCAAGTATCGTCTAAGAATGGAAATGAAAGTATTGTTTACTCCCCGAAATTGTGCTACTGATATTAGGGATGTTATTAGTAATGCCAACAAAATGGCACATGCACATGATGTCAAATTACTAAAAAATATCCAGATGATTTTTCCTTGACATATATTATGGTTGTTAATTTTTTTTCCAGAGTAGCATATTATTTTATTTGTACTCCTTATATTTAAAATTTTTTTATTATTTTATATTGTATAATGTTGAGATGAAATATCTCTAATTAAGAATGATGCACGAGAATATACATTAAATAAATGTTTAAATGTATACATGGTAGTACAAAGTTCCAGAAGAACTGACGGTTTAAAACTCCAGAAGAGTTCGCTAATTAAAAGACTCCAGAAGAGCTAGTGTATCTTTAAACAAAATGTCAAATTTGTAATGCGTTCTTCTCGATAAAGTGTCGTAGCATATTAGTTTTAGTCTCGATAATATTTTTCATCATCTTGAGACAATGGAGAAGAAATATGTATTACTATTAGTGTTCTATAAAACAAATACTACTAGCTATTTGTATTGCACTAAATAAATAAATTTGAGATACAATTTTCAATAAACGAAGTTTATTGATTTGAAAAATTTATTATTTACATGGCCTGTTTGACCATCCCCGGTCATTAAAATATGAATAGTGTTTGTGAATTCATATGGAACCAGAAGTTTCATAATTTGATGAATTCCATGTGCTACTTATTTGAAATACAAATTATGTACAACCAGTACTATTTTATGGTTGAATGTGCTACTTTAGAATGAATACAAAATTATTAATCAATACATCAATTAGATAGTATTGTGAATATTATTGATTCGTAATCTGCAGTTTACGATGTATTAATGTGCTCATACTTTAAATATTTTCAAAGGTACAATTTGTCATAATTATACTGGTTGCGATATGTATCTATTAATACTAGTGTTGAACATCCTCCAGAATATGTTCATACACTAAATGGTCCTGTAGATCATAAATGAATCAATATGAGTTATTATAAATGTAGTAACTCCCGCTTCATATTTTTGTCAATCAATTATTATATATAGTCCTCTGTATTATTGGTTTATGGTCAGAAACTAAGTATTTCTATCTATTATTCAAATGTGCGATATTGATTTTTATTACTCTACCAAAAAGTAGATGGATTTATATATGTTGGGTAAAGAATATCAAAAGAGATATTCATAATTTGTTGATATCCCAACATTAAGATGAGAAAATATGTTGTCGGATAAAAATATTAATTACTTGTGTGTCATCTTAATATTTATATAAGTGTTGAACCAAAAGTTCAAACACATATAGCCAACATGTTTTCTGACTAACATCCGGCCAATAATGCTCCTAATATATTTGATGTTCCTAAAGGACAACCTACCACCATTAAAGTATTTGAGACACAATTGAAATGTGGTAGATAAGTCAATTCCATGAATATGAACTCCTCGCATATGAAATGAGTAACTATTTAGATGGTCACATTATAAAGTCGAGGAAATAAAAATTTCAGAAGAATTAAAATGACCAATATAAATTTTTGGAAGAAATTTAGGTACCTAAAAAATGATGATATTATGAGATCTCAACATAATAGGTCATGACTGAGAATGAATAGAATCGTAAAAGTACAAGAGTACTTATGTGCATAATGGTATATTAAAAGAATGATTCAAGAGCCTGCAGACTTAAAGATAATATAGAGTTCACATTAAAATTATAAAAGTTCATTCAGACAATTAACAACTATACATGAAGTGTACATAATTCCTAGAAGGAATTATACACCATAAGTGTAATCCTGAAAGGACAGTTTTAAATATTTATTTACAATATGCAAACTATGAAATACGTATTGATTATGACTCTTGGTAAAGGCCTAGCATTACTTACGAAGAAATATTTCTGGTGGAGAATATGATTAGTTTTCATAATAGCGCCCAAGATAATTGATATACATTTGTCTATGTAATCATTTGATAGAATAAAGTCCCTGATGAACTTAATATGCTTTAAGCATATAAAAGTCAATCATTCCAGAAGAATATAATGTAAATGTCTTATTGAATTATCATTGAAAATGATGATGAGAAGATCGAGTATGTCCATATATACTCCTCTTGGTTAATTATACTTGCCATATATTTTTATTTCATGTAAGGTATATTTTTTTTTATTGCTGATTAACACTTTAATGAAATAGTGGTCCCAAATTAGGGGGAGAAAGTCCCCCTATAGTAAGACTATTCTATGAACATTATATACCCATAAATATTAGTGAAACAGAAGTTCACAATATTGACATTTATAATTAATTGCAAATTAAGTATTTGAAGTTTTTGTAAGAGTTATAATTATATATATTCTTATTTGGGTAGATAGCTTAAAAGGACAATATATCTCATAAATTTGAATAATGTTTGAATCCTGATATACCTCTTGATTATGAAGATAAATATCCTCTTAAACAGAAGTATTATATGAACAAATATTATTCCTGAAGAATAAACAAGGACAAGGATGATGATCAAAGGTTTTAAATCGAATTTTTCTCTTGATTAATAAATTAAACATTATGAAAATATTGTACATGGACATGGTACATCATTACTATTCCAAGTCATTAAGTTATTATATATTAATAAATATCTTTTATAAAATAATATTGAAGAACCAATTAATTAGTCCTTAAGTACCATGATACTACATATCTAGTGCATGAATATACTTGTTTAATGCAAGTAACGATTGTCATCATTTTTCTCTAACTAATGATTTAGGAAATATATATTGAACTTATCCTTTGATATCTCCTTCAAATGATTATCTCGAATCTCGAAAAATAATCCAACTCCTGAAAAGATGGATATATAAGATATTGATTATTTAATAATACACAAATCACGTCATGCATTGACATACACTATAATATTGTGTATATAGACAAATATAGCAGTCACTTTTTTAATTTATGTTGGAGAAATAATTAATTATGATGGCTGATAATATACTCTTATATGAAATTCCAATTATATTGTCGGATAATTATAAAGTTTGAGGATATATAAAAGGAGATAATATAAATATATCTATTCATGAGCTTCAGAAGATATACAAAAATGATAATAACACTTAAAATAGTTTTTACTGCATAAGTTTATAAATCTCAAGTGATTATCTCATTAGGGGAGTAATATTTGACATAGAATGTATTTTTTCCTTCACTAGAGTTTTTTTCCATTGGGTTTTTATCTAGTGAGGTTTTAACGAGGCATATTCTCTATGTAATGGACATCTAAGGGGAATGTTATGAATTAAGGAATGTTTGTGGATGTCCATTATAAGAGATAAATATATGAGATAAAGCACATTTCCGGAAGAGATAGATATTCTGAAGATATAGACATCTTGAACAGATAGATATTCTGAATATAGATATCTTGAAGAGCTAGAATCTAATTAAGAGATAATGATAAAGTTTTTTAATCATATATAGATACGATTAGATATGATAGAATATATTTTCTATTTCATCTCTATCTCTTGTATCCTCTAAATACTATAAATAGGGCCATTGGCCTTCAGTTGTAATCATACCTCAGAGAGAAATCAATAGAAGTTCTCTACTTTTCTCTCTACTCTTCTCTGTCTCTTTTTTTCTCTATTTATTTTTCTAGTTATTCTATATACTTTTCCTCTTTATTCTCTATTTTTTATACTTTATATTTTGTATCGATCATTCTATTGTGTCGACAACACTGCGCCAACAAATTTTATAACAGTTTACAAATAATTATAAAAAAAATAGGGATTGTTTATGTTCTTGAGGAAAAGACGTGGTATGTTGTATTAATTTTATTTTAAAGATGGATGAAGAAGAGATCATATAATTCTATAAAACCAGTCTCTTCAAACACGAAAAAAGAAAACAATCTCTCCAATGATAAAATATAAATTCATTGCATCAAAATTGATTTCATCACCTTCAAAATGATTGAAACTTCTGGCCATAAAGAAAACTAAAACCGAGTGACCAGAGATTGAACTCTCCCTTCTGTAATATGCGTTACATCACACAGATGCTATTATTATTATTATTATAAGGGTTCCGATAAACCTAACTCGGGAATATGAATGTATGGCGCGAAAAAAATCATTATTTTTCCTACTCTTTCTCTCTCTACATAATTTCTCTCTAACTTCTCTCTACTCCTTCTCCACTCTAAAACTAAAATCTTTAACATTAAACTCGTATTGGAGGTAGATATAGATCATTACGAAGAATTTGTAGAAGAAAATATTAATTTAGACATAAAAAAAGTTGAAATAATTTTTTTCTCAAAACTGGGCTCGGATCGCCTGGACGGGCGATCGAACATGAGCGGATCGCCCAGATGGGCGACCAACACATGTCCGGGTCTCCGGCCCGGGCGACCCAAGCTTTTTTTTTTTAAAAGGAAGAAAGAAAGAATTTTTGTAGATATTTTGAAAACTTTAAACATGAATAACTCTGCGATCGGAGGTCCGTTTCTTGCGTATGACCACTCGTTTTAATGGTTCTCGTAAAGAGGAACGCAACAGCATCGTCGAAAAAGTGATCCGGACGCGTTTCAGGGCAAAACATTTGCGTACAAAAAGAATTCCAATATTTACCAACTTCAAATCATTTGAATTTTTAATTTGAGAAAAAAGAAGACTGCTCCTCTGTTTAATATTCAAATTGGTAGCGTAATGTTTTAGTTAACAAGAGAGAAAGTACTAGAAAATTACAAAAAACGTAAATTAAAAGGAAAATAGGAGGTTTTTGTGGAAACGGTCGGTGGAAAACTGTTAAAATTTTTCCAATGCGTAGGTCTCGAAAAAATAACCGAAATGCCCACAAGAATCGCCTCAATCGGACGTCCGAGCACAAAGTTATGCCCCGTCAAAGTTTTCGACTATACGAAACAAATTTTTTGCCCCGAAACGCGTCCAGATCACTTTTTCGACGATGCCGTTACGTTCCTCTTTACGAGAACCATCAAAACGAGTGGTCATACGCAAGAAACGGACCTCCGATCGCAGAGTTATTCATGTTTATAGTTTTCCAAATACGTACAAAAATTCTTTCTTTCTTCCTTTAATAAAAAAAAAAAGCTCGGGTCGCCCGAGCCGGCGACTCGGACGTGAGCCGGTCGCCCGGGCCGACGACCCAGACATGTGCTGGTCGCCCATCTGGGCGATCCGCTCATGTTCGGGTCGCCCATCCGGGCGATCTGAGCCCAGTTTTGAAAAAAAAATATTTCAACTTTTTTTACATCTAAATTGATATTTTATTCTACAAATTCTTCGTAATGATCTATATCTACCTCCAATACGAGTTCAATGTTAAAGATTTTAGTTTTAGAGTGGAAAAGGAGTGAAGTTAGAGAGAAATTGTGTAGAGAGAGAAAGAGTAGGAAAAATAACGATTTTTTTCGCGCTCTACATTCATATTCCCGAGTTAGGTTTATCGACCCCCTTATTATTATAATATGCGTTACATCAGACGGATGCTATTATTATTATTATTATTTGAGGTAATTGACAGAACTCTTCATCTTCATGCTTGTAGAGTAACATTGGGGGAAAATTACCAATATTATTTTCACCCATTTCCTTGGAGTAGTTGCTGCAGTGAACTCCTGCCAATGTGAAGAATTTGATCTTCTCCGCCATTTCTTCTTTTTCGGCTGGGAAATGTAAGAATTTGAGCAGCAAAGAGATTAAGAATTGAGAAAATGCTTCCTCCAAAATCTATTATACACGATAATTGCTTATAGATATAATCTATACAAAGTAAATTCTAGAAAAGACTCTAACTAACTTGTGAAATTGCTAAATAGAATTTTAGGAAAATAAGGTAATTATTATATTGCTAGTTCATCACAATTAGTTGCAAAAGTCACACACACATGTATATATATATTTAGGTTACAAATATAAATATGGAAATCCACAGTTCAAGCCAAAATATACATTAGACTATCCTCCGTTTCTACACAATCAATATATTTTTTTTTGTGAAGCGTAATTGAGGCAAATTATATTATTGACCCGGGCACACCTAACTCCGTGTACCGAATTAGTGAACTATGACTTTTGAGTAGGTGTTATAATTTAATTTTAATTAAACCCGCTCCTTTATTTCTCCAACTCAAGCGCCTTTTGTTTGCACAGGCAAGGGACGGAACCAGGGGCGGCTCAGGTAGGCTCGAGCCCTCCCCACCCTCCCCTCCCCTCCCCTCCCGGAGAAATTTTAAAAACTTTAAACTTTTTAGGTATTTTACCTTTAAGCCCCCCACTTTTTGTTTTTTTTTTCAATACAACCCTAAAACTTGCTATTTTATTTGTAAATTTGGAATTGTTTGAATAGTTTTGTACTTAGAATGCATATACAAAATAGACGAAATTCTATCAAATTTTTATTGTTTTTCAGCCCCCAACCTTTTTGTCCTGGCTTTGTCCCTGTGTACAGGAATTTGATTTTTTTTCCACTTCTCCCATGATCTGTGCCTATCGCAATCTGTGTGATCAGATTTCCTTAATCATCAACGTTTCAATCTTTCTCATTATTCGTTAATTTTTTAGCAGGGGTCTGTAATTGATTGTTTGCATTATTTTTTTCATGGAGAATTGTGAAAAATTCTATTTCTGTCGTACGTTGATGTAGAGAATGTGATTTGTGATGTTTCCAACCCTTCTTTGTGTGAAGATAGTGTTTGGTGTTTTCAGAATCATTAGAGGTAGGAGTTTCACGTAAGACATTGTCTTTTTTATTGCTGGTTGTTATTTTGGTGATTTCTTTGTTGCCATATGTATATGTGCCTAGTTTTATAATTAGTTATGCTAAGTTTTATGACTAGGTATGCCCAGTTTTATAACCAGTGGAACCTTCAATTTTTCTATTTTTATTTCTATATTTAGATGTTTTTTAGTTGGATTTTATGTAAAGTTTTTCTTAATTTCAACCTTATATTACTTTTAATATGATTGGAGGTTGTTTCATTATATTTTATTATGTATTTGAAATTCAGTAGTTAGTTGTGTCTACTTTTGTAACTGAGTGTACCTAATTATATAACTATGTACGCCTACTTTTATAAGTAACAATGCCCATATTTATAACCAGTAGAACTTTCAACTTTTCTGTTTTATTTATGTATTTAGATGTTTTTGTTGGTTTTTATGTAATTTTTTTTGTATTTTCAACCTTATATTGTTTTTAATATGGTTGAGGGATGTTTCATTATATTTTATTATGTATTTGAATTTCAGTAGTTAGTTGTACCTACTTTTGTAATTGAGGATATCTAATTATATAACTATGTGCGCCTACTTTTATAAATAACAATGCCTACGTTTATAACCAGTGGAACCTTCAAATTTATTTTGTTATGTTGTTTCTATATTTTAGATTTTTTTATTATTCTTTATGTAAAGTTTTTTGGTACTTTCAACCCTGTATTACTTCTAATGTAGGTAGGAGTTGTTTCATTTTATTTTATTATTTATTTGAACTTCAATAGTCGGTTGTGTCTACTTTTATAACTGAGTGTGTCTAATTTTATAACTATGTGTGCCTACTTTTATAAGTAACAATGCCTATGTCTATAAGCAGTGGAACCTTCAACTTTTCCGTCTTGTTTCTATATTTTAGATTTTTTTTTTAATTTATTTATATCTTTTATGTGTTTTTAACTCATTTATGTTGAATGCAGCTTTATAGAAATCTCTAATGAAGATTCGTTGGTTAGAACTGTTGTAGCATCTGAGGAAGATGCATTCAGCTTGTATAATGATTATGCATTTAGATTGGCATAATGGCAAACATAAGTTTAAGGAAGGAAGCACTATGAAGTATTTGAAATAGTTTTATTATTACAAACAAGAGGAGAAATGTGATAAAGGGAAGAAGTGAATGCTCGGGAATGCGTAGAAAAGGATTTAGAACCATGAAGGATAAGATCATTGCTTAAGTAGGACCTTAATATGTTGAAAATTCAGAGAATAATGAAGGCGGGTCTTCTAATATTAAAGATCCAGTTGGAAGACGTGCAAAGGAGAACGTAATGTAAGGAAGAAGACTATTGTTGAGATAAAGTGCAATCAAGCAAAAGAAAAGATGAAGAGTGTTTTAATGCATGCTTCAAGAATTAAAATGGCTGTCAAATTTTCCATGAACTATGAAGCTTTAGAAAGCGCTGTAAATGCTCCAAATAGTGAATCTCAGCTTAGTTTAGGAATTTTTAACTCTAGCGATGTGGAACTTTCAAGTACTTTGCAGACATTCATAAATTTTATGTAGATTCTATAATTTCATTACTTGAAGACTTTATTTGATACAATTTTTTAAAAACCTTAGAGGGGGAGGGTGAATAAGGTTTTTGGCTACTTTAAAAATTTTTTAACAAATAAAATTGAAACCTCTCATATTGTTTGAAGAAGAATTTAATAACTCCTTTTTAATAAAATTCTTAACCAAACAAAATCTCTTTTATAATAAAGGATTAGACAATAAACATAAAGGTAAAGTGCCAGTCATAAAGAAAAGAGACAAATGATTTATTGTGATTCACTCTCTCAATAGATCTATATCCACTACCTTGAGACTCAACTCAAGGATTTCACAAATTCACTAAAACACAAGCTTTTACAAAGAAACCACAATGAGGATCATCCTTCAAGGGTTTTGCACTCAAACCTCAAAGTTTACAAAACAAAACAATACAACAATTATCAAAGGATCACCCAAAGGGTTTTTCACAAAACCTTTGATCACAAAATGATATAAGAGAGTGAAGATGGAACAATGTTAACAAAGAAGCTTAAGGAGAAATGATACGACTTAATTGAATGCTTCTACAAGCTCCATTTTTCTCCTTCTTTGAATGATGATAAAAAAAATACACGTCCAAGGAGATTTTCTTTTGTAAGTTTAATAAGGTTAAAAGTATGCTCTTTAATGCTCTTCAAATTGTTTATAAATGTTTTTCAACTACTTAGAATTTATGGCTGATCAAAATACCATTTTATATGTGAAGGTAAAAACTAGTCGTTACTGTTAGAGCAACAGTAATTTTTTGACAGTAAAAGTGAAAACCAAACGACCGGTTTTCAAAATAGGACGTCCGATTTTTCTTATGAACAGAAAATCGGAGGACCCTTTTTAAAAGTGGACGACCGATTTTTAATACCTTTGAAAAATCGGATGACCGATTTTAAAATTGGATGATCCTTTTTTCATTTTGAAAAATAAAAAATCGGACGTCTAATTTTCTTAGTAACAAAAAATCGAATGACTGGTTTAGAGTTATGATAGAAAATAAGACAACCGATTTTCTTGTAAAATATACATTTTCTTTCACATTTTAAAACATGTATCCTTGATACTCTTTAAAAAATGTGTAATACATTTAAAACATCAAAACTCTATCAAGAACACTTACTTTTTTTTTAAGGGTAGTTTGTAAAAAGCTGTTTCTTCTAAGGAGCTATCATACTTGATCAAAAATAAAAAAGATAAGTTACGGAGTTTTACAAAGTTAACTTATAGGATATCTCTAACTATTCTTCTTGTCTTCAAGGTATTCAACTTGATCACTTTATCTTCATAATCTCTTGTTGTGTTGGGTGATCTTTTGCTTCTTTGTAGATTATCCTTGAGACTTCTCTTGTGCATCTTTTGTTTTTCTATATAAAGCTATTTCTACTTACCACAAAGCACAACTTAATCATAATCAAAACATTACAAATATGCCCTTAGGGCTAACGATCTCCCCATTTTTTACTATGACAAACAAAGATGCAAGATGGTGATTATATAGAACAAAAGAACAAGGTTTAGCCCAGAGAATGCTTCAAAATATCAACATTTAGGGCCAAGCATAAAAATGAGAGAGATAGAACTCCCCCTTTCATTTTGAAAGCAAGCCAAGGTTTGAAAAATAGTTTAGGAAGTTAAAGCTCCCTCTAAAAGCATACTTCACAACAAATATGGCAACAAAAATATCATCAAGAGAACTCAAGGTCATAAAAGCAATATGGCATAATGCATAAGACTTTATACAACAAAAGGCATGTTGTCACCACACAAAGTGTTCAAAATATCAAGGCAACACAACCTCAAGTGATCAAGAATGCATATCATAAGGCAAAACAATATATCCTCAAGGCATCATATGGCAACATCAACATATCCTCAAGGCATTAAGACAATTATCAACGCGTTAAGCCATATAAAGCATCATCAACATATGCATTTTAATCATATAAAGCAACAACAACATATGCATCTTATATCTTCTCCCCTTTTTATCATAAATCAAAATGCATAATGAATATAAGGGATCATTGAAACAAATATCAAGGGAACTCTCATCATTAGATCTCATCATAGAGTTCCAAACTAAGCAAAGAAGACAAATACTTCAAAAAGAAACTTCACAAGCAACAGTGAATAAGTTCATAAGCAAAAGTAATTCAAAGAGAAAGAAATTAAAGTAGTTCAAAAATGTAAAAAATTGAGTCATAAAACATAAATTAGCTTGTAACTCCCTTCTTGTTTATCTTTCTTCATGTCTCATTCATCTTCTCCTTTGTTCTTTGCTTCCATTCTCGTTACTCTCTCTTGAATGTCGGCTATCTTTCCATCTAATGCATCAAAGAGAATATTTATAGAGGCTTGCAAAGAGGTGATCGTATCCATGATTTGAGTCATGTTTCCAGATGATTGACCTTCTTCAGCTCGTTCTTGCCTTTTCTTTTCTATAGGACTCTTCTTCTGGTTCTTCACTTTCCTCTCTATCAACATTTATCGCTTCTTGTTCCTCATTTCCTTCATCATCTTCATCACTCTCATCTTGTCCACATCTAACTAACATCCTTTCCTCATTTTTCTCAAACCCCATTCTCTTGAAAGTATGATTGTTGTAGATTTTTACAGCCCCAATGGGATCACCGACTCCAACCAAATTAAGCACAAAAGATTGAAAGACTTTTGTGAGGAAGCAACCATATGGCAAGCATTTTGGAGAAGATGTTTGAGTGGCTAGCATGTGTTCTATGGCCATATAACCAAAGTTCATTCTTCTATGCTCATGTAATGCTAGCATGACAAGGGAATGCATGTTTGTAATGGAAGACTTGTGACCAACATTAGGAATGATAATATTTGAGATCATATGGTGCATTGACCTTCCATAGGCATCAAGCTTATTTATATTTCCATCATCATGCCTCTTAAGAACCTCTCCCTTTGTGAATATCTCTTCAAATCTTCTTGCAATATAGTTTAGGATCAAAATATTTCTTGTTTTTTGGTGTAAAATCTGATGCCATCATCAGGTGTTTCTAAGATGTGGTTTAACAATCTATCATCAAATTAAATGTCTCTACCACCAACTCTAGAGAGTTTGATGGGTTATGTTTCCATGCTTTTGAACTCTACCCTTATATAAGTTTGCATAGAATTCATACATCATCTTAGTGTAAAATAGTTCATTAACACTGAGCAGGGGTCCCCAACCAATATCATTGAAAAGATTTGGAATGATTTCCATACCTTCTATGTCAGTCAAATCCACTCTATGAACTTGAGCAATTTTCCTTCTCTTTCTTGTCCACTCTTCGAAATTAGTAGCTTCCTTGACAGAAATAAACCTCTCTGGAGCCCTTACTCCAAATGACACTCTTTTTCCTTTTCCTATCCTTTCTCTGCTGCTTCCTCCTTCTTCAACCTTTTCACCTCTTCCAACATTAGCATTCTTCACTTTCACCATTTTTAAGTCTTTGAATGGTGGGTTTTTGTTAAAGGGTTTTGAGAAAGAGAAAATCAATCGATTAGAAGATTCAGAGAGAGAAAGAGAGTATCGATTATAGCCGGTGTTTTTGAGAGAAAAGAGCAATGGTTGTGAGGAATGAGAGAAACTGACATTTGGGCTTTCTAGAGAGAGAAGTTTTGGTGTTGTAGAGACGGAGGGAGTTAGAACAAATGAGAGGGATTTACATTTTTTTTTATTTATAAGTGCAGATCCCGTCAAATAACTTTAAAAACGCTTGACTGGTTTTGAAAACAGTTGTCCAATTTTTCTTTGACAAAAGAAATTGGACGTCTGAATTTTTTAGAGACGTCCAATTTGATCGTTCGAAACTCTTGGCATTTTTGTGAAGAAGAAAGCTTGAAACTCTTCAATGAAAACAGACGTCTGATTTTTTAACACACGTCTGATTTTCTGGAATTAAAAAAAAGAAGAAAATTTCTGAAACTCAAAAAACACACATTAGTCTTGGAATACCAATACCGAGTAATTTTCTCAAATAACAAAAACGTTCTTCAGAGAGGGGTTTTGTAAAAATGTCATCAATTTGATCTTCTGTACAAATATAGTCTAAAAGTACATCCCCTTTTACAACATGATCTCTTATAAAATGATGTTTAATTTTAATATGTTTAGTTTTTTAATGTTGCACAGGGTTTACAGAAAGATTTATTGCACTTGAATTATCACATAAACCAAAGTCAATTAAAGTATGCTTCATCCAAAGTGCCTGAGAACAACAACAACCAGCAGCTATATATTCTGCTTCGACGGTCGATAAGGATACACATGATTGCTTCTAGCTGTACCAAGACACTAAGCATCCCCCCAAGAATTGACAATTTCCATTTCTAATCTTTCTTTCTACCTTACATCTGGCATAATCCGCATCGTTGTAAGTGATAAGATCAAAACAAGCTTGTTTAGAGTACCATAATCCATAATCATAAAAAGATATTAAATATCTCAAAATGCGTTTAATAGCTATTAAATGAGATTCTTTGGGACAAGCTTGGAATCTAGCACATAAACACATAGAAACATAATATCCGGCCTACTAGACGTTAAGTAAACAAAACTCCCAATCATACCTCTATACTATTTTTCATCTACATTTTTACCTGTTTCATCCTTATAAAGTTTCAAAGATGAGCTCATCGGAGTTCTTATTCCTTTTGCATCGCTCATCACAAATCTTTTGAGAAGTTCCTTTGTGTACTTCTCTTGATTGATGAAGATGTCTTCTTTGGTTTGTTTGATTTGGAATCCAAGAAAGTAGGTCAATTCTCCCATCATGCTCATTTCAAACTCTTTTTACATTAAAGAGGCAAATTCTTCACATAAACAAATATTAGTAGCACAAAAAATAATATCATCTACATAAATTTGGACAAGAAAAAGATCATTATTACAAGAGGTTTTTGTAAAAAAGAATTGTGTCCACCACACCTCTTGAAAAATTGTTTTGAAAGAATAAAACCACTTAATTTTTCATACCAAGCTCTTGAAGCTTGTTTTAAACCATAGAGTGCTTTTAAAAGTTTGTAAATATAGTTTGGAAAATTTTCATGTACAAAACCGAGAGGATTTTCAACATAAACTTCCTCCTCAATGTCACCATTTAAAAAGGCACTCTTAACATCCATTTGAAAAATCTTGAATCTTTTAAAACAAGCAAAGGCTAAAAGCATTCTTATTGATTCAAGTCTAGCAACCTGAGCATAAGTTTCATCAAAATCTATGCCCTCTTCTTGATTGAATCCTTGGGCAACAAGTCTAGCTTTATTTCCAATAACTTCTCCGGATTCATTTAGTTTATTTCTAAAACCCATTTTGGACCAATTGTGGGGTGATCATGAGATCTTGGGACCAAAGTCCAAACTTTACTTATTTCACATTGATTTAGTTCCTCTTGGATAGCAGTAATCTAAAACTCATCACATAAGGTGTCATTTATAAATTTAGGCTCAATTTGAGATAATAAGGCAAAGTTGTCAATAAAGTACCTTCTTGTTCACATCACCAATGATTTCATCCTTGGAATGTCCCTTTGGATATATCATATCTTGAGGAAGATTTGAAACTTCTTGATCATTTTCTTATTTCTCTTCAATCTCTTCTTCCTCCGTAGCATGTTCCTCCGTTACTTGAGTATGCAATGTTTGGTAGCTCAAAGAGTTAATCTATGTCATCATCATCTTTCTTTTAAAAAATGCTAGATTCATCCAAGTTAACATGAATTGATTCTTCAACACACAAACTTCTTTTGTTGTAAATTCTATAGGCCTTTTTGTTTGAAGAGTAGCCTAGAAAAATTCCCTCATCAGATTTTCTATCAAACTTCCCAAGATTGTCCTTGGTGTTTAAGACATTTACATCCAAAAACTTTTAACTATCAAATTGAGGGGATTTTTTTTCAAAAAAATGAGTTCAAAAGGAGTTTTCTTTAAAAAAGATCTTAAGAGAATGCGATTCATTACGTTGCAAGCGGTATTAATGGCCTCGGCCCAAAAATATTTTGGTAGATAGTTTTCATAAAGCATTGATCTTTTCTTGTAAAGTTCGATTTTTTCTTTCTACAACGCCATTTTGTTGTGGAGTTTTAGCAGCCGAAAAGTTGTGTGTTATACCAAAATCATCACATAGATTTGTAAAGTCATGGTTGTTAAATTCTCTCCTATTATCACTTCTCATAGAGATCAATTTACAATAAAGGGAGGTTTGAACATTTTCTAAAAGTTTGATAAATTCTTCAAATGCCTTATCCTTTTGGTTTAAGAATAAAGTCCAAGTAAATCTTGAGAAATCATCCACTATAATAAAAGCATACCTCTTACCATCAAGACTAGTGGTCCTTATTGGTCCAAATAAATCCATGTGAATGAGTTCTAAAGGTTTTGACGTAGAAATCATTTATTTGGTTTAAAAGAGGTCTTAATTTGTTTTCTAAATTGGCAAGCATCACAAATTTTAGTTTTCTCAAAATGTAGTTTTGGTAATCCTCAAGTTCTTTTGAAGAAAGTTGGTTTAGTAAATCCATGCTAACATGGCCAAGCCTTATATACCACAAAAATGCATCATCATAATGAACCAAGAGACACTTTAAATGTTGAGAAATAAGATCTTCAAGATGAAAGACATAAACATTTCCAACTCTTTTTGCAACAAAAATAGTTTTGTTTTCATGCTTATCAATGATAGAAGATGAATCACTTTCAAAGACAACTTTGTACCCATTATCACACAATTGACTATTACTAAGTAAATTAAACTATTAAACCATCAATTAAAATAACATCCTTAATAAAAGAAGAAGAAGAGCCATTACCAATGTTACCTATACCAATTATCTTTCCTTTCTTCTTATCTCCAAAGCTGACGAAGCCACTTTTAGTTTCTTTAAGCTTACTAATAAGAGATGCGTTTCCAATCATGTGCCTGGAGCAACCACTATCCAAATACCATAATTGAGCTTGATTTATGTTCCTACAATAGAAGAAGTATAAATGACTTTTGGTACCCCTATCCTTTCGGGTCCATGAATGTTAGTTGATTTTTCTTTTACTTTCCAAATGGTTTTTACACCCCTTTCAATGTTTCTTTTTGTAAAATATTTTGTGGCTTTATGACCACTCTTTGCAAAATAAGTGCAACAAAGATGTGATAAAGATGAAGAAGCTTTTACAAAACGAATTTGGTTAGAAAAAGTATTGGAATGATTATATCAAATACCACTTTTATCAAATGGTAATCATTGAGAAACAAGAAGTTTTTCAAAATTTTCCTTTCCTTTTGTAATTTTTTCAAGACATATGGTGAGAAAACTCACCTTTTTCTTCAAATCATTGTAATCCTCCATTCATTTCTCAAGAGAAAGAACTTTATCACAAAGATTTTTGTTCTCTATAACAAGTTTTTGAAATTCTAGGTTTGAGAAGTCCTTTTCCTTTTTCAAAACTTCTAAAGATTTAGGGAGAGTTTTGTTTTCACAAAAAATTTTGAATTATCATTTAATAAATTATCAATCTTATTTTTTAACTCCTTGTTCCTTTTGGAAATCTTTTTCAATTCATCATACATTTCAATGAGCAAGGAATTAGGATCATCATCATCATCAACAAAATTAGATAAGTTTGAAGGTGAAGATTGTACCTCATTTTCTAGTGCTATGAAATACATGTTGGCATTTTCTTCTCCTTCACTTTCACTTGAGTCTTGATCCCAAGCTCCTATTAGGCTCTTGTCTTTCTTCTTTTTCTTTATCGACTTAAGTTTTGTCTCTAAAGCTCCTTTTCCTTTTTCGATGGCTTTTAGACAATCGGCCACAAGATGATCGTTGCTATACATTTAAAGCACCTAGCCTTGAAGAGTGAGGAACTTTGTCCTCCTTTCTTGAATGGAGGTTTCTTCCCTCTTTTGTTGAAGCCTTTCTTATAGAACTTTTTGAATTTTCTAATCACCAAGGCCATATCCTCATCATCATCATTTTCATATTCATTATTTGATGAACTTGCTTGATCTTCCTCATTCACTTTGAGTGCTATACCTTTTCTTCCTTTGTCTTCATCTTCCATTTCATTCAATCTCTTTACTTTCATCTCATAGGTAAGAAGTGATCCTATGAGTTCTTCAATGGGAAGTAGTCTCAAATCTTTTGATTCTTCTATGACAAGTGTTTTTGGTTGCCATGCCTTTGAAAGTACATCTAGAACCTTCTATTTACTTCTCCTCTTGTGTATTCCTACCCATATGCATCTAACCCATTTATGATGTTGGTGAATCTTGTGAATATATCGCTAATGCTTTCATTTTGTTTCATCACAAATAGCTCATAATCTCTCACCAACATAGCCAACTTTGATTCCTTAACTTGATTTGTGCCTTCATAAGTTACTTCAAGCAATTTCCACATTTTATGAGCCGAATTGCATCTGCTCACTCTATTATGCTCATTTGCAGCTAAGGCACAACTTAATATATTCATGGCTTGAAAATTTGGAGTCATCTTTCTTGAGTCAAATTCGTCGAATTCTTCAACCTTCTTGAATATTCCATCATTTTGGGGAACAAAATGTCCTTTCTCTACAATGCTCCAAAGATCAAAGTTAATAGAGCAAATATAAATTCTAATTCTTGATTTCCAAAATGTATAATTAGTGCCATTAAAATGAGGAGGTCTATTAGTAGAAGAGCCTTCTACATAAGGTAAGTTTGAAATACTAACCATTTTAAAAAGATCTTTTGCTTCTTAGGATGTTAAGCCTTTGAAAGAAGACGTGCTCCAATACCAATTGAAAAACCTTAGAGGGGGTGAATAAGGTTTTTGGCTAATTTAAAAACTTTTGAACAAATAAAATTGAATCTTCCGATTTTGTTTGAAGAAGAATTTAATAACTCCTTTTTAATAAAATTCCTAACCAAACAAAATCTCTTTTATAATCAAGGATTAGACAATAAACATAAAGGTAAAGTGCAAGTCACAAAGAAAAGAGACAAAAGATTTAGTGGTTCACTCTCTCAATAGAGCTACATCCACTACCTTGAGACTCAACTCAAGGATTTCACAAATTCACTAAAATACAAGCTTTTACAAAGAAACCACAATGAGGATCACCCTTCAAGGGTTTGCACTCAAACCTCAAAGTTTACAAAACAAAACAATATAAAAATTATCAAAGGATCACCCAAACCCTTTGATCACAAAATGATATAAGAGAGTAAGGATGGAACAATGTTACCAAAGAAGCTTAAGAAGAGAATGATACAACTTAATTGAATGCTTCTACAAGCTCTCTTTTTCTCCTTCTTTGAATGATGATAAAAATACGTAGCTCCAAGGAGATTTTCTTTTTAAGATAAATAAGTTTAAAAGTGTACTCTTTAATGCTCTTCAAATTATTTATAAATATTTTTCAACTACTTAGAATTTATGGCGGATCAAAAAATACCATTTTATATGTGAAAGTAAAAACTAGCCACTACTGTCAGAGCAAGGGTGATTTTTTGACAATAAAAGTGAAAATCGGATGACCGATTTTCAAAATAAGATCGTCTAATTTTTCTTATGAACAGAAAATCAGATGACCCTTTTTAAAAGTGGACGACTGATTTTTAATACCTTTGAAAAACTGGATGGCCGATTTTAAAATCTAATTACCCTTTTTTTATTTTGGAAAAAAAAAATTTGGACGTTCGATTTTCTTAGTAATAGAAAATAGAATGACCGGTTTTAGACTTATGACCGAAAATAAGGCAACCAATTTTCCTGTAAAATATACATTTTCCTTCACATTTTAAAACATTTATTCTTGATATTCTTTAAGAAATGTATAATACATTTAAAACATCAAAACTTTATCAAGAACACTTAGTTTTTTTTTTTTTAAGGATAGTTTGTCAAAAATTATTTCTTCTAAGGAGCTATCATACAAGAGATAAGTTAGGGAGTTATACAAAGTTACCTTATAGGAGATCCCTAACTATTCTTCTTGTCTTCAAGGTATTCAACTTGATCACTTCATCTTCATAATCTCTTATTGTATTGAGTGATCTTTTGCTTCTTTGTAGATTACCCTTGAGACTTCTCTTGTACATCTTTTGTTCTTCCATATAAAGCTATTTCTACTTATCACAAAGCACAAGTTAATCATAATCAAAACATTAAAAATATGCCCCTAGGGCTTACCATTTTTATTTGTGGTTTTTGATGTTATATGTGTGTCAAATATTTTTGGAAAGTATGCTACGATAGTTTAGATTATTGCTAATTTCTATTAACAGGGATGCCTACTTTTACAACTATGTATGCCAAGTTTTGTAACTAAGTTTACCTAGTTTTATAATTAAGTATGCCTTTTATTTGTAGTGTGTTTTGCAAGTGACATTTTTTGTATATGTAGATGATTTTTTTGAGTTGTATTATTGGATTTTATGGTACGTCTTTGTGTTTTTATACCTTATGGGTGTTCAAATATGCTGGGAAAGAGTGTCTTAATAATTTAACATGATATCAAACTACTGTAAACAGGTGTGCCTACTTTTATAAATAGAAGTGCCTACTTTTATAAATAAGAGTGCTTACTTTTATAATTATGTGTCCCTTCAATATTATGTGTTGTTCAGGTGATATTTTTTTACATATTTATATGGTTATTTACTCGTATTGTTGGATTTTTATGGTCATTTTGTGTTTTTATACATTACGGGTGTTCCAATATGTGTGGGGAATGTGTTTTGTGATACTTTAACACGATATCAAACTTTTGTAGTTAGGTGTGCCTACTTTTATAAGTAGAAGTGCCTACTTTTATAACAGAGAGTGCCTATATTAAATATTAAGTGTGCCTTTCACTGATTGTGTGTTAACCTATTAAAGACAAGTACAAGATTATATAATACAAAAAACTACAGAGATATATTAATGATATATTAATTGTATTTTACATGATCTTAATTAATGTCACTCTTGTAGTACTCAGATGCTGCAAGTTGTACATGCTCTCTCTCTCTCTCTCTCTCTCTCTCTCTCTCTCTCTCTTGCAATATTGATCTCATACATGATCATAGTGTACATAAACTTGGCTCTCAGTAATTGGATGACTTTTGCATTTTTCTTTGTCTCTTTCAACAAAGCATCCTAGCCGCCTACTGTCTTTTGACCCTTGTATGTCTCTATGTGCCGTTGGTGATCTTGCTGAGCTTTTGTTCGCTGTTCTTCCATGCAGTTACTATTAAGAGACATTCAAATGGCTAGTGTGAGTAGGAGTGCCTATTCTTATAACTGCAAGTGCCTACTTTTATACCTATTAGTACCTATGTTGAAAAACATGTATGATGCATTCCTGCGCTATTTGATAACAATTGGTGCTCGTTTTTACAAGGGTACAAATTTTTCATAACTAAGTGTGACTATAATGTTAAACATGCTAAATGATTGACTATAAATAGGTGTGCCTACTTTTGTAACATGGTGTACCTTATTTTATAACTGTGTGTGTCTATTTCTAAAACTATGTGTGTCTACGATGTAAGCATACATAGTTGACTTACTTTATATATTAGTGGTCTTTTTAATGACAATTGGTTCTTAAAGTAGGGGTAAAAAGTTTTTCATAATCAACAGTGATTATAATGTTAAACATGCAAAATGGTTGACTGTAATAGGTGTGCCTACTTTTACAACTATATGTGCCTACAATATATGCCATATATAGTTGGCCTATTTTATTCATTAGTGGCCTTTTTAATGACAATCGGTGCTCATTTTTATAAGTAGGTGTAAAAATATTTCATAACCAAGAGTGACTATAATGTTAAACATGCAAAATTATTGACAGTAAGTAGGTATGCCTACTTTTGTAACATGATGTACGTTATTTTATAACTTTCCATGACTTAGCTTATAATTATGTGTGCCTACAATGTATAACATACATAGTTGACGTACTCTAATCATTGGTGTCTTTTTTCATGACAATTGATACTCATTTTTATAAGTAGGGGTATAAATATTTTATAACCAACAGTAACTGTTATGTTAAACAAGCAAATTTGTTGACTGTAAGTTAGGTGTGCCTACTTATATAACATGGTGCACCTTATTTTATAACTGTGTCTACCTACTTTTACAACTATGTGTGCCTACAATGTATGGTATACAACTACAAGTAAACATTCTGCACACTTAAATGGACAAGAAGTTAAAAAATGGTTATTATTACGTAAAAGAGCACAAAATATGAGCATGAATGTATGAAAATTCAACATATATGAACATGCAGTAAGCAAATCAATAGTTATTTTGTAACTCTACACACTTAATGGACCATAAAACACAAAAAATATATATATCTAAGTCAAAGTTCAAAACACCTAAATCAGTCATAAAAATACAATAATATGATAAAAAACAAATATATGACTAAAAAATTTTTGGGGATGACTAAAACATAACATAAACTATATAAACTACTTTGTTGTAGTGTTTTTGTTGATAACAACAAATTTTAAGTTAAATTTACCTGTTGGCACCACTTTTGCTTGAAGATATTGCTCTGTTGCTTGAAGAATTTGTTGTGTTGTTTGAATAACTAATTTTTTTTATAATTTTTGTCCGCAAAGATGCAGGATTTAGTGTAAAATCGAATCGTGGAACAAAGAAAATTAACGAAATTGGTTGTTGAAATGTGAAATTTGGTGAAAAATTGCCTGGATATGACCTTGAGAATTGCTTTTGTAACTGAGTGAGGGTTTTTAGAGGCACGAAAGATTTTGTTAAGATAGTGCATGTAATCTATGCATGGTGATGAGAGTAGGTTTAATTTTTTTTCTTAGTTTTCCTGATTAACTGAGACTACGTCATTTTTGAACGGGGCACACCTAGGTCTAGCCGGGTCCACGATATAATGACTGGTAGTTGAGTTTGGCAGAATATCATATTTATAGAGTTAGAGATGTAATTAAGTTTTAGTTCAGAAAAAGATTTGAATTTTATCACATTTGATAAATCATAAAAGATAAAAAAAAATTATAAAAAAAAATTTTAATTTGAATTTATAAATGCATCAATTTAGAAGAGTTTATCGGAGATAAAGACTTTATTTGTCTTTTGAGGAAAGAGCTTTTATTCTCAGTGGATCGTAACTCTAGTTTGGTGTGGCAGACTTTTCCTTCACTTTTATTTGCTTTAAATATTACATATTCTGCAAATATTTTACTTTCGCATTTTCTTTCTTTTTTTGGAAATTTTCAGATTTATTTTTTAATATATTTAAAAAATATTGTAGTTTTTCGTTGTAAATTAAATTTTTTGAAAATTAAAGCTTTCATATTTTTTTTATTAGATTAACTTGCTTTTTGCAGAATTTCAAATCATCAGCAAATTTTTCAGATGTGATAGTGAAGCTTAGAGTTTTATTATCAAATTAAAACTCTTTAATTATTATCATTATCAAATTAATTATCATTAATATATTTGAAAAATATTGTATTGGTTTGGAAATTAAAATTTTCACATTTATTCTTTTAATATATTTAATACATATTGTAGTTCTTTTTGCTACAAACTAAATTTTTCAGAAATTAAAATTTTTTTAGATTTATTTTATTCTATTAGTTTTTTATTAGATCAACTTGCTTCTTGCGGGATTCTCAAATTATAAGTAAAATTTTCGAATGCTAGGGAAGCTTAGAGTTTATTATCAAATAAAATTCTTCAATTATCATTATTATCAAATTAAAACTATTTAATTATTATTATCAAATTGATTATTATTAATATCTTTTTTTAAAAAATATTGTAGTTTTTCGGTTTGGAAATTAAAATTTTTGGATTTATTTTTTTAATATATTTAAAAAATACTGTAGTTTTTCAACTGCAAATTCATTAAAAAAATTGTAATAATAACAATTAAAGAGTTTTAATTTGATAATTAAAATTTTTAAATTTATTTTATTAGATTAGTTTTTTATTAGATTAACTTATTTATTGCAGAATTCTTAAATCATTAGCAAATTTTTTATATGTGATAGTGAAGTTTAGAGTTTTATTTGTATTCAAAATTATCTTCATAGATTTTGTCAAAAACTATCCCCATAGATTTTGTAGAATAAACATTAGATATGTTTTATTTATTATTATCTCTTATATTGTTTTTATTTTTATTTTTTCTTATTGCATGGGAAGAGAAAAGGAGATGACGTCCACTTGGCGGTGATTGGGCACCATGTGGCATGTCACTATGGCTTTACTTTCATGTATATATACTAGCTATATTTCTTGTGCTTGAAGCACGGTGAATGATTAAAAAGTACCTTGTATTTTTAGTGAATTATTAACTGAGTAGTTAAACTTTTAATTTGAAAAATAAGTACCCAAAAGGGTTTTGTAAAAAAATAATAATAGTTGAAAAAATTTAACAGTTAATTTTGCAATCAAGAATCCAAATCAGGGTTCAAACTGTTTTTTTTTTTTAAAGAACCCTTATTTAGGTACTTGATTATTGAAGTAAAAGCTTTTCAACAGTTATTTTTCTTTTACGAAACCATTAGTTTGTTGCTTATTTGTCAAATTAAAAGTTTAAGGTATTGAATTGACGATTCATTAAAAGTACAGGAATTTTTTCATTAAAATAACCCTAAATCATATAAGATATGAAAACCGGATACAAAGTGTTAAACTATAAGAAAACTTATATATTAAATTGGAAAGTTAATCAATAATTAATATATATTCTAGAGAGTAGAATATTTTAATGTATCCATAATTGGAAAGTTAGTCAAGCGGGGGTAGAATATTTTAGCTTTGAAAGTTATAAGAAACATAAGGAGTGAAAAAATACTTTATTATTTTAGTGACAATTTACCTTTTATTAATTAATAATTTTTTCTCAATTTTTCTACTTTATTATTTTAGTGACTTTTACTTTTTAATAATTATAATTTTTGCTCAATTTTGATCCAATAATTATATACTTGTTAGATTTGTTTAATAAAAATTTGTTTGCTATGGTTCAAGAGTATAAACGATAATCTTTGCACTTTGTGTTTGTTAATTACTTCATAGCCTCCAAAAAAAAAAAAAAAAGAGTATTAGCAAAATATACAATTTTAAGTTAACTATTTCCATATTAGATCACCAAAGCACTATCAAGGTCCCAGTAATACTGGATAAAATTATTACTATCATAGCTCATATATCAATTTTGATTCTAAATTTTTTTATATGTCTAATAACTTCTTTTCACGATAAAAGATATATGTTTAGTTCAAAAGAACAATTATTGCTTTTTTATGAGTCCATCCTTGTGTTTAAGGGGGAAAAGATAAGTCATTTCCTCGAATTTTTTTAAAAAACCTTGTCGTCAATTTTAGATTATATCTTTTTATTTGGATTATTATTAATATATTTCGTATCCAATAGAAGCCAGGAATATGGTTTTTTTTATTAAACATGTGAATCAAGTTGATGAATTTTGATGAGGTAAACAAAATATTATTAGAAGGTTATGGTAATGTGCATTTATCAAGTTTATAAATGAAAAGAGAAAAAAAAAAGAATTGTATTGAGTTCCTAAGGAAAATTGAAAAAAATGGTCTCCAAAGAAAATCAATTTTTATAGCAAGATTATAATCATTATTCTGTGCCAAAAAAAAAAAAAAGATTACAATTACTATTAAATTAGAAAGAAAAATAAAGAAATGGCATATTTGAACAACTTGCAACGACATACATATTTTTGCTAATAAGGGGATTGAATATAATTAAAAAAAAAAAGAGTTACTTCTTATGCAAAGTCTAAAATTAGGTTCAATTGTAGTGTAGTTTAGAATTTATAGAAAATCTTTGCTGAGATCTGGGTATTATTTAAAGTGAAGAATTTACCTATAAATAGAGATGATGAGCGACAATTATATATTTAGCCAAAAAAAAAAAAGTTAAAAGTACATTTCATTCTTATCAGATGTTAAAAGGAAAAAAAATACATTCATACACGAATTCTCATCATACTTATAAACATCAAATTTAAGAGTCTATAATATTTTTAAAAAAAGATATACCCAAATATATTTTTTTAAACTAATTAGCTTCAACTCAAGTAATGCAACTTAAAAATTCAACAATAATAATCTCATAAGAAAAGAAAACAAAAATAGATTATATAATCAAGAAATATACAAAAGTACTTGACCTGTACAAATACATCTCATCCTCATCACATATTTAAAAGAAAGAAATAAATTCATAAATGACTTTTTAAACCCATAAACTTAAATGTAAAAATCAAATAATGTTTCCTTTAAAGAAGAAAGTCAGATAATATTTTTTTTTAATAAAAAAAAGCCAGATAATATTAAAAGGACATATCCAAATATATTTTGATGCATTCATTAATTTCAACTCCAATATTTACAACTAAAAGTTCAACAAAGATAATCTCATAAATAAAAAACAAAAAGGTTAGTAGCCATAATTAGGTATACTATAATTTAATCCAAAATACACAAAAAGTACTTGATCATTAAATTAATATCAGGCCACAAAGATTCAATCTTTTAACAAACTAAAAACACATAAAAAAGAGAAAGAAAGAAAAAAGAATTATATTAGTTCTTCATAAAATTATAGTTAAACACAAAAAAGTATAGTCCAAGAGAAAAAAAAGAATCGCAAAGAAAAAAATTTTCAATTTGTAAACACCTTCCTCGTACCATTCTGAAGAAATGAAATTTGTTCATCTTTCACAGTTTAATATATGAGGGCGTAATACACGGAATTATCACTCACGAAATGGAAGATTAAAAGATGATGAATAGAAAAGCCAAATTGAGAATGCTTTGCTGATGAAAAATATCAATGATGGTGGAGTTCGGTATTAGAAGAGAAGTTAGTTTAAAAAGAATTATATTTAACATCAACTTATAAATATAATCCAAGAGACAGTTCCAAATATTTTAAAATTTTTAAAAATACCTTACCCCTAAATAATAAGGATAACATCAGTTGTCAACCAAAATTGAATCCCTTTCATTTATTTATTATATCTCTTATATTATTTTTTCAAAATTTTAAAAATATTTTACCCCTAAATAATTGGGAGAGTGTTAGATATATTTCATTTATTATTATCTCATGTATTATATTTTTCATTTTTGTATGGAAAAAGAAGAAGGTGTCCCGCGTGGCAACTTATTATGGCTTTGTTTATATATATATATATATTTATATATGTGTGTGTGTGTTTGTATATATATATATATATTCTTACTAATATTTTAGATTTATTTTTTAAATACATTTTAAAAAGTTATTTATATTTTTTTGGCTGCAAAATAAATTTTTTGAAAATTAAAACTTTCGAATTTACTTTATTAGGTTAACTTACTTTTTGCAGAATTCTCAAATCATCAGCGAATAAAATTTTATTATCAAATTAAAACTCTTCAATTATTATAACAAAATAAAACTCTTTAATTATTATGTATATCAAATTCAATATTATATCTTTTTTAAAATTAAACTTTTTCGGACTTATTTTCACATTTTTTTAAATTTTGGAAATTAAATTTTTCGGATTTATTTTTTAATATATTTTAAAAAATGTTGTAGTTTTTCAATTCCAAATTAATTTTTTTTGAAAATTATAGTTTTCGGATGTATTTTCTTAAATCAATTTTTTATTAGATTACCTTCTTCTTGCAGAATTCACAAATCATCAGCCAATAAAATTTTATTATCAAATTAAAACTCTTCAATTATCATTATCGAATTAAAACTCTTTAATTATTATCTATATCAAACTTATTATTGTCTCCTTTTTTAAATTAAATTTTTTGGACTATTTTTTAATATATTTAAAACAATTATTGTAATTTTTTTATTGCAAATTAAATTATTTTGGAAATTAAAATTTTCAAATTTATTTTGTTAAATTAATTTTTTATTAGATTAACTAGCTTCTTTTAGGATTCTGAAATCATTAGTAAATAAAGTATTTTACTATCAAATTAAAACTCTTTAATTATCATTATCAAAATTAAAACTCTTTAATTATTATCTATATCAAATTCAATATTATATATTTTTAATTAAAATTTTTGGATTTTTTTCTTTATTTTCTTTTTTTATGAATTGCAAAAATTAAAATTTTCAGATATATTTAAAAAAAATATTGTAGTTTTTTAGCTGTAAGTAAAATCTTTTGGAAATTAAAGTTTTCGGATCTATTTTATTAGATTAACTCATTTCTGGTTGGATTCTCAAATCATCAGCAAATAAAGTTTTATTATCAAATTAAAACTCTTTAATTATTATCCATATCAAATTCATTATTATCTTTTTTGTTAAACTTAAATTTTTTGGATTTATTTTTTAATTTTTTCTCAATTTCAAAAATTAAAATTTTCACATTTATTTTTTAAATATTTTATTATTATCTCTTTTTTAAAAAAATTAAATTTCTCGTATTTATTTTTGCATTTTTCTATGTTTTTCTCAATTCTGAAATTAATTTTTTTGGATTTTTTAATATATTAAAGAATTACTGTAGTTCTTCGGCTGCAAATTAATTTTTTTAGAAATTAAAGTTTTCAAATTTATTTTATTAGATTAACTTGCTTTTCGCAGAATTCTCAAATCATCAGCAAATAAAGCTTTATTATCAAACTAAAACTTTTTAATTATTATCTATATCAAATTCATTATTATCTCTTTTTTATTTTTTATAATAAAATAGAAAAAAAGAAGAAGGTGTCCACGTGGATGCCAAGTAGCGAAAGTGAGCCACATAGGATTTTTTTGTTTTCATATATATATATATATATATAAACTAGCTATATATGTTCTCATACTTGAAGCACGGGTGAATGTTTAAAAGAACTCCTTTTATTTTTAGTGAATTATTATTTGAGTAGCTAAACTTTTAATTTGACAAATAAGTATCCAAAAAGGTTTTATAAAAAAAATTAACAGTTGAAAAAGATTAACGGTTAATTCTGATACTCAAGTACACAAATTAGGGTTTTGTAAAAGAAATAACGGGTTGAACCCTAATTTGGGTACTGGATTGTTAAATTAAAAGTTTTTCAGCAGGTATTTTTCTTTCACGAAATCCTAAGTTTGGTGCTTATTTGTTTAAATTAAAAGTCTAGGTACTGAATTGACAATTCATTAAAAGTACAGGGGTGTTTTTTAAAATAACCCTAAATTATATAAAATATGAAAACCTAATACAAATTGTTAAACCATAAGAAAACTTATATATTAAATTGGAAAGTTAATCGATAATTAACATACGCCCCAGAGAGGAGAATATTTTATAGTTGGAAAGTTAGTCATACGGGAGTAGAATATTTTAGTTTTAAAAGTTATAAGAAACATAGGGAGTGAAAAAATACTTTATTATTTTAGTAACAATTTACCTTTTATTAGTTAATAATTTTTGCTCTAATTTTGATCCAATAATTATGTGCTTGTTAGTTTTTTTAATGAAAATTTATTTGCTATGGTTCAAGAGTGTAACCAATAATCTTTGTACTTTGTGTTTGTTAATTACTTCATTTGCTATGGTTCAAGAGTGTAAACAATAATCTTTGTATTTTGTGTTTGTTAATTACTTCATACCCTCCAAAAAAAAGTCTCAGTGAAATATATCATTTTAAGTTCACTATTTCCATACAAAGCACTATGAAGGTCATGGTAATCCTTGGTAAAGTTATTAGTACCATACCTCATATATATCAACTTTGATTCTAAATTTTGTTTACATGTCTAACAACTGATTTTTTCGATAAAAAATATATGTTTAGTTCAAAAGAACAACTATTTCTTTTTTATAAGTCCCTCCTTGTGTGTAAGGGAAAAAAATAAGTCCTTTCCTCGATTTTTTTTAAAGGACATTGTCGTCAATTTTAGATTATATATTTTTATTTGGATTATTATTCATACATTTCATGCCGAATAGATATCGAGAAGATTTTTTTTATTTATTAAACATGTGAAACAAGTTGATGAATCTTGATGAGGTAAAAAAAATCATTAGAAGGTTATGGTAATGTGAATTTTATCTATATCTTTAAGATTTTGAATTTATTGAGAATTGCAAGTTCAAATTAGTTAAAATTGTATTTTTATGTTTCTAAATCAATCAAATAAACATATTTATCTCCTCATAAAAAGATTTATCAGATTAAAGCACGAGATAAATATTTATGGATTATAAAGTGATATTAAAATAAAAGTTAGAAATTCTTACATATCTAATGCAACAATCAAAAAATAATATTGTATATTAAAAAACCATGCAATGAGTACTTTGTTATAGTTTTGAGAAATACATAATATTCGATTTTTTGAAAAATGAAAATGTTTTTTAATTAAAAATAATAATATTATTTTAAAACAAAGACTAACACTTTTTCTTTCCCACCTCTAAGAAATTCCTTCTAAAATGATCCAAGGAAGAAAGAGTCTAAAAACAAATATGCAGTACATTAGTTTTTTTTCTTTTTTCCTGTCCATAATTAATATACTTATGAGTTTATTCAAATAAACCCATGCAAAAAAAAGGAATAGAAAAAAGGAATATTAAAGAAAAATGGTATCAGAAAAAATGAAAAAAGATTGAATATTACTTTTATTTGCTAAATAAAAATTAGAAAGGATTCATTAATACTTCTAATTTCCTATTTAAAAACTAGAGAAAAAATTTGTAACTAATATCCCTCATTCCCACACCCCTTCCCCAAAAGAGAAAAATTCATTTGTCTCCCCCAAAACTCTTTTTCTACTCTTAGAAATTAGGTAACAATTTGTAACTAATATTCCTTCCAACTTGTGACCCACCCCTCCAGCATCTCATCTTCCTCCACCCAAAAAGAAAAGAAAAACTAAAATATCGTAATGTTCTATTAAAAAAGAATGTTATCGGGTTAAAAGTTAGATAATTATCTCCTACATTAAAGTAAACATAATATTATATATATATATTGGAAACCTGCATATTTATATTACTTTTTCAACTATTTTATACTTTCAAAAACATTTCTCACAAAATAATATAGAGAATTTATGCAATTATTGCATAATTTTATACATCACAAACATTTCTCAAAAAAAAACGAAGAAAATTATAGAACTAATCTCACTAAGATTGTTGCTTTAGTTTTAAAATCACGTTTTAAATATAAAGAAAAATAGATACAAATAAATCGAAACATATATGAATTAAAAAAATAAAATTCATGATATTAATGAGTAATTATTCAAATTGAACATCAAACAAACCCATTTAAAAAATATGGTCATAAAGCTATTAAGACACATATTTTGAAAAATGATAAGAATTTTATTTGTATCAAGTTTGTAAATGAAAAGAGAAAAAAACGGAATTTTATTAAGTTCCTGAGAAAAATTGGAAACAATGGTCTCCAAAGAAAATTAATTGTTATAGTAAGATTACAATCATTATTCTATGCAATAAAAAAATTACAATTACTATTAAATTGGAAGAAAAAATAAAGAAATGGCATATTTGAACAACTTCCCATGACATACACATTTTTGCTAATAAGGAGATTGAATATAATTACAAGAAAAAAGGTTACTTCTTATGTAAAGTCTAAAATTAGGTTTAATCGTAGTGTCGTTTAGCATTCATGGAAAATCTTTAGTGACATTTGGCCATTATTTGACGAGACAAATTTACCCATAGATAGAGATGATGAGCGATAACTTACATTTAGCCCAAAGAAAAGTTAAATACATTTCTTTTTTATCAGATATTAAAAGGGAAAAAATACATCCATAAACGAATTCTCATCATACTTATAAATTTTAAATCTAAAAGTCAATAATATTTAAAAGAAGGACATACCCAAATATATTTTGATGAACTCATTAGCTTCAACTAAAGTATCTGCAATCTAAAAATTAATAATAATAATAATCTCATAAAAAAACAAAAATAGATTAGTATAGTGAAGAAATATACAAAAAATACTTGATATGTACTAATACATCTCATCCTCATCACATGTTAAAAGGAAACAAATAAATTCATAAAGGACTTCTGAAACCCATAAACTTAAATGTAAAAGTCAGATAATGTTTCTTCAAAAAAAAAAGAAAGTTAGATAATACTTTTCAAAAAAAAAAAAAACAGATAATATTAAAAGAACATACCCCAATATATTTTCATGCATCATTAGTTTCAACTCTAATACTACAACTAAAAGTTCAACAAAGATAATCTCATAAGTAAAAAAAAAAAAAGGTTAAAAAACCTTAGAGGAGGAGTGAATAAGGTTTTTGGCTAATAAAAAACTTTTTGAACAATTTTAATTAAAACCTCTGATTTTGTTTGAAAAAGAATTTAATAACTCATTTTTTCAATAAAATTCCTAACCAAACAAAATCTCTTTTATCATCAAGGATTAGACAATAAACATAGAAATAAAAATCAAGCCACAAAGAAAAGAGACGAAGTATTTATAGTGGTTCACTCTCTCAATAGAGCTACATCCATTACCTTGAGAGTCAACTCAAGGGTTATACAAATCCACTAATCACAAGTTTTTACACAATATCACAAGTTTTTGCACTCAAACCTCAAAGTTTACAAAATAAAACAATATAACAATTATTAAAGGATCACCCAAAGGGTTTTTCACAAAACCTTTGATCACAAGTTAATGTAAAAGAGTATGGATGGGAAAATTTTACCAAAGAAACTTGAAAAAAGAAAGATACGACTTGATTTAATGCTTTTACAAGCTCTCTTTTTCTCCTTATTTGAAAGATGATCAATGATGAAGCTCCAAGGAGATTTTCTTTTTGTTTTTGTAGATAAAGAAGATTAGAAATGTGTTCTTTAATGCTCTTGGAAAATGTCCTTAAATGTTCTTCAACTCCTTAGGATTTATTGTTGATCAAAAAAGTTATTTTATATGTGAAGGTAAAAACTAGCTGTTACTGTCAGCCAATGGTCATTTTTTTTTTTTATAGTAAAAGTGAAAACCAAACGACCGGTTTTCAAAATAGGACGTCCGATTTTGTTATGAACAAAAAATAGGATGACCTTTTTCAGAATAGGAAGACCGATTTTTAAAAGGCTTGAAAAATCGGATGACCCTTTTTCTTTGTCAAAACTCAAAAATCGGACATCCTATTTTCACAATAGCAGAAAATCGGATGACCGGTTTTAGACTTATGACAGAAAATTGGACAACTAGTTTTCCTGTAAAATATACATTTTCCTTCACACTTTGAAACATGTATTCTTGATACTCTTTAAAAATGCATAATACTTTTAAAACAAAAAAACTTTATCAAGAACACTTAGTTTTTCGAGGATAATTTGTCGAAAATATTTCTTCTAAGGAGCTAACATACTTGATCAAAAACTAAAGAAACAAGTTAGGGAATTTTACAAAGTTACCTTATAAGATACACTAACTATTCTTCTTGTCTTCAAGGTATTCATCTTGATCACTTCATCTTCATAATTTTGTTGTCTTGAGTGATCTTTTGCTTATTTGTAGATTACCCTTGAGACCTCTCTTGTGCATCTTTTGTTCTTCTATATAAAGATATTTCTAATTATCAAAAAGCACGAGTTAATCATAATCAAAATATCACAAATATTCCCTTAGGGCTTAAAAGGTTAGTAGCTATAATTAGGTATACTATATTTTAACCCAAAATACACAAAAGTACTTGATCATTAAATTGATAGCATAGCACAAAGATCCAATCTTTTAACAAGATGGAAACACATAAAAAAAGAAAGAAAGAAAGAAAGAACTGAAATTTGATGGCATAAAGGAAAAAAGTTTCCAATTTGTAAACACCTTCCTCGTACCATTCTAAAAAACTGAAATTTGTTCATCTTTTACACTTTAATATATGATGGCGTAATACACAGAATTATCACTCACGAAATGGAAGATTAAAATATGAAGAATAGAGAAGTCATATTGAGAATGCTTTGCAGATGAAAAATATTGATGGTGGTGGGAGTTTGGTATCAAAAGAGAAGTCAGTTTAAAAAGAATTATATTTAACATCAACTTATAAATACTAATCTAGGAGATAGTTCTAAAATCTTATTTTAAAAAATGTCTTACTACTAAATAATAGGGATAGCGTTAGTTGTCAACTAAAATTAAATCCCTTTCATTTATTTATTATATCTCTTATATTATTTTTCAAAATTTTAAAAATATTTTACCCATGAATAATAGGGAGAGTATTAATATGTTTCATTTATTATTATCTATATATTATTTTTTTCATTTCTGCATGGAAAAAAAAGGAGAAGGTGTCCCACGTGGCAAGTTTTTATGGCTTCGTTTATATATATATATATATATACACACACTATATTCTTTCTTGCCTTTTTGTAATACATTTAAAAAAATTATTTGTAATTTTTCAGCTGCAAATTAAATTTTTTGAAAATTAAAAGTTTCGAATCTATTTTATTAGATTAACTTGCTTCTTGCAAGATTATCAAATCATCAGCAAATAAATTTATCAATTTAAAATTATTCATTTATTATTACAAAATTAAACTCTTTAATTTTTATATATCAAATTCAATATTATATCTTTTTAAAATTAAATTTTTTCAAATTTATTTTCACATTTTTTTAATTTTGGAAATTAAAATTTTCGGATTATTTTTTAATATGTGTAAAAAATATTTTAATTTTTCGACTGCAAATTAAGTTGTTTGGAAACTAAAGTTTTCGAATTTGTTTTATTAAATCAAATTTTTATTAGATTAACTTGCTTCTTGCACGATTCTCAAATCATCAGCCAATAAAGTTTTATTATCAATTTTACACTTTTCAATTATCATTATCGAATTAAAACTCTTTAATTATTATCTATATCAAATTCATTATTATATCTTATTTTATTAAATTTTTCGGATTTATTTTTTAATATATTTAACAAAATTATTGTAGTTTTTTTGCTGCAAATTAAATTTTTTGGAAACTAAAGTTTTCAAATTTATTTTATTAGATTATTTGTTTTACAAGATTAACTTGCTTCTTGTAGGATTCTCAAATCATCAACAAATAAGGTGTTTTATTATTAAACTAAAATTCTTCAATTATCATGATGAAATTAAAACTCTTTAATTATTATCTATATCAAATTCAATATTATCTCTTTTTTTTTAAGTAAAATTTTCGGATTTTTTTCTCATTTTCTTTTTTTTTATGAATTTCAGAAATTAAATTCTTCAGATTTATTTTTTAATATATTTAAAACTATTGTAATTTTTCAGCTGCAATTTAAATTTTTTAGAATTAATTTTTTTGAATTTATTTCATTAGATTAATTTTTTATTATATTAATTTGCTTCTTGTTGGATTCTCAAATCATTAGCAAATAAAAGTTTTATTATCAAATTAAAACTCTTTAATTATTATCCATATCAAATTTATTATTATATCTTTTTTGTTTTTTATAATAGAATAGAAAGAAAAAAGAGAAGGTGTCCAAGTGGACGCCAAGTGGTGAAAGTGAGTCACATATAATTTTTTTATTTTCATATATATATATATATATATATGAGAGAAAAAATAATGAATGAAATTTCTAAATTTAATCACTTAATACTTCCTGATTTTTTTATTATTATTGTGATACCTAAACATTTTACACTCGTTCAACCCATTAAAAATTGCTCAATATGTCGTTAACTCCATTCACGCACGATTTACGTGAGGGAGAAAAACGAACTTCGATTTTTTTTTCCAAATTCAACTGTATACACCTAACTTCACTCTTAGTAAACAAAATATAAAAAATAAGGCTCTAGTTGGATAACGATTTTATTTAAATTCTTAACTCAATTTGAAAAAAGTTATTCATTTTGAATTCTGTGAAGTCATAGAAAATTGAGTTAAATTTTTTTCCCAAAAAATTTTCCCCATTTTTATTCAGTTTGTATGCATATATGTGTGTATGCATATATATATATATATATGTATATAATATCGCTTATTTTTTTTACATAAGAATTCACATATATTTTTTCTTAATCAATTGAATAAGTACTTAACTCACACATTTGGACAACTACTTCACTTATATATTTTGTAATAGAATAAAATATTACAAAAGACATTAAACACCATTAGAAAACAACATGAAAAAATACATACTATGAGTATAACATTAAATTACATAGAAATTCCTTCATATTATTGTCTTTCTTTTCCCTTCGACCTTGCACTCCTCTTGATCCATAGAACTACATTTGCTAATATATCCGGTGGTTGTTCACATATCTTAATTTGCATTTCATTACCACTTTCCATCACAACTTCTTCGGACGAATATGAAGGACTTCTCTTAGATTTCTTCCCTTCAATTCCTGTTTTTCAATTTTTCAATTTTTCAATTCCTTTATATCATCCCACATCTTCTTAATTTTTATTTTGTGCTTCCTAATTTTATCCTTTAATTTCTGAACAATATCTTTTAGCTTATCAATTTGCTCCTGCAACATGTTTGTAATTGAAGTCGCCGACTAACTCGCCCCCTAATTTCTTTACTCCTTCCCCTTCTCCCATATCCAATATCTGCTTCCAAATTATAAACTTGTCGTGATACAACATTGATGTCGTATCGATCTCTTTGAATTCCAGATATATTTTTCTTATCAAGAAACAACGATTACTTTTTCTGGTGACTCTCTATATAGTGAAACCTCGATCGTTGTCAAAAGGTGTGTTATAAGATAAGCATAAGGCAAATGTCGTTTCATCAATCCAATATTGTGGACAAAGATATCTCTGAAATTAAGGTGCTCTCCTTTCAGAACAATGTACGTCAACAATTTATCACTTGGGACCAAATCTTTTGAAATTCAACATTGAATGAATTGTGCAATAATTGCACCTATGTCCCATGCAATTAAACTTAAATTATTTGTTGATCCTTCTCTATTTGAACCATATAACATACGATTACTTTGGACAACTAGATCGTTACGATTCAAGGTAGACATTTTGTCCAAGCAACTAAGCTTGAACCCTCCATCTTCCTATCCAAATATGCCATTGATATCTGATATCAAATCCATAATACACCCTTTGACATATGTACGAATTATCGATTTTCCGTCTTCCATGTTTCCTGCTCACAAAATAGAATAAAATTATCTTACTAAGTTCAGACTATAATATTTGTATTGAAACAATTTATCCCACTTTTGAAATATCATCAACTCAGTCAATTAAGTGTTAGATAGCACTGAGAGATTCAAAATATGGAGGCTGTCTGGGACAAATATCTTGTCTACTAAAAATTATTTATATTTTTCTTTAATGGGCTTGAAAGAAATGGTCGTTCATCTCTATTGATTTTCTATATTCATTGATAAATTCACTTGAATTTACTTCTATTGATATTTCATTAATCAATCATTCCATTTTAGGAAGAGGAACTTGGGTGTAAACCACCTCAGTTTCCTTACGAAAATTATTGCATCAAACCATTTCTTCTGCTAGATAAATTAAAAATAAACGTTATGCATATTTCATCCAATAAAATATACATAATAGGTGTCTGAATAACTACATAATATATCCAAGTATACTGATATAAATTTCAAAGCATATATTCGACTTATATATATATAAAGAATAATACAAACATATATATACAAAGAACATCTTAGTCAACTGAGGGATGTACATAGTCGATTATATTCGAGTATATGATAAAAATTTCAAAGCACATATTAGACTTATAGTGTAAATAACAATACAAATATATACATATATATATATATGTGTGTGTGTGTACATATACGTATATAATGTACATCTTAGTCGACCGAGGGACCGAGAGATGTACATAGTCGATTATATCTAAGTATATTGATAAAGATTCAAAGCACATATTAGATTTATAGTGTAAATAACAATACAAATACCTATAATGTATGTATATATATAAGGTATATCTTAGTTGACCGAGGGACTGAGGGATGTACATAGTCAATTATATTCGAGTATACTGATAAAAGTTTCAAATCACATATTTGACTTATAATATGAATAATATATATAACTAAAGAACATCTTAGTCAACCTAGAGAGGTACATAGTCGATTATATCGAAGTATGCTAATAAAAATTTCAATGCACATATTTGACTTATAATCTAAATATTAATACATACATATATATAGATATATATATACACACACATATATGTGTGTGTGAGTATATATATGAATGAATATATTTATATATATAAAGAACATCTCAGTCGACCAATGGATATACATAGTCAATTATGACGTTGGTGAGACTTATATAGAAATACTCGATTATGTGCATGGTTTTATAATAAGGTAATCAAGATAGTATTTATTTTTATCAAAAAAATTATACATATAAATGATACAGTTTCATGCTTCATTAACTAGAAGCACAAGTATAAGACATTTTTGCCCAAAAAATTTTCTTGTTCTACCCAAATAGATTATTTTTAAAAAATTGTTTACACAAAATAAAAGACGTAAAAGAAATTCATCAACATAATTTTCCAGCAATGATTCAAAAAAAAATTTATACAAAATAAACGAAGTAAAAGAAATTCATCAACGTTAAATGAATTACTTGAATACCATAGAGAAGATAGAAGTCGTGCTTTCACTTCAATGGTGAATACAATCACCCTTGATTGATAATTGCAGCAAATGGATTTGAATGTAAAGAAATGTCCTTCAAAGAGCTTTCTTCAAAAGGCTCGCCCCTGAAATATTCTTCAAAAGGCTAGCGCACCTATATCCTTAAGAGGGATTTCACAACACCATATTAACATCATATTTATAGTAGTATGAGTACTTGAGATAGATACTTTACATTATTTTCATAATTCTATCATCATATCATTTCACATGCTGCATCATATTTATAGAAATGTCATGCAAAATTCAGGAACAATCTCAATTAGTTTGGGATATTTGCAGTGATACAGAAAAAAGATGAATCTCATCTAAACCATATGTACACATCTTTATGCAAATCACTATTCATGTTTATTTTCATAAAACCATAATTATGTTCCCTACACCATTGCATGAAACAAAAATTTCCAACTTCAAGATATAACACTGTATAATCCACTCATATACGTGGAATATATTTCTAAACTAGTATAAAGTTAACACAAAGAGGACAAAATGTTCCTAGCAAAATGAGTACAAAGTGAAATGTTGAGTACATACTTTATAAATAAAATAGTGTAATAAATAATGAAACTTTATTGCAAACATTTTATAAAATTTTAAATTATTAATTCACTAAACTAAAATTGATATCATTTCCTGTAACATCTCATCTAAAATTTCCCTTTATATACATTTTATGGTTTATATTTTTCCTTTAGTGTTTATCTTTTATTTCATAGATTTTATTAATAAAATATACTAAATTATGAATGTTACAAATAGTGTTACGGTAGACGTTACAGTTGATCTGAATACATAGATGTTTATTATAGTGAATTAGAAATTATTAAAATTACACCTACTGAAACAATTCATAATTAAAACGGAAGCCTATACTACTCATAATGTAAAGTCCTAAATTCCATACCTTGAGAATACGTTAACTGAAATAAAATAAAAAGGGAAAAATTACAATTTGTGGTTGTGTCCAAGCTACCAAAGTTACAAATCAAGTTCCAATTCAATTTTACTCATTTTGCTATTCAATAGATTTTCTTTTTTAAATTTATGTTATACTCATTCAATTATTTGAAATTATCATTTTGGAATTATGATTTATGTTCTCTTTAAACAAGAATACAAAGAGTCAATTGTTCTATTTAAATCCAAATTTTGCACAAATTAACATATGATTTTCATCAATGATTGAAAGGACTTCTAATATATATGGACTCAAACACATGATATATATTTTTTAAAATAAGTAACAAATTCTTTCACATTACAAGCACACCAATTTATTTTAAGAAATTACAAACCAAATTCAACTTAAGAAAATGCGATAAATATAAGGTCATGCATAGAAACCTTCTTGTACATGAAACTGAGAAACATGTCCCATGAAGGTCAAATTCATTCTTGAAGTACTCTTAACTCAACTTGATGGTTTGATTGTTAGAGCCTCCCGATTCAGTATCATTCCTATCAAAACTGTCTGTTTGCACTTTCACTTTATCCTGAATTTTGACTGCATCGACTACAGCCTTTTTAGGGAGCAAAATACCTTTCTAACCATTTATTACAGCTTGACTCAGATATTTCATAAGCAACCGAGTCCAATACACTCTCACCGATGATACACTTATCATTTTATTTCATCCAAGTCTTGACAATTCAGTTGAGCAACTATCTTTTTTTTCCTTTGCATAAACCATTGACAAAGTCATGAAATATTTTTCCCTACTGCATGGTATCTCTGTGCAAAGGATATTACTAGAAAATATTTTCATTTTTAAAATACAAAAGTATGAATACCTTAATCATGGGACATAAAACATGTATGTAATTAGGATAAATTTAAAAAAAAAAAACTTATATGGACGAATGATTCAAGACATCAGGAGTTGTAAGAATACTTACAACATTTGTCTCCTTATTCCATTTAAACCACCCTACAATTTTCCTCATGAATTTGAATTGATGGAATCTAACACGACAATGATCAAACTCTTTGCTAACAATACAATTAGTGAGCGGTAAACCTGTTCTTTCTTTTATTTGTTATGCAACTTTAGCATACATCCATTCTGGTATTCCCTTCTCGAAGTGTACTTCAAGAGCAAACTCAAGAAGAATATGAAAGAATTCATCTTCCCATTCTTTGGGCAAATTACTAGCATGGCTAATGATGAATGGTTCAGATTATCACCTTCTTTCATTTGTTTCACATATATGTTTTTTTATGCAGTCGACTACCTATATTTCACGAATAAATCATGAATTAGCATGTCTATTTAAGGTGGACTAAATTATGGAGATGTTGAAGTAGTAGTGCAAAAGATTCTACGAACATACTTTGACTAATCTTGTTCCTCCAATTTCCATTCTTTTCACAAACAGAGAACATATTCTCTTGCTTGTTACAAGGAGAATACTTCCTCTATTGTCAATCAATCACTGTAATAGTAATTTGAATTGCCAAAGAACTCATGAAACATTAGTAGGAAAAATATGTTTGTTATAGTTCATTTACAAGTATGAGTTGTTTGTTCCCATTTCAACCATCTGGATGTATTTTCGTAGTCAAATACGCAAGATAATGTTCCACCATTGTTTACTGAATTGATCCGAAAATAACTGCTCACTGTGTAAACTGTATATGGTATGTCATAAAAAGATTTTCAAGCTGATACATCCATCTCCTAATAGAATAAACTCGTAATAGATTTGCACCTAAACCATAATGATTTCTTAGTCAAACATGCAAATTTTTTTTTTTAGGCTAATTGTGGTTCAAATTGACAGTGTGTAGGTTCACATTTTTATTTGAATTAACGGTGTGTAAATTTGCATATCTTCTTATAATGTGCATATATTTCTCTATGTTACTTAACCCCTCCATATAAATGAAATACACTTCACCTATTTGGGTATTTCTTAAGTACTGTAGCCGACTAACAATATTCCATCTTCTTAAATATGTTTCCTGAAATTTATCATCGACAAGTGTCCACTATAGTGGAAGATGGATACATTTATTTGGACGTCACATGCTATAGAAAATTAAGCACATGATTGGAGATAGTTGCTTTCTGGTCGGGATATTTCTAACAAAGTTTTGAACCTAATACTTGCAAGTGCACAAGATCAACATAATACGACTAACACAGGGTGTCAAACAACAAAGAAAAGCTTAACCACCTAAATTATTATTTTGCTAAATTAAATTAATAAAAAGAAGCAAGTTTTTGTTATCTAAAAGTATTTCTAAATTAATTAAAACTAATAAATAAAGTAACCAAATTAAAAATAACAAGAGCTTAACCAAAAGAGATGATTTAGAACATTAAATCTACACTAACATTTATAACAATGATTTAATTTTATTTAGGAGAAAAGATTATATCTTTATTTGGTGATCTAGGCTACAAGCTTTGATTCGCTAAAGAAACATATTGCAATTAAATGCATGACATAACACATCTAAATATTAACATGACTTATTCAATTCTATGACATAAATCATCTAAAATTAGTATGAACTATTCAATTCTGAAATCCATAATGTATTTGCAAAAATCACATATCTCTCATACTCAAGAATTAAGCATGGAAAAAGGTATTAAGTAACCCAAAGAATTATTCTACAAGAACAATCACAAAGAATTCATTAAATCAAACAATAAATATCCCAAGATATTTAATCACATAAAATAATTTAACAAATCTCCCAAAAATAAATAAACAAAGTTACATGGCTAGGGTTTTATCAAGATTCTAAAAAGAAGTTTAGTTCATGATTAAATAGAAAGATAGAACAAATTCTTGAAGAACATGATTTTCTTCTCTTCAACTGGCGATGCTCAAGTCCTTCACGACTGGTATTTCTCTTCCTATACCATATTCAGTGGCTTCCCAAAAAAGGGAGGAGGAGCCACCAAAAATTGCTTTTCCGTGCTTTATATATATATATGTATATATATGCATATATGCATATATGTATATATAAGCATATATATACTTCCGCAAAATCCTAACTGAATAAAGTATCCTTTCCTCTTTAGACTTTGTATGCCACTAGAGTCTATAAATAGAAAAGTTGATAAGTGCATATTTGTCTATATTTTCTATATGTTAATTTCATCGTTTTCGGTGTTTTTAATGTGTGAAAGTATATATTTAGCTAAATATCTCTTATTCTTGTCTTAGGATCCTCCATAAGTGAAAACGATGATAGGAAACCAAAACAGGACAAAAACAGAGTGAAAACGACAAAAAATAGAGCCGTCGAAAAAAATTCAGCAACCTACTACCCGAGGTAGGCTGATCTGCCGTCGCCGGTAGGTGCCGAGGATCGAAAGGACATTGGCAACAAAGACCTACCACGGACGGTAGGCCTCGCCCTACCATCGGTGGTAGGGTATACTGGCAAGGGACTGTTGAGTCCAAAACAAACTCGATTTTCTTGATTTCTTCTCCAATTTTAACTTGGTTTTCTTGTACTTTTTACCTCTATATAAGGGGTCTTTTTGCAGATTTTTTAGGGATAATTAGACATCAATATACTTAGATAGGATTAGATTCTTAGATAGATTAGCTGTAGGTTTTAGATGTGTTAGATTAGATTAGTTAGGTTAGATTATATAAAACACTCTTTAAATTCCAGCTTTATTACATTCAATTAGATAGTAAAGTTTCAAGATTTTTGCAATTTAGTTTCTTGGATTCAAGAGTTCAAGAGTTTGATTCAAGATTTCGATCTTCAACTTGGCTACTCGAAAGACGAGCTTGGAAGACGTTTAGAATTCAATTACGACTTTGATTTTTAATCCTAAGCTTTCTTTTCCTTTTCTTATTATTGAATTTTATGTTAATTTACAGTTTTATTATAATAAATAGTGAGCAGTTCTTTTTGTTTGGTTTGAGGTTTAACCCTAGTTCTTGATTATGAAATTCTTGGTTTGATTTCTTGATTTCGATATTTGTTTTAATTTAAGTTGTTCTCCAATTGCATTTATTTGTAAGTTAATTGTCGCGAGATTAGATTATTCGCAAGTTTGTTTGGAACTGAAAATGGAAGAACAATCTAGGGCAACTAATTGGGGTTTAATTAGAGCAATTGACTAGAGTTACAATTGCACTTTTAGGGTTTTTTTTTTTTAAATCACCTAAGTTTATTGCACTCATAATTTGGTAGGCAGAAAAGAGGTTTTCCTCTAAGGGCTAGTGAGTAGGGTGGCTTTCCCCTAGAGATAGGGATTTCCCGATTTGAGTGATGACCTAACTTAATTAATTCAACATTGTTTTCATTAAAGTTTTTCCAATTGAATTAGTAACAAGGATTAAGGGGATTCCACCATTCCAAACTCTTGTTTTTATAATTCTTTTAAAAACCGTTCTTGTTTATTTGCTTCCTTTAATTATTTCAGTTTTAAGTTTTCATTTTTTTCAATGATATCATCTTTTTTTAGACTAAACATTAGAAGTACGATTAGTACTTGAACCTTCGTCTATCCTTAAGAGATTCGACACTCGGGTTAAAACTCACCTCTGCATTGTTAGGTCCACTTGCTTGCATTGTAGTATTAGAATTCCACCCGGTTTTATTATTTGATTTTAAACACATCAAAAGTCAAGACTCAAAGTAGGATACTTCGAATAAGCTACCAAAATCAAAATCCCATTAGACTTTCTCTTCTTTTTTCCCTCCATTTCAGTCCACTAGACCACACATATGATCCTTGTTCTTGTCAATTTTCATCCACTAATGTTTTTATCCAATTCTGCATGGAACTCTTAGATTGAAGCCCATTTGATTACCTTTATTTTATTTGTCTAAGAAGTATGCTTCTTATTTCTTTAATTTCCTGCAAAAGTAAAAATTAAATACATAAAATATAATAATTATAATAAATAAATAATATTCTAAAGAACTAATAAATAAAACTTAGGGTGTTTATTTGTACAGAAAATCAACTCTATCACTTTTCTAATGGCGTTCCTGGGTGGTTTACTTATAAAGTAGAAAGAGAACTAAATTTTGATACAAATGGATATATAACAGAAAGAATGGTCATCGAAAAGATGGAAGAATCACGAACTAGATACTATTAGTTCGATCCATTGGTAAAGTCGATTTTAATACTAATAAACACCTTAAGTTTTAATTATTAACCCTTAAAAAAATTTTATTTGTAAACATAATTATTATATTTAATTTATTTTATTTTGGTAGTAAAGGGAAAGAAGCCCACAAGAAAGCCCACGAGTGAGAAGTTTAAGCCCATTAGAGAGGCCCACGGTGAAGAAAAGAAAAGAGAAAAGTGGCCCAATGTAGCAATAAGTAAACCAAAGAAGAAAATGAGAAGGAAAGCCTGCCGAGACCAAGGAGAAAAAGGAAAAAGAAATTGAAGAGGAAAAGGAAGTTGCTTATGCAGCTACTTTAAAAGGAGAGCAAGAGAAGACGGTGAGGAGACAAAAAAAATAGAGAGAGAAAAAGGGAGAGAACAAAGAGAGCTGAGAAAGTTGTGGGCTGAAAAAGAAGTAATTGAAGTAGCAAGCTGCTGCAATTTGTAGAAGAAAGAAGCAGCTTGTGGCAGCCGCAATTCGAAGTAGGAACAAAGGAAAAAGGCAAGAAGCAGAAAATTCCAACTGCAGAAGAAATTTTAAGCAAAATTGATTGGAAAAACCATGATCTACTCCAATAAATTGGTTCTTTCTTTCTCTTTAGCCATGAACTAAATTTATTTTAGAATTTTGATGAAACCCTAGCCATGTGACTTTGGTTTATTTTATTTTGGGTGATTTATTATATTATTTATGTTATTACATATCTTGAGATGTTCTTGGTTTGATGCAATTAATTCTTTGCGATTGTTCTTGTAGAATAATTATTTGGATTAATTGATATTTTTATCCATACTTAATTCTTGTAGTCTTGAGTATGAGAGATATGTGATTTTTGCAAGTATATTGTGGGATTTAGAATTGAATAGTTCGTGCTAATTTTAGATGATTTATGTCATAGGATTGAATAGGTCATGCTAATGGTTAGATGGATTATGTCATGTATTTAAGCACAATATATTTCTTTAGTGAATCGAAACTTGTAGCTTAGATCACCACATAAAGTTATAATCTTTTGTCCTAATTAAAATTAAATTATTGTTATATAGGTTAGTGGTGGATTCAAGGTTCTAAATCATCTTCTTTGGTTAATCTCCTGTTAGTTTTAATTTAGTTATTTTATTTATTTGTTTTAATTAATTTAGTAATAATTTTTAGATAATAAACTTTGATTTTTTATAGAATTAATTTAGGAAGATAATAATTTCAGTAATTAAGCCTTTCTTTGTGGTTCGATACCCTAATACTTCCATATTACTTGGATCTTGTGCACTTGCAAGTATTGGGTTAAAACTTTGCTATAAAAATCCCGACCAAGTTTTTGGCGTCGTTGCCGGGGAGAGGTTAAATTAATTGCTTTTGTTATTGTCGCCTAAATTTGTTAGTATTTTTTAATTTTATTTTACTTTTAAAAAAAAGGGAAAAAAGTTTGTTTGTTCTCTTAGTTGTGTTCATTTTTTTTTCTCTTTTATTTAGTAATTTATTCTTCGTTATTATTTGCAGTAATTTTATTTTCTTTCCTTTATTTGATTGTTAATGCACGGCCGTCGTTCGCTTTCTCTTGATTTAAAAGAATTTGACCCTGAGATAAAGTGCACACTTAAGGCACTTAGAGCACAAAGAGAAATCACTAACACTTGTGAGGTTAAAATGGCTGAAAATCCACGAGCATTAAGGGAGTATTTTACTCCCAGCACTTATAACTCACCAATAGGTAATAGGCTACCTGAAATTGAGGCTAATCACTTTGAAATCAAAGCTTCTACAATTCAAATGTTACCATCTTTTTATGGGCTTGATTCCGAAAATCCTAATAAGCATATTGATGAGTTTTTAGAAATTGCTCTACTTTTAAACTGCCTAATGTAAGTGATGATGCTATTAGATTACACCTTTTTCCTTTTTCTTTGAAGGATAAGGCTAAACATTTGTTGCACACACGTGAGAAAATAGGTACTTGGGCTGAAATGTCTAAGGAATTTCTAAAAAAAATTATTTTCCTATGGGTAAACTTACAAGATTAAGGGGAGAGATTACTACTTTTTCCCAACAAAATAATGAACAATTTCATGAGAGTTGGGAGAGATTTAAAGAACTTCTTCGTAGTTGCCCTCACCATGAAGTCCCTAAATGGCAGCAAATCCAAAGTTTTTATTCAGGACTAGATGAAAGAAATGGCCAAATGGTTTATTCCTCTTGTGGTGGTACCTTTCTTCATAAAACTGCAGATGAGGCGTGCGATTTATTTGAAAATTTGAGAGATAATTCACAACAACATGCCACATCCTCACGTGTAGGCACATCTAGGCAAATAGGAAATAGAGGAATGTATGAAGTTTCTCAAAATGTGGATCTTTCTGTGAAAGTTGATGCTTTATCTAAAAAAATTTGATCAATTATTAGCTTTGAATATATTGCCTACTAATTCTCCTAATATGTAAGGTGTTTGTGCAATTTGCTCTAGTCATTCTCATGTTATCTATGACTATCATAGTGCTTCACTATTTCCAGAATTTGTGCAGGAACAAGTCAATGCAGCCCAAGGATTTCACAGACAAAACGACCCATATTCAAACACATACAATCCAAGCTGGAGAAATCATCTCAATTTCTCCTGGAGGCAACAAGGAGGGGAAGGTCAATAAGGCCAACAACAATATCAACAAAACAAATAATCTGGTATGACTGCTCTCCCTGGTTTTCAATCTCAAAGGTATGTACCTCCTCACCCTCCTCTAAGTGGAAATTCTATTTTTGAAGAAAAAGTATTATCTGCTTTGAAAAGTTTGGAAGTGAAGACACAAAATCTAGACTCACACACTCAATCTATTGCTAAGTTAGAAACTCAAATAGGACAACTAGCTAATGCAATAAGTAGAAGAGATGAGGGTAGGCTTCCTAGTCATCCAATAAAGAACCCTAGAGCTAATTATCATGAGCAAGCTAAAGCTATCATTACTCTTAGGAATGGGAAGTTAGTAGATAATAACGTAGGAGGACCTATTAAAGATAGTGATTTAAATGAAAATGAAACTGAGGGGATTGATATGGAGACTAAAATTAAAAAGAAAGTAGAAAAGGAACTAATTTCTTCCTCTAATTCTAAAACTCTAGAATCATCTCCACGGCTTCGTATAAGCCAAAGGTTCTTTATCCTCAAGCTTTATTACCACCTCCACATCTTAGAAAGGACAATAAAATGGAAGACATATTAGAAACTTTCAAAGAAGTTAAAATCAACCTTCCACTTTTAGATGCCATTAAGCAAGTCCCGGCCTATGCAAAATTTCTTAAAGACATGTGCACTTTCAAAAGAAAATCTAAAAGTAATGTTTCTAAGAAAATCTTCTTAACTAAACAGGTGAGCTCCCTTTTGCAACATAACACTCCACCTAAATATAATGACCCTGGTGTTCCTACTATTTCTTGTCTTATTGGTGATCATAAAATAGATAGGGCACTCTTAGATTTAGGTTCTAGTATTAATTTGATTCCTTACACTGTTTATGAAGAATTAGGATTAGGAGAACTGCAACCAACTGATATGACTTTACAGCTAGCTGATAGATCAATCAAGGTACCTAGGGGGAGGATAAATAATGTTCTTGTTCAAATTGATAAGGGTGTCTTCCCTGTAGACTTTGTAGTCTTAGATATGGAACCTGGTAGATCTTCTAATAATCTTATCCCCGTTATTCTAGGCCGTCCTTTTCTTAGCTACTGCAAATGCTACTATTAATTGTAGAACTGGGGTACTGGACGTCTCTATGATGAATATGAGGATTAGATTGAATATTTTTAAAGCTTCTTCATAACCAGTTATGGAAGATGATTATGATTATTATTTAGTAGATATAATTGATGAATTAATTGAAGAAACTCTACCTATAATGTGTTCTAAAGAATCTGCTTCTATTGAGAATGAGAATATTATGTGCATGGATAATGTAAATTCTATTTTTCCTTATATTGCACCACTAGAAAATTCTTAGTGGGTTGGGAATCATGAGCCTTTGCCTGTGCTTGCAAAATCCCCTGTTGTACTTTCTCTTGTGTGTCCACCCCAACTTGAAGTGAAAACCCTTCCTTCTAAACTTAAATATGTTTTCTTAGGTGAAAATAAAACTTTGCCTGTGATAATTTCATCTAAATTAAAATCTGACCAAGAAAGGGATTTAATTAAATTTCTTTCTAATCATAAAAGGGCTATAGGGTGGTCCATAGCTGATTTAAAGGGAATAGATGCATCTGTATGTATGCATAAAATACATCTAACAGATAATGTGCAACCTTCTAGGGAATTACAAAAAAGGCTAAACCCTAACACTAAAGAAATAATAAAAAATGAGGTAGTTAAGCTCTTAGATTCTAGTATCTGTTATCCTATCTCTGATAGTCCATGGGTTAGCCATATACGAGTTGTACCAAAGAAGGTAGGAGTGTCCGTAGTTGAGAATAAGGAAGGAGAGTTAGTTTCTACCAGAGAGGTTACTAGGTGGAGAATGTGTGTGGACTATAGAAAACTAAATGCTGCAACTAGAAAAGACCATTTCCCTCTACCTTTTATTGATCAAATTCTTGAAAAATTAGCTGGTCAAAGTTTTTATTGCTTTTTAGATGGTTACTCAAGATATTACCAAATTCCAGTGTACCCCGAAGACCAAGAGAAAACCACTTTTACATGCCCTTTTGGTACTTTTTTGCTTTTCGTAGAATGCCTTTTGGATTATGTAATGGGCCTGATACTTTTCAAAGATGTATGCTTGCTATCTTTTCTGATATGGTTGATAAGTTTCTTGAGGTTTTCGTGGATGATTTTTCTGTTTTTGGACCTACCTTTGAAGATTGCCTTAAACTTGTCTAATGTTTTAGAAAGATGTGAAGAAGCTAATTTAGTTTTAAGTTGGGAAAAGAGCTATTTCATGGCTACAGAAGGAATAGTTTTGGGGCATAAAGAGTCTAAAGAAGGAATTAAAGTAGATAAAGCTAAAATTGATTTAATTGCTAATCTTCCTCCACTTAAATCTGTCAAGCAAATTAGATCATTTTTGGGACATGCAGGATTTTATAGAAGATTTATAAAAGACTTTAGCATGATTGTTAGACCTTTAACTAAGCTCTTGAGCAAAGATGTTGCATTCAATTTTGATGACTCTTGCATGAAAGCTTTTGAAAAACTTCGTTTTCTTCTTATATCTACACCTATTGTTCAGGCTCCTAATTTTTCTTTACCCTTTGAAATCATGTGTGATACTTTTGATTTTGCTGTGGGAGCTATTTTGGGGCAAAAGATTGACAAGAAACCTCATGTCATTTACTATGCTAGTAGAACTCTTACTAATGCTCAAGGAAATTATACCACAACTGAAAAAGAGTTATTGGCTGTAGTTTTTACTTGAGAAATTTCGTTCTTATCTTTTACATTCCAAAGTAATTATTTATTCTGATCATTCTGCTTTAAAATACTTATTGTCTAAAAAAGAGACTAAACCAAGATTGATTAGATGGATATTACTTTTGCAAGAATTTGATATTGAAATCAGAGATAAGAAAGGTTCAGAAAATTTAATAGCTGATCATTTATCTAGACTGTGGGATAATAATCATGATGAACCAGTTGCTTTGAAAGATACTTTTCCTGATGAGCAATTATTTTCTTTATCACATTCTCATGTACCTTGGTTTGCACCTATCATTACTATCTCTCTGCAGGTAAAATTCCAACACATTGGAATAAACAAGATAGGGATAAATACTTTGCAATGGTTAAGTATTATTATTGGGATGATCCGTACCTATTTAAACATTGTCCTGATCAAGTAATTCATAGATGCATACCTGAATGTTAATTTCATAGTATATTAACTTTTTGTCATTCATATGCATGTGGTGGATATTTTGGATGTCATAAAACTGCTGCTAAAGTTCTTCAAAGTGGTTTTTATTGGCCCTGTGTTTTCAAAGATGCTCATAATTTTTATTTGGCATGTGAAAGTTGTTAGTGTACGGGTTCTATTTCTAAACATAATATGATGCCTTTATAACCTATTTTAATTGTTGAGATTTTTTATGTTTGGAGAATTGATTTTATGGGTCCTTTTCCACCTTCTTTTGGTTATCATTACATTTTGGTAATAGTGGATTATGTGTCTAAATGGGTGGAAGCTATAGCTACATGAACAAATGATTATAAGGTAGTTCTTAAATTTGTTAGAGATCATATTTTCTATAGATTTAGTACCCTAGAGCTATTATTACCGATGGAGGAAGTCATTTTTGTAACCATCCTTTTGAAGCTCTTCTTAGGAAGTATTCTATAACTCATAAAGTGGCTACTCCTTATCACCCCAAAACAAGTGGTCAAGTAGAAGTGTCTAATGGAGAGATTAACTCTATTCTTGAGAAAACTGTTAGACCTGATAAAAATGTATTGAGCTGAAAAAAAAAAGAAGAAGAAAAAGAAAGAAAAGTTTATACATGATTGTTAGAAGTCATAAGGTGCAAAGAAGAAAAAAAATTCAAGAGGTCCGAATTTGTAAATGTAAGAAAAAGAATGGTCTTAAATGATGAAATTTTGAGAAAAGAATATGGTAGTTGGTGAATATTTTAATTAAAAAAAAAGGAGGAAAAACAAAGTTAGAAAGTTTGTCAAAATTTTAAAATATCCATATTCTTTGGAAGCTCTCTTGTCTTTGATTTTGGATTCCTTACCTTCGTTTGATAACCAACATCCTAACCTTACATTACAAGCTTTAAAGTCCTACCTGATCTGAGTTGAGTTTGAGAATCCTTGATTAGTGGAGAGAAGGTACAAAGAGTAAGCCTATGAATTTAACTCTTATTGAGATTTGTTTTCTATGTGTAATTTGGAAATTTTGTTTAGTATTTATTTTTACTCTTTGATGACCACGATACACCGTACACAAGTCTTGCATTAGTTATGGGAGATAATCAAATATTTGTTTGTTAACTAGAGATTGAAAATAAGAGGAAGAGTGCTTGTCTTGATAAGTTTGAAATGTTGATGAAGAGTACTTAATTTGGAATAATTCTATATTTTTTCAAAAGTTTGTTGTTTATTTGACTTTGTAGGTACGTCGTCTGCAAACACTCACGAGACCGTACTCGTCCACTAGGGGGAACTTAGGGGTTTAAAGGGCTTGTTGCACATACTAAGTGCAATCGTGAGTTCTACGGAAGTGGCTAGTTAATTTTTCTTTTTGTTGTTTATTTTTGCTTGAGGACTAGCAAAACTTAGGTGTGGGGGAATTGATAAAGTCTATTTTAATACAAATAAATACCTTAAGTTTTAATTATTAGCCCTTAAAAATATTTTATTTAGTAAACATAATTATTATATTTAATTTATTTTATTTTGGTAGCAAAGAGAAAGAAGCCCACAAGCAAGCCCACGAGTGAGAAGTTGAAGCCCATTAGAGAGGCCCCGGTGAAGAAAAGAAAAGAAAAGAGAAAGGTGGCCCAATGTAGCAATAAGAAAACCAAAGAAGAAAAGGAGAAGGAAAGCCTGCCGAGACCAAGGAGAAAAAGGAAAAAGAAATTGAAGAGGAAAAGGAAGTTGCTTGTGCAGCTACTTTAAAAGGAGAGCAAGAGAAGACGATGAGGAGACAGAAAAAAATAGAGAGAAAAAGAGAGAGAACAAAGAAAGCTGAGAAAGTTGTGGGCCGAAAAAGAAATAACTGAAGCAGCAAGTTGCTGCAATTTGTAGAAGAAAGAAGCAGCTTGTGGCAGCCGCAATTCGAAGCAGGAACAAAGAGAAAAGGCAAGAAGCAGAAAATTCCAACTGCAACAGAAATTTTATAGCAGCTGAAGCAGAGTGCTGCATGAGCAGCAGAAAATTTTCAACCGTGCAGAAATATTCCAACAGCAGCAATTTTCAGCAAAATTGATTGGAAAAACCATGATCTACTCCAATAAATTTGTTCTTTCTTTCCCTTTAGCCATGAACTAAATTTATTTTTAGAATTTTGATGAAACCCTAGTCATGTGACTTTGGTATATTTTATTTTGGGAGATTTATTATATTATTTATGTGATTACATATCTTGGGATGTTCTTGGTTTGATGCAATTAATTCTTTGCGATTGTTTTTGTAGAATAATTATTTGGGTATCTATGCTTAATTCTTGTAGTCTTGAGTATGAGAGATATGTGATTTTTGCAAATATATTGTGGGTTTTAGAATTGAATAGTTCATGCTAATTTTAGATGATTTATGTCATAGGATTGAGTAGGTCATGCTAATGGTTAGATGGATTATGTCATGCATTTAAGCACAATATATTTCTTTAGTGAATCGAAGCTTATAGCTTAGATCACCACATAAAGATATAATCTTTTCTCCTAATTAAAATTAAATCATTGTTATATAGGTTAGTAGTGGATTCAAGGTTATAAATCTATTAGAGAAAATCGACTCTATCACTTTTCTAATGACGTTCCTGGGTGGTTTACTTCTAAAGTAGCAAGAGAACTAAATTTCGATACAGATGGATATATAACAGAAAGAATGGTCATCGAAAAGATGGAAGGATCACGAACTAGATACTATTAGTTCAAGTCCATGCTACCTCAATCCTGGTTCGACTGGGATATAAACACAAACGGAGTGACAATATCGGCCAAAGAAGATGGTGAGGCAAATTTGACATATAAGTTTCCATAAAATTCCACATTTACTATAACAGAATAAGCATAAAACGTTTAATTATAAATGAATATACATTGTACGAAGACATATTTACATAACTGTATGCGGTTTTTTGGAGAAAGGTTTTACTTAACCCTTGAAGACTTGTTTGCTAGTGAACATAAACTTGCCTCCGCATGTCATTTGAATATAGCAAAACCAAATTGAACTAAATTTGCGCATTCCAGGGAAGGGCCATCAATTTACTAAATCATACCGATACCTCTGTTAGTGTTACAAATCCTATTTTAATCGACAATGATGATGACGAGAACATAATTTTGTCTCAGGATTCTGACTCTGTTATCTGTATTAGCTTTATACCATCTCAATAGGATGTTATCTATTCGTGCAAGTTAATTATCAAATCAATTTCACTACTTTACCGTATGTTATAACTTTAGTATGTTATGTTATGTAAAATGTGGAGTTCATGCATGAATTCTTTTTTTTTTTTTTTAATCAGTCATGCTTGGATTCATTTAGGCTGTTTTTTCTTTAGTTATTATGTACCTATTTTAGTTATATTTTATTTCATGTTAGGTCGAAGGTAAGGATGTATGTTAAGTTAGATGGAATGCAGGGTTCTTATGCAGCTGTAGTCGATTGGTCAGTTATGTTTTATGCATGTTTTATTTTTTATGCTTGATCGATTATGTTCTGTTACTGCACTACAATATATATATCTGTGTGTGTATGTGTGTGTATTGGAATAACTGAACACCATGTCGATACCACAAAGTAGCACTATTCTACTTTCAGGATGACAATTAAAATTACACATCAGGAATGATAATTTAGATAACAGACTTGCACAAAATAACTCAAACGAAATTGACATATCTATGCATTCATAAACAAGCATAACCAGTTAACCCTTAGTAAGTTAATGCATAGAATAATGTACTCAAGTGCTATCTAAAACATGATCTTCCCGCAGTGTATTTGCAATTTGATCTCTAAACGCATGCCACTTGTGAAGTTCTGTTGTAGTTGCTGAGGGATGATATTGAAACCTTCTCCTGCTTCCCATTATCCAACACTAGCATGAGTTTGTGGATTAGTGACATCAGAGGCCTCATGAAAATACATATCCTCAACATCTTGTTCGCATATGAAATTATGGACCATGCAATACGTAACTAAAACATTTGATTGACGCAAAAAATCACATATGGTGGCATAGCTTCACGAAAGTACGGAAACCTCTTTTTTAAAACACCAAAAGTTCACTCCATATTTCTTATTTGTGCATATCCCAAGTTGAACAATTCCCTTGTGGTACGGAATCCAATAAATCTACAAAAATCACTTTAGTGGTAATTCTCACCCTTAAAAAAGGTAAGGAACCCGAGTTGGTTGCTATAGCCTGTGTCAACCAAGTAATATTTTCCTAGTACAAGAATGATAAACATAATAATTATCAACCTTTATATTTATCTAGAATAAGAACTAATGTCATATTAGTACCCAACATTTGATTTGTTCTTAGAAATAGTCCTTAACAATTAATTTTCCCTTGTATGTCTCTCAACATATTTTAGGAATCCATGAATTGTCTCTAATATTTAATTTTCACTTTTCTTGTCCTCCACATATTTTTTGGGCTTAGTGAATGCTCCTTAATATTTAATTTTCACTTTTATGATCCTCAACGTATTTTCGGGTACCATTAACGCCCAACTTGATACTCTACTGACGTTTGTGTTAATTTATAAAGGATGTTAATGGAATAAAATAAAACTCTTTGATATGAAAAAAAAATAAAGAAAAGAAAATTGAGGACATAGATGAATATATTGTCTTCTTCATGCCATCGCCACTGTCGAGCCATGCAGGCTCAGTTCAAATCTCAGGGATGAAGTAGTTCAAGAATTTCTTAGATCTAGGATGATGAGAGATGGGAATGGCATAGGAAGCTTTCAGGTGGTGATTTTGAAAAAAAAAATTAGGGACGAATATTGGTTTTTAAGTGCTAAAACCTCATGCATATCCAGATTTTTTTCTGCCCATAGTAATAAACACAAAAGAGAAGTAGTAAACATAAAAATTATACCATTCATGATCCAACACAAATTCTTAGGGGATTAAGTGGGTTTCTTCCTCCCCTCTTCCTCACTTACTTTCCTATTAATTCAACATCTCAACTCAACAAAATCGACGGAGAATGCATGGATACATTTTTCCTACTTCTTTGTTTATTATTGTGGAAAGAAAAAAAAATCTAGGAATGTATGAGGTTTTAGCTCTTAAAACCTAATTTTGGTCCCTAATCCTATGCAAAATGACTACCTGAAAGTTTCCTATGCTATTCTCATCTCTCATCATCCTATATCCAATAAACTCTTGAACTACTGTATCCCCGAGTAGATTTGAACTGAAGTAGTGCTGATGGCATGAAGAAGACAACCTATTCATCTATGTCTTTACTTTTCTTTTCTTTCTTTCAGATTAAAGAGTTTTTTGTTATTCTATTAACACCTTTAATAAATTAACATAAATATTAGTAGAGTGTTAAATTGGACGTTAAGGACCATTCATGGTACCCGAGAATATATTAAGGACCATAAAAGGGAAAATTAAATGTTAAGGACCATTCACTGAGCCCGAAAAATATGTTGAGGACTGTAAAAGTGAAAAGTAAATGTTAAGGACTATTCATGGAGTCCAAAAATATGTTGAGGTCCATAAAAGTGAAAATTAAATATTAAGGACCATTTTCGAGAGCAAATCAAATGTTAAGGACTAAATATGACATTAATTGTATAGAATAAATAATGGAAAGACATAATTTCTTCTACGGCTTTACCTATCGGTGGCCAACCAAACTGAGTAGGTGCTTTAGTAGCAGCAACCACAAAAATTCTTGCGTCATGTTCGCTCCCTTCCCAACCAACATACAAGTACATAAATCGCATGTCATAAACAACACAAGCAAGGATATTTTGGGATACAACGCTCTCCCAAATTTTGTATCATTCCAGATCTTCACCAACAACCCAAGCGGATACGCTTGTACAGTCAATTACCCCAACACATCCCTATACATACTATTGAATTATATGTTACGAATATGCAATTCAAAAACTAAACTGCAAGGAATGTCACATACATTACCTCAAAGGAAGGATAACGTTTGGGATTGTTCATTATTGTTTCATAAACTAATTCCCAATTTCTTAGTCATATTATGCCACGAGCGAGGAGAACTAAAATCCTTGACATCTACACAATGTGTTGACATACTGTCTCAGTCGAGTGTTTGAATCTTTCGACCATATCAATATGATGATTTGTCCAAGTGAAAAAGTATAGGAACAAGGCAAGGCTTAGGGAAACATTGACATGTCGCTTAGGCTTGTCGACCTATAAACCCTTATCAACAATTAGGTTGGCAAGCATTTGAAATTTTTGCTTCTACATTCCTAGGTTCTTTGTCACAACCTGGACCTGCAGGCACCAGAGTGCGACTCATAGATCTGACAGTACCCACGAGCCTTACTCGGTAACTGTCCTCACTATGCCAATATGAATATCCCCAGGTGACCATAGTTACTTAGCCTCATGCTTATATAGCTTACATATATTTCATACATATCCCATGTGGGATTGGGGTGTTAAATTCACCCCCTTAAGGCCCTTGAGGGATTGGGGTATTGCATATCCCATTTGGGATCGGGGTATTACATTCACCCCCTTAAGACCCTAGCTTCCTTGCTAGGCAGCCCAGACTCTGCCCAGAATAGAATAGGGGGTGCAGGATTCTAGAGGTGGCTCCCACCGTCTGTTCACAGTGTAGGACTTAGTTCCCACATGTCCAACTAGTAACCATGCTTTGATACTATAATGTCAAGTCTGGGGTCCACGGCCTCGAGAGGGCAACTCATGAACCTGGCAGTTAGGGATGGCAATGGGGCGGGTTTTAATGGTACCCACCTAATCCCAACCCATCTATACATGTTTTTCTCCGGTTTGACTGGGGACCCAAGCGAGGATGGGGATAGATTTTTGTACCCAAGCTTGGGGATGGGTAGGGGCGGGGATCAGGTTCTCCCATCCCTGCCCGCTCCTATCCATCTCTACCCATTCCAGCCCATCCCTATTATTTTATGTATTTTTATACTTTTAATAACCAGCCTTTTTTCTAAAGAATTATTACTTGTATTATTTTTTAAAGTTTTAATTCATTTGATTTTATGGCACGCATATTATTATTTTGTGTTGACAGGTTTATTGAAAATAATACATCTAAATTCCCTGCTTGGCCCTTTAAAAAAAAATTCCTGCTTGGGTCCCCAATTCCCAGTCAATTTGGACAAGAATTGGGCTAGATTTCATCCCCAAGTATAGGGATAGGGATTATTTAAGGGAGGTTGGGTTGGAAATAGGGTTCATACCCAAGTACGGGGATAGACTAGGGATGGAGACAAGGTAAGGAGGTAAGGATGGGGCTGTGCTTTGGGTCCCTACCTCTACCCACCCTGTATTGCCATTCCTACTGGCAGTACCCATAGCCCCTACTTTGCAACCGCCCTTGCTATGCCAAAATAGTTATCCCAAGGTGACCACAGGTACTTAGGCCCATGCTTATATATCTTACATATATTTTATACATATCTCATGTTGGATTGGGGTGCTACATTCTCTCTTATGCGAGTAGGGTGACCTTCTAGAAGTTCTTTCAACCACATACGTTAGCGTAGTATGGACGTACAACATGGAATTTTTTCTTTGGATGGTTGATATGTGGTTTCTGTCCTAACAAAATTCTAGTTTTAGGTAAGTGTACCTATCAGTGTAATATAGCAAGGAAAGTCCCCGTATTGTCAAACTCTCGGGACGGCAAAGCACTAATACTTACTATGTCTCTATTGTTTACTTAAATAAATCTTTTGGAAATTTTTTAAATTAAGACATAACTAAAAATTAATTAAACTAAATAAGAAAGCAACTAAGAAGTTTCTAAAAACAAATTTGGAAAATAGTGCTTAAATGGTAGAATCCCCCTAGAACCTTTAATTAATTTTAATTAGAAAATCGTTGTAGTTAATTAATAAACTCTCTGGTTGGATCTCAGTCACATGTCGGATAATCCCTATTCCTCGGCAACGATCTTGCGATTCACTTAATAATTTGGAGAAAATTCCTTCAAACCCTAACCCGATTATGAATGAATTGTGGATTATAGTGATTTTAGTGATCTAAGAACCGTAGCAAGTATTCCTATTCAATTATCAATTCCTATTATTCAATTAATGCCCTAGATTAATCTTCCTTTTGGTAGAGTCCAATTAATCTTGTGAATTACCCATCACCCGTAAATCTATAAATAAACACAACAATTGACAAGCTCGTCTCACGAGTCGTCCGAAGAACTCCCAAAATTCAGGTCTTTAAAGTCTTCTTAGAAAATGTGGAATTGAATCTATCTACTGAAGAGTTTAAATAGAGAGTTTTGTTGCTAAATCACCCTAATCTTTCCTATAAAGGTTTGGAATCAAATTACAAAAGGGAAAAGAATGAGTCTAAATAGGAAACATAAAATATTGCACATTTTAGTCCCTCTGCATGATTTTCCAGATCAAGAAAGGTAGCTTTTTTGGAAAGCTACTGCCCAAAAATTGCTTTCTTTGTTGTGCAACTCGATCAAGTAAGTATGTTGCATTTCTTGAGTCTTTTTGAGCTCTTTAGTGAACGATTCAGTTCTTTAAGTCTTCATATGATTTGTAGATAAAGCTCTTAGTGTTCCAAGAAATCTTGAATTAGATCGATTGGAGTTGTACATCTTGAGTTATGATCATTTTACTGAAAGGTGTCAAACTAAAAATCACGTGAAAAACAAAAATTTACATTATACTTTGAATGACCAAATGAACTCCGATTGAGACAAACTTTAGCTTTACAGAAAGCTCAAGAAGTCCTCTAAGATCTTCAAGGATAAAAGTTCTTCAATTATGGTTATTAACAATGTCAAAAACCCACCGGAAGTAGCTTTGCTAGGCCGTGAATACTATTTTGGAAACTTTATTATTTCTTCTCCTTTTCGCTTTATTTTCACTCCAACGTCCTTCATTTTGAATTTTTTTCAACATATCTTCATTCCGAAGGTACCTATAATCAATAAAAGATGAAAAGGATCAAATAATTCTATTTATAAACATTTAAGCACAAAACTGACAAAAATGATAACGCTTAAGAGGGTAAAATTAGACTTATCAAACTCCCCCATACTTAAGCTTTGATCGTCCTCGAGCAAAGGTCTAAAAGCAAACAAGGAAATGAAACAAAAACTAACTAGCCACTTACGTAGGACTCACGATTGTACTTAGCATGTGCAATAAGCCCTTTAAACCCCTAAGTTACACAAAGAGGACAAGTAAGGTCTCATGAGGGTTTGAAGACGACATACCCACAAAGTCACAAGAACAACACAAAAACTGAACTAAACTTAACAACTATACAAAAGTTAAAACCAACAAAGAACAATGTATTGCCACTTTCAAACATAGTCAAAAATTATACAACTACCAAACTCATCAAAGCATAGTAAAAAAATTAAACTAAATATCCAACATTTTGTTTTAGCACGTATGAACCAATGGTGTGCATGTGTATATGCTCTTGTCTAGTTTCAACATATGCAAAGAAAATGTCAAGTAATTGACCACATGATGTATCTCACAAAGCTATAGACTATAGACTTAATCTTTATAATACCGTTCTACTCTAAGATCTAGCTAAAGTCATTCCCAAATTAGGTAAGACTTACAAGCTTGTAACGTAAGGCTAGGGACAAAAACTGGCTATCAAATGAAGGTAAAGGAAAAAAAGAATGAGAATACAAGCTAATGCAACCGAAAGGGAAACAAAGTCGAAATACCTATAACCTTTAAGCTGCTTTCACTCAATTCTCATGAAAGACTCTACCTTTCATTAAACTCAATCACATCCCCATAAACTTTATAACTCTCATCAATCACTCAAAAATCAAGGAAGTATAACTGCAAGGAAAAGGGAATATAAGATATCGAGAGATAAAAGGCTAAAACTATTTTTTTTTTCATTTGAACTCATTCTTTTTCTCTCTTTTTATTTTCTTTCTTTCTTTTAATTCACTTTTTTCACTATTTTTTTTCATCTTCTTCATTTTTTATCTTTTTCCACAAATGATTGATCTAAACAAGCTCTTTCACAAAGGATTTCTCATATTTTTTTTCATTTGAAAATCTCATTCCCTTGAGACTTTTTCTTCTCGTTTGATTGCTTTCTCACAGAAGTTCCCATAATACCCCTTTTCTCTCAAAATGTTTTTTTTTTTCTCACTTTTCCCCCACACTTAGTTTTGAAGCTCACTCAAACTGACTCAAAAGTATAGACTCATTAGCTCATCGATTGAGTGTTTAAATTTAAATGTGAGTTTAAAGCTAAAGAAAAGAAGGGAGCGAATCCCTTGGCATGAAGCTTCAAAAAAGGTACTAAGGATTTAGCATTAACAGGTTATGATCATCATCTTCGGGACTAAACAAAAATTAGACTCTTAAGTTTCAAGGTGTGGGAAAACAAGTTCTAGAGCAATTGCTCTAAAAATTACATCATATAAGGCAATTTTCTAAGATTCTTGAAGCATATTCCTACTTTTAAAATAAAGTGTTGTGCATAAAAACCATCGCTTCACAAGGCATAAACAAAAGAGAGATATTATTATGCTTATTCAAAGTCTTAACAAGTTATTCGCACCTCTTTTCGTGCCTTTCTAGTGACGAAAAGAAAAAGGATTAGCTATGCACAAAAAAATTAACTATTAAACAAAACTTGGAATTTTTTACAATTTTTCCATGTTTTTGGAGTTTTGGGATTTTTTCAATGTTTTTGGTATTATATAATAAACAAACACTTTAAAAATGATAAAGAACAACTAGAACTCCTCCCACACTTAGAATCACACTATCCTCGACGTGGGAAGAACACAAAAGAAAACAAAAAGGTAAAAGAAAATCAAAACTAACAAACAAAATAAAACACAAAGTAAAAAAAATAAAATTGAAGAACAATGAGTAGGGAGAGAGAAAACTCCCTAGAGGGCCAATCCACCCTCTCTACCTCCACCGCCACTCGTGCTTTTGTCTAGAATAAGGTGCCCATAAATTCTAGTAAGCATGAGCTCTTGGCACTGAAGTGTGTCCTGAATGCCCGCTAAGATATCCGAATGTTGGGTCTGCCTTGTTTGCATTTATTCTAATGTGGCGCGAATAGAGGAGTTTGAGTCATCATACTCCTCACCGCTACCCTTGGCGTCCTTGTCCTCTTCCTCATCAATCACTACTTTCCTGGGACGTCTGGCGGGTTTTGTACGCGTATGACCAAAGTCCTCCCGCCAACTTAGCCTCGATCTAACTATCCACCTCCTTTCGGTTTCATTATATTCAAAACCGCTCCATGAGATGGTGTTGCCATCAATTATATCGGAGGAGGTAGTAGTGACTTTCTCTTGACCTGAAAAATCAATCTCAAAATGCTAGAATATATTCGTGAGTAGCAAGGGATAACTAAAGACACGGAATTTCCTATTAGTGTTAACCGTGTCTTGCATGCAATGAATGATAATACACAGAAGATTTACTGGGAACGAGGAGGAGATTGTCTAAAAGATATATATCTATGATTCTAAGTTCATTTAGACTTTTGTGTGATCTAGGGACTAGATTTGTACCAATGAGACCGGAAACGTTATTGTTTTCATCGATTTTTTTTTAGTTTAATTGCTTATAAAATGGACTAATCGAATCGCACGCATTGAAACTAAAAAATCGCAATCGGGAAGGTTTCTTGTCTTACTGTTATAAGTACCATCAAAATGAAGATATATTGAAAACAAGTCAAAACGAAGACCTTTTGAGCAAAAAAGAAGCAAAAAAAAAGAGAAGAAATAACAAGCTATCCAAAACAGTGTCTATGGCCAAGCAAGGCAACTTCTTGTGGGTTTTTTACCTTCTTAATGACGTTGAATGAAAATGTATCCTTCTTGAAGATTTTAGAGGACTTCATGTTTCCATTAGGCTAAAGTATGTCTCCATTGGAGTTCATTTGGTCATTCAAAATATAGTGCAAAAATTTGTTTTCTCACATGATGTTCCAGTTTGATACTTTTCGATAAAACAATCATAACTAGAGATATACAACTTCAATTTATATGATTAAAAGAATTTGGAAAGCGAAGAGATTTATCTACAAATAAATTAGACTCCAAGACCTGAATTGTCCAAAAAGAGACTCCAAGGGCTAAAAAAGGCTAAAGAAGCGCAACATACTTACCTAATCTGAAAAACATAACAATAAAAAAGTTTTCGGGCCCGAAAACTTGTAGAGAGGAACTAAAATGTAATTTTTTATGTTTCCTATTTAGACTCTCATTCCTTTCCCTTTTGTAATTTAATTCCAAATTTTTTTAGGAAATGATTAGGCAATTTTAGCAGCAAAACTCTTTTATTTAAACTCTTCAATAGCTGGATTATTAGGTAGCTGGGGTTTTAGATTCAATCCTATATTTTGTAAGAGACTTTGAAGACCCGAATTTCGGGAGTTCACCGGAATTCTTATTTTTTTCGTTGGTCCTTCTTTTCTCTTTATTTACAGCAGCAGCCCCATTCTCTCTCTCTTTTTTTTTTTCTTTGAATTGGGCTACCTCCACTTCTTGGACTTCTCTTAATTATAGGCTTGCTTGTGGGCTTCTTTCCCTCTATCACCAAAATAAATATAATAATTATATTTTATAAATAAAATATTTTTAAAAATTAATAATTAAATCTTAAGTTGTTTATTCAAAAAAGAGTATTCATAATCAGTTGCCATACCGCGTATGAGTTTGGGGATAATTACACCGTCTAAGAAGGAAGGAAAGTGTGACCATTGGTAGAACAAATCTCGCCATAGCTTTCTTTAAAAATCAACCCTATCAGTGTTTATACCTAAAATTTTGCGATGTCATAAAGAGCACAATCTCCTTAAACATTTCCTCATTTAAAGTGGCAAACCATTTTAAATCCTTTGCAAGAATCTCCACCGCCTTTGGATGATCACGCCTGCAAAAGTGTAAAAAGAAATGAAATTCTAAAACAATAACCTCGAAAGAAGAAAACCAATAAGTAGCATGGCTCTTGTCCAAGATGAGTTAATTCCGTTTCATATTAGGAAGAACACTACAAATTCGCTGAATTGCAACCAATATTGTTTCTTAGAAAGTCTAAGGCTGCCAATGTTTACTGTAAAAAGGTTCTACTTGAGAATACCTTGTGAGACAACTCAAATATTTACAACGTCTTGATTAGAAATTAAAGCATCAATCCAAGAAAAGATTAATCTTTTATTTTCTTTGGACGCTAATATCCTGAAACATTAAGTTAAAATTAGTTTTATTTTGAGTACATCTAAATCCCAAAAGCAGAGATAAGCTTCCAAATGACCTTCCCTTCTTTTACTTATTGAGCAATATTCAAGCACATTCTAAAAGCTAGTTCTAAATCTATAAGTATGGGATACGAATAATTTCATCAAGAAACTTTCTTCTAAGAGAAATGATATCCACAACTGCAGTCTACAAGCAATCGCTTATTACCTCAGCAAGATCCTTGGGACAAAAAACCAACAAAGTCACAACTTTATCACCAAAGCCTCGGGAGCCCAACTCCAAATAAAGATGCTTACACACCTTTACCTTTACATTTTCCCTTCCTTTCTGAAAAAAAAAACATACAAATTCCATTAATCAACAATGATAAAGATGGGAACAAAAGTAAAATGAAAATGGCAAAAATGACCACCAGTATACACGAGTAGAATGAGAAACAGATGCCCCAAAAAGACTCATGGAAAACTTGTAGCAAGGGAAAAGCCACAAAGATAGCTCAAAATTCGGATTTGGAGAAACAAGTAGAAATTTTAATTAAAAAAATTGAGGGGTTGAGATGCTCAAATTCTTCAAACCGTGAGAAAAATTGGCAGAGACTAGTCACAAGACGAAAATGCAGCTTCTAAAACCAAATTAAACCCACAAATCCATCATTCAACGAAAGAATAAAAATTTTGCACCTGTCAAAGAGTCTCTTAAGTGTTGAAAAGATTCAGTGGGTGGCGCGAGGAGACTTTGCTGTGTTGTTGGATTGGTGGCGGCCGGGACTGCCGAAGTTTGACTGCAGAGGCCGCGCCGCAGGAAACGGTAAGCAACGGATTACGGGAGAGAGGGGAGGGCGGAAGGAAAAGCTGCGGTGAGGGGCTCTCTACTTTTCCGGTACTTTAACATTGGCTAGAAGGGCTGAGAATTGGGCGTGAACTTCAAAATCCCTTCTGTGAAATTCTAAGGATGTGGGTGAATTTCTAGAACGGAGATCGGTGGGTTAAGAGGGATTTCGAAGGGCTTCTGAGAGGGAGTAGTGAGGGAGAGGGAAGGGCTTTTGGAAGTTAGAAAGAGGGAAAGTTCTTATGAGAGGGTGAGATAGAAGGTTTTTGGTTTTTGGTGAGATAGAAGGGTGTTTTCTGAAAAATTTAACTCTCCCTAAAGAAGGAGGGGGTTTTTATGTGGGGGGGAGGGGGGGGGGCAAATTTTCTAGAATTTCAAGGCATTTATAAACGTCTGTATTGGTGGCATTTTAAGGCATTTAAAAGTGTATTGGGAAAAATATATATTAAAGCATAGTAATTTAAATGGCTGAATAGATATGTCACTATAGCCACATTTTGTTATAGTGTCATAGGTGCTGCCGATACCTCCTGGATCATGAGAATCTGGTGACGTTCTGGTCCTTCCTTTCCCTTTCGCCGAATTGGCACCCACACTATTAAACCCTTCTTTGATTTATGAGAAGTATTCTTCTTTTTGTCTTTTAAGTTCGTAGGGCTTTTGAATGGTTTAGACTTGTTTTCCTACACTAAACAAGGCAAATTATGATTGATATGATTTATAAGAAATAATGTTTCGCTATTCATAGAGGAAAGGGTTGGAGTTATCGGAAATGTCATACTCTCCAATCCTCATACTTAATTTCCCTTTATCCATACAGATTAAGGCTTCCGAAGTATATAAGAAGAATCATTCTAATATTAAAGGGAAATCGACATCCTCTTCTATGTTGAGGATCAAAAAGTATACGGGAAAGACAAGATATTTTACTTTAACTAAAACGTTCTCGTTAAACCCTCTAGGATGCCTTGTACGTTTATCTGCTAAACTTATTTATATCCTAGTGGGTGTAAGATTTCCTAGACCTAGCTTTTACATATTATATGACATAACATTTATGCTAGCTCCTCGGCTAATGCTTAATCAATAGGAAAATTACCTATCATGCAAGGGAAAGAAAAACTTCCTTTGTCGTTTAATTTTTGTGGTAGCTTTTCCTTGTTGATTAGTATTGTCGAACATTCTTCACCCAATGTATATCTCGATGCTTTATCTAATCTCCTTTTCTTTGAAAGCATCTCCTTAAAATATTTTGCATATATGGGTAGCTGTAGAAGCAATTCACAAAGAGGTTAGTTAATTTTTAATTGCTTAAAGATATCAATAAACTTCCTCATCTCATCTTTACTTTATCCTGATTAAGGGCCGCTAGATAAGGGATCTTAGGCTTGTATACTTTAGTTTCCGACCCCTTAGTAATCTTTTCTTGGCCTTCTTGGGATGTTGAAGTATCAAGTGCCGTCATCTTTTCTTCCTTGGAGTTTATTTCTTTAGTCATCGCCATTGTCTCCTCTTAAGGGATTTCTTCCTTGTAGATTACCAAGATAGCATTTACATGTTCTCTCAGGTTTACCTCCGTGTTGCTTGGAAGAGTTCCTTGAGGTCTTTTGGAGACTAGCTTAGCGATTTGACTGATTTGAGTTTCCAAATTCCGAATTGATGCATCTTGATTTTGCATTCTTGCTCAGTTACATTCATAAATTTGATGAGCATGTCTTCGAGATTTGACTTTGATGGTTGATTTGAAAGAGGTGCATCATAGGGTAGTGGTTGTGTCGGTCCGTGATTTTAAAATCCCAGAAGATTTTGAGGTCTTTGTTGCCCTTGATTCTTCAAGGGAAATTCGGGTGGTTGCACCATCCAGGGTTATAGGTATTGGAATAAGGATTATTCTCTTGCCTATTTCCTTGAATATAATCAACTTAGGCCACGGAAGCATCCATACATCGGCACTCATGATTAGGATGCCCTCCATTGCAAACATCATAAAATATTGCTTGTTGTGGGCCTGTTGATGCCATATTTAATTTTTTTTATCTATTATGGCGACCAACCTTGATTCCAAATGTGTTAACGTGTCTACGCTATGTACTCCCACTATTTTTTCCCTTAGTCTTGGCCCCCCTTCCCCCCCCACCCCCCTCCCTCCTCCTCCCCAAACCAACCAAGTATAACTATTTAAAGAGATTTGTTTTTATTGTTTATTTTTACAAAAAGTAAAAAAAATTAAAAAACAAGTAAACTCTAAACCCTAAAGTAAATAACCAAACAATCCCCCATACTTAGAACCACATTGTCCTCAATATGGGGGTAAACAGAACTAAGATAATGGAATAAAAACGAAAAGCATAAAAAACACAAGCAAGAACCAAGAGAGCAACAAAAAACGGATCCAAGAATTACTCCAAGGACTACTAGTGCAACTAAAAAAGATAGAGACACGCTAACAATGCCGGGCAGACAAAAATATGCAACATAAAAATAGGAAACACAACTAAACACAGCCCGTTGATGAGTTGTTGTGATAAAAGAAAATTAATGATAAAAAATACAAACTCAATAACCAAAGACAAAATCACACAATTATCAATGAAAAAATGAATTACTACGTAGCCCGTGTGTTAAATTGTATGGTGCAATAGTATAAACACCAGCAATCAACATGTAATTATATAATTTAGCTAATTTCCCAAATAATGATGATTAATTCCAAGTGAAAGCTAAAACTAAGCAAAAAATTCGAATGAGAAACTCAAATTGTTGTCTTTGGAGTCCATTTACGAACCCGGTAAATTTTGAGTGAAGAATTGTAAATAAAATTGTCGTCTTCTTTAGATACAGTTAAGAGTTCTCTCATAAAAATAATGTTAAAAAAAGCACCCTAGTTCTGCATAGAATTGTTTTTTGTTTTGTTATTTAAGTCATGTGAAATATTTTTTACTTTGTTAATTTTAAGTCACGTGTGATATATCCGAACGATTTTATCAAGAATTATTTTTTGAAATTACTTTTTTACTCTCACATGAACAATGTGTTAGTTGAACTAGTGACGGGTAGAACAATTTTTAATCAGTTGAACAAAGGTAAAATGTTTAGATATCATAATGCTTGAAAAAAATTATAAAGTATCAAGTGATTAAATTGACAACAGTTATACATTGCACCCATGTGCACATTGCAAGGTGCACGCAGAAAAAAGTGAAAAAATTATTCCAATCGCAGTAAAGCGAGTGACACTCATGCGCGTGAGATGTTCCACAAGTTGTGGCTTAATATTCAATTTGTGATGTGTTAATGTTCCATAAATTATATATTAATGTTCTATGCATTTTTCCTATATTTTCTTTCTAGATTCCAATATTTTTTGGTGAAACATGCCTTATATTTTCATGAGAATATAATGTTTAACTCTGCAATGAGTATTAATTTTTGACAAAAAAAAAAAGAAAAAGAAAAAGTACTGATATTAATATGATGTATATTCCATGAGTTTGTGTTAATATTCAATGAAAATAGTATTAATGTTCCATTGGTGATATATTAATGTTCTATGAAAATATATTATATGTTCCATCAATTATATGCAGGTTTCTATTAAGTGTTGTGCTAGGTTTGCTTTGTTGCAATGATGTTCCAATATTATATGTTAGGTGAAACTTTAACTATAACTTTATCACCCCACATATACTGAAAATAAAATACACCACGACTTAATATTTCATTTACGGTTACTTATATAACCATGAAACTACAATTATATTCTCATGAAACATTAGCAATTGAAATTTGAATTACAGTTATATTTTAATGCAACATTAGCATTGAAAAAATTAATTACATAGGAAAAAATATCATTAATATGAAAACAAAGCTGCTACATAGAACTCCGTAACTCCGGTGATATAGTAACTTAACAATCAGAAAATATATCAATCGTACAAAAAAAAACGATTCTTCCTCCTTTGCTCCAAAATAACGATTTTCCCATAATTCTCCATACACAATATACTGAATAAAATAAAAAAAATATCAAATAATATAAAAATAGAGCTATACTGTCATTTTGGAATATTAGTAATTGAAAATTGTTATTAGAGTTATATTTCCATGGAACATTAACCATTAAAATATGGAACTCCGTAACTCCCGTGATATGTAACTTTAACACTTAGAAAAACTATCAATTACACAGGAAAAAACTATCAATTACACAGGAAAAATCTATTCTTTCTCCTCATTTTCTCCAAATATCAGACTTCCTTATAATCCTTCCTCCTCATAACGATTTTTCCACAATCCTCCATAGACTTACATCACGTAATATATTACAGAAAATAAAAAAAATAAAGTAAAAGCAAATAAATAACTAAAAAGATTGCTATCGTCGATGATAAAACATGAAAAGAGAACTGCTACTACTGTTAAGATCTATTGCTAAAGCGGTTGAGGAAGAAGGAGAAGAAAAGGTGCATGAAAGGAGAAATTTTACAAATTCTCCTTCTAAATAGGACGGCACCGTTTCAATCCTCTTTCAGTTAAAACTGTGTTTCATCACCGGGAATGCATCTTGCAAAGTGCACTCGGGTGCACCATATAATTTGCCATAAATTGAGCAAGATTTAGGTACCAAAATGAACATTTTTCCAAAGGCAAAAAAGGTTAAAGATCTGCCCTTATGTTTCATCTAATATGCTTTGTTTCGCCGTGATGTTTTTTTTTTTTTTTGGTACGGCTAGAACTGAAGAAAACCAACAAATCAGTCTAGAGCAGAAGGGCACACAAAACACAAAAAAGAAGGATCTCAGATTCATTTCATGTGGTAAACATTTCATTCTGCAAATCTTACCAACTGAGACCTATAAGAAACAGAACTAGCAATGCAGAAACGATGACAAATTCACCACAAGATGGAACTAACCTCTCATTTAACCATTATTTGTGTGAACCACATTACAATGAAAAACAGCCCTTGAAAAAACAGATTGGATCTGATTCACAATATGCAATTACAACTAGAATGATCATTTCTAGGCAGGCCTGTCCCGAAGTAAGATCCTCAACCTCAAGTATACATGATATTGCATTCTACATATACTACATTTCACTCTAGTAACTGGATTTCTATGATATATATATCTATAAACAAAAGACATCAACAGGCTAATTGATCTCTATAAGGTGAAATTTCTTCAAAAATGGGAAGTCTTTTTGACCTAAATGGTGTCCATTGGTTCATCAATTGGTCAAGGCCTTCAGCTAATGCATCTTCTAAACTAGATCCAGAGAAAGGTGAAGAGGCTAGTTGTACCAGTTGAGAAGAAGATTCTATCTGTTTTAGTAGTTCCTGGGCTCGGTTTTTTGACTTCGGTTCATCTGAACCAGAAATTCTCGCTCCTAGTAGGTCTTCAAGAATAAATCTTGCTTCTGAATATCGGGATTGCTTTATAAGGCATAGGCACAAATTACAGGCTTTGTTGGCATCGGGATCTATCTCCTGAGCTTTTCGATAAACAACCTCAGCAGCAGCATAATTAGCTTGCTGCATGTATGCCCAACCAAGATTTCCCTGCAATTTTTGCAAGTATTAAGATCATTATTCAAATTGATTAAATTACTTGAAATAGAATGTATAACATTCCATGAATGCCAACTTTCTCTATGACAAGTACTCCATTCGATATTTGTAAAAATGTCGAGAGAGAGAGAGAGAGAGAGAGAGAGAGAAAACTTATCGTTCAGTTGTTTTTCTCAAGATGTTTCCTATTAGGACAGGGAGCAAATTATGGGAATTATACCAAAACATCCCCTAATAGGGCCATGCTAATAGCCTTTAGTAACTTGTTTCAACTTTTAATTGTACATAATCTCGTATGAATGATTTTGCAGTTCAAAAGGGAAGCTCAAAATAAAGATTTATTGCTCCTGCTTATAGTGCAATCGAGTCCTGTTTTTTAATGCTTCGGTAGAGGATTTCTTTTATCAAAGTGTTGAAAGCAAATTTTTAACACTTATATGAAACCAATAATTGTTATATTACACCAAAACACGTTGTGTATACTTTCGTTATGTCTCTTTTATTTTTTTTTAAAGGACTTTTATTATGCTTAGATGACAGGTACAGGTTCCACCTACCATTCATACTGATGCCTTGGAAGACATCAGTTAATAAAAGTAACCAACTTTTCCCCAGAAAGAAAATAAATAAAAGAGGACAGCAAATTGATTCTTCAATCAACCCCTACTTGTCCTTTAAAACGAAAGAACCAACAAAATCTTTGACAAAGACAACCTTGTGTAAAAAGTCATCAGTTCATTAAAAAGCTGCAAGCAAGAGCCTATTTTTATTCTACAGAAGAAGAATATAATTTAAAGTACCAGTATCCTGGAAGTCTCCTGCTTTATCGTAACCTGGAACTTCCTTCCATGAGAGCGAGCTGTTTTTGTAGGTTTTCCATTGAATGCTTCTCCTCGATAAATCAACCTTAGCTTCTGCTTAAGCAATTCTATCTGCTCATCTAATTTTCCACATTTCTACAGATCCAGCAAAAAGCATATTAACATAATAATAAATGAGAATGATATTATTTTAAAAAATCAAAGAAAATGAGGAAAGACAGAGGTGTTATAAAGCCTAAAATATATACATAAAGACAACAGAAAATGCATTATTTTTTTCATGGAATAAATCAGACTGGTTGGAGAAATATGATTATATATATATATATATATTTTAGGATGAAGAATTTGACTACTGCAGAAAATAGTTGCTTAAGATGAAAGAGAAAGAAATAGATAAGAAATTAGATCATCAGGGTGATTTTTTGTTCTTTTCGGCTGGTGATGCAAATATCACAAGGTATGTAGCATTTTATCGGTCGGATTTGCTATCTTCATTACCTAGCCTCGACAAATTGAAGTGTGAAACACGTTACCTAGTTGATCATTTTATGATAAGATTTGTGTTTTTCTTCACCCATCTAGCAGAGAAAAAGGGAAACATAACGTAAGTTGCTTATAATTAACCTTGTATAAATCAATAAGGACATTGTCCAATGATTCTTGGGCTTGCTTGGAGCATCGATCCCTAAAGGAATTTATGGCTTCAATAGCCTCTTCAGCTCTATCTTGCTGTTTCATAACCACTGCCATGTCTTTGAGTGCACTATCAACTCTATCACCAACATTTATCGCCTTCCAAAAGTACACAATAGCAGATTCTGGATCTTTCTCAACTAGCTGCACAACAGATACAGAATAAATACAAAAGATTGATATAAAATAGCAAACCGGAACAAAATATAGCTGATGTAATACAAAATTGAACAAGCTAAATGTCATGAAATCTGAACCATTTCATCAGCACATAAAAAAGTATGACCCAGAAGAAACGAATTCACTTCAGCTTGTGAAGTAACAGCAAATGTCCCAATGTGTTATCAGATTACCTAATTCACATCGGGTACTAAATGCAGCAACAGAACAATCAACTCAACTCATATCCCCCAACTAGAGTTCACTAAATAAATCCTATTCATTATTATAGAGTTTGTCAGAAGGGGAAATGAATCAAACTAGGAACAAAAGCACCAGCACGATTTCCAAGCCATCTTGATCTAGACTTCTACCCATATTTCTCTGCACAAATAATAACGGAAAATAATCAAGCAACTCAAACCTGAATCTAAAGAAAAGGTACTTCAATTTCATGCCCCCAGAAAGGGTACAAAACTTTACTGCAGAAAGTGATAGAAGAAAAAGTGAACATATATATGCTCAACTGAACTGAGAAAATTTATGCACTCGGAAATCACAATAAAAGACCTTAATTCTGAGATCATCCAATTGAAAACAAATCAATGCACAAAAGTATATTATACCAATGAAAGCACAGAACAGAGGAAAACAAATTAATTTAACCATAGAACATCCACTCAATACTAGCTCACTGGATCATTCATCATTAAGCTTATGAAAAGAATGAAAAAGGGGAAATAACTCTTCACTTTCAATTAAAACAACCCCCCCACCATCATAAAAAAGGTTAAACAATTTGAACCAAGGCCAATCAGAAACATAACAATGGAAGCCAAGCCACAAAAAATGGGGTCTTTTCAAAGAGGAATCTTGAAATGCATAAAAAATAAAAATAAAAATTGCTGGTTACTATAAAACTGCTTAATTCCTATCTTCATAAGAAAAATTAAAACAAAACGGCTTAATATACACATAAATTACATACCTGAAAAAACTTGGCTCTGACATAAGGACTATCACCAGGAGGAAGCTTATGATGAACATGAAATGGCTCTTGTAACAATTGCTTTTCAGCAGCTTTTCTTGCAAACCCATTACTATTCTTCATCCCGTATGTTATTGCAATGTATGAATATAAAAAGCAATGAAGAAGAAGATCTTTATCTTTTTCCTGTATAAATATATATAGTGTGTGATTCTATGTGTAAAATGAGGTTAGGGATGTAATGGGTTTTGGCGAATAAGAAGAATTATTGCAGTGAGAAAAGGATCAGAATTGAGGAGACAGAGGAAGAAGAAGAAGAATAAGAAGAAAATTTAGGAAATTTTGTTGTCTTCTGAGGGGGGGGAAGAAGAGGAAGATGTACCCGGACGGGAATAAGGGTCGATTCATCAATATCAAGGACAGTTAGTTCGCCACGTATGTGATGTGGACACGTTTGAACTCCTCGTATTTTTTCTTCTGATCCCCATATTCTTCCTTTTTTAACTTTTGCCACCTCATTGCGCTTCAATTTTCTCTCTTTTTTTTCCTTTTGTTTTCCTTTTTTTTTTTTTATCAAACCCGAATTTATATTAGAAAAATTGATAAATTATACCCAAAAAAATATTCATGTTTTTCAGTTTGTAACCATAAAATTTTGTCTGCTAGTTTGTACGAATTGCACAAAATCACAATTAATGAATATTAAGGTAGAATCTGGTAACTTTTCACATGTAACTATCATGTGCTGTCGTTATAAGAGTATTTTTGTCCTTTTAGAAGGCTAATAAGAAACATTTCACTCAAATTATGTTGTTGGGATGATACCCAAACAAAATGGATTTATCGTTTCAAAGTGACAAGAACCTTCTAAAAGGATAAAAATACTCTTACAACAGCAACACATATTAGTCACCTATGAAGAAACCCTCATGAGGTTTGGTTAGTTCGGGCTCACCAGTTGAGGTGTGGTTCTTGTTCTTCTTTTAGAGCTGCTTAGGTTTTCTGCTTATCTCTGAATCTGGTTAGCTAATGAAAAAGGAATAGATAAATGGATTGGTGGCAACAGAAAGGCTTGAGTAGAGGGCTCTTCTTCCCTAATTTGACTTTTAGCAACTCCTATGTTCGAAGCAAGATGCCTTTTTTTTCAAACTCAACTTCATTCATAGCTTAATAGACTGAATAGAAAAAGAAAAATGAGAAAAGAATGGATCTAACCCTTCTACCTAGTGGGTATAGGGCACAAGTCGATGAGAACTTGCAAGAAAGCTAGATGAACAACATTGGGTATTGATAAGGATGAAGAAAGTTGAGAAATCTCTATTCCAGATGCACTAGATAAGGATCCAGAAAACACGACTTATTTGAATAACCCGATGATCTTCCAATTGTAGAAGTAGGATTTTTGACAAAATGTCATAAAGCTTGAACGATCCCAGTGTGACTGTTGACTTACGATCTACTAGGCTATCTATAAAAGAAAAGCGCAGATGAGGATGACAAATATTTAGATCTATTCTTTCGACTTCACACTTCGAGAGGTATACGAAGTGTGCTAAGGATTGATTGATCCCACCATGATATTCATTTTTTGTAACTCGTAAAAATTTTATCGATATAAACTACTAAATTTTTTTCTTTATGATTAACAAAAATTGAAAAGCATAAATATTTTTCTTTATGATTAACAACCTTGGCTAATTTCTCTTTATATTAACATATCATATTAGTAAAGTATTGCACATATGAGAGCAAAATTTGTGAAACAATGCGTTATGGGCAAAAAAGTACAATCCATTTTAGTCGAGATACATATTACCCTGTTGAAACTTTTATTAATAGATTGTAAAAAAACTAAATTATTAATCTTATTAGAATAGATATGTCGTATAGCATATCAACATGTTAGAGATTCATATGCTACTGTTGAAGGACAAGTTATACCACTTACTATATATTTTTGTTGAGAACTCTGAAATGTCATAGAGTTGGGCATAATAATATCCTTGACTGTCCTTTGTGCTTCCATGATAACAACGGATGAAAAAAAAGGTAGAATTGAGTCAAGGTTGCTTTAGGTTTACAATGATGACTACTCCAATGTCAATCCATTCATGGGAGCTAGTTGCACGTTCGCCTGGAAACTTCTCCTCTGAAGCAGTTTCACCAATGTTTCTTTCGGATATGCTACAGGGAGCTGGACAAATAGAGGATTTTTTTTTTTTTCACATGATTGAAATCCTTGTAAAAGGAATTTTGTGCAAAACATTATTATCTTGGGGAGAAAAGTATTTATTTTGGAATGCCATCCATAACTACTATGTCACTGCTCTGCCACCTTTTGTATTGTAGAAGATCATCTCGATATCTATGTTGTTGACGGACCAAAGATCTCCAAATGTCCCCATAAGAAGATTCATTGCGCCATTTCCATTATAATTCATGTTTCAGTGGTTTTCAAACCTTTTTTATCTATTTATTACAAGCAAAGTGAACATATCTATTTAACTCTTTTTTATTTTTACTACATATATTATACATAAGGAGTATATACATAAGGATGTTTAGTGTATTTTGAAAACACAAGATCTCTTTCTGTATTTACATATACTATGCATAAAGGTCAGAGTAGTTCTATCTAGGTAGAAATAGTTTTAAAATATCACCTCCAAACGCATCTTTACTAGTGGGATAATGTTAATTCTCATAATACTTTTCGATTTATTAGAAGCCTTAGGGTATATTATAATTTGTAAGAAGATACTCTAATAAAGAAACATGGTTGAATATTTTTCCTTAAATTCTTTTCTGGTAAGGCATATGAAGTAGTTGTATATAAAATAAAATAAAACTCATCTCCCCACGTTTCTTCATTTCTACAATAACATCCTTTCTACAAAAACATCCTACGACCTGCAGCCAATAGCTTTGGCCAGCAATTAAGTAATAACTTTCTTTATTTCTTGTCTTTCTTTTGATCCATCACCCTCTTTTAGGCTAAAAATTATAACGTATATCTTCAATCGAAGTTCAAGACTTGGTAACATTCTTATGCTACTTCTTTCTGCTATCTTTACAGTTTGATCTCTCTTCCCCTGTTTTGGAAGGAACCTTTTTAACCGTTACTAGATCTGAACCCCTTCTTGACTTTATACTCCTTTCTAAGATAATTTTTATAATCGCTCATGATTCTAAAACAGGAGTTGAAGCTGAGGAGAGGGCAAGGCTGGTGAAGGGCTGTTTTTGCCTGCTTAAAGGTGCCACTTTGTCGCCTGTTGCCCTTTAAACCTTATACTATAATCTCTAGTATCTTGCTGTAATGACTAATGACCACAATTTTCATTTTTCTTTTGCCTTCAATAAAGAAGAAAGGAGCAAACTTGGGTTTAAAAAATCTATATATACATTGAAAAATTAAATATTACTACAAAAAGTGCAGTAAAAGAATCATTTGGTACCCCAAAAAAACCAACAGAATGGCTTGTCGACTGGTAAAAGCAGCCAACTGAAGGAAACCCTGACATATCCCACATCAGAAAATTGAAAACCAGGAAACTTTGCACGTAAAAATTACCGGAAATATTCATCTTCACTAGAGTTTACTCAAACTTCTTTCTATAACCTCTGGTAAACCTTTTAAAGCTTTAAGAGCAAGCAAAGAGGCAACCATCAGTCTATGCCTGGTTTTCACCACCTCTTCCTCGGCCCATCCTTCCACGACCACGACCATAACCTCGGCCCCCAACTTGGAAACCACCCCTGCCTCCCCTTCCATATCCCATACCTAACATCATAAGAGCAAAATGTAGATAAGCAGAAACCAGCTTCTGAAAATCTTCAATTATTAGCAGATCGGCATTTATTTAAAGAGTGAGTAGACCGACTTACCACGATAACCCCAGCCTCTACCTCCTCGTCCACCTCCTCGACCATAACCATAACCGTAATATCCACCATTATCCCCTGCCGGAAAAAAAAAAGTTAGCATTTCCGTTGTAATTTACATAAACCAAGAGAAAGGTTAAAAAATCAAGCTGTTGAATTGACACTTGGTACCCTCCATACCTTGATAGCTTCCATAGCCGCCCCTTCCACGACCTCGTCCTCTTCCTCTACCTCTCCCCCTTCCTCGTCCACGGCCACCATATGAGTCTAGATAACAAATATTTAAAACAGTAAAAAAAATAGCATAAGGGGGAATAAGATATGATACCTCACGTAGAGCAGGAAGAAGGAAAAAGAACAATATCCAACAAAAAGGCCAAACATGTTAAAATTTCACCTTGATTAAAATCTCCTTGGTAAACAACTGCTCTAGGCTGTCCCTGCTGCTGTTGATTTTCAGCTCTTGGCTGCTGAGAAGTGGAGGGTGCTTGGTACCTGACAGAATATAATACCAAGAAGTTGGACATAAACTCCAAGATGGATAAAGATAGAAAGCACATTTCCTTCTTGAGAATTGAAACTTTTTACTTATGTTTACCCTGGAGAGTTCTTATTCAGCTCAGTAGTTGACAAAGTAATTGTAATCAGCGAGACTTGGCGAGTCATCTCCAAACTACACAAACAGTAAAAGAAGTAAACTTCACAACATCCATATCACTAAAAAAAAACTGTCAATATCAGTCCTTTTCTTTTGGGGAAAAAAAAATAATAGGCCAAGGTCAACTTACGGTTCTAGGCCCTCTTCAATGGGTTCATATGCGTCAGTAATTGTTGTTGAACTAATAGAAGTGTCTTGATGCAACCCTGGGACTCTTTTCTGTTTTAACACCACAAGCACCAGGAAATTATTATCCCACAAAATTTTCATTCAAAAAACGTAATTCCATTAACATGGATGTAGCACTACCTTTATGATCTCTGCAATGGCCACCGACTTACTAATTGCCTGGCCCATTGCCTTCAAAACAATTTCCTTCTCATGCTTGTCCTGAAAAAGAAGCAGTTAATAAGAAATTGCTTATCAAAATATTTGTATGTATTAAAAAAAACTGTTGGTAGCATACTGCTGAAAAAAACTAAATTCAAGAGATGAACTTGGAAAAGTTCCAGAAATATCAACAAACAGCAGCTTTAGAAAAAAGATGCAGACGCATGGTTCTTCTTTTTTCCCTTGGGAATTTTCCATCTTAAAACAACCATCATATTACTCAAGTCAGGGTAGTTACTGTCACGGATTTAATAATGAAACCTAGAAGAAAATTGGAAAGTTACTGAAGTGCACATATTTTTGGACAAGTTCATCAACTGGTATGATAGAATAATCCATCAACTGTTACCACTATGAAGCACCAAAACTACATAAAGATCAAGTTATTGTTCAAACCATCTTAATGTATTTGTCAATCAATTTTCCATTCTTGAAATACAACTTCTAAATACAAATTATATCCCTTTCTCAATAAATGTGCATCGGAGACATATAGTACATCTAGCGTTTCTACCTAATATGATTCTCGAACTGAAGAAGAGGAATAATAATTTGAGGAAAATGATAATATCTCTAAGATGTGCAGAGGAGCCTTCGTCTCAAACCAAAACAGGAAATTCTAAAGCCAAACGATTTTTGTGTTTCATGCCAGATCTGGCCCAATGAAGCATGTCAAAACAACTTAATGGAGTTCCTTAAAAAAAAGGGGATTTTGGTATTAATTCCACACTTTCGAATGGTGATTTTCAAGTGCTAAACATCTGCAAAACTTGAATTGTATGGGTTGATATTGGGTCTGGATTAGTATTACCTATTTGTTTCGAATAGAACAAGCAAATGAATTAACTCGTCTAAAACCACTTCTGGAAACTCCACTGTTTGCTTTAAAGAACATTTGCTTGTTCTATTTGGAACAAATAGGTAATACAGATCCAGATCCAATATCAACCCATACAATTCAAATTTTGCAGATGTTTAGCACTTGACAATCGCCATTCGAAAGTGTGGAATTAATACCAAAATCCCCTTTTTTTAAAAGCAATACCTTCCACCCACTGGTTGCCTCATTCCTTCCCTTGTGGACCCTACAATACAATCTACACTTTTGGCTAGGGCTTAGATGGTGTACTGATAGAGATTAATGGTTTTTCTGGTAAATGCTTTGACATTCCAATTCTCATTCTAGTTACTGACATTGGAAGAAATAAAGATAATTAAAGTACTAATAGATATCTAACTGTGACTAACCCCCTTCTCCTCTGTCTTCATTTTCCTGTGAAAATAAACTAACTTCCACCAAGTAAAGAAAATACAGACCATCAGCACTATGGATACATAATATGAGCATATCCATTAGATATCTCAAGCTAGGCAGATGTAGCAACACAACAAGTGAAATGGTGGGTTACAAATCTCATTCAACAGCTTGAATAATGCCATTCTACATGTGAGCTACAGCGTTATCAGCTGAATAACTCCAAGAATGATTCGTAGCGCCGCCAAGAAACACTTCCATACAAAAATATCCCACATATCATACGGAATTTCCAATTCAGGAACATATAAAGACATTTTCTAACAGTAAGTTTCATGTGTGTGCCTATACACCGATCCATAATTAGGATACAAATACACAAGGCTGAATATTTCTAGTTCTTACAGAACCAACGCTCATCTGCGTGGCCAACCACACACACCTTCAGTTATCTATATGAATTGCTGTTTTCACTTTTCAGCAATCCCTAATAGAAATCTAAAATCAACGTTTTCCCACACAAATCATTTCTAACCAAATTCCAACAAGCTCCAGCTGATTAAAAGACTCCTAAGGACAAAATGAACCCTTCAAGCCAGTGAACCCCTTAAAAACATAAATCCAATGATACAACTCCAAGATTCAAACATTTCCACACCACTCAAATGAATTAAAAAAAAAAAACCACCGTTAGATAATCGTAATCAAATTAAATCAAGTACAGGAAACACATCAAAAACCTGAAAAAAATCAAATCAAATTATGCCACTGACCTGAAGAAGAGAGGTAGCATAGCTAATGTAATTTCGAATAAGACCCTGAGCAGTGATTCTGATCTCATTCTCGTTTATGGGCTCTTCAGGCCTTGGCTTCTCCACTCTCTGGTACCTATCCATCCGTCCTCTCCTCCTTCTCTCTCTAACTGGCTGTGATGATTGTGTGTGTTTCTAGAGGGTTCTATTTCTCCAACGTTCCGAGGCCAAAGGTAAAGAAGAGATAGCGTAGCCAGCGAGTGCTATATAAATGGAAGCCTTACAGGATAAAACCCTAAGCAAGTAACCATGTAATGCATCCTGGCAAAACACCTGGCGCCTTGTGTTTTTTCCTTTTTTTTCTTTCTTTATTTTTTTTTGGGTGTGTTTTTATGGGTTATTTTTGGCTGATTTTTTTTTCAAATACATAAACAGCCCGATTCTCTCTCCTCTAATCAAACTCGTTTGTCATAATGAACATTGTGGTGCAGCTGAATGTAGACATCTTTCATAAAAAAGTTATGGAAATTAAATGAGAGTCTAAGCCAGAGCTACAATAATGGCTCGTCTACATGCATAATTGAGTAATATATTTCAAATATTGCAGAGGATAAAGTACACGTATTAGTTATAAAAATAATGATTATCAATTTGTTTGAAAATACTAATGGATTGTACATATAAAATCAATTAGGCGATCCTTTTCTAACATGAGGTCCATTATGCCTATTATTCAAGTAAAAGTATCCCTTGGATAACTGTTTGGGTTTCTAGGGTCGGACCAAGTTTGTTGGGGCTATGGTTGAGCTATAGAAGTACCACATCAATACTAACTTTGTTAGGATTAACCAAGGCGTCAAGATTCATTTTGTATGAGCCATTCTGAAGAGGAGTCTATGTAGTGCCAGTTGGGGTATGAGTCAGTCCACTGACCTATTGCTCTCTTTCATGAGATGTTTGACTGAGTTTGTGTAAGAGAATTTCCATGACAATAACAATTGCACCGGGATCAAGCATTGAATTTTCAAGGAACCAAGGCATATAGGGTTTCCAGATGTTCCGATACATTCGAGTTTGAGGTCATAATAAGTATTTTCAAAGAAACAGGTGTTGCCAAAACCTCAACACAAGAGTCTGCACCCTTAGTTACATATGCAAATTGAATCCTCTGAGTATTTCCACACTTCATTTAGTTTTGAAAAATGAAAAAGGAGGTGGATTTGTTTCTAGTACAAATAAGCAAAAAGGAAAAGTTGTGTTTGATGAATTATTGATTATTTGTTTACGCAGAAGAGCCATATTGCATGTGAGTAACCTAGTCACACCAATGCCTTGAGGTTCTTAGGCCCTTTCCAATAAAAACCAACTTGTTCGGATAAGGAGGTTGGAATCTATGGTAGCATGTTTCGATTTTAAAATTCCATGGCCATTTTGTAAGCTAAAGCAACAGTGAATATACCAGATTTAGTGTAATAACATACATATGATTTATCTAGTGTTTGAATTTTGTATAGAGCAATGTTGTTGAATTGCTATACGTCGAATAGACAAAAGGTTTGCTTAGTTTGTTGATATCCCATCTCTTTGGGTTCGAGAGTACAAATTCCAGACCCCTAATATTTTGAACAATTCGTCTACTGTACAGCATCGGTTGGACGCTAAACGGTTGAGGTATCCATGGATCTTTGCTGGCATGACTATTTTTCCATCTCCAACCAACAATAAAACACACAATTTTATCAGTACTTTGCTTTAATTAGTAGCCTTGCATTAAACAATTAGGTTGGATAATAGGTTTCATGCATGTTAGGCTAGAAGAGATAAGTTAAAGGAATCCAAGTCCTTAAATCCCAATTTACTATGCTTTTTAGAGCGACAAACATCTCTCCATTTAACCCAAACAACGGACTATATGCATTGACTCCACCAAAAAACTCGAATCTTCGATATTTCTATAAGGAGAAATTTTGACTTCGTTTATACTCACATTACTTGAAGAATGGATTTGATCGATTTCTCAAATTTCTCTAGTCCAGCCTAAAACTAAAACTGTTTCATCCTTTGAATTTTTTATGACTCTATCCAGGGATCTCTGCTGACACGATATTTGTTCCATCTCTAACCAACAATTAAATACACAATTTTATCACTCCTTGGCTCTAAGTCCTTAAAACTCAATTTACTATGCTCTTTAGGGTGACAAACATCTCTCCATTTAACCCAAGCAATGGATGCCAATATACATTGACTCCACCAAAAAACTCGAATAACTGATGTTTCTGGAAGGAGAAATTCTGACTTCGTTTATACACGCATTGCATGAAGAATGGATTTGATCGATTCCTCAAATTCCTTAAATCTAGCCTGAGACAAAAACTATTTCATCTTTTGATTTTTTTTATGACTCTATCTAGGGATCTCTGTTGACACGAATATTTGTTCCATCTCTAACCAACAATCAAACACATTATTTCACCAATACTTGGCTTTAATTAGTACCTTGCAGACAACGAATTTAGTTTGGATAGTAGCTTCCATGCATGTTAGGCTAGAAGAGATAAGTTAAAGGCCTCGAAGTCCTTAAATCCCAATTTACCATGCTCTTTAGGGGGACAAATATCTCTCCATTTAACCAAAGCAATGGACACTATATGCACGGACTCCACCAAAAAACTCGAATCGCCAATGTTTTTGGAAGGAGAAATTTTGACTTCGTTTATACTCACGCTGCTTAAAGAATGGATTTGATTGATTCCTCGAATTCCTCAAGTCCAGCCTGAGACAAAAAACTATTTTATCTTTGATTTTTTCATGACTCTACCCTGGAGATAACTAAAGGTTTGAACTTTCAACATGTCAATCATGTCTCGCCTCAAATTCGGGCAGGTAACGTGGTAGCATCACCAAGGAAAACCCCAAAGACACTGAACCTTAAAGCTATGCGTCCTTATACAGAAAATAACTTATAAAGTCTTCAAATACCAATAACTAATCACTTAAAAAAACATAGCATAACTTAAAAACTCTTCAAATCAATTAAATAGTTAAACAAAAGTATCTTCAAAACTTTCACCTAAATAAAGGATTCTGAAAGTTTCCAATGGGGAAAACAATCTTATGTTTTCTATCTCATTAATGTGAGAATAGTGTACAATTTATAGATTTGTCCAAGTGACAAATCCTAAGCAGATTAGAACTAGGAAACACATTAGAAGTAAAAGTCCTAGCTAAATAGAACTAGGAAACACAACTTATACATAGTTTATGATTAATATGAAGCCTATTTTGAATATATGTCTAACACTCCCCCTCAAGTTGGAGCATGAAGATCAGAAATGCCCAACTTGGAAGCTAATCGATGAAAATGGGTCGGATGAAGGGCTTTAGTAAGAATATCGGCAGGTTGCTCCTCACTTCGAATATAAGAAGGATAGATAAAACCGTCTTGAAAAGCATCACGAACAAAATGACAATCTATTTCAATGTGTTTAGTGCGTTCATGGAAAACAGGATTTTCAGCAATATGAAGAGCGACTGGTTATCACAATGTAATGGAATGGGGCGAGTTACGGGGAACATGAAGATCGCGCAGAAGAATAGATAACCATTTAAGTTCACATAAAGTCATAGCCATAGAGCGATATTCGAGCTTCGGCGGAAGAACGAGAAACAGATATGTTGTTTTTTTGTCTTCCAAGAAATAGGGGACCCACCAAGAGAGATAAAATAACCAGGTGAGAGAGCGGCGAGTTATCGGGCGGGGTGGCCCAATCGAGTCACAATATGCAGTTAACGAAAGAGAAGAGGTAGAAGAAAGAAAAATGCCACGTCCCAGGACTCCCTTTCGGATAACGGACAACTCTGGATAGCGACGATCCCAATGAGCATGACGAGGGGTGTGCATAAATTGAGCAAGTGTATGTACAGCATATGCAAGTTCGGGCCGAGTAAGTGTGAGATATATTAGCTTGCCTATGAGTCTTCGGTAGCGATCTGGGTTGTCAAACAATGATCCAGATGCTTTTGCCAGCTGATGATTAGGTTCCACAGGAGTAGATGCCGGCTTGGCACCTAGTAAACCCATTTCAGAGAGAATTTCCAATGTGTATTTTCGTTGGGATAAAAATAATCCCGTGGAGTTTCTCGCAATTTCTATGCCCAAAAAATATTTGAGCGAGCCCAAATCCTTCATGTGAAACCACTTGTGTAATGAAGCTTTGAATTTTTCGAGTGTGGATAGGGAATTTCCAGTAATGAGTAAATCATCCACATAAATAAGAACACATAGATAAATATTCCCTCGAGAATATGTGAAAAGAGAGTAATCTGCATAAGACTGAGAAAAACCATACCTACGGAGAGCGGTGGTGAGTTTGGAAAACCAACATCGAGGGGCTTGGCGAAGACCATATAAAGACTTCTTTAAACGACAGACTTGTCCTTTGTAACAGGGACAAAATCCTGGAGGTGGTCTCATATATACCTCTTCTTGTAAATCTCCATGCAAAAAGGCGTTGTGAACATCCATTTGATGGATAGGCCAGTTGCGAGCAGCGGCGACGGAAAGGAGAGTACGAACGGTGACCATTTTAGCAACGGGAGCAAAGGTGTCTGTGAAATCAATACCTGCCATTTGTGTATTTCCCAAAATTACCAAGCGGGCTTTATATCGCTCGATGGTGCCATCGGCTTTGTACTTTATCCGGTAGACCCATTTACTTCCCAGTGCACGTTTTCCAGGAGTTAAGGAGGTTAAAGTCCATGTACCATTTTGTTCAAGAGCATCAATCTTTTGACGCATAGCAGTGCGCCAGAGAGGATTAGAGACTGCCGCAGAGTAAGTGGTAGGCTCAGATTCTGTTGCCACATATGCTAAAAATTTCCTGTCTGTATTAGAAAATTTACTATAGTCCACAAATTTAGTGATAGGATAAAGGGACGTACCTGAGAGATCCGAAGAGGGTGAGAGAGCAGAGGAGGAATGGGAGATAGAGGACTTCCATATGGCATTGCAATCATAATCTTGGAGCCGAGTCGGAATATGTTTAAGTCGAGTGCTTCGTCTTGGGGCATTAATTTGCGGATTTTCTTGCGGCAAGCTGGCAGGAGTATTATTTGGACTAGTTTGGAGAGGGGCGGCTGGAGAGGTTGGTGGTGGGCCTTGCGGAACTGGGCTGCTGGGTTGTGGGTGTGGATCAGGGTCTGAAAGTGGAGATGGGCTGTGGGTTAGTGGGCTGCTGGAAGGATTTGGTGGATCTGGGTTTGCAGGTGGGCTGTGGAAAGGATGTGTGTGATCTGGGCTTGGTGTGTTGTGTGTTAAACTCCCCCTCTTTGGGATACTTTGTTGTTTGGAGCCCAAAACTTGTTCCCCAAAATTGTAAGATTGTGTGAAGTCTATAGAAATGGAAGTACCTGATTGGTCATGGAATGGAAACTTTGTTTCATCAAAAATCACATCTCGGGACACAAAGAATTTTTCTGTTTGCAGGTCGTAAAATCTCCATCCTTTCTTATGAAGAGGGTAGCCAAGGAAGACACACGGTTTGCTGCGGGCTTGAAATTTATCTTTTGGGATATCATGGTTATGTACATAAGCTAAGCACCCAAAAGTTTTAATGTGAGAGTAGGATGGTTTTGCATGGTATAGTAATTCATAAGGAGTCTTACCTTGTAACAATTTTGAGGGAGTTCTATTAATGAGATAGCCAGCCGTCAAAATGCATTCTCCCCAAAACTTTACAGGTAAATTGGCTTGAAATCGTAATGCCCGAGCTACATTTAAGATATGGCGATGCTTGCGTTCAACTCTTCCATTTTGTTGTGGTGTGCCAGGAATAGTAGTTTGGTGGATTATGCCATGGGTAGTAAGATACGACCTGAGGGGTGCAAATTCTGTCCCATTATCTAGTACGGATTGTCTTTGACAGCTTTTGTGAAATTGGGTTTTGATCATGGTAAGGTAATCTTGAAGAATAGAGGCAACCTCACTTTTTTCTGATAGTAAATATATCCAAATAGCCCTAGAATAATCATCTAAGATAGTAAGAAAATATGAAGCACCTATAGTGGATTTGGATTTATATGGGCCCCATAAATCACAATGAATTAGGTCAAAAATTGTAGATGCTTTATTGATGCTAAGAGGAAAACAATCACGAGTTTGTTTGGCACGTAGACAAATATTACAAGGTGATGTGCTAGTTGTAGAGTCTTTAGAATTACCCAAAAAATGATTGACTACATAATCTGAAGGATGTCCCAACCGTATATGCCATAGTGTGCTTGAATCAAGAACTATGCTAGAAAAAGTGTATAATTCCTTCAATTCCAAAGGTTTGTAGAAGAAGATCTCATTCCTCTGCTCACCCACTCCAATCGGCCTCATCGAGATACGGTCCTGTATAACACAAAATTTGTCAGAGAGTGTGATAAAGCATTGCAAATCTCTTGCCAATTGAGACAAATAAATTAAATTGCAGGTTAGTTCAGGAATTAGCAACACTCGGTGGAGTTGTAATGTAGGACTTAAAGAGACCATTCCTTCGTGCATAGCAAAAGTTTTGGCACCGTTAGGTAATCCAATAATATGCGGACAGATAGGATGTAATTTTTGTAAAAAACATTTCCTACCAGTCATATGGTTAGAACACCCTGAATCTAAAATCCAAAAATTTTCCATACCAGATAGCTTTTCAGATTGCATATTATTTGAGTTTTGGAGTGCAGTCAACAGGGTTGACCACTGGTCAACGGTCAAAGCTGGTAAGGGGCCCGGGCCCGGCCCGGCCCGTCCCGGCCCGTTTCTGCTGGAATTTGGCCCGAAGCCCGGCCCGGTACTGTAGATCGGCCCGCCCCCATCGTCTTCTCCAGCGCGCCGGCGAACAGGGGTTTCGGGAGCTGCGGCGGTTGTTGCAGAAAAGGCCCATGCCTCGGCCGTTCTTCCTCCATCGCGCGGTCTAGCCATCGCCTGGGGTTGTCTGCCGCCGCGCCCTGTCCCGGATCTGCCTCCGCGCCAGGAATTTCGGGTCGCCGGTGAGGAGCCGCGGCCGCCTGTTTTTGGAGAAGTCCGAGGCCACCAATCTGGATAGCCAATGAGTTGGAAGCAGCCGGTGATGTCGTGGCCGGGGCGTCTGCAATGGGAACAGAAAGATGAAGAAAAAAAACTAGGATTTTTTTCGGTTCTGGCGGCGGCGGCAACTCCGGCGGCGGCTCCGGTAGCGGCGAAGGCGGCGCCATCTCCAGAATAATCTTCTTTCCGTGTTGAATTTTTTGTGTTGTTCTTCTTTACAGATTTGAGCAAGAACGGTACGTAATTTGGGTATAGGTTCTTGTTGGATCATATGGGAACGGACAGTGCCATAAATTGCACTATTCAATCCCATTAAAAATTGGAAAACCTTCTTGTTTTCTCTTTCTTTTATAATAAAATTCAATAGATCTGTGTCTGTGCTGAGCGGAAGTTGAGTATAGTTTTCTAGTTCGTCCCATACCTTTTTTAGACGTGAAAAATACACGTGTACTGAATCACCGCCTTGCTTACAATTTGCCAAGCTGCTTTTAATTCATATATTCGTGGGCCGGTGCCAACTAGAAATCGTTCCTTCAAGTCTATCCATAATTCATCAGCTCTCTCTGAATGATATATTGTGGATCGGAGAAAGGGTTCGATAGTATTGAGAATCCACGAGTTTACAAGATTATTGATCTCCCACCATTCTTCTTCTTTTTCTGGATCACCTTCAGGAATTGGAATTATTCCATCAATGAATCCCAATTTCTTCTTCGATCGCAAGGCCATGCGCATGGCCCTTGCCCATTCTGCATAATTATTATCTGTGTCTGTCTCTTTCAACTGGACTGTTGTTAGGATCAATCCAGGTCCATCAGTGGATGCCACATAATAAGCATCTTTCTTTATTTTGTTAACATGGCTTTCTTCCACCATGTCATTATCAACATTGCCAATATTGTCGTTACTCATTTTGAGAAATTTCAGACAATTGGCTCTGATACCATGAAAGTTTCCAGTGGGGAAAACAATCTTATGTTTTCTATCTCATTAATGTGAGAATAGTGTACAATTTATAGATTTGTCCAAGTGACAAATCCTAAGCAGATTAGAACTAGGAAACACATTAGAAGTAAAAGTCCTAGCTAAATAGAACTAGGAAACACAACTTATACATAGTTTATGATTAATAGGAAGCCTATTTTGAATATATGTCTAACAGATTCAAATCAATCTTATTTCTTCATCCTCCCATGGCTCTTATTTGATCTCTACCTCAAACTCATTAGTTAGTTTCGACTCACTGAGTCTCTGCAAAAGCATATAAGAGGTGAGCTCACTAGCTCAGTAAGAAAATATAACTCACCTAGGAATGTGCATGGTTACATATAATAACTTAACTTTCAAACCTTTTAGCCTTTTCGAATACATTTAACAAACCATATTGAAACAATAGAAATGTTATTTTTCACTTAAAAATAGCTTCCAGAATTCAAAATTTCATATTAGAAACAGAAATCTAAAAGAAAGAGGAACACCTGAATTTTGTTGTGGTAAAGTAGAGTTTTTTGCGGAAATTTTCTGCAAGGTTTCAACATTTTTATTGGCATCTAACCAGAGAATTTTTGTCCCAAAATACTTGAAAATAACATTTAAAACATAACTTTAACAATAGGCAACAATTCACGCTAAAATTAAAACCATACCTTGGACAAAAACTCTCCAAAAACTTTTTAAAAAAATAGCTTGAAGTATTGCAGAATATTCTAGAAAATTGTAGAAAGTTTTTCAGCAAAAAGTTGATTACTGGGAGTTTTTCAAACTAATTTTAATCGGAAACCACCTTGGTTAACACTTTCGAAAGGATTTCAACATGTTATAAATGACGCAAATAATTTAAACTTGAAGATTAGCCAAAAACATCATCAAAGTTGCCACAAATGAATACATCTTACTCTTAAATAACCAAGCTTATCATGAATGTAAATTACTCATGCTAGACAGATTATTTCGGTGACTAATATCAGTCTTCTAATTATTATATCCCATTAAGAGAGGGGCGAACACACGGAATTCTAAGTATTATATCCCTATAGTTAAGGGTTGAAAACTTTAAATTTAGGGACATCCCCACAAAAAAATTATTAAAGCATGAGTAACACACAATGCATTCAAAATCATTTGGTTACTATAGATAAAATTCTAGTATGCAACAACATACAAAATATCTATGCTCAAATCCATTTATATACAAATATAAGAGAAATAAAAATAATAATTTATCAAAAACTATGATAAAACACGTTGTTCAAAATTACAGAAAAGTTATATTCTCTCACCTCACACACTGATCAACTCAACCATGATAAGCACCGGTGAGCTCGTATATCCACATGCTTCTAACAATCCTAAATGCCCAAAAACATGGGTTAAACCAAAATTCTAGTAATTATATTCTTATAAAGATGAATCCGAACCTTGAGTAAAACCCTAAATTCACAAGATAATAAATCTAAAAGCTCTATTATAGTCTAAAGACGGATTTGATTGCTTATACTTACCTCAAATCTTCGTTACAGAGTCCGAACTCTCCAAGCCTAGACCTTCTTCATTGCTCTTCTCTCCTTGTTTGTCTTCTTAAACAAACGATACAAAAACTGACTTAAGCCATCATGTTACTAACTTAACTCTTACTAATATTACTTATACCCTTACTTTCTTAATTAATTCCAAGATACCCCTCACATAAAATAACCCCAAAACTCATATAAAGTTTTTGGGTTTTACAAATTAGATACGATAGTCTAAGGTATTTACCATTATTGTTAAGAGAGATTTGCATGAGAATTGTTGCAATTTATGTACATAGGGGCACAAATAGTAGATTTCTGAAAGTTAACTAATTAGGTCAACAAATGTTCATACATATTTAGGACCTGGTGGAGACATAACTGTAGGGATGTATGCTAAAAAAAAATCTTGTGTATGAATTACTTATGTAATATAATAAAAGAATTTTTCTTGTTGATTCAGTTTTTGAGTTTGTATGCACATTTGCTTTATATAAGGTCTATGTATCTTAAATAGATAGTGCACATGATGGGTCGTGCTTTACAGTAATGTATGAACTGTTACTTAAGATATAAGTAATCTCATTCTTGGTTGTTTGATAGGCATGCCATCAAGTAAAATGTCATTGCACATAGTTTTTTTTATGGATGGCTTACTAATATATGAGATTTAAACTATAAAATATGCTTAATTTGATTGTTATTTTACAATAATTCTAGTGTAATTTGAGTTTAATTGTAACAACTAACTCTCTTTATACTTCTTTGGAGTTTTTGGGTTGATTTGAAGATAAAATATAATCTTAGGGACCAAGTTCAAACTTTAAAAAAAATTAAGACCAAATACAAAATTTGAAAGTTAAGGATTGAATTACAATTTAGAAAGTCAATTTGATCAAGATGGGATTTGATGCACCATATTTGGGGAAATTTTGTTATGGACCAGTCCATGTCTTTACTAATGAACCATAGAGCCTGTATTAAGTCACATCACTGAGTTGTTATATCATATACCTAGGCACATCATGCATGGTGTGTCCAGTGGCAAAACTATGTAGTTTTATTTAGTGCCAGAAATAAGTCATAAAACAAGCCCCACTCTCACCTCCCGCACCTAGAATACACATGCAATTTTAACAAAAACTCTCATTGCATGAAAAAAAAAAAACCCTCATGCACTAGGCTAATTTCAAGGCATTTTCAAGATGATTTTCCAGGCAATTTTCACCACAAATTTAATCTCAACAACCAATTTCTTCAGTTTTCTTGTTCCTCGCTTCAATTGTATGCTTTTTCCAATATTTTCGCGAACAAAAACCATCAAGAATGGGTTCTTCAAGCAGTAGTGATGAAAACAGGTAAATTTCAACTTGGAAAACTTTTCAAATCAACTTGGAAAATGTAGTTTTTAACCAAAAAAAAACTACAATAAAGTAGTTTACATCGTTTTTGATCTGTTTCACTAATCACCCATGGTTTTTGTTTCATATATCTGTGTTTGAAATCGTATTTATGAGTTTTTGTGTCTTATTTGCGTGTTCTTAACTTCGAGATTCATTTTTTTGTGTATTTTATATCCATTAAGTGTGTAGAATGACAAAATCACTACTGATACCCTGTTGCATGTTCATATTTGTGGAGTTTCCACACATTTCTTACCCTCTTTCACAATAATTGCACCTCCCTGTTTGAAGAGGCACTTCTAGTTGAGATACTAGGCACTTCTAGTTATAGAATTAGGCACTCATAATTGTAAAAATAGGCAAACTATATTGTAACAAGGAAACATTGTTGCATTTGTCAAATTCACACGTTTTCCTACACATATTCTATGCTCTTATACGTAATATTAAGTGTTTTTTGTGATTTGTTTTGTCCATTAAGTATGTAGAATGTTTAACTCCATGTCCCACATTGTAGGCACATATATTTGTAAGAGTAAGCACTCGCAGTTATAAAATAGGCACACCTAGTTATAAAAATAGGCACACCTATTTACAGTCACCCATTTTTGCATGTTTAATAGCATAAGCACCATTGGTTATGACAAACATGCACCCCTAGTAGTAGGAATGAGCACCCACAGTTATAAAAAAAAGACACCAATGCATAAAGTAAGTCAACTTGTTTGTCATACATTGTAGGCACATATAGTTTTAAGAGTAGGCGCTCATAGTTATAAAAAGTAGGCACCAAGTTACAAAAGTAGGCATACTTATTTTGCAGTCAACTATTGTGCATATTTTATATCATGTCACTCTTGGTTATGAAAATTTTGTACCCTAGTTTTAAAAATGAGCATCAATTGTTATTAAAAGGGGCAACAATGCATCATGCATGTTTTATAGTATAGGCACATATAGGTGTAAAAGTAGGCACCGTTGAGTATAAAAGTAGGCAAGAACCTCTCCTAATAGTGTCCAGAGGCAAGAATTACGAACAAAGGCTCGACATAATTCCCCACTTGACAACAAGGCCTTAGCAACTGTAGCAGTAAGGTAATACACGAACAAACACAATATTCATATCATTCTCTTATATATTTTACATTATTTACCAAATTTTTTTGTTATGAATTGCAGGTTAATACCATGAAAGACAACACAAAAACAATCACAAAAGAACAAGGAAATTAGCATCTCGGGCATCTAAAATGACAAAGAGCAGATGAAAAAATGACAAACCAACTGCAAACAAGCCTAGGAAGACAACAAGGAAATATGACAATGAGCAGCAACCATCAAAAGAACAAGAAGACAATAGCACGATGCAGATGAGGGCATTTCCCACTGCTATATGACAACCTTTGAAGTACATGCTATGATCACACAATTGAGCGAAGACCAAAAAACAGCAGCCAGAGAGATAGGATTTTGATTCTTACTCTCTCTGCTTTTGACTAAGCTACCAAAGAGCCTTGCAATATACCTTATACAAAAGTTTAGCATATATAATACAAGCCTAATCCTTGAGCACGATATAATTAATATCAACGAGGAGGATATGAATCTGGTCCTTGGATTCCTAAGAGGGACAAAAGTAGTTGACAATTACAGCAAGGACATAGTTGAAACAGAATCGAACAAGGTTTTTACAGCTGAGATGAAGAAGAAGTATACCAATTTCCCCCCGAAAGTATCATATGTTCTAAAGAGATTGATTAAAAGTACAGAGGAGGAGACTACTTCAAGAGAGAGTTCCTCCTCTACTGCATCACTAGTGTGATCCACCATACTTCACAAAATAAAATTCCCCACGATCTCCTAAGAAGTTTAGTTGACAACAATGACATAACTACAAATGGTGTAAGTACATACTTGCAACATTGATAGAAGGTGCGAAAAGTTCAAGAAAATCTTTCAAACAAGACCTACTTCACTGGACCTATCGCTTTCCTAGTGGTAAGTTTTATTCTAATATATTGTCCATTGTTTACTTAAATATTACATTGTCACTAACCTGTTGTAAAATTACATAATGCAGCTCTTTTCCATCGATAAGGTGAAATTCAAACTTGAAAAAAAGTGATCAATCCTAGTGATAAATTCCTGGGATGATAATGCTATTATGGAAAGGAGAAGAAAGAGAGCGGTAGGAGGTTTTGGCTTAGGAAGTGTGCTTGGACGACTTAAAATTGAGCATAAAGCCGCAACTACAATCGAAGAACAATGTTCAACAAACCCACTTTCCCTGGCTCTGTTGCCACCACCAAATATTCATAATGATAAGACATAGGTATATAATATGTTTGATTTCTTTCTCATTGTAAAAGAGTAGACACTCACAATTATAAAAGTATGAACTCTTAGCTATAAAACTAGGCACCACAATTATAAACTAGGCACTTCTGCTTAAAGTGACTGATCTTGCATGCTATATATTATAGGCACTCACAGTTATAAAAGTAGGCACTCTTAGTTACAAAATTAGGCGTGTTATAAAATTATGAACCTCTGCTTAAAGTGACTGATCTTGCATGTTATATATTATAGGTACTCCTAGGTATAAAGTAAGCACTCATAGTTATAAAATTAGGCCTTCATACTATAATCTTATTGTAATAGTCCGTTCTCATTCTTTTTATAATATGCAGGGGCTTTTGAAAAGGAATCAACATCAATGCTAGAAACTGGGAAAGAGCGCTTGAAACTTTTTTGAAGTGATTGAGGAGCTAAAAGGACATAACGTAGACGTCACTGGACTATTCAAAAAACTACGAACCGGGCTACTTCCAATCTTACAAATATACTATTAAAAAGCCCAATGAACAAGAAAATGTCGTTGCTTCATTGTCCAATCAACCAACTGAAAGCAAAAAAGATAGATTTTTCTAGAGTGATGATTTCTTAAATGCTTACGAAGAATTTGAAAAAGACATGGTCGAGGCTAAGGACCTAAAAGATAAAACAATGCCAAGTTTTGATCTTGGATTGGACGATGAGACACAAGCACAAAAGATCCCTGCTTCTGCCCGCAATCAAAGAAAGACAGTCTGTATGCGGACGTGGAAACTAAGGAACTTATTGAAGGCGCAATGAATATGGTACAGTTAAAAAATGGTGCAAAAGATTAAAAACAAGAAGAGAACATGCAACAACAACATCAACAACTACAAGAATAAAAACAAGAAGAAGAAGAAGAAGAGAAATAAGGAAGAAGCATAAGATAAAGAACAAAAAGAAAGAGAGAGTAATGAGATGATGATGTTGACAGGTAAATTTCCACAAATAATGAATACTTAAAAAAATAAAATACATCTTTGAAAGTTTAAAACTAACATCCCCCCTCCCCCTCCCCACATACCCACTATAGTGCCCTTATAGAGGGTGATGGGCACTTCAATGAGAAGACTACTATTAGGCCAAACCCTTTACATAGAAAAAGAAAAGTCCCTAGTAATTTGAGGCCACCTTTCTAGACTGAGCAACATAAAGATCAAATTTAGCTATCACAAAAGAAATACTCTTAACTGATTTCACATTTCTCGATGACATGCCCGAACAAGAAATTTCAAGCAAGTAACTATTATCTTATATCTTTTGTTTCATATCCTGTTTTGTGAATTCCATCTTGCATATTATATAGAATATGCACTCTCAGTTATAAACTAGGCACCCATAGTTATAAAATTAGGCACACTTAGTTATAAAGTAGTACTCTTACTTATAAAAGTAGGCACTCTTAGTAATAATAGTAGGCATTTTCAGTTATAAAATAAGACACTCTTAGTTATACAAGTAGGCACTTCTCAGTTATAAAAATAGGCACTTTCAGTTCGAAAAGTTGGCACTCTTAGTTATAAAAGTAGGCACTTTCAGTTATAAAACTAGACACTCTTAGTTAAAAAGTAGGCACTCTTATAAAAAATGCATGCACCAATACTTATAAAAGCCATGGATGTTTATTTTATTTTAATTATTATTCTTTATTTATCTTTTTATTTATTGATTTATATTTTTTTTCTTTTTGCAGCGACAACATATTCTTCATAAATGACTCAAGCAATATTCCAAGATCGGATGCAAGATCAATGATAAGAAATCAATATATACAACACAATCTTGGCGAAGCATGGGCAATTCATCTGAATTACAAAACAAATAAATGAAAGATAATAAGCCCAGGAGAATCATATTCTCACCAAACGCCTTCCTAAGTTTCCTTGGTTTAATCCTCTTTCATCTAATCTATTTCCAGCACACCAACATGCAACACTACCTAACCTTCACCAATTCTTTTTTCCAATAAGCAATAACGTTGCCTTTGGCGGGAAATTACAGTAAATTACTGTGTAGTTGTTATCTTGGCTATTATTTTGTATGTTAATTTCATCGTTTTTTGATGATTTTAGGGCATAAAGTATGCAATTGAGTCTAATACCTCCCATTTATGTTGTAGGTGCTTGCCGAATGATGTACAACAAAGTACAAATGAAAATAGCTTGAAATCGAGCGAAAACGACGCAAAACGGTGACAGGCAATAGGCTGTCCTACCAGCTACGGTAGGCCCTTAGCAACAAAAGAAGCGGAAGACAAAAGCCTACCATAGACGATAGGCTCCCCCTATTGCCCGCGGTAGGTTCTGGGCATTGAAGGACCAACTGGGAACAGAGACCTACTATCATCGGTAGGTCTCAGAAATAGCAATACTTAGTTTTTTTTCCTGAGTTTTTGGCCCATTATTCAATTGCTTAGTTTTGGAGTTCCGAACATGGGTTTTTAGGAGGGGATTTTCTTTGACGAATTTCCCCCAATTCTGACCTTAATTAGGTAGAATTTAAATTAGAGAACAAGAATTGGAGGATTATAAGTGGAATCAAGGATCGAAACAACAGATTTGGCTTCGTTGGAGCAACTAGAGAGACGAGCTCGAGCGAGGTTTGAGAACGCAATTCAGCCTCAAATTCTACTCCTAAACTTCTCTTTTCCTTCTTAATTAGTTTAATTTATGTTTAATTTCAGTTTTATTCAATGAATTATGAGTAGTTAGATTGTTTAGATTAAGGGTTGAATACTAAACTTTGGGTATTATAAAATTGATTTGCAATTAATGAAATTAAATGTTGCTTTGCTTTTGATTGAATTGTTCTTCAATTGGTTTTTCTGTGCGATTTGAGTATTATGAACTTGAATTAATCGCACGGTTGTTTGGAATTGAGAAAGGAAGAACACCCTTTCAATTTAGGGATTAATTGGGGTATTGAACTAGAGATAGTACACTTTAGGTCAATAATCACCCGCATTTGACACCCTTTCAATTTGGGGATTAATTGGGGTATTAAACTAGAGATAGTACACTTTAGGTCAATAATCACCCGCATTTTATTGAATTCATAGCTTGTTAGTGACAGAAGAGATTCTTATCTAAAAGTTATAGTGAATAAAGCAGCTTTTGCCTAGAGATAGGGATTGCGAAACCACGAGTGTGATGACTCAATTCGTTAGGGCAACTTCACTTTTCATTAATTCTAATTAATTGAAGCAGCAACAAGGTTACGGGGATTCCGAAATCCAAACTTTTGTCTTATTTTTGTTTCCTGATTTGCTAGGTGTTCATGTTTACCATTTTATTAGCTCACAATCATTCAACATTGTTTTTAAGACTTAACATTAAACCAATACTTAAGTAGTTGAACCTTGCCATCCTCGAGAATATCATCACTCGAGGTGAACCCATTCCTATAGTGTTAAGGTCCACTTACCTTGCAGTGTAGCTTTAGGATTCCTATTCCCATTCTAATTTCATACACACCAAGTTTTTGGTGCCGTTACCGGGGAACCGGTGAGTTTAAGGAAATATCGTTTTTCAGTACTTTAGTCATTTGTATAGTTTTTCTTTTCTTTTTGTTTTGTCTTTATTGCTTAGTTTATTTCTTCTTGTTCATTATTCTTGTTGATCGGGTGTGAATGGTATGGACTTTGAAATTCTGGGTTATTATCTTTAGACCATATGTTGATTATATATTACATTAATTTTAGGTTCCAGAGAAAAGAGCATGGATACCAGTGAGGCCATGGAAGCCCGGTTGGTGGCAATATTAGAACAAGGGGTAGAGAAAATGGTAGTTGCACCTCAACCTCTACATTACCAATGGGCCATGTTTTAAGACAATTGGCAAGGGTACAGCACATACCCTAACCAGTATAGTTCGAGTTCGATGAATCAATCGGACGTTCCCTGCAGAAGTTATGCCACATATTCACCATACGATTATACTCTACCTGTGCATTTATCACCCCCTCAGCCTGATCTAGAAGATTTCATTTCACGATATATCGAGTCAGCGGAGGCCGGGGTGAAGAGTATAGAAGAAGTTCAGAAAAGTCAAACAACTTCCATTCACAACATGGAAAGTCGGATCAACCTATTGTCAAAGATGATCTTTGAAGGACCACTTGGTAGTTCGCCTAGGAATACGGAGCGGATTACAAAGGAGTATTTAGAGGCGGTCACCTCGTAGAGTATAGAAGAACAAGTGAATACATTTTCCATGATTGTGGATGAAGGGAGACAACTACTCCAGCACCAGACGAGTCCATTTTTCCCGAGGAAGAGGAGACTCAACAGGAAATAATGGAAAGGAGGCATGACAGTCTCCTAATAATTGGAGAACCTCCTCGGTTTACGAGCAAAATTGGAGAAAGTAAGAGGAATGAGTGCGTGCTAGAGACTATGAGTGAGGTCGAGAAAGGCGAGCCAGATAAGGAAAACAAGTATCTTGTAGAAAGCTAAGAGGGTCATAAAGACAGGCGACAAGAACTAGAGATTGACGTCATTGGAAAGAGTGTGGGAGTGAATTTCCTTACTCAAGAAACTAACTCGTATCTTGTTTGTGATTCTTTATGTGTACAGGCACCATGGACACAATCTAAGGAGAAAGACGAGGAGAGGAGAAATCTCATGGAGTTCAAAGAAAAATTTGAAAGCGCTAAGAGGAAACAAGCCTTATGCCATGGAAAAGAGAAAATGAGTTTTTCTTCAAACTTAGTCCTTATTAACATTGTGTTTTCCTTTAAAGAATTAAAGCTTTTTGTAATTAGCAACGTCTTTCTTGAGCTCATTTTTAAGTTCGTAATTTCTTTTCTTACTTTGGGGTTTAAATTGTATCACTTTCATTATTAGGAGTTAGTAACCGAGCACTATCTTAAGTCGTATATTGGAAAGAACGTGGGAAACCTTCTAAAGGGGACCTTCATTCTCCAAAACAACTAAGAAAAATGTCTTCGGCATGTTTTTGTATATAGGATGTATCGTTGTATTCTTTTGTGTCACCTTCTTTCTAACTCTTTCTGTTATTTTTGTTGTTTCAAGGTACTTTGGCAGAAAAGATGGCTTGCCACGATCCATTTAAAGTGAAAAAAGAGTAAATAAGCTTCGCAAGCATAAGAAACGTGCCAAAAAGAAGAAAAACATTAGCTGGGCAAAACTCTACTGCGGACGGTAGGGTATCCTACAACCAGTTGTAGACTGCTTGGCATTTTTGGCACTTCAAAGACCTACTGCGGATAATAGGTTCCCAAGTAAGGCGGCGGGTTGGTTCTCTAAGGGCAAAACCGGTCGGGTCGACCCGTTTTGACAAATTCCTAGTCTTTCAATCGCAAAATTTCTGAAAATTTCCCCTTTTTTCCCCTCCTAAAATCCCTAAGTCCTTTTTCGTTTCCCTCCTCCAAACTCTCGTACCATCCTCCATTCCACACTCTCTCAGTTCTCTCTCAACCACCAACTTTGGTGACTTCCTCTCTATTCCAGCGGGCATTCTGATAGCTGCTCCTTCTCTTCTTTTGGGTTTGTTCTGTCTCTCTCTCTAGTTCTTTTTCTTCTCTCCTATTTCTACATTCCTCTATTCCTTCAAATTTTCTCCGCCTCCACTTCACCACCACAAAGTTCTATACTGCCACCTCTTCTTTCTTCCAATTTCCTCTTACAAGCTTCCATTTTTCTTCGCTTCCTTCTTGAAGTTCTTCACTTTTTCTACTTTCATTTATTTTTTTTTTTTTGTAACTTCTTTTTCTAGTTTCATTACTAAGCTTGTTTGTGTTTTTTTTGGTGCCTAACAAATAAATTGTGAGAATTTTGCATGAAGAGTTTTCTGGTAGACTTCTGGCCACTTTCTGGCTACCTCCGATGAGCACGTAGTCCGAGTAGGGAAAAAAACACCGCAATTAGCAGCTAGGGTTGTTTGTTCAAACACACACTAGCTATTTCTTGATCCTTTATCTTTTATTAGTTGTAGCATTTTATCTTTGAGTTTTATGCTAAGTTTAGTTTGAGAGTGTATTTGTTTTGCTCTTTTGGTTTTTAGTTTTTGTCTTTAGTTTTACTGTTTTTGTGACCTGCTTAGTATTACTTGTTTCACACATTAGCACCCATGGGCAACTTAATTCACTAAAGCACACACGGGCAATGATAGGTTATTTTCTCTTTGTATGATTTTATTGTGTTCTACAGTTTTTCTTGTGTTGGTGCCGTTAGGTTCTTCCGTGTGGGAAGACTGTTGTGTTGTTTTGTTTTCTCTTCATTGTTTTTGTTTTCCTTTCATTTTCCCTTCAATTTCCTTTTACTTTTTCATTCCCTTCTTTTTCAAATGGCCCCTAAAAAAGCAGCTTTTTTTTCAAAATCAAAATTAAAGAGGGCTCAGGTAGAGGTCCCGACGCTCGACCCTTCTACTCATGATACTTTACCTTTTCTAGAGCATCTCACGAGTGTGGGCCGTATATAGGTGGCCGAAAGGGAGTCGCTCAAAATGGCTGTTGAAAAATCGTTCGGTGAAGAGGTCATCGAACATTTTTTAAATTGGAAAATCTTTTTTGGGGTTTGGGTTGGGTTCCTTTGCTCTGTATTTCGGGAGATTACTATCCTGACCTTGTTTGTGAGTTTTATGCGAATATGTATCACAAAACGAACAAGGATCTCCCCACCATTATTTCTAAAGTAAAAAGAGTTCAGATTGTCCTTGAAAAGGAGTATCTCATGTCCATCATTGGGATTCGAGACACGGGGAACGCGGTCACCATGGACTCCAATAAGAAAACTATAGATAAGGACCCCACTTGGAGTTTCGACGTAAATTTGTCGTCCTTTGACATACGATCACGACCCTTTGATCGCTGTCATATAATCCATGCGGAGGACTTTCGTTCCCTTCCTCCTCGTGCACTCACTTAACTTTTCGGGCATACTCTTGTCCAAAAAAAATGGCTGAACAAAGTGAAGTCCGCATTATTGATATGCACATGCTTTCTAGAATCCACGATAAATCCTCTTTTTCTCTCTCTTCCTTAATGATACACATGATGCACAACATAGGTTGTGATACTACTAAAAAGTGTGTATTAATACCCTGTTATTCTTTTTAAGGTTTTTGCTACGTTTAAAGTTAATTTTGCAGGTAAGAGGAAGTCATGTACAGGAACGTTGCAGGTAATCACCTTTAACATGTTCAACAACTGTGGCTACTCCTGGGATGAAAGAAGAAAGAATGAATCCCTCCATCCCAAGAGGATAGGCAGTAAGAGCGCGACTGGGCCAGTTTTTGGTCTATAAAAATGACCGTGCAGACAGGCATAGGAGCGTCCTTTTTTGCATCCTATCGAGGATGAGGGGAGTGAGGATGACGAGTCCTATGACCTCTCCGAAGAGGATGAGCCCTCCACTACCCCCGTGGTAGCTTTCAAACCGAGATACGGGCTGCCTTCGAGCAGCTCAGTGTCACTCAGGAGGTCCATGGGCAACAGTTGCCAAAGATTGTGGAGTCTACTTTCCGGTATGCAGACGAGTTAGCTCATCAGAGGGCCTCGATCGATAGACAAGAGGTGATGCTGGCCCGCCTGTGCAACAAGTTTATGCCCGATCAGGGTAGCAGTGGCGGCGGGGGGGACTTTGGACCCCAATAGGGAGTTTTTCTGTTCTCTCCTTTCATTTTATTTTATTTTTTTCACCGTATTTCTTTGCTTATTTCTTTGGATATTTTAGTTTTTTGTTTTATTTTTCTTTTGCTTATTTTTTCTATGCTTTCCTTTCTTTGTTTTTGTGGGGATGGCTTCCCTTGTGTTTTACTGTTTTATTATTTGGGAGAGCACCTCTCATGTATGTTTTATTTGTTTTTGTGTGGGTCTGGCCCCCACATTGAGGACAATATGATTTTAAGTGTGGGAGGACATTTCTGTATATACTTTTATTTTTATCGCGTTCTTTATGAAAATTCCAAAAAAAAATCAAATAATCTAAAATTTTAAAAAAATTTCTATGTCTTCTTTATCTTTTATTTAGAAAAAAACAAAAAGATTTTCCTTTATCTTTCTTTTTGCCACTTTGAGTAGAATGCTAGATCACGAGACTGTCAAGATGTTTTCAAAAGGGCATAGCACTTGGGCATTTGGAAAACCTTATTTGCATAATAATCTTACATGTTGATGGTTATGTTGCACCTGTGAGTGTTGTTAGTAGTAGAAACCTGGGAATTAGCCTAGTGAAAATCCTTTAATATTCATGCATACATCCTTGTGTTTCTCTATTCTTTGAACTGAAAAGTATTAATCTAATTTAAACTCAGAAATAATGGTCTTAGGCTTTTATTGTACTGTTTGAGCTTTTTATTTGCCTAACCCGTGTATGAAATTAACCCTTGGCTCCCTTATTTGTGCCTTTATACCAAGGGTTTAACTCTCTTTTGTTCTTCGTCTTTTTAAACTCACACTAAATTCAACCTTATTTTGTGGAGCCAATGTGGGAATACCATGCTTATCCATTTTGATTGAAAGTAATAGATAAGTGTAGGGGTGAAAGAGGGAAGAAAAGAAAAAATGATGTAAAGAAGGGGTAGTTTGGGTATTTCACTTTTTGGTGCAAATTGTTGGGTGAAAAGAAAACAAGAGAGAATAGTTGTTTCCTATTTATGAAAAAGAAAAAAAGAAAGAAAGAAAAAAAAGAAAAAGAGGAAGAGAAAAAAAACAAAGAAAAAGAAAAATGGTACTTTTATTCTTATGTAAGGTGGTCGTGAAAAAAATAAACAACACTTATTCTCTCTCTCTCTCTCTCTCTCTCTCTCTCTCTCTCGTTAAAAGCCTGAAAATTGTAAACGTATTGGGTGAGGTGTGCGAGAGAAACAGTAGATTATTCAAGGGTGAGTGAAAACAATGAATGACAACTATAATAGTATTCCTTAATTTTGTCATTTTGTCCCTTCGGTTGCGTTGGCTCTGTCTTGTTTGTTCTTGTCTCCATTTACCTTCGTTTAGTACCTTTTATGTCCCAAGCCCGACATTACAAGCAGAAAAGTCCTACCTAATCTAGGAACGACTTAGGATGAGACTTGGAATGAATGAGAACTAGAGGAACGTGAGTTTGTTGTGCATTGTCTGTTGAAGGATTTCACTTTGCTAATTACTTTACATTCCTTAGTTCCTATGAAAACAACATGAGCAGAACACACACACACATACACACACACCCCATTGGCATGTAGTGTTTATTTGTAAGTGTGGTGGGCTAAGCGTACCTTGTCCTCGTTCTTCTGTTTTGTCTTCGTGGTTGAAGATTCTTTTGAAGTGGCATCATTCGTTTGTAGTTTCATTTTCCCTTCTTTTGTGTTTTTATGTTATTTCTTTGGTATTTCTATTTTTATATCTTCTGTTTTCCCTTTTTGCTTAATTACTTAAGACCAGTGTATTGTCTGTTTTTCGTGAACTCTATATTTGAAAAAGCTTTTTGAACTTTTTTGTTCCTTCCGTTTAGTTCTGTTGCTTGAGGTCCAACAACGGATAAGTGTGAGGGTATTTGATAGTTGTTATTTTGGCTATTATTTTGTTTGTTAATTTCATCATTTTTCCGGTGATTTTAGGGTATAAAATATATAATTGAGTTTAATATCTCCCATTTGTGTCATAGGTGCTTGCCGAATGAAGTACAACGAAGAATGAACGAAAACGGCTTGAAATGGAGCCAAAAACGAAAAACGATGCGAAACGGTGAAAGACAGTAGCCTACCACAAGCGGTAGGCCATACTACCAGACGCGGAAGGCCCTTGGTAACAAAAGAAGCGAAAGACAGAAGCCATGGTAGGCTTCTCCTACCGCCCGCAGTAGGTTCCGGGCATCAAAGGACCAACTGGGAACAGAGACCTACCGCGGACGGTAGGTCCTGAAAATAGCAGTACTTACTTTTTTTTTCCTAAGTTTTTGGCTCATTATTCAATTGCTTAATTTTTGGACTTCCGAACATAGGTTTTTAGGAGGCGAATTTGGGGCGATTTTCTGTGAAAAATTTCTCCTAATTCTCACCTCAATTAGGTAGAATGTAGATTAGAGAACAAGAATTTAAGGATTACATGTGGAATCAAGGATCGAAACAACAAATTCAACTTCGTTGGAGCAACTCAAGAGACGAGCTCAGACGTGGTTCGGGAACGCAATTCGGCCTCGAATTCCAGTTCTAATCCTTTCTTTTCATTCTCTATTAGTTTAATTTGTGTTTAATTTCAGTTTTATTTAATAAATTGTGAGTAGCTAGATTGTTTGGATTAAGGGTTGAACCCTAACTTTTGGGTATTTTGAAATTGATTTGCAATTAATGAGATTGAAAGTTGCTTTTGATTGAATTGTTCTTCAATTGGTTATTTCTTTGCGATTTGAGTATTATGAACTTGAATTAATTGCACGGGTGTTTGGAATTGAGAAAGGAAGAACACCTGAGGCCTTTCAATTTCGGGATTAATCGGGGTATTGAACTAGAGATAGTTAATACATTTTTAGGTCAATAATCACCTGCATTTTATTATATCCGTAGCTTTTAGAGAGAGAAAAGGTCCTCATCTAAAAGTTATAGTGAATAGAGCGATTTTTACCTAGAGATAGGGATTGCCCAACCATGAGTGTGATGATCCAATTTGTTAAGGTAACTTCAGGTTTCATTAATTCTAATCAAGTAACAAGGTTAGGGGATCCCGAAATCCAAACTTTCCTTATTTTCTAGGTGTTTATGTTTACCGTTTTGTTAGCTCACAATCGTTCAACATTATTTTTAAGACTAAACATTGAACCAATGGTTGAGTAGTTGAACCCCTCGAGAATATTGACACTCGAGGTGAACCTATTCCTATAGTGTTAAGGTCCACTTGCTTTTCACTGTAGCTTTAGGATTCCCATTCTGTTTAATTTTAGAACACATTGCTGCTAGATCAAACACGATATGAAAACTTTGCAAACATAATTAACATGGAGCTTGATATTTGCAAAATTAGCAACGTTTATTGCCATGCTGCTGAACATGTAAGCAATCTTAGTAATTACATTATGATTCTTCCTTCATACATTAGTATTGTTACACTATTTTAATTTTTATTCAAAATGTAGCTCCTCTTCTCTATAGTAGTATCAGATCACTACTACCTCGTTGTCATGAATTTAATTACAAGACAAGTACAAATACACATTCCTCCATTCTTTATAAGTTATTGTGCATTAAAAAAAATTATATATGAATATTTTGTAACAAATATCTAACGTACATGCTTTCTTATGATTGACAGAAATGAGCCCTAGTATACTATCAAGAAAAAAAATGTGGGAATGTCCAATGGACAAACTGATGTCATGAAATATAAAATAGAAGTGAAGAAGATGCGCAGGACAATTCAAACTAAGTAGATCGATGAGTCTTTTGTATGCTGCATATAGAGACATACAAGGGGCGATAGACACGCACATTGGATACACTGCTGGTCCAAGCAAAAAAAGATACCAATATACTTTCAAGACTTAGAGCCAAGTACATGTACACAATTATCGTGCCTGAGTAGTAAGAGAACCTGTATAACTTGCAGCATTGAAATTTTACAAGCAAAGCAATGTCTAATATCTTGTTATTGTATTATTTATATAGTAAATTGGAAATGAAATGAAAAATACAATTTCCAATCTTACTTCCCCTTATTCTTGTATTTTTGTTTAATCTTCTAAAACACAGAATATTGAAGGCATACACAGTTATACAACTAGACACATGTAGTGAAAAATATAGACACTCATAATTATAAAAATAGGCACCCCTGCTAGCAGACTTTGGATGACATGTTAAAGTATCATAAAACACTACTAGCTATATTGCAACACATATCATGTCTAAAAACATAAAAATGATCATAAAATCCAATAATAAAAGTCAACAAACCTATCTACATATAGAAAAATGCCACTTGAACAAAACAGAATATTGAAGGCATTCCAACTTATAAAACTAGGCACTCCTAGTTAAGAAAGTAGATACTCCTACTTGTAAAAATAGGCACTCCTGCTTACAAAAATTGGACGACAAATTAAATTATCTCAAACCACTCCAAACTATATTGGAACACATATCACGTCTAAAAACACATAAATGACCATGAAATCCAACAATAAAACTCAACAAAGTCACCAATAGATAGAAAAATGCCACTTGAGCAACACAGAATAATGAAGGCAGTCCCAATTAATAAAATAGGCACTCGTAGGCATGAAAATAGGCACTCCTGAATACAAAACTTTGATGTCGTGTTAAAGTATCATGAAACACTTTCTTACCATATTGGAACACCCATCACATATAAAAACACAAAAAGTGCGCATAAAATCAAATAATTCAAATCAACAAAGTCATCTACATATACAAAAAATGACACTTGAACAACACATATCACGTCTAGAAACACATAAATGACCATGAAATCCAACGATAAAACTCAACAAAGTCACCAATAAATAGAAAAATGCCACTTGAACAACACAGAATAATGAAGGCAGTACCAACTAATAAAATAGGCACTCGTAGGCAAGAAATAAGGCACTCCTAGGCATGAAAATAGGCACTCCTGAATACAGAACTTTGATGTCGTATTAAAGTATCACAAAACACTTTTCCACCATATTGGAACACCCATCACATATAAAAACACAAAAGGAGCCCATAAAATCAAATAATTCAACTCAACAAAGTCATCTACATATACAAAAAATGACACTTGAACAACACAGAACAGTGAAAGGCATAATTAGTTAAACAAAGCACACCTAGTTAAGAAAATAGACACCCCTAGGTTTAGAAATAGGCACCTCTACTTACATAAATTAGACGGAAATTTAAATTTTCACAACACATTTTTCAAAAACATTTGACACACATATAACATCAAAAAATACACACAAAAAAAAAGTTTACCATACAAACGCTTAAAGGGATGAAACTATAACATCTACATAAAATTTATGAATGGTTGTAACGTACTAATGTACTTGAAGGTTCCACATTACTATAGCAAGATATTCCTAAACTAAACTGACATTCACTACTTGGAATATTCATAGCCTTCCCTAAAGTTTCATTGTTCATAGACAATCAAACCGTCGTTTTATTCTTTGAAGCACACATGTATTTTTCCTCTTCCCTTTTGCTTGATTGCATCTTACCTCAATGACGCTCTTCTTCCTTATATTATGTTCTCCTTTAACATAGCTTCCAATTGGATCTTTAATGTTAGAAGCTGCCCCTTCATTCTCTGAATCATTCACATAATAAGGTCCAACTTCAGTCACGATCCTATCCCTTATCATTTTAAATCCTTCTTCTATACATTCCCGAGCATTCACATTTAATTCACTAGCAGAAATCAAATATGAAAACTTCCTGATAAGTCTAACTTTTACCCTCTTAAGTGTTATCGTTTTATTGACTTTTGTGCTTAATTATTTATAAAATAGAGTTTACTGATCTGTTTTTTTGTCTTATTGATTGTAGGTATCTTCATAATGAAGATATGTTGAAAGAAAGCCAAAATGAGGACTTAGGAGAGAAAAACAAAAGAAAACAGAGAAAAAACACTAAATCAAGAAAGTTGGAAATAATGCACTATCCAGATCCGGATAGGCACTTTCTGGATTCAGAAAGTATGGCTGAACTTTGAGTAAATTTCTAGGGAGCTTCTAGATCTAGAAAGCTCAACTTTCCTTATCCGGATAGTCGTAGAGGGACTTTTATGCAATTTTTAGAAGTTTTCCTTTTTGTACTTTGATTTTATTTCCTTTTGTAATTCAATTCAAAACTATTTTAGAATGGGTTTAGATTAATTTTAGAGTAGGATTTGGATATTTTTCTCCTACATAAACCCATCTAAACACATTAATTCATTAGCTTAGGTTTGAGTTTCAATTCAACATTCTTGTAAGAAGACCCAATTTGGGAGTTTATTCAAGCAATTCTAAAAATGAGTTTGAGCAATCGCCGGGATCATGGATCTTCAATATTTTCTCCCAAGCTAATTTGTCTATGAGTTCATATTTTAGAATAATGTCTAGCGGCTAATTTTATTTGTGTTTAAATGGGGATGAACCCTAGAATTCTTAGTTAATGTTTTATATGAATTTCTTGTTTTAATTATTTAATTTTTATTTGATTGTTATTCAATTATTGTAATTGTTTACTGGTTTACACATGATTGGTAATTTCGCAAGGTTAATTGGACTTTGAAAGAGGAAGGTTAACCTAGGGATTAATTGAATAATAGGAATTCGTAATTGAGTAGGAATAATAATTATGATTCTTAGATCATTAATTAATCACTATAATCTATATTCGTTCATAATCGTGTTAGGATAAGAAGGAATTCTTCTCTAAATGGTTAAGTTGAACAGAAGGGTCTTTGCCTAGGAATAGGGATCACCCGACGTTTGAGTGAGATCCAACAAACGAGTTTTATTAATTAATTACACGATTTTCTAATTAAAATTAACTTAAGGTTCTAGGGGGATTCTACCATTTAAACACTCTTTTCCAAACTTGCTTTAAAAATCTTTAATTTGTTTTCTTAGTTGTTAATTGTCTTTTAATTGTTTGTTAGTTTAAAAATATTATTCAAAAGTTTTATTTAATTAAAAAATAAAGATGTAGTTAGTACTAATGCTTGGCCGTCCTGAGCGTTCAACAATCTGGGGACTTTCCTCACCTTATTACACTGATAGGTACACTTGCCTAAAAGTAGAATTTTGTTAGGATTAGAAACCACAACTAGTTTTTGGCATCGTTGCTAGGAACAGTAATATTAGGAATGCTATTTATTTGCTGATTTAATTGTTTATGTTTTTAACTTTTTATTCCTTTATTGGACTGTGACTTTTGGATTCTTTGCTCTTCCCTTTCTATTCTCTTAAATTCTCTAATTTCGTGATTCCTTCATTGTAGGTTCTTTTCAATTAGTTTATGCCCCATAGCCAACGGGGTGAATTGGTTGAGTACGATCCGAAAACTGAGAAAATGCTGCGGAAAGCCCAATGAGCTATCAATTTCAATACGACGGACAAAACGATGTTGGTACTTGTAGATAAGGTGAAAGAATTGGAGGACCTAAGGGATCCACCACTAATGGCAGAACGTACTATGCCAGACTTTGTTAAGTCGTCCATCACTGGGACGAGGCCGAGCATAACAAGATCGGCGGTGGACGCCAACAATTTCGAGATTAAGCCCAACATCATTTAGATATTACAAAACAATGTTCAATTCGACGGGCTACAAGACCAAGATCCCAAAGCACAATTTGTCAATTTCTTGGAGGTATGTGATACTTTTAAGATCAATAGAGCATCAGAGGATGCAACAAAACTTTGTCTTTTCCAATTCTCCTTAAGGGATAAGGCAAAATTGTGGATCAAATCATTACCTTGGGGCCCCATCACAACGTGGGATTCTTTGGTAGAAAATTTTTTTGGAAGGTGCTTTTCCCCCGGCCATACCGCAAAATTGAGGAATGAAATCTTCTCATTACAGCAAACTGATAAGGAAAGTCTTTATGAAGCTTGAGAAAAGTGGAAGGAATTAATAAGGAAGTGCCCTCATCATGGTTTGGATTTCGGAATCCAAATCCAATCCTTTATTAATGGTGTTAGCTTTGGAGCTAGACAACTCATAGACGCTTCCGCCGGTGGCTTTACCGATAGCAAGACACTCCAACAAGTATATGACTTGATTGAGCAAATCACTTTAAGTAGTTATATTTGCGGGGATCCAAGACCAAGGGCAAAAATGGTGGGAGTATATAGTATAGATAGACTAAGATATTTGGAATCAAGGTTGGCTGCCATGATAGATAAAAAATTCGAAAGATTAAATATGAGTCCGCAACATGCAATATTTTGTGATTTTTTCAATGGAGGGCACCCTAATCATGAGTGCCCCAGTACGGATGCTTTTATGGAACAAATAGATTATATCCAAGGAAATAGGCAAGGGAATAATCCTTATTCAAATACCTATAACCCTTGGATGGCACAACCACCCAAATTTTTCTTGGAGCAATCAAGAGTAGCAAATACCTCAAAATCCTCTAGGATTTCAAAATCGCGTACCTACACAACCGTTGCCCTCCAACACACCTTCTTCAAATCCGCCACCTAAATCCAACTTGGAGGATCTTTTGAGTAAGTTCATGAATGCAACCAATGCTAGGATGCAAAATCAAGATGCTTATACTCGGAACTTAGAAAATCAAATTAGGCAACTTGCCAAGATTATCTCAGAAAGACCACAAGGATCCCTTCCAAGCAACACAGAATCAAATCCAAGAGAACATGCTAAAGCAATAACTTTGAGAAGTGGAAAGGAATTAGAAGTTCCTACTCCTACGGTGATTATAAAAGAAAAAGATTTAAAGGAGAAGGAACCCAAAGAGAAGGGTGTTGAAGAAAAAGTTGAAGGACATGATGGAAAAATCGAAAAGAAGGAAGTATTAAAGCAAAGTCCATCACTTTATAGACAATTTTACCCTTGCTGTTATCATCTCCTCCAAGTTAAGTAGAAAACAAAAACGAGAGTTACTAAGGACCTTAATAAAAATTGGAAAGGCTACAGCTTGGAAAATACCGACATTTAAAGGTATTAGTTCCTCGTTTTGTACACACAAGATCTTTCTTGAAGAAGAGATTAAACACATGGTTCAACCTCAAAGGAGATTGAATCCCATATGCAAGAGGTGGTGAAAAATGAGGTAATCAAACTACTCGATGCTGGAATCATCTATTTCCAATAATATTTGGGTAAGTCATGTCCAAGTAGTACTAAAGAAAGGAGGTATGACAGTCGTTCCCAATGAAAAGGAAGAATTAATTCCAATGAGAGTCAATACCGGTTGGAGGGTGTGTATTGATTACTAGAAAATAAACGATGCAACTAAGAATGATCATTTCTCTCTACTCTTCATCAACAAAATATTAGAAAGACTTGTGGGCCATGACTTTTGTTGTCTTCTTGATAGTTTTCAAGTTATTTTCAAATTCCCATTGCACCCGAGACCAAAAAATGCTGAAATTCACTTGTCTTTCGGTTTGTGTAATGCCCCTGCTACTTTTCAATGTTTCATGATAGCTATTTTTGAGGGTTTAGTGGGGGATATAATAAAATCTTTATGGATGATTTTTCCGTCTTTGGTAATTCTTTTGATATTTGCTTGCATAATCTTGCAAAAGGTTTTACAAAGATGTGAGGATACTCACTTGGTCTTAAATTGGGAAAAGTGTCACTTTATGGTTCAAGAGGGCATAGTCTCAGGTCATAATATTTCAACACAAGGCATTGAAGTAGATAAAGCAAAGGTAGAAACCATTGAAAAATTACCTCCCTCATCATCTGTAAAGGCGGTGAGGAGTTTCCTAGGTCATGCGGGCTCTTATAGGAGGTTCACTCAAGATTTTTCAAAATTTTCCAAACCTCTTACAGCTTTGCTTGAAAAAGATGCACCCTTTATTTTTTTATGATAATTTTTTACATGACTTTGAAATTTTAAAGCATAAATTGACTAACTTTCCTATTTTGGTGGCTCCTGATTGGTTCCTTCCTTTTGAGCTAATGTGCGATGCTAGTGATTATGCCATCGGTGTCGTGCTAGGTCATAGAAAGAATAAGCACTTCCAACCAATCTACTAAGCAAGCAAACGTCTTACGGATGCACAAGCCAATTACACTACAATGAAAAAGGATTTGCTTGCCATAGTGTTTGCTTTTGATAAGTTCCGCCCTTATCTTATTCTTTCTAAAGTTATTGTTTACACAAATTGCTCCCCACTAAAGTACTCATTAACTAAGATTGATGCAAAGCTAGACTTATTCATTGGGCATCTAGGACCACTTATAAAACTCTGATTGGTTTTTTCTCCCATTTCGTCTTTTGTATGGCAAATCATGTCACTTACCTGTCAAAGTACAACATAGACCTTATTTGGAAATGCTACTTGTGAACTTTAATTCTTTCATGTAGGAAAGCAAAGGATACTTCAATTAAACGAGATGGACGAATGGAGTTTAGAAGCATACGAAAACTTGTCCATTTACAAAGAAAATGTAAAATGATGGAACGATGAGCATATAGTGAAGAAGGAGTTCAAAGAAGGCGAGTTGTGCTTTTATATAACTCTCGACTCTAGCTTTTTCCTGGAAAGCTTAGATCGAGATGGTCAGGACCGTTTATTTTACACAAGGTTTTTCCATCCGGCGTAGTCGAGGTAACACCTCGAAAAGAGGACATTTAAGGTAAACAGACACCAATTGAAACCATATTTTGGTGAAGACCCGAACAACCTTCCAAAGGTTGAGACCGTCCTTCATGAGAAATAAGGGCACCAAAGTGGTTTGTTGTATATGTAATTGTATCGATTAAATTTTATTGTTTTTAATCACTTGTCTTTTTTCTTTCCTTACTTTTTTGTGCTTTCCTATGAGTGTTTTAGAAAGAGTATGGGAGTTGGGAACTACGTCTTACATGATTAATAAATTTCTTATTCTATGTGCAGGTCCAAGATGTCGAAAACAGGATGAAAACTCCCGATAAAGCAAGGAAGCCCAGCCAGAAACAGAGCTTTCTGGAACCAGAAAGCATGATCAGCAACAAACATAATTTGTCCAGAAAGCGTCACGAGCAAAGAAGAAATTTGTTTAGAAGACTTTTGGATCTAGAATGATCCACTATTCGGATCCGAAAAGAAGAAAATTAGTACGGGTCAGGTTTTTCAAACGAAATGGGGTCGAGCCAATCACGGGTCGACCTGAATTTCACTCCTACTTTCAACCATTTTTTCCCTTTTCACCCATATTCTCCCAATTTCCTGCTCAAAACCTCCCCTTAAATCCCTAATTCCTCTCAAAATCCTCCTTCCCCACGACCAATTCCCTTCCCCCTCCTCCTCCCCCCTTCCCTCCCCTTCTGTTTTCTTCTATCTCCAACCACCCACACTGCCACCAAACTCTCTCTCGCACTACTACCCCTGCTTTCCTTCTCCACTTCTTCTTCCCCCGTTTCTCTTTCTTCTCAATTTCCCCTACTCCCTCACCTGTTCCCCACCGTTTTCTTTTCCACATACCCACCAATATTATCCTATAGCAGATAGGAACACCAATAGCGACAGTTACAGTTCAAACTTCAGTAGCGACGGTTCATTGCGAATCGGGATAAGCTTTCTTTAACCCTCTTCTTTATTTAATTGTCAAATTTTAGTTGTGGGGCGCAGCTTGAGTCTTATTTAATTGCTTTGAATTCTCTGTTTTTGTATTATATTGTTTTATTATTTCGGGGGCCGCAGCCTATTTCGTGCTTTATTTAACTTTACACTATGCACACAAAGGCTAGAGTTGTTCATTGTTGTCACTGTTGTTGGATTGCTTTTTCTTTTTTTTTGGGGACTTGTTTGGTTGGTTTTGTCCTAACTTCTCCTTACCTCACAATGCTTCAAAAACTGTAGCTTCCGACTCTTCTAAACGAGTTCAAATAACTGAACCTGACCCTCCCAAGAATGCCCCTTCTAGTCTACATTTTCTTGATCGAATCACAGATAAGGCTAATAGAGTGTGGTACAAAAAAAGGAAAAAGAGTAGAATAGAACCTGAGCAAACTGTAGAGGCATTTTTCGGTAGCCAATTAGAGATTTCTCCTCTTTTCCAAGGGTTGGGATGGGACATCATGATCCGTCGCATGAAATTTATTACCCCGACCACATTAGGGAGTTTTACACTAACATGACCCAAAAGATAAACAAAAATGCCATCTCCGTACCATTACGATAAAAGGAGTTAAGATTCATTTTGATAGGGCCCTCCTCTTTGAAATTGCACACATCCCAAATGCCAACCCAAGCATTACCTTCGGTTCTACATCTAGAATTATCTATGGGGATGATAAGTGGAACCATAACTCCGCTTATGATAGGATAGGCATTCGTCATAGACCTAATTTTAGCACTAAGCATACTATTGGAATTCCATAGACCTAATCTCTTGTTTAAAGGCTGTAACACATATTATTGGGTCTAATCTTGACAATAGGTCTAGGAAAAGCCTCAATGAACTCCGAGTCATCAACATTTTTATCATTGATAAACCATTTCTAGTCTCCCCTTTCTCTTTAGCATTGGTCATCATTCATGTTGTAGAAACCTATCGCACTACTTGGGTATGGTCACACAGGTTGATCATGTGACAACACAAGAACTATAGTGTTGTAGTAGTACTATGTGTCGACATAGTTTTAGGAAACGAAAGTAAATCCCAAAGGATCTGGGATCATGAGCTGGAGATTCAGAAGTCTGGATGAAAGCATAAAGAATGGTCAGAATCCTAAAAGAAAATAGAATTTGCGAGAAACCAAAGAAAGCATCTTTTGGAAACTAAATCTTCAGTTCATACTCTTTAGGAAATATATAAACTGACCAATAAACCTCATACATCTATAAATAAAGGATTTTGCAATGGAAAGTTGAGGTTTAACCATTCTGTAATTCTTCGAAGATATTCTTCTTAAGAGAAGATGACAATTCATGCTGGTTGAGTTTGTGCAGTCACAAACTTCAAACATAGTGATTATTCATTGATGCTCTTTGTTTCTCATTCATAATTCAATGGATTTCTTGTTTTGAAGATTGTAGCTTCTAGGGATAGAATTTGTGCTATTGTTTAAGGAGTTGAAAACTTTAAGGGATTCAAGATCAAGCAATTTGTTCCAAGGGGGAGCCTTGAAGAGTTGAAGGGATGCAACGGTACTGCGGTTCAACAATGTTGAGGATTTAAGAGAGTTCAAGTCCATGATGCCATACACCAAGGGGGAGCCTTGAAGAGTTTAAGGGATTCAACTGTGAAGTGTGCGAAGGAGTTTACACTAATTCCACTTGGGAAACTCTAGATGTGTAAAAGAGCTAGGAGTTTTCTTGTAGGGTATTGATAGTTTTCGTGGATCACTTTCTGGGCATGGCCCCGCAGACGTAAGTTTGGCCGAACTGCATTACCAACTATTGTATCTTGTGTGTTTGTGTTGTTTATTGCTTTTCACATTGTCTATTCTAACACATCGCACATAGCAAAATTAGTCGCACTACACGAATTGCCTAAGTACTAACTTACAACTGGTATCAGAGCTTTGGCACCGTTTGTTGTGCTAGTTATCTAACAGGTGAAGATTGTGGGAAGTTGGTACTTAGGTCATCATGACAACCAAGGAAAGTGTATATGTTACTAGACCTCCTCTGCTTGAAGGCATAAATTATGCTTACTGGAAGGTGAAGACTTTTCATTCAGTCCTTGGGTGAAACTGCATGGGATACTGTTGAGACTGAATGGAAACCTCCTACAAAGAATGAGGAACATGACACAACTAAATTGACTAAGGTAGTTGTGAAGCCTAGACTTGAATGTAGGGCTGTAAACGGGACGGGTCTTACCCGTACCCGCATGGGTCTGTACTCGTTTTTAGCGGGTAAGGTTTAAATTTTATACCCGCGGACCCGGACCCGTACCCATATTTATACTGCTATATGGGTCCGGGTAAGGTATGGTGATACCCAGACCCGTATACCCGTATTAATAAAATAATAATATATTTTATATATTATATTATATTAATATATAATTTATAATTTTTTTAACATATTATTTTACTCTTATCTTTAACCCTAACCTACTACCTCTACTCTACCTACCTACCAACCAACTACACTCACATCACATCACACTCACACTATGACGATTTTGTGTATATTTGAACTTTTAATTATGTGAATTAGAGATGTTAAATGATTTTATTTGTTGAAAGAAATGTTAAGGAGATTATGTTAATCATGTTAAAATTTTTATTTTTTGAATTATACATTGTTTTACATATTTTTGTTTAACAGGGAAATAAAATAGAAAAATGTCATACGGGTACGGGTACCCGTACCCTATCCTGGACCCTGGAGGGTCAGGTCTGGGTTCATAATTTTATACCCTGGAGGGTATGGGTCCGGGTCCGGGTCTGGGTCCAAGCTTCACTATAAGGGTACGGGTCCGGGTCTGGGGGTACCCTGAGGGTCTGGACCCGTTTACAGCCCTACTTGAATGGACGGATGCTGAGAGGAAATTTGCTCAGGCTAATGCTAAGGCATTAATCACCATCTTTGCCAGTATGGATGAGGAACAATTCAAGCTGATCTCAACTTGCACATCTGCAAAGAAGGCTTGGGAAACTTTGAAAACAATTCATGAAAGTACAAATACTGTGAGGATTTCCAAATTATAGATGTTGACTACTCAGTTCGAAGAATTAAAGATGCAAGAGGATGAAACAATTAGCGAATTCAGTGGCAAACTCAAAGACATTGCCAATAAGGACTATCAATTGGAGAAGAATTCTCTAAAGAGAAACTAGTGTGAAAGGCACTAAGATCCTTACATGGACAATTTCGTCCTAAAGTTGCAGCAATTGAAGAAGCAAAGGATGTGATGAAACTTCCTTTGAATGATCTTTTGGGATCCTTGAGGATATATGAGATGAATCTTGATGTTGAATCCAAAGGTAAGGGTACTGCACCGAAAGCTGAGCACAACTCATCCATTACCACACCTTATTCTGAAGAGGAGGTTATGATACTCACTCGAGAGCTTGGAAAGTTTCTTCGTAGAATTGGAAAAACATCTAAACTTCAAAGTAGATTTAATAGTGACTATAGGGATAGGAAAGGCCCTAATAAGTTGAAGTTTGAAAGAAACACAATGAAAAGGAAGTTTAACACTGGTCAAAAAGGAAAAGGCGTACAATGCAGAGAATGTGAGGGGTATGGTCACATCTAGGTAGAATGTGCCAATACATTAAAGAACTACAAATCCATAAATACTACTCTCAGTGATGATGATGAGAAAAGTGATTTTGAAGATGATGAAGAGGACACTGTTTTAAATGAGACACTAGCATTTAATGTGATAATAGACTTGGAAGATACATCTATACACAATGATCACAAAGATGATAGCGATGATGATTCCATCTATAGCGATGAAGAAGTCTCATATGAGAAACTACAAGATAAGTAGAGCCTTCTCTACACCAAGTGGGTTGGACTGGTGGAGCTACATTAAAATCTAAAAACAGCCTAAAGAAGATCCAAGAACAAAAAGATACTCTTGTAGAAAGGAATTATGAGCCAATGGCTCAGGTCAAGGATGCAACGGAGAGAGTAAACGTGGCTGAAGGAAAAATAGCCAAATTAAAGACTGAAAAAGGCTAAACTTGATGAAATAATCTCTGTGGGAAGACCAGTTGGGATAAATCAAGACTTGGCTACATTGGTACAAATCCCAATTACATAACAAGGACGCATGACACACAACGTGATAGCTGTTACACTACGTTTGGAAGGTTGGAAAGAGTGTTTGTAAAAGATAGCTTAAGTCAAGCTGAGAAGAGAAAATTGGTCAAGAAACACAAACCTAGAAGGCCTCTACTTATGTGTGGTTACAGTAAAATGATCGGGCATATGTGGCATCAATGCTATAGGAGACTAGGAGATTTAAAGCAAGGGAGAAAGATACACACTCATGCCTTGACAAAAGGAGAAACCAAGATGCGCTGGATTTGTATAAAAGAATAAGAGTTGAGATGCAATGTGGCTCATCTATCTCTGTCAGTTAATTTTGGGGGTGTATGGTATCTTGATAGTGGATGCTCATGACATATGATTGGAAACAAAGAGTATCTTGTAGAATATATAGTGTGTCATAAAGGCAGTGTGAAATTTGGTGATAGTGTAAAGAATAGAGTCATCGGTGTGGTCACACTAAATGTTGCTGGAATGCCAAAATGATCTAACGTGCTTTACATCGAAGGGATGAAAGCCAATCTGATAAGTATAAGTCAATTGTGTGATGATAATGATCTTTTGGTGTATTTTAATAAGAGACAATGCTATATACTGACAAAAATGACAAGTGCATCAGTGTAAGATCAAGAACAGCTGACAATTACTATCAGATGAATGCTATGAAGAAACCTATGTGTTTGACTGGACAAATTGGAGAAGCAGAACTATGGCATAAATGACTGGGGCATGTGAACTATAAGCACTTACACAAACTTGGAAGTAAACAGATAGTTAGAGGAATTCCTCAATTTAAAAAGGAGAGTAAGTTACTATGTGAAGACTGCCAGATCAGTAAAACAGTCAGAGCAAAGCACATTCAAGTTAGAGATAGCACCACAACACATATCTTAGATCTAATGCACATTGATCTATTAGAACCCACAAAAGTAGAAAGTACATGTGGAAAAAGGCATGTCTTTGTGTGTGTTGATGACTACTCAAGGTACACATGGATAGACTTTCTCAGAAATAAGACAGATTCATTTCATGCATTCAGAAAGATAAGTCTAAGCATTCAGACAGAGAAGAACACAACTCTGAAAACACTAATAAGTGATCATGGCAAGAAGTTTGATAATAGCTAGTTTTCTGAGTTTTGTGAGTCACATGGCATCAGACACAAGTTTTCAGCACCAAAGACACCACAACAGAATGGTGTAGTTGAGAGAAAGAACAGAACAATTCAAGATATAATTAGTGTGATGTTGAATTCCAAGGGACTATCACACAGCTGGTGGGTAGAAGCAGCCACCACAGTAGTTCACATTATTAACAGGGTGTTTTTGAGACCATTGATGAACAAGACTGCTTATGAAATAAGGAAGGGAAGAAAACCTAAGCTTAGTTACCTACATGTATTTGGAAGTAAATGCTACATCCTAAATGATCGAGAAAACTTAGGAAAATTTGATGCTAGAAGTGATGAGAGAATATTTCTGGGATATTCCACAAACACTTATGCATATCGTGTGTTTAACAGACGCACATGAGTAGTCATGGAATCAGTAAATGTGACTGTAGAGGATGTCGATACCAGGAGAGTAAGTGTTAATGATCAGGTTGTTGATGAGGAAGACAACACACCTGGAGTGACAGTAATTTAAAAAGATCAAAACAGTATTTGAAAACTTCTCTAACCTATCAATCGATGGGAGTGTGACTCACTCAGGGCAATGAGACAGCAAAAAGAAAAGACATAAGACTTCTGAAGGATCACCCTGCAGATGCTATCATCGGAGACATCACTGAAGGTCTAAGAACAAAAAGTAAGAAAGGTGTAGATTATAATCAAATAGTGGTGATGATCAGCATGACATGTTACACTTCCACACTTGAACCGAAGAATGTCAACGAAGCTCTCACTGATGAATACTGAATTGAAGTGATGCAAGAAGAGTTGCAACACAGTTTAAGAGAAACGATGTACGGGGAACTGGTTAAAATACCAGAAGGTGTGAATGTGATAGGTACTAAATGGATATTCAGGAATAAAACAGATGAGAAATGTAACATCACACGCAGTAAGGCGAGATTGGTCACACAAGGATATACACAAGTAGAGGGGCTGGACTTTGATGAGACATTTGCCCCAGTCACACATCTTGAGTCAGTAAGACTATTGGTCTCTATTGCATGTGCCAAGGACTTCACGCTCTAGCTGATGGATGTTAAAAGTATATTTCTGAATGAAATATTACAAGAAGATGCTTATGTTGAACGACCAAAAGGATTTGTGAATCCAAAGTATTCAGATCATGTCTACAAGCTGAAAAAAGCTCTTTATGGACTAAAGTAGGCTCCAAGAGCATAGTTGATCGGGATTTTTATAACAAAGTTTTAACCCAATACTTGCAAGTGCACAAGATCAAAGTAATATGAAAGTATTAGGGTATCGAACTACAGAGAAAGGCTTAACTACTTAAATTATTATCTTCCTAAATTAATTTTATAAAAATAAGAATGAGATTTTATTATTATTCCTAAATTAATTAAAACTAATGAGTAAAATAAATAAATTGAAACTAATAGGAGATTAACCAAAGAAGATGATTTAGAACCTTGAATCCACCACTAACCTATATAACAATGATTTAATTTTATTTAGGAGAAAAGATTAAACATTCATGTGGTGATCTAGGCTACAAGCTTCGATTCACTAGAGAAATATATTGTGCTTAAATGCATGACATAGTCCATCTAACCATTAGCATGACTTATTCATTCCTATGACATAAATCATCTAAAATTAGCATGAACTATTCAATTCTAAAACCCACAATATACTTGCAAAAATCACATATCTCTCATACCCAAGACTACAAGAATTAAGTATGGATAAAAATATCAATTAACCCAAATAATTATTCTACAAGAACAATCACAAAGAATTAATTGCATCAAACCAATAACATTCCAAGATATGTAATCACATAAATAAAATAATAAATCTCCCAAAATAAAATAAATCAAAGTCACATGGCTAGGGTTTCATCAAGATTCTAAAAATAAATTTAGTTCATGGCTAAAGGGAAAGAAGTAACCAATTTCTTGGAGTAGATCATGGCTTTCTTTTAATTAGAAGCTTGCTGGAAAATTCTGCTATTGCTGGAAATTTCTTCTGCTGCTAGAAAATTCTGCTGCTGTATTTTTTTTCTCTGCTGTATTTTTTCTGCAGTATTTTTTCTTTGCTGCTGTCTTTTTTTTGCAGCTGTTGTAGCTGTCCCTTTGTGCTGCTGTTGTTCTTCTATATATAGATAAAAGAGAAGCAAAATCCTGATCCTTAAAGGATTCTAATACTAAAGTTCTAATCCTTAAAGGATTCTATTAAAGTTCTAATCCTAATCCTTAAAGGATTCAAATACTGCAGCTTCCCTTTACCAAATTTAATATGGAATATTTATTTTCCTTTCTTTTTTAGAAATCTGCACAAAGATAAATAAAATAAATTAAATATAATAATTATGACTAATAAATAAATAAAATATTTTCAAAGGCTAATAATTAAAAAAAGTCATGGGAGATGGTTCTGGAGTTTTATATTTAGAAGAGGAAGCTAGTTCCTTTTCTACATTCTTTTCAATTTTAGTCTCTATATCAATCTCCTCAGTTTCGTTTTCATTTAATTCATTATCTTTAATTGGTTCCCCTACTTTATTATCTACCTCCTTCCCACTCCTAAGGGTAATTACAGCTTTAGCTTGCTCATGATAATTAGTTCTAGGGTTCTCTATTGGATGACTAGGAAGCCTACCCTCCTCTCTTCTACTTATTGCATTAGCTAGTTGCCCTATTTGAGTTTCTAACTTAGCAATAGATTGAGTGTGAGAGTCTAGAATTTGTGTCTTAACTTCCAAACCTTTCAAAGCAGATAAGACTTTTTCTTCAAAAATAGAATTTCCACTTTGAGGAGGATGAGGAGGTACATACCTTTGAGATTGAAAACCAGGAGGAGCAGTCATACCAGGTTGTTTGTTTTGTTGATATTGTTGTTGGCCTAATTGACCTTCCCCTCCTTGTTGCTTCCAGGAGAAATTAGGATGATTTCTCCAGCCTGAATTGTACGTGTTTGAATAGGGGTCATTTTGCCTGTGAAATCCTTGAGCTACATTGACTTGTTCCTGCACAAATTCTGGAAATAGTGAAGCACTAGGACAGTCATAAATAACATGAGAAGGACTAGAGCAAATTGCACAAACACCTTGAACATTAGGAGAATTAGTAGGCAATGTATTTAAAGCTAACAATTGATCAAACTTTTTGGATAAGGCATCAACTTTCAAAGAAAGATCAACATTTTGAGAAACTTCATACATTCCTCTATTCCCTATTTGCTTAGATGTGCCTACACGTGAGGAGGTGGCATGTTGTTGCGAATTATCACTCAAATTTTCAAATAAATCCCACGCCTCATCTGCAGTTTTATGAAGAAAAGTACCACCACAAGAGGAATCAACCATTTGGCGGTTTCTCTCATCTAGTCCTGAATAAAAACTTTGGATTTGCTGCCATTTAGGGATTTCATGGTGAGGGCAACTACGAAGAAGTTCTTTAAATCTCTCCCAACTCTCATGAAATTGTTCATTATTTTGTTGGGAAAAAGTAGTGATCTCTCTCCTAAATCTTGTAAGTTTACCCATAGGAAAATATTTTTTCAAAAATTCCCTAGACATCTCAGCCCATGTACCTATTCTCTCACGTGTGTGTAATCAATGTTTAGCCTTATCCTTCAAAGAAAAAGGAAAAAGGCGTAATCTAATAGCATCATCACTTACATTAGGCAGTTTAAAAGTAGAGCAAATTTCTAAAAACTCATCAATATGCTTATAAGGATTTTTCGTAATCAAGCCCATAAAAAGATGGTAACATTTGAATAGTAGAAGCTTTGATTTCAAAGTGATTAGCCTCAATTTCAGGTAGTCTATTACCTATTGGTGAATTATAAGTGTTAGGAGTAAAATACTCCCTTAATGCTCGTGGATTTTCAGTCATTTTAACCTGACAAGTGTTAAAATTTTTTCCTTGTGCTCTAAGTGCCTTAAGTGTACGCTCTATCTCAGGATCAAATTCTTTCAAATCAATAGAGAGCGAACGACGACCATGCATTAATAAACAAATTCAAAAAAATAAAAAAAATTTACCACAAATAATAATGATGAATAAACTATCAAATAATAAAATAAAAAATAATAAAAAAAACGTTGAAGACAAAAAAAAAAATTTTTTTTATATATTTTTTTTCAAGAATAAAAGTAGAATAAAAAAAATACTAACAAATTTAGGAGGCAATAACAAAAGTAATTAATTTAACCTCTCCCCGGCAACGGCGCCAAAAACTTGATCGGGATTTTTATAACAAAGTTTTAACCCAATACTTGCAAGTGCACAAGATCAAAGTAATATGAAAGTATTAGGGTATCGAACCACAGAGAAAGGCTTAACTACTTAAATTATTATCTTCCTAAATTAATTTATAAAAATAAGAATGAGATTTTATTATTATTCCTAAATTAATTAAAACTAATGAGTAAAATAAATAAATTGAAACTAATAGGAGATTAACCAAAGAAGATGATTTAGAACCTTGAATCCACCACTAACCTATATAACAATGATTTAATTTTATTTAGGAGAAAAGATTAAACATTCATGTGGTGATCTAGGCTACAAGCTTCGATTCACTAGAGAAATATATTGTGCTTAAATGCATGACATAGTCCATCTAACCATTAGCATGACTTATTCATTCCTATGACATAAATCATCTAAAATTAGCATGAACTATTCAATTCTAAAACCCACAATATACTTGCAAAAATCACATATCTCTCATACCCAAGACTACAAGAATTAAGTATGGATAAAAATATCAATTAACCCAAATAATTATTCTACAAGAACAATCACAAAGAATTAATTGCATCAAACCAATAACATTCCAAGATATGTAATCACATAAATAAAATAATAAATCTCCCAAAATAAAATAAATCAAAGTCACATGGCTAGGGTTTCATCAAGATTCTAAAAATAAATTTAGTTCATGGCTAAAGGGAAAGAAGGAACCAATTTCTTGGAGTAGATCATGGCTTTCTTTTAATTAGAAGCTTGCTGGAAAATTCTGCTATTGCTGGAAATTTCTTCTGCTGCTAGAAAATTCTGCTGCTGTATTTTTTTTCTCTGCTGTATTTTTTCTGCAGTATTTTTTCTTTGCTGCTGTCTTTTTTTTGCAGCTGCTGTAGCTGTCCCTTTGTGCTGCTGTTGTTCTTCTATATATAGACAAAAGAGAAGCAAAATCCTGATCCTTAAAGGATTCTAATACTAAAGTTCTAATCCTTAAAGGATTCTATTAAAGTTCTAATCCTAATCCTTAAAGGATTCAAATACTGCAGCTTCCCTTTACCAAATTTAATATGGAATATTTATTTTCCTTTCTTTTTTAGAAATCTGCACAAAGATAAATAAAATAAATTAAATATAATAATTATGACTAATAAATAAATAAAATATTTTCAAAGGCTAATAATTAAAACTTAAGGTGTTTATTTGTATTAATAATCGACTCTATCAATAGTATGAAAGGCTCACTAACTACTTGCTCAACAAAGGATACATTAGAGGGATGTGGACAAAATCATGTTCATCAAACAATCAGCACAACACGTTCTCATAGCACAAATATGTGTTAATGACATAGTATTTGGATCCAAATCAAAGAAGCTCACATAGGAGTTCATCACATCCATGAGAATTAAATTTGAGATGAGTATGGTGGGTGAGCTAACATTCTTTCTTGGCATACAAGTCAGACAAATGAAGGAAGGTACATTTCTTTCTCAAGCAAAATATGCAAAAAACGTAGTGAAGAAATTTGGCTTGTAGAATGGAAAGACAGTAAGGACACCCATGAGTACCACATTCAAGATCAACAAGGATGAGAAGGGAAGCAGTGTGGATCAGTATGAGTACAGCAGCATGATTGGTGGATTACCCTACTTAACATCCAGTAGACCTGATATATAAATATAGTGTTGGAGCGTGTGCAAGATATCAAACAGATCCTAAGGAGTCACACAAGAAAGCAGTGAAACACATCTTAAGATATGTACTTAGCACTGCTAGATATGGGTTATTCTACAGTAAAGATACCACCACTCTTCTTGTTGGCTATAATTATGCAGACTGGACTGGTAATTGTGATGATAGAAAAAGCACATTCAGAGGTTGCTTCTATGTTGGAAATAATCTGGTCTCTTGGTATAGCAAGAAGCAAATTGTATCTTACTATCCACTGTAGAAGCTGAGTACATCGCTATAGGCAACTGTTGTGCATAACTCCTTTGGATGAAACAGATGCTAAGTGACTGTGGGATTACACAGAAGGAACTGATCATGTATTGTGACAACACTAGTGCTATCAACATCACAAAAAATCCTATGCAACATAGTAAGACCAAGCATATTGGCATAAGACACCACTTTATTTGTGAATTAGTCAAGCAACAGACAATGAGCTTGGAGTATGTGAACACTCAGAAACAATTAGCTGATATCTTTACTAAATCCCTAGATTCCATAAGATTCGAAGAACTCAAACAAACATTAGGGATTTGCGTGATCAATTAGTGCCAGAGATACCTGTCTAACAATGTGTTTACTTCACACTCTCAAATATTAGATGGGTACGTACAGTGTGAGCTTATGAGGACACTTGCCTCTCACATTGAGATCGTCTCATGTCATGCCAATCGCATCGGTTGCAACACACAATTCCATTCACACATAAAAGGCCTTAGAAGAAGAGTCTATAAGTGAGTCTGACACAAAAAAGGAGTTATTTTCTCTTTCTCTCTCCAAATCAACTCAACACTCGGTTTTAAGCTTTCGAACCACATATCAACTTTACTACCAAGCTTTGTGATTCTTTTTCTTAGGGTTTTCTCTGCAAAGTCCGTCTTCTCCGAGAATCTTTTTCACTCTCTCTGCACAATCTGACGACTAACTATGGTAGGAAAACAACCTATCAGGGCCAGAAGGTCCTTGGCTATAGGAATTGATGCGCACTCTCTCACTCCTGGCAAGGACCAAATATTTTTCTCGAGTTCGACAAGCACCGCAACTTCTTCCACTACACCGGGTTCTCCAAGCATCGGGCTGGTAAACTCTCTTACCTTGGGACATTATCTGGGAACCCCAAATGAGTTCCTTCTCATGTGTATATTGAGACTGACTGGGACACATATTTCGTTCATGTTGAATCCGCTACTACTACCTATTCTGTTTATTCCTTATTTTCTCCTGATGATTCATTCCCATGTAGCTAGATAGTTCTTTAATAATACTTTGTCTCTGCCTACAGTTGTTCATTTGGGGACTGAAAATTTGTCTGTTGATACACACCCTGTGCACCATTACATCGATGAGTTGATGCCCATTATTGTTCTCCCACCCTTGACTGCTGGAGTTCCATAGATCAGTCAATGGAAAATATAGACGAAGGTAATGAGGAAGCCTCTGAGAGGGAGACAATGCTGAAAGGAAGGGGAGTTCAGGGTTTGAACTGGAAGTGGTAGGAGCTACCCTGGCTATGGACTCAACTAGGGAAGGAAAAGGACAGGGGCAGCTTTGAAGGGTGCCTCATCTTCAAAAGTCAGTGCAAAGAAGGCACGAGATGTCACTCCTCCTCACCTTGCTCTTCTCAAAGAAAGAATGCTATCAACAATCACTTTTACTCCAGGACTTCTGAATTAAGAATGGTGGAGTTGGTTGATAAACAAATTTTGGCCGAAAAGAAGATTACACAAGAAAGCTTGGAGCAATACAAGGTAATGGAGTTGCTGCTGGATATGGCTGTGTGGAATTAGCCCTCTTTGCTGAACAATACAATGAAAATCGGGTTAAGGAGTTTTATGAAAATCTCACTGAAGACTTTGGTAATTCTGAAAGTCCAACATATGGCCAGGTGTATGTGGGGAGGGGGGAGGGGGAAGGAATGTTATTGATTTCTCACCTGCAAATATTGTCCATTATTTAAGATACCTCTCACTACAATGATATTGAGGGGATTGGCCTGGAGGAGGAAGTTAATTTTGATGAAGTGGCCAAGGTGCTCACTAGTAATGATCGGGTTGTTTGGCCAGAGATAAACAAGCTCAATTCTCATATCATCAAGATGCCTTATATAGCCCTGTTCAGAGTCTTCTGTGGAAATTAGCTACCCACAACCAATGAGACTGTTGTCCCCAAAGAGAGAGCTCATATGCTCTATGCCTTTGCCACCAAGAAAAAGATAAATATCTACACTATGATCTTCAAGGACATTCTCAGGCAGATTGACCAAAAGAAGGCCAATAAGATTGCTCTGTTTTGCCCCTGTTTAATTACTAAATATCTACTTGGTTGCAGAGATATTTCTATACATTCCGATTCTTGGGTCAATGATGCCAAAGTCCACAGCTCCTGGTGTGGTGCCACCGTCTCCTACCCCATCCACACAAGGACACCCTGGTCCAGGGCGGTCTGCACGGCGACAGTCAATCAAGAAGAAGCAATCCAGCACCAATCTGGCCTCACTATCTCCTTCTCCTCCCAGTGCAGATCTCCTCAAGTGCAGCAAGACCTGAAAACTCTTAAGGATAAGCTCCCCTAGACATTCTCTCAGATCAAAAGGGGGAGTGGCTAGTTCGCTTTTTTTTTTATGACATTATCATAGCTTGCGACCCTGTGTGGTCTATGGATGGCCGAGTGTGGCCTTGAACTGAGCTTTTTTTTTTTTTTTTTTGCCTACATGGCCTTGGGATATTTTCCTTTATACTTTTGTTGATGTTTGTGGCAGCCTCTAAGCTATCTGTTTTAGCTTGTGTGCTACCAGACTCTAAGACTTGAACTTGTTACTTAGCATTTATTATTCATGCATATACTGTGCTTTGATTTTTTTTGAAACATGACCAACTGCGCAACTCATTAAAGTTTGATCTAAAACAATACCAAAGGTGGAGTTTGTAGAAGCCTGTCACACCATTTGAGTATGGTCAGCACAGGTTGATCATGTCACGACACGAGAACTACGGTGTTGCGGCGCATTATGTGTTGGCATAGTTTTGGAAATGCGAGTAAATCCCGAAGGATCTGGGATTATGAGCTAGAGATACGAAAGTCTGGATGAAAGCATAAAGAATTGTCAGAATCCTAAAGGAAAATAGGATTTTACAAGGAATCAAAAGAAGCATCTTTTTTGGAAACTAAATCTTTGGTTCATACTCTCTAGGAAATACACAAACTAACCAATAAACCTCATACATCTATAAATAAAGGATTGTAATGGAAAGTTGAGGTTCAGCCGTTCTATAATTCTTTGAAGATATTCTGCTTAAGAGAAAACGGCAATTCATGCTGGTTGAGTTTGTGCAGTCACAAACTTCAAACATAGTGATTCTCCATTGATGCTCTTTGTTCCTCATTCATGATACAATGGAGTTCTTATTTTAATGATTGTAGCTTCTAGGGATATAATTTGTGTTGTTGCTCAAGGAATTGAAGACTTGAGGGGATTCAACTGTGCTGCGGTTCAATAATGTTGAGGATTGAAGGGGGTTCAAGTACATGCAGCCACACACCAAGGGGGAGCCTTGAAGAGTCGACGGGATTCAACTGTGCAGTGTGCAAAGGGAGTTTGCACTGATTCCACTAAGGAAACTCTAGATGTGTAAAAGAGCTAGGAGTTTTCTTGTACTGCATTGTCAGTTTTAGTGGATTGCTTTCTGGGCATGGCCTGGTAGACGTAGGCTTAGCTGAACTACGTTACCAACTATTGTGTCTTATGTGTTTGTGTTGTTTATTACTTTTCACACTATCTATCACACCATGCTGCACACAGCAAAATCAGTCACACTACACGGATTGCCTAAGTACTAACTTACACATGTCATGCACGATATCCTTTCTACGAACAAGAGCGATCACGTGCTTGGTTACCCCATACTTATCACTAACATTGTATACCACTTTGAGGTGGACTTTTCAAGGGAACAAGTAGAGCGTACAGATAATTATGACATCATATCGAGATCTATTCTTTCATGAGCTGGATTTGTATATGATGAAAAAGAGAAAAAAATAGTTGTCGATGGTGAATTTAAGACAAAAGAAAGGTGCAAAGGAGACCTTCAATTTAAAAAGACAAAACACGCAAAGGACTCACAGGCTCTTTCCACACGTAGAAAAGAGGTCATGGAAGAAGAGGATGAAGATGAGAATGAGGACGAGGAAAGTGAGGAAGAGGATGAGGAGTCTGATCCCTCCCTTTGGGAATCCATAACCGAACTTCAAATGGGACTCACACCATTCCATCACGCTTGGATCGACAAGACGAGATGCTCGCCCAACAACAGCTCCTAACATCACAAATTTATAGGCGCTTTCTTCTGGTAAAGGCCCGAGCGGTGGAAGAGGCGAAGAGGGCAAATCGGCCCTAGGGAGTTTCTCTTTCCCTACTCAACTATTTTCCTTATTTATTTATTTTTGTTTTATTTTTATTTTTATGCGTTATATGTATTCCCTTTATGTTTATTTGTTCGTTTAGTTTGCTTTTATTTCTTTGCTTTAATTTTGTTCTCCTCACATTGAAGAAATGTGAATCTAAGTATGGGAGAATTTTTAATTGTTTCAACTTTTAATTTTTACTTTTTTTTATAAATTGAAAATCTCAAAAACTCAATAAACATTGAAAAATTCAAAAAATCTAAAAAAAAGTGTTTTGTTTTTAGCATTCTTAAAAAAAGCCCCAAAAAGATTTTCCTTTCGCTTTTTATCTCTAGAAAAGCAGGAAAAGAAATGCATCTAAAATGTTGGAACTTTGGATAGGAATAATATATAATTAGCTTCACATCCTTCTTTTGTTGATACCTTGAGAAATGATGGTTATATGCACTATCAATACCAAAAAACCAGTTAATTTGCGGCGGTTATTTTATGGTTTTGCAGCGGCTTCAAACCACCGGCAAATTAGAAACAGTGGCTTCAAACCCCCGCCCAAATAACGATGCCGCTCAACAATTGCGGCGGTTTTCAAATCGGCTAAATGTTTTTCTTTTTTATAAAATCACTAGGCGGTTCTTAACCTCCGCTATTATTCGTTTTTTACAGGCTTCAAACCCTGCAAATTAAAACCGCCCAAATAACGATGCCGCTCAAAAATTGCGGCTGTCTCAAATCGGCCTAAATGTTTTTCTTTTTTATAAAAACAATTAGTGCGGTTCTTAATCTCAGCTATTATTCGTTTTTTACAAAAAAAAACGTAAAATTTCATAATCAATTTATCTTAAAGAAATTCACATATTCAATACATTTATATTCAACAAAACTTTCAAAATCGGAAATAAATCCAATTCATAACGTATCAAACTCCTTAGTGATGATGCTTTGTCAGATGTGCTCGAGCGACCAGTATACTTGTGCATGTATAATGAAGTGTTTGCCAGAAAAGAGATTCCTCAGGAAACATATTTTGTACAAGCGAAGTTAAGCTAAAAAATCATCACATCCACACTTTCAATATTAATAAATCATGAAATCTTGACATATAAACCATTAAAGTTAGGCAAAAACATCAAAAAACTCACACACTAAGTAATCATCATACTATGTCCAAATTAAAAAAACATCAGCATATCTAAAACACCTTGAAAGCAGCAAATTCTAGCAGTAAAACTAGAATTTGAAGATCAATAAAGGAACCTTATACAAACAAAGTATAAACTTTAAAAATCTGCACAAAAATCATTGAATAAACAACCAATTAATTACAAAGTAAACTACTCATTAAGTAGCTAAATACAAATTATCTTTGTTAGGCAAAAAGAATGCCAAAAAAAAAACTTGTCTTAAACAAATAGACCAATGAGAGGAAAACAATGGTAGAAGTATACCTCAATTTTTCATCTACTTCTCTCTATACTTTCACTAGTTAGCTTCCACTTGTGAAAATTAATTCTCGTTCCCCCAAAGTCAGCCGAAATAGTAAATATCATTAGCCAACTTGGGACTATTCTGAAAGGAATTAAACATAACCCCAAAACACACACTCCCACAAATGATTAAAAACAACAGCCATACTACGCCATCAAATTAGCATCAAGAAAACCCATTCCAAAGCTAACTACAACCTATTGCTGATATTTTGCTGTGAAAAATGTTGAAAACCTGTTCATCGAACTACAAATGAATTAAAATCTGCATGTGTTCTGATATTAGTTGGAGTAACTGTAATGAACATTAACTTTGGTGAATTTCTTTAATCATTAATGATCACCTATCTCATCTACTATAACATGGAGCTACTAATGATAACAAGAAAATCCCTCAAACTTCCACAACATAACTAGAAAATCAAGACTATTCACTTGTTTAAAATTTTGAAATACAAGCACAAGAACAGCACAGTTTTATAAATTCTGCTTACTAAGGATGAAAAAAAAGGTAAATTAGGAATTCCATTGGAAACATAAATATCTATAGTTGGCATGCTAATTGAAAGTTTTTTAAAAATTATGTTTAAACTAAGCAAAGCACACAAACAAAAACTAAATCGACCCTTCTAGTTTAAACTTCAGTCCATAATACAGAAAAATAAAAAATGATAAAGGTGAATGTCAAGATCATAGTGAAGAACTACAAGATCAAGGGACTAAAAACAGGTCTATTAGCATTCTAAGAAAAGATAGGAGAGTACTAGCTTACCAAATAAAAAATGTGAGATACTATAAATAAGTGACAAATGGAATAAACTTGTATGCTTGTACTTACCAGCTTGCTCACACCCTCACCAAATATAATTTTGAACTAAGCTTGCTTGTATGGCCTTGATACATGTGAATCAGTAAACAACCAGTTTTCAGCGGTGTGAATATTATTAATGTGAAATGGCAATATATACATAGAATAATGTTTCTATGATGAGGTAAGACTAATAATGTTTATCTAAGTCATAGATTAGAACCTTAGGCACATGCATAAATCCTAAACCTAATATAAAAATGCTTCTGTATCAGATCCTAAGCAATAATTTACAACACTTTAATGGTCCTGATAAAGCTATGAGATACAATATGCAGACAAGAAAGGAGATAAATCCCTTTTAATCCGACAAGACGGAGTTTTCTAAGCAGCCAAGATTAGCTCTTTTCATTAGTTTACTATTGTTTTTGTCAAAGAATCTCTATTTTCAATGTATAATAGGTCTTTCTTGTATAACTGAAAAACCAAAGAAAAAGAATCTTCTTGTACTACAATTGATTCATCAGTATTTTGTGTTAAGTTTAGTACCTATCACACAACGGAATAGTCAGATTTAAGATGTTTTTAATTCCTACATTTCTTAATTCCAAATACAGAGAAATGCAAGGGAACAAAGTTATTTATCATCACCTGATATGTGGATTATAGTAGATTCACAGATAATTAAACCAGAGAATTTGACAGCTATTTGATATTCATTTTCCATTAGAAAAATGGTCTGAGCTAAAAACTTGAGCTCCTAGCATACACAAAATCAACTCATATCAAATGGCAATATAAATTTCCTAAAGAAAAGAAGATTGCCACATGAAAGGAACAGTCACCTGCAAATCAGCACCACAGAAGTATATTGAGAAAGATCTGGATTATTAAGCTTGATGAGAAGATATCCATAACCTTGATTCCGCATTGATGAATAAGATCATGGACCAAACTGTAAGTCAATTGCATTGAATTATTGGCATCCCCACCGTTCAAGCCTTATAACGTAGAGTGACCTACTAGAGAGAGATTCTGATTTGCAGGAATGCAAGAACACAAATCAAAGAAAGAGAGTATACAAGAAAACTTACATACAGTATAAGCAAAAATAGCTGCAGGCAGACTGCTCTCCCTATAGTTGTGAATATAAACGACGATATCTGCATAGTTTCAGTTCTGAATCTGACTCACCTATATGTCTGAGTATCAGGCAAAACAAGAAATTTCGTCAAGCTTCAATAGTGAATTCCACACCCGAAAAAAATAACAAACCAAAAATCACAGGACTAGTGAGTGGTAAGGCAGAGGCATGCGGCGGAGGTGGCTGCCGTATTGATTTTCTATGAGCGGCCAGAGCATGGTTATAATTCATAAGTCATTTGAAGATGATTCTGAGCGGCGCCGACTGACGAGGGGGGCGGGGCGGGGAAGGGAAAGCCGCCAGGGAGAGGCGCAGGAGATGGGAAGAGGGGGGAGCAGAAAGAAAGATGTGAAAGGAGGTCGTAGTGAATTTAGGGTTAATTGGTATAATTTTATTGAAACTATTACTTAAAAAATTAAAATTTTTTAAGCATATATAGAGGGTTCGAAACCGCCGCTAAATAATTTTGTTGGTCGGTTGGCAAAACCACCCACAAAATTAAAGAATTTGGTGGAGGTTTTGAAAACTGCCGCAAACAAACCTTGCGAAATAACTCTTTTTTGTAGTGTATGCTGTGTTTTAGGAGTAGAAACATTCTTAAAATCTTGTGAAATTGTCTTATATGATTTATTTTAAGGCATCATTCTAGAACTTCTTTTTCCACACCATGGTACAAAGTCTAATTTTTGTTAACATCAGAGATGATGGTCATAGGCATTCTTTGAACCATTTGAGCATTTTCTTGCCTCATCTTTTAACGCTAAATCCTTAGTACCCTTTTTGAAGTTTCATGCCAAAGGATTCGCTCCCTTCTTTTCTTTGACTTAAAACTCACATTTAAATAAAAATCCTCAATCGATGAGCTAATGATTCTATACCTTTGAATCAGCTTGAGTGAGCTTCACAAATAAGTGGGGGAAAAAGTGAGAAAATAAAATTTTGAGAGGAAAAGGATATTTTGGAAACTTTTGTGAGAAAGCAATCAAACGAGAGAAAAGAAACAAATGAGTGATTTGATGTTCAAAGCAACATTAAAAAAAAAAGAAACCCTTTGTGAGAATGCTTGTATTTTTTCAATCACACGTGGAAAAAGAGAAAAAATGAGGAAGATGAGAAAAAAATAGTGAACAAAAGAGAAAAGAGTATGAAAAGAAATAAAGAAAGAAAAGAAAAAGAGAGAAAAAAGTTTGAGTTGAAAAGAAGATTTTATTAGTGTTTTATCTCTCCATATCTTATATTCCTTTCTTCACACTTATATATACTTCCTTGATTTTTTATTATTAATGAGTTATGTAGCTTAAGGGGTTGTGAGTGTTGAACGAAAGGTAGAGAGTGTTTCGAGAGATTTGAGTGAAAATAACTTAAAGGTTATAGATAACGTTGAATTTATTTCCCTTTTTATTGCATTAGCTCATATTTTCATTCATTTTGTTTTCCCTTTTTCCTTCTTTTGACAACCACGTATACCCTAACCTAACGTTACAAGCTTGAAAGTCCTACCTAATCCGGGAAGTGACTGATAGAGGTGATTTTTTGTACAAATAAACACCTTAAGTTTTCACTATTAATCTTAAAAAATAGATATTCTTTTAGCCAGTATAAATAAAATATTTGATTTGCTTACTTGTTCTTTTGCAGATTTTTAGGAGAAAAGAATAAAAGGAATAGTCAACATAAGTTGTTGACTTCTTGGGATGAAAGAGAAACTAAGGGTTGGTTTGTCAAGTGTCTTCCTTAAATACTTCTCCAAACAAACTAGACCGCCACAATGCTAAATTCGAATTTGGGCCAACTTGATGTGAATTAGGAGTAAAGCCAAGTATCCAATAAGAAAGAGATAAAGTGGGTTGTAGTAGTTGAATCCTTGAAAGATTAGAGAATTTGCTTTTTTTTTTGTCTATATAGAAGAACCGCACCCTTCTTTGTGGAGAGCACTGAGACAAGAGAACTTTGTCTTCTCTTCGATCAACGTTGCAAAACAGAGGAGGTTGCGGCACCCTTAATTGAAAGAAAAGTAGAAACCATGTTCTTCTCCAAGAATTTGGTTCTTTCTTTCCCTTTAACTATAAACTAAATTTCTTTTTAGAATCTTGATGAAACCTTAGTCGTGTAACTTTGATTTATTTTATTTTGAGATAATTTTTAGATTATTTTATGTGATTACATATCTTGAGATTTTTCTTGGTTTGATGCAATTAATTCTGTGTTTTTTCTTGTAGAATAATTATTTGGGTTGGTTGTCATTTTTGTCTATGGTTAATTCTTGTAGTCTTGAGTATGAGAGATGTGATTTTTGCAAGTATATTTTGGATTTAGAATTGAATAGTTCATGGTAATTTTAGATGATTTATGTCATAGAATTGAGTAAGTCATGTTAATGGTTAGATGAGTTACGTCATGCATTTAAACACAATATATTTCTTTAGTGAATCAAAACTTGTAGTATAGATCACCACATAAAGGTATAATCTTTTCTCCTAAATAAAAAATTAAACCATTGTTATATAGGTTAGTAGTGGATATAAGGTTCTAAATCATCTCTTATGGTTTAGCTCTTGTTAGTTTTAATTTTAGTTAATTTTCTTTATTAGTTTTAATTAATTTAGGAACAATTTTAGATAACATAAACTCGCTTCTTTTTGTAAAATTAATTTAGGAAGATAGTAATTTAGTGGTTAAGTCTTTCTATGTGGTTTGACACCCTTTTGCTTGCTGTTTTACATTGATCTTGTGCGCTTGTAAGTATTGCATTAAAACTTTGTTATAAACAACTTAAAGGTTTCCCGTTTCATTCCTTTTGTTTTCTCTTTTTCCTTTGTTTGACAACCACGTATTCTCTAGCCTAACGTTACAAGCTTGAACGTCCTACCTAATCCGGGGGTGTCATTAGCTAGTACTTGGAGTAGAAGGGTGTTGGAAAAGTCAAGTATATAGAGTATAACTTGATGAAGTGAATCATACAGTTACTTCTTGAAATTCTTCTTGCAGATTTTTGAAACTAAATATAAAGTTTGCACACACACACACACCGTTTATTCTCATGTGCTAAAATGGAATGTTTGATATGTTGGTCAGTTTATGAGTTGTGCCTTGATAAGGTTTAGTAGCTTTTCGTAACTTTTTGTTTATTTTTTAATAGTGACATTTCTTTGTTCTTTTTATAGTTTTATTTTTTTGTAAAGTTTGTTTGTTTTATATAGTTTTTATTATGTTGTATGATTTTGTGGATATATCATTTGCAAACCCTCACGAGACCTTACTCGTCCTCTTTGGTAACTTAGGGGTTTAAAGGGCTTATTGTATGTGCTAAGTTCAATCGTGAGACCTATGAAAGTGACTAGGTAGTTTGTTTTGTTTTATTTTTCTTGTTTGCTTTTAGCCCTTTGCACGAGGACGATCAAAACTTAAGTCTGGGGGAGTTTGATAAGTCTAACTTTTTTACCCTCTTAAGTGTTGTCGTTTTATCAGTTTTTGTGCTTAATTTTTAAAAAAATACAGTTTATTGATCCGTTAGGTACCTTCGGAATAAAGCTTTCCTGATCCATATAGTAACAGAGGGACTTTATGCAATTTTTAGAAGTTTCCTTTTTGTACTCTGATTTTATTTCCTTTTGTAATTCAATTCAAAACCTTTTTAGAAAAGGTTTAGAGTAATTTTAGAGTAGGATTTGGAGATTTTCTCCTATATAAACCCCTCTAAAAACATTAATTAATTAGCTTAGGTTTGAGTTTCAGTTCTATATTCTGGTAAGAAGACCCAATTTTAGGAGTTTATTCAAGTAATTTGAAAGACAAGTTTGAGCAATCGCCAAGATCGTGGATCTTCAATATTTTCTCCTAAGCTTCCTAAACTTATTCTTTTATATGAATTTGTCTATGAGTTTATATTTTAGAATAATGTTTAGCAGCTAATTTCATTTGTGTTTAGATGGGGATGAACCTAGAATTCTGGTTAATGTTTTTTATATGAATTTTTTGTTTTAATTATTTAATTCTTATTTGGTTGTTATTTAATTGTTATGATTGTTTACAGTTTATGCATGATTGGTAATTTCGCAAGGTTAATTTGACTTTGAAAGAGGAAGGTTAACCTAGGGCTTAATTGACTATTGAGTAGGAATACAAATTACGATTCTTAGATCATTAATTAATCACTATAATCTATATTTGTTCATAATCGAGTTAGGTTAGAAGGAATTCTTCTCTAAACAGTTAAGTTGGATAGGAGGGTCTTCGCATAAGAATAGGGGTTATCCGACGTTTGAGTGAGATCCAACGAACATGTTTTATTAATTACTTACGTGAGTTTTTAATTAAAATTAACTTAAGGTTCTAGGGGGATTCTACCATTTAAACACTCTTTTCCAAACTTGCTTTAAAAATCTATAATTGTTTTCTTAGTTGTTAATTGTCTTTTAATTGTTTCTTAGTTTAAAAATCTTTCCAAAAGTTTTATTTAATTAAACAGTAGAGATGTAGTTTATACTAGTCCTTGGCCGTCCCAAGAGTTTGACAATTTGGGGACTTTCATCACTTTATTACACCGATAAGTACGCTTGTCTAAAAGTGGAATTTCTTACAATTAGAAACCATACAACACTTCCTTAACATTTCCCTCCTCCAAACACTTGAAGCCCAATATCCTTCTTGTTCACTTTCTCTTCATTACGAAACCCGCTATTACCCCCGCTTAAACCAATATTCTTTGTCCATCTCTCCAGTACATACTTATTCGGAATGCCTTGAACATAGTGAAAGTTGAAGACACAAGAACAATGAGAACAAAGAACTCCAACTTCACTGAACATTTTACATGTACATGAAATGCTTAATGTATGCTCATTATAGACAACTGTATGTCTAAACCTGCTTATATCCGGACGCCAAATCTCATACACATGCTCACCATCATTAAATACCACGAGCCTTTGACAATACTCCAGGAATCTCATAAACTGTCTTTCAAACAACATGTATACCCCAATAGTATATACTCTATTAGCACGCTGCAATAGCTTCGGGTCAGGGAGCACCATCTCAATGCACTCTTTTTTGCAACAAAAATCTTCCATATTCCTATTGCTCCTCTATTCGGAAAAAACTTCAGAAAATATTTGGTAAAAATCGCATAACGTAGAAGTTTTTGAAAGCCTCCTGGAAATAGCATGATTGGTTGCCTCACTCCTTTGAGATGATAGAATACCTCCAGAAAAGAAGTCCTTCCTAAATGCATCCAAAAATATTCAACTATTTGTCATTTTGGCACCCAAAAATATCCATCAACCTATAGCATAAAAAATAAACATATACATGAGATATAATTTTGAAGGCACTCTTAGTTATAAAATTAGGCACTCCTAGGTATGAAATTAGGCACTCCTAGTTCAAAAAATAGGCACACTTACTTGCAGACGTTGGAACGTGCAACATTATATCATGAAACAATTCTCAAACTAGGTTCATATAAATAACACAGTCAAAATACATAAAAGCTAGCACAAAATTCAACAATAAAACTAGAATAGAAAAATACTACTTTAACATCACAAAATAGTGAAAGGTACCCTTAGTTATAAAATTAGGCACTCCAATGTATGAAACTAGGCCCTCCTAGTTCATAAAATAAGCACACTTGCAAACTGAATCACACAACAACACACAATTAAAAAGGGCATTTTCTTACGTGAAACTTTAACAGTACTATAAATTACCTCTTCTGATGAAACTCAAATTCAAGAATTGTATCGTTATCCTTCAACATATGGTGAAACAGCTTAACAAACTCTTGTTTGGACCTTAATCCCATAATATGCTTCTTTGAATTTTCACCAATATGTCAAATACACAACTGATGCCCTGTCTTGGAAAAGACTACGCCAATAGCAGCAGCCATAGCAGCGGAGTGATTGATCATTACTGTAACCGGTTGTTTACTTCCCATAGACTTCAAAAAGTATTGCATAACCCACACCAAAATATAATGTTCATACAATAATTATCCATCCCAACGAACGGACCACAAATTATTTCATATTTGTTGTGCGATAAATCGTATTGTGCACCAAAAGATCACTATAGTCACACCTCATCCGACCATCCCTCAAAAAAAAAACTGTACATGAGGAATTGCAATTGACTTCAAAATATAAAAAAAAATAATCTTCATTTTCCTTTCTCACCTAAATATATGTATAAGACCATTTGCATCCCACATCCAAATTGTTTGATTTAACAAAGTGTAAGTTATTATATGAATTCCTTGATGTAAAACCAATAAATGGAGATCCTCCAACATGTTTTCTCAAAACCCTTAGCCCAACAATAATAGAAACCCTGCTATCTTCAACTTTTGAAGATACCCAGTGTGATTTTTTGTCACTGCTTTTTGAGAATGTATAAGATGCCTCTGATTCGCATGACAAAGCTCATGATTATGACTAACATTGTGTCTGCTCACTGTCCAGCCACCCTCATCATTCAAACGAAATTCTATCATTACTTTGCAATTAGTACGGATATCAACTTTAGAATAACACTTTTCAACCTTCTGTTTATCGCACTTCTTCATTTGTTTATAACAATAAAGCTGTCTCAAATATATTATACTACTCCCAACCTTACATATTTTCCTTTTCCTGCCTTTACGAACACCAAACCCCAGTTTGAATGCATAATCATTATACAACTGGAATGCATCTTCCTCAGATGTTACAATAGTTCTAATTAACGAATCTTCATCATAGATTTCAATAACAACTGTTAGCCCTAAGGGCATTATTGTATATGTTTTTTATTATGATTAACATATGTTTGTGTGATTAGTATAGCTTTTTCTCTATAGAACAAAAGAAGCATTTTTGGAGTCTCAAGGCTACACTACATAAGAAGTAAAAGATCTTGGCAATTAAAGGATAATGAAGAAGGAGAGATCAAGCCATTCCAAGATCAAGGCATTGAAGACCTTAAAGACTTATGTCTTAGGGATATGCTAAGGTATTTTGTAAAACACCCCTAACTCTCATCTTTGTTTGTTGATCAAGTGTGAAGCTTCTTGAATGAATTTCTTTTCATAACTATTCTTGAAAAATTCAAGTATTCTTGATAGAGTTTTTGATGCCTTCGAAAGTTTTCTTATCTCTAAAAGAATATCAAGAATACATGTTTTGAAATGTGAAGGAAAGTTCTTTTTGTTTAAGGAAAATTGGCTTTAAATCCTTCTAAAAAAAAAAGGTCATCCAATTTTCAAAAGAGGTCATCCGATTTTCAAAATCGGTCATCTGATTTTTCCAAGGGAGAAAAATCGAACGTCCTATTTTAAAATCAGTCGTCCGATTTTTCTAGCTTTAGAAAAATCAGTCGTTCGATTTTTAAGAGGGATCATCCGAATCTTTCTATTTCAAAACCTATCTTCCTATTTTAAAAAGGGCTCATCTAATTTTCCTTTTACAAGAAAATTGGACGTCCGTTTTCTAAAAACCGGTCGTCCGGTTTTCGTCTTTTACTGCAAAAATGTTATCGTTACACAGACTGTAATGGCTACTTTTTCTCTTTCCTATATATATGAATTCTTGATCAGCAGTAAACAGTTTTTTGGTTGGAGAAATATTTATTGAGATAATTTTAGAACTTTTAAAGAGCTTTAAAAGTACATTCTTTCAAATATCTTCATCCCATAAAAACAAATAGAAAAATCTTTTTGGAGCTTCATTTGTGATCATCCATCAAAGAAGAAGTAAAGAGGAGCTTGTACAAGTATTCCATTGAGTTGTATCATTCATCTCAAGCTCACTTGGTAATATTGTTCCATACTTATCTCTTGTTCTTTTGATATCAAAGGTTCGTGTTGAAAAACCCCTTGGGTCATCCTTTGATTTATATTGTGTTGAGAATTGAGGTTGTGTGCAAAACCCTTATTGGGTGATCCTCAAACTTGTGTTGGTTGTATTTGTGTTGTGGATTGAGGTTGCTTACAAAACCCTTGGTGGGTGATCCTCAAACTTGTGACTGTTGCAGACTTGGATTATAGTGAATTTGGGAAATCTTTGGGTGTTGACTCAAGTTAGTGGATGTAGCTCTTTGGGAGAGTGAACTACTATAAATTGTTGTGCAACTTTATTCTATGCTTTTACTTTATTGTCATAATTGTAAGATTTTGTTTGATTTGGATTTTTATTAAAAAGAGTTTTAGTATTCCTTCTAAAACAAAATTAGAGGTGTATCTTTTTAATTACACAAACGACTTTTTTAAAATTAGCCAAAAACCTTATTCACCTCCCCTCTAAGGTTTTTCAACAATTGCATTAAACAGATAAATGGTGGTTAAAACACATAAAAACAATACATAATGTAACATCCCATTCTATAAAACACCCTAGAAATACTCATTTTGAATTAGACTACAATTTTATAAGAGGGGAATATGCATTTTGATTGTCATAGTAGTGTTAAAAAAAATTAGATAGGCTTAGCGTTACATTAATTATTACGTTAAGTTTCATAAGTTTGTGAAATTTAATTTGCTAAAAGTTGTTATAATAATAATAATAAGTCTACTAAGGACACTAGAGTAGATAAAACCACTAGAATGCCATTAGAGAATTTGGGGTATAGATGAAGGGTAATTTAGATATTTTGTACACAAAGTAAAATAAATAAAATAATAAATAGATATATGACAAGTGTCATAATCGTGCATGCATATGACATTTGTCATTTGATAACATAACAAGTGTCGATAGTTCATGACAAGCAACCTTCAAGTGATGTCATTTATCTACTTTTTAGGTCACATAAGGTGACTAAGCTCCATATTTTGGGTATTGGTAAATGACGTGCGGGAAAATAAAATAAACGCGCGAAACGAATTCAAAAATATTGTTTTCCTCCAAACACTTTCTCTCTCTAACCTTCTTCTCTCTCACTTCTCTCTAAAACTTAACTTGAGTTTTGGAAGATTTTGAAGATAAACATGAACAATTTTGATGATTTTATGTAAGAAAATATCAATCTTGACGTAAAAATCGCACCAAAATGTGAAAAAATCAAATTTTCATGAAAAAAGGCGGGCCAAGTGTGAGAATGCCTCTACCTGGACCCAGCTAGGCTGCGGCCACTAATTGGCTTGAGCCAAGCCAGGCGGCAGGCACTTAAGGGCTTGAGCCCATCCTAGTTTCTTCATGTTTTTTTTTTTTTTTGGTCATGCAAAGCTTCCAATGTTTTATGCATTCTTTTTTTTATTTTTTTTTCATGCAAAGCTTCCAACATTCAACTTCATGCAATTAATTTTTTTTTTTTTTTGTTCTCATGCATAGCTTCCAACACTTAAGCTTCATGCAATTTTATTTTTTGTTATATTAATTGTTTTAAATATAAGTTTCATTCCTTCGGATTCCATCAGAATGGAATCCTCGGAACGGGTTTAACTGAATAACTCAATAGCTACATTAGCTATTCTGGTTTGTGCTCGACCAATTTTTGTCTTATTTTTCAGTCATTTTTAGATCATAAATATTGTTTATATTTTTATATTAATTATTTTTAATATATTTTATACCATTATATTAGTTTTTTATAATGTGAGTTATTATAATGGTTTAATAAATTCTAAACCCTAAACCCAATTAACATAAAAATGACACATAACAACATGTTAAAATTAAATAATTCATAATTATTATAAATATTAACAAGTATCATTAATATATCAATCTAAACATAATATGAAATAATTAAAAACATAATTATATATAATTAAAATTAAATAATTAATTATGAACTAAACAAATTAAATCATTGATACCACTTAATTGCAACAAATAATTATTGTAAATATTACCCAAACTTTTGGATTACTCATAGTTAAACACTAACATATATACAAGTATATACACAATTAATTTAAAAAATCAATGGTTTAATTTGTTTAGTTCATAATTAATTGTTTAATTTTAATTATATATAATTCATATTATGTTTAGATTAATATAATAATAATACTTAGTAATACAATAATTATGAATTATTTAATTTTAACATGTTGTTAAGTGTTATTTTTATGTTAAGTGGGTTTATGGTTTAGGGTCTACGGTCTAGAGTTTCGGATTTAATATAATAATAACACTTAAGTGGGTTTAGGGTTTAGGATTTTTTTATACCATTATAATAATTAACTCACATTATAAAAAACTAACATAATAGTATAAAATATATTAAAAACAATTAATATAAAAACATAAACAATATTTATGATCTAAAAAAGACCAAAAAATAAGAAAAAAAATGGGTCGGGCACAAACCAGAATATATTTAAAATATTTAACATAACAAAAAATAAATAAAATAAAATTGCATGAAGTTGAATGTTGGAAGCTTTGCATGAAAAGAAAAAAAGAATGCATGACGCATTGGAAGCCTTGCATGACACACACACCAAAAAAAAAAAAAGCATGAAGAAGCTAGGCTGGGCGCAAGCCACTTAGTGGTTGTAGCCTGGCTAGGCGCAGGTAGAGGCATTCTTGCGCTTGGCTCGGCTTTTCTCATAAAAATTCGATTTGTTCACATTTTGATTCAATTTTTACGTCAAAATTGATATTTTTCTTACATAAAATCATCAAAATTGTTCATGTTTATCTTCAAAATCTTCCAAAACTCAAGTTAATTTTTATAGACGAGTGAGACAAAAGAAGGTTACAGAGAGAAGTGTTTGAAGAGAAAAATATGTTTGAATTTTTTTGTGCGTTTCTTTTATTTCCCCGTGCGTCCTTTATCAATGCTCTATATTTTTCTCCCTATAAATAGAGCTAGAACTCTTCATTTTTCAATCACCTCTTCTCTCTCTTTTCTTCTTGATTCAAGACCCTCTCAAACTAGGATGTAAAGTCTTTTCTTTCAAGTGTTCCTTAGAGGATCTTAATGTAAGTCTTTAGCGTATAGTTTATTTTAAGGTTAAATTCTATATATAAGGGAGTTAATTTATACATTTGTAAAGTGGGTAGTTTGAAATTCTTTAGAGATGCGATTTCTCTTTAATTCATGTTCGCATTTCTATATCTTGAATTATTGATGAACTCCGAGCTTCAATTTAGATTTGAATTTGGAATAAGGAATAGGATTAAGTGATGATTTAAACTATAAAATTGTGATGAAAGTCGATTGAGTATTTTGATTACTTGACTTCTAGGAAACTTTTTTACTTTGTGAGATACGATTAGCTACCCTGACCAGGTGAGTTTACAAACCAAAACTTGCAAGATTTTCAATGTTAATATTATTTTATAAAATATTTGTTTTAACAAGAAATATTGTTTATGTTTTGAAATCAGTAATTTTTGAAAAGGGATTCAATTTTTTATTCAGCAAGTTACTTTTGATTGTGGAGGTTCTCCAAAAATATATTTTACCTGTGCATTAGAAACTCATAGAAGCAGTGTTCTGTAGGAATTTCTATCGCTTTGTTGAAAATATTCCTATCTAATTTTCTACAGGTTTTTTCAACAAGTGAGTTTCAGTAAAGTTTTATTATCTGAAAATTAAATGATTTTGAAAAGCACATGTACTGTCATGGCATACTTGTGAAATCTGTATAAGCATGAATAAATTGGTAGACGAATGATTTTGTTATCCTTGAATTGATATGATTTGACTCGGTTTTAATGACCCATTTGAGAGGCCCATTGATTTTTGAAAGAACATGAATTAGGTTTATAAAGATGGCCATTAAATGGTCTTTTTATTTGAAAATATGCATAAAATCCCGTTCTGACCAGATTTGATGTGAAAATGATTTTAGTTGTTGGAAGAATCAAAGGATTGTATTGCGCATGGATAGTCCTCTGTACTAGGGCCTCTTTCGATGGTATGGCTGGTCTAAACTCTTGATTGTGGATTCTACTTGAAAGGGGGCGTGCTGTTAGGGAAGCCTCGGTCCAACTGGTGCTTCGTCTGTCTTGGAAACACCGCCTTTGTGGTGTCTCGGCCGCTCTCTGCTATGAGTCAGGAGGGACTTAGAGTTGGAGTTGGCTACCATGTGTGGGCTGAAAGGTGTCCCAGAACCTCGTAGCCTAGTTTTGTTCTGAGGCATAAGATATATGTTAAATCGAATATTCATATAGTTTTGCGACTGATATTGACCATGGGATTCCGGACCTACTTTTGATGTGCCCGTAGATTTGGCATGATTTGAAACTTAGGTTTTGGAGTTGTGTTGACGTATCTTAATTTGCTCAAACTTCCAGCTACACCTAGAACCTGACATGTGTTTTGTACAATAGATTTCGTATTTGAACAAAATAAGAGCTTTCTTTGCGTAAGATACATTACTAAATCTGCATGTGCATTTATTGTACTAACTTTCAAAACTCACTGGCACACATGAACTCACTGAGCTTTTTGGCTCACACTCTTTTATTACATGTTTTTAGATGATCTGGAATAGAGACAATATAGATTCCTTGGCATACCTCGTTCAAGGAGTTTATCTAATAAATATTATGCACAAGCTTTTGAAAGCCTTCCTTTAGAGTTTATGGTCTGATCAAGAAAGTATTATGTATTTCCGCACCTTTAATCCTTTTTTGAGTAGTTGTAGTTTGTTATACTATTATGGATCTACTTATGTAAGATTTGATTTCCGCTTTTCCTTACAAGGCTTGCATGACTTTTATTACCTTATGTTTCCTTTGACATAACTAGTATTCGTATGTTCTAGTGCCAAGAAGTACGCTGGTACCTTATTCATACCACAGTTGACCTAGCTGAGGGGTTGGGGGTATCACATATGAAATCCAACAAAAAACATTCACATATCAAACAAAACAGAAAATATGAAGATATCCTTAGATGTAAACATAGGTACTCCTCAGTTATAAAAGTAGGCACTCACAGTTATAAAAGTATTCACTTTCTATTGTAAAAATATGCACCCCTATCGTATGTTCTAGTGCTGAGAAGTACGTTGGTACCTTATTCATACCACAATTGACCTAGCTGAGGGGTTGGGGGTATCACATATGAAATCCAACAAAAAACATCTACATATCAAACAAAACAGAAAATATGAAGATATCCTTAGATGTAAACATAGGTACTCCTCAGTTATAAAAGTAGGCACTCACAGTTATAAAAGTATTCACTTTCTATTGTAAAAATATGCACCTCTATCAACAGAAGTTCCAAGATATATTAAATTAGCATGAAATACTCTCCCACTATATCTAACAGATTAATGACTGTTAAAACACATAAAAAATCACATGAAATCCAGCAAAAACCATCCACATATCAAACAAAATAGAAAATTTGAATGTACCCTTAGCTGTAAATATAAACACTCTTAGCTATAAAAGTAGGCACTCACGGTTATAAAGTAGGCACTTTTTGTTATAAAAATAGGCACTCCTATTAATAGAAGTTCCAAGATATATTAAATTATCATGAAACACTCTCCTACTATATCCAACAGATAAGTTAAAACACATAAAAAAACACATAACAAAACAGAAATTTTAAATATACCCTTAGTAATAAACATAGGTACTCTAAAACATTAGACTAGGTACTTATAGTTAACAAACTAGACACCCCACAGCATAAAACAAGGCACTCCTACTTATATCACCACAGAAACACGAAACATCTAAACACACAAAAAGCCATATCTTTATGTGAGCCTTCTTCTGTGACGGATTCCAGGAGCATCAAATCACATTCATCAACACTAGACGAGTTGAAAGCAACACAATCTACAGTATTATACGATACAACATTATCTTTTTCAAAATTCTCTATAAAAAACAAGTAGCGAGAGATGAAGAATGGAGAATTGAACGCTGCTGATTGATTAAAGGATTGAACAATGCTGATCACTGGTAATCAGGGCTTGAGGAGAGGCACCATGATCATAAGGAAGAAGAAGCTGGTTTCTTTAAAAAAAAAAATTGCATTAGGCGCATTGGGAGGGGAGGAGGAGGATTTTAATTAAACTAAAATTTTAATTTTTAATTAAAACTACATAGTTTTACCAATTGGGCAGTGTGCCTAGGTACATATTTGAAGTTGCACATATCACTCTCCTTGATATTCTTATCTCTATAATTGGAGACATGATCGACAACGAGGGTGATGTAGCTTAATACAGACCAGATGGTTCCATGAGTCATGGGTCCATAACAAAATTTTTCCCTGATTTGGGGGCTTGCAGTTTCTTTATTGTTTTAGTATTTTCCTTTTAGCTATTTTCCTTCGTTTTTAGGATTTTCCTTATTTCTAATTTAGTACTTTCCTTTTGTTTTATTTTCTTTAAATTTATAACTTCTTTCTACTAAACATTCATAGATAGAGGACTTTTTGTAGCCATTAGGGCTAGCTAGTTAGAGAGTAGTTTAGGTTAATTTTTTACAATAGTTTTTCTTCAAAATTTTTAATTCTTAATTTTGTAATTTTCAAGATAAATATTGGAGTTTTATTTTGAAAATTTTGTAATTTTGTAATATTATAGGTCAAACTAAAGACAATTTGATAAACTCTCGAGTAGTTGATACTTGAAAGAAAAACTTCAAATATCTATGGAAATAGTCTCAAAGGTCCTAAATTTTTTTATATTTTTTAGAAAAAATGTGCCTTGTACATGATAATATTAGTAACGGTATTTTAAGTATTTAATGAAATGTCTTTCCTTTTTAAATTTGTCCTCAAAGTTTTCCTTATTTTCTTCTTCCTCCTATCTTCCCCTCTCTCACCCTCTATTCTTCCAACTATGATTCCCCATCCCTTGCTTATCCCCTTCTGCCAAAAAAATTTGATGAATTTTATAAATTTTATTTTATATAATAATTTGTAAATCATACAAAAGGAAACACACCAACATCCTATAGTCATTTCTTTTTTCTTTTTTTTTTCTTGGTAAAGTATAGTCATTTAATTTACCCCAAGAGCACATTTGGTATACTAGAATGATATGGAATGAAATACCCTTTTAACCTGAAATTCCTTTCTACCCAGAATGGAATGAGAATCCTGTTTCCATTCTAGTATCTGGGAGGTATATGCATAATGTGATACTCTCAACCCTGCCACTAGGTCAACTGTGGCTAAATAGGATATCTGCGTGCCTCTCAGCATTACATTATAAGCCCGAAATAAAAGCACAACCCCGGGTTAACACTTATAGGTATAAACACAAAGTACGAAACGGAAAACTTAAGTAAACTGGTTACTACTAGAGTGCTCCAAACACGAGATTTAAGAAAACTTCTTAATAACCGTCTCAATACATGAATAAAAGTATCTTCACCAACACAACCTTATGACAACATAACAAGAAGAACTTTGCTGGCCCAAGTCTAAGAAATACAAAAGATAAACAAAACATAGAACATGTTCTTCTAGGGAAGCTTTGTCTAAAACTCCCTGCCCAAAACTTTAGCGGCTCATTGTGCCTCTGTTTGTCCTAAGTTAATCTGAGGAGAAACGTGATATGGAAAACGTGAGCGTGAATGCTCAATGAGTCCGCGTGTGTGTGTGTGTGTGCGTCTTAGTGATTTCTTTGAAACAATGCTGATGCAGTTTCACGAAAACAGTTCATGCAATGTAATAAGAAAACACTTTCTTTTGTTATTTTAACAAAACTGATGCTTGAACTGAGATGAGGGTTTCGAGCGCAGCTGGGAAGTCAAAGCGAATTAAGACACATTAGTTGCTTCTATACCTAAATGCAAAAAAACACATAATGCCACAGTCGGGCTCGACGGACAAGGTCCGGATCCCACAACAAGGTCATCGGAATCAAATTACGGCATCTCGTAGTCAATACCAACCAAACACCATACGATGGCTCGATTACCAAACAACCGCTCTCAGAAAACTAATCAAAACAGGCTACAGATTCCTGAGGCACCGACCAGGTCTACCCTAGGACCAACATTTGTTTCAAGCCCCTCATGGCTCTCCACAAGGCGTCCGTCCCACCGCATAGCATGATGCGGTGTCCACATAGACCGATTGGGCCACGCCCTCCACGGTACTACGCCCTTCTTCAAGTAGATCCACTCTTCCGAGTCTGAATCGTCCACGCCATCGGAAGAGGCCCTCATATCGGGGGACTAACCACGTACAGTGCAATCCTTTGATACTTCTGAACACAAGATTATAAGTAGAACTGTAACCCTGGTCGGATTGGTGTTTTTTATGTGTTTAAAAGAACAGAAATGCCGCTTGACCAGCCGTCAGGACAGAATCAGGTCATGAACATTTCTAGCAAAGATCTCCATTCGCTAGTTTACCACATGCTTATGCAAATTCACACATGTACGCCTAACTTATACTCATGCATGTCAAAAATAGTGTAGGTTTTCAAAACCAAAAAATTTTCAAACATATAAATCTTCCCAGAGAAACCTGTATACGGTCAAATCCTGCTTTACAACAATTATAAACCGTTTTGAAAAGGCCACACCTATATGGAGCACGGCTCCTAAGCATTGTCTAAGAAAACAGGTAACACATTGTGGAGAACATCTTCGAAAGATATGCTAAATTGTAACATGCTGAATGTAGTAAATATTTTGTAATAGATTCAGAAAACACATTTTACAAGGCCCGTAATATTTGCAAATAATATTAGAAACAGGGTTTGTGGACTCACCTGAGTGCAGATCCGGTGCTATAATCCTACAAATAGGACACCAATAAACACTTAAGTATAAATCCAAACCTTCCTATTCGCCTCCAAAAATAAAGGTAATAACTTCTTATGAATCTATGATACAACTACACATATACTAATCCAAAGAACCTAAGCTTCTTAACTTATCTATACTAAAATAACACAAACCCACAAGTGATATTAAAATCATATGTGCTATCGCCATATACAATAATCATGTGTATATATATCAAGATTTGTCACGAAAGTTAAGCATACCTAAATTATGTATAAAAAGCCATAAATGTTAAAATCATTTTCAAGAATAGTTTGTTCTAAAAATACGTATAAAATTTATGAATGCCAAAATTAATTACAAAATTTATGTATATAGAAATATATAAAAACATATACGAAGTTATGTATTAATATATATATATACAAGACTTTATTTATTAAAATTATTTATATAAAAAGAAAATCCCATATATACTAAAATATATATATATTTACCAATTATATATACCAAAGTTGTTCACAACAATTATATACCACAATCATGTATATATATATACTAGAATTTATTTATATAGTAAAATATATTCAAGAATTCATATACTACAATTCTTTATAAAATCCCCATGCATGCAAAAAGATATACATATATATAAACAATTGAAATTTAAACTTGTAAATATGTATACTATAAATATACATGTAAATATATATGCTAAACATATATATATTAAACTATACAAGCAAATATATATTTAAGATATATAGATACTAGAACTGTTCATGCAAATATATATACTAAATATATATATACATGTGAGAATATAAACAATTATGTATACTAATATATATATGTGATACCTCGTACCCCTCCGCTAGGTCAACTGCGGCTAGGTAAGGTATCTGCGTGCCTCTCGGCACTGGACTTAAAAAAACATAACGCTATACATCAGGGAGGAACTAGAATACGTCCCTCTAAACTAAACAGCGGAAGGAGAAAGATAAATAATATAAATATATCTTGATAAAAGAAAACTTCTCAAAACTTATACATATGTTTAAGGCCGTGAGGGCCAAAATCTTCATAAATCAAAACCTTATAGCTAGAGGTGGAAGACCCCAAGTCTAAAGTATCCAGCGGGCCCACATTGGCTCAACTAGCCAGATCTAGTTACCGAGTCATCTGAAAAAGGGGAGAAAACATTTGAAAGGCATGAACGATGGACGCCCAGTGAGCTCACGTGCACGTGTGTTTTCTGTGAGTTTCCATACAGGTAAAATACCTTTTATAAAATAGTTTGACATGCTAGAAAAGAAATCATTTCGTAAAATCTCTTGTAAGCAAGTTATAAACTCTCGAAAGGGTTTGGGCGCAGCTGGGAAGTCTGAGCGAATCAAGACACATCGGCACTGCCGCAACACCTGAACTTTTAGAACCATGCATGCACCATGATAGGCTCAACGGACAGAGTTTGGAACCTTAAACGGGGTCATCGGAACAAATTCCAGCATCCCATAGTCAATACCAGCCTAAGCTCCAAAGCACACTGTACAAACATTTGATTTTTCAACCTCACACAACATATACACAAACAGGTAATGAGCCCTGGTATACCTACCAGGCCGCCCTGTGCTACCCTAGCTGGTGGACCCTTCCTGATCCAACCTTCTAGGGAATAGCCACTACCGCAGAGCATGATATAGAGTCAAACACAATACCGCCTTGGGCCTAACCCTCCAACGGTACTACGCCCTCTATCAACTGGATCCAGATCAAGAGTAACACTACCAAGCATGTCGTTAGGAAGATGCCCTCGTACGGGGGACTAGCCACGCACAGTGTAAGTCCTCTCGACATGTTGATCAAAAATATATACCAAGCCTATTTTTTTGCCGGATTAGGGTTTTAATTTATTTCTATAAAATCATAGGCCATCTCTCGACCACACAAAACTCTTCAGGTATCGAAAAATCTCTATCCGCCGGGCAAAACTCGTAACCATGACAAATATATCATGAATGAAATTTTGTAAAACACATGAAAACATTTGTTTTTCTCAAAACATTTATCTTCTAAAATCAGGTTCACCATGAAATTATGCATATGTGACTTTAAAGCATATTACCGGGTATAAAATAAGTTATGCCTATATGCTTACCAAAATCATGAAAAATATCTCTCAAATGGAATTTATTAAATACCTCCAAAATTTAAAGTAATATAAGAATAAAACCGTAGAGAAATATTCTTTAAAAAAAACATTTTCGAAATCATCATATATGAATATTTAAACAAAAGTATTAAATATTTTAATAATTCAAAAGCCTTTTTAAGAATACTTAGAAAATATGTAAAGATTATTTGTCAAACAGAAATAATAAATATTTTAGAGATAATTTTAAATCTCAAAATCCTATAAGAATATTTAAAATATTATTTCCAAAGGAAATAATAAATATTTTAAAAATATTTTTCTAAATAAATAATATATCTCAAAACCTTTTTAAGAAAACCTAAAGTATTTAAAAATATTATTTTCAAAAAGAAATAATAAATGTTTTAAAAATAATCTCAAAAAAATAATTTTAAAACTCGAAACCTTTTTCGAAAAATATAAAATACTAAAAGAATATTATCTCCAAAAAAGAAATAATAAATATTCTTAAAAATAATTTTTTAAAAATAATCTTAAAACTCAAAACCTTTAAAAGAATTTAAACTATTATTTCCAAAAAGAAATAATAAACATTTTGAAAATAATTTCTCAAAATCATTTTCAAACTCAAAACCTTAAGAGAATTTAAAATAGTTAAAGATATTATTTCCAAAAAGAAATAACACATATTTTTAAAAAAAATAGTTTCTCATAATAATTTTAAAACTCAAAATCCAAAATAAAAGGATTGTAGAAATATTTTTAGTAAAAGCATCATGAAAATGTAGCACTAACTTAAAATATATTTTAGTGCCATAAAAGAATATTTAAAGCATAAATATTTTAATAATTTACCACATTTTTTTTAGCATAACCCATAATATACCACAAACCTACAAAGAATATCATTCCAAACTTAGTCAAATAGTTCCATAAAAATATAACCATCACCCCATGATGACCTTAGGGTGTACCTAAATTTATTCTAAACCCAAAGGAATTCTAAAAATATCTCCAAAATAATTTCATAATAATTCCTTAAAAATTATGGGTTCTTAAAACAAATTTATAATTATAAACCTTAATTTTATTTTTTTTAGAAAATATAACCTAATAAAAACTTCTCCTAATAATAAAAATAGAATAAATAAATAAATAAAAAGGAGAAGAAGACTTACCTTGAGAGAGAGAGAGAGAGAGAGAGAGAGAGAGAAAAGGAAAAGAAGGAAGAAAGAGAAAGTGGGAAAAGAGAGAGAAAAGAGAGTTGGCTGCCAAGAGACAGGGAGAAAGAGAGAGGAGAGGAGAAATTGGGGAAGAAAGAGAAGAGGAAATTGATGAGAAAATGTTTTCCCCTTGAACCCCTTTATATAGCTGTCTGCATGGCTTAGCCTTATATGGTCAAGACATATGGCACTCACTTGTCATATGTCCACAATTTGCCACCCCACTTGGCACCACTAATATCCATATTTGCACTAAAGTCTTCCAAATTTCTAGAGTTTCTACTTTGACCCCAAATCTTAAAAATGACTTAAAATTTATATTAAACTTAAAATATCAGTCTCCAAGTTAAAGTGTTAAACATTAATAATTCTAAAATGTGCCCAAAAAGTTTTCCGACGAAAAATTCTTCCTTAATTTTTCTAGAAATTACCAAATGACCCCAAAGCTTTCTATTCTTTATAAACTAACCCTGAAACTTTTGTTTGAACTTACTGCTACCTATGTTAACTTTGAGGTGCTTAGACGGGATATTACAATATACATATGTATATAGACGAAAGTACACAAAAATCATTTCCTTAAAATTAGGTCTACTAAAATCATTTTAAATCAAAGAACCAAGAAAAATTAAATAAATAAATTTATATATACAGAAACTAACTAGTAAATATTAAAGCCTTCATAATACTACACCATGCTAAAATTACACAATTATTAAAATCGCTAAAAAGAAAAAGAGAGAGCAAGAAAAAAAATTATCAAAATAGCAACAAGGAAAAACAAACAAAAAACAAAAAAAAGCAGAAATGGTAGAAGGAAACCAAGAAAAGGGGAAAAAGGGAAAAAAAAGAAAAGAAAAGAAACATACCTTTGCTGGAAGCCGAGAGGAGGGGGGGAGGAGGGGAGAAAAAGACTTCAACAATTTTTTTCCCTCCTCAAATCCCATATATTACATATCTTACCCATACATGTACCAGCCAAGTGGTGCAACAAAGAAGCCAAGTGGCAAAAAAAATTTTTTTTTTTACCAACCATAATAATCTAAAATAATAATAATAATAATATTAATAATACTAATAATAATAAAGATAAAGTCCTTCCATAAAAAGAAAATATCACTTTAAACCTTATACGAGACTACCGAGTATTTTAAACAGCTAAAAAGTATGTACCATAAATTCTTAGGTTTTACGTACAAGAATATTGAGTAGACGGTTGATGTATCAGACCCTCTCTTTCGTAGCATGCATTCCCATCCGTGTTGCAACTGATTCGGTAAGCTACTATGCTAGACCCCGACTACTACATTAACGTCAATCGCCCTCTTAAGATCGCCCGAGGTGCTTACGAGTGGGGTGTTACATATAATAGAATAATGATTCATTTTATTTGTTTGGAAAAATTATTATTTAAAGTCGGAGTGCAGTTCAATTATATATATTATGACCTAAATACATTTGTAGCATAAAATGTATTATACAAACTCTAACACACATTAAAAGTTAAAACTCCATAAAAATCAACTTTCTTATCGAAGTATAAACATTCATATATAAGATTGAAAATAGTCATAAAAGAACTCTTTTTTTTAAGACCAATACAAAGGAAGTATGGTACACAAATTAAACAACTACGAAAATTACAATTTTCAACCATTCACTTCATTTTGTTTATGTTATATTTCTTATTATTTTAGTATAATATGTAGAATACAATAGTTAATGTATTTTTTTAATTATCCTCACCCACCCTAGAAAAGTCATTCTTTAACTTTGGTAGAGAAAAGCTCCTCAAACTTCATCCTAAAGAGGTATCCTTATGAAATGAACTTTCCTACCTCCAATTTACGTACAAAATATTGGAATAAAAATATACTACCTCCGATCAAGAATATAAGTCCCTTTGGACTTTGCAAACAAATTAAACATTAAGAAAACGATGCAATTTTTAATATAAGATATATATTTTACCCTTAATAAATAAGGAGAGAGAAAGAGAGCAAGGGAGATAATAAATGAATTATAAAGGATAAAATTGAAAAATAAACAAATAATATACATTAAAATGTGTAAAAATACTTATGTTCTTAAGAAAATGACTTATATTTTCGACCAGAGGTAGTAATAGGAAAGTTCATTCCATTCCATTTCCTTCCTACCCTCAAACCATTCGTTATATCATGTGCCCTTTTCCAAAACCGGTGTAGTCTCAATTAATCAGGAAAACTGAGAAAAAAATTAAACCCATACTCATCCCTCACGCATAGATTACACGCTCAGTTTTAATAAAATCCTTCCTTCCTTCCCAAAAACCCTCACGCAGTCAGAGGCGATCTTCAAGGCAATTTTTCACCAAAATTCACGTCTCAACAACCAATTTCATCAGTTTTCTTTATTCCACACTTCAATTCTACAGTAAATCCCTTCGTGAACAAAAATCATAAAAAATGAGTTCTTTAAGCAACAGAGGAACATCTTCAAGCAACAATGGCGACAACAGGTAAATTTAACTTGAAAATTGTAGTTTTCAACAAAAAACACTACAATAAAGTAGTTTACGTAGTTTATGTTTTGTTTCGGTCATCAACGAAAATTTTTGTTCCATATATTTGTGTTTGATTGTATTATCATGTTTTTGTGCCTGATTTGAGTATTCTAAACTTCGACATTAATGTTTTCTTTTGTATTTTATGGTCCATTAAGTGTTTGGAGTTACAAAATAACTAATGATTCCCTGTTGCATATTCATATCCGTTGAATTTTCACACATTCCTGCTCATATTCTATGCTCTTATATTTAAAAATAATTGTTTTTTGTGATTTGTTGTCCATATAAGCGTGTACAATGTTTACCTGTATGTCATACATTGTAGGAACACATAGTTGTAAAAGTAGGCACACACAGTTATAAAATAAGGCACACCATGTAACATAAGTAGGCACACATAACTACAGTCAACAATTTTGCATGTTTAACATAATAGTCACTATTGGTTATGAAATATTTGTACCCCTACTTATAAAAATGAGTATCAATTGTCATTAAAAAGGCCACCAATGAATAAAGTAGGTCAACTATATATGTCATATATTATTAGGCACACATAGTTATAAAATAAGACATAGACAGTTTTAAAATAAGGTACACCATGTTGCAAAAGTAGGCACACCTACTTACTATTAATAATTTTGTATGTTTAAAATTACAATCACTCTTGGTTATGAAATATTTATACACCTACTTGTAAAAATGAGCACAATTGTCATTAAAAAGACCACCAATGAATAAAGTAGGTCAACTATGTATGGCATGCATTGTAGCCACACATAGTTATAAAAGTAGGCACAAATAATTATAAAACAACGCACACCTATTTACAATCAATCATTTTTCATGCATAACATTATAGTCACTCTTGGTTATGAAAAATTCGTACCCGTACTTGTAAAATAAGCACCAATTGTCATTTAAAAGGCCACTAATACATAAAGTAGGTCAATTATGTATGCCATACATTTTAAGCACACATAGGTTTAGAAGTAGGCACACACAGTTATAAATAAGGTACACCATATTACAAAAGTAGGCACACTTATTTACAGTCAACCATTTTGCATGTTTAACATTATAGTCACTCTCGATTATAAAAAATTTGTACCCCTACTTGTAAAAATGAGCACTAATTGTTATCAAACAAGGCACCAATGCATCAGGCATATTTTTCAGCATAGGTACTAATAGGTATAAAAGTAGGCACTTGTTCTTATAAAAATAGGCACTCCTACTCACACTAACTATTTGAGTGTCTCTTAATAGTAACCGCATAGAAGAACAGTGAACTAAAGCTCGACATGATTCACCAGTAGCACATAGAGACATATAAGGGTCAAAAGATAGCAGGTGGCTAGAATGCATTGCTGAAAGAGACAAAGAAAAAAGCAGAAGTCATCCAATCACTGAGAGCCAAGTTTATGTACACTATAATTATATATGAGATCAATATTACTAGAGAAAGAGAGAGTGTACAACTTGCAGTATCTAAGTGCTACAAGAGAGACATTAAATGAGATCATGTAAAATACAATTAAGATATTGTTAATATATATCTATAGCTTTTTGTACTTATATAATTTTGTATTTGTCTTTAATAGACTAACACACACAATAGTGATAGGTACACTTAGTATTAAATCTGGGCACTCTCTCTTACAAAAGTATGCATTCCTTATAAAAATACAAAGAGGATATCATAAAATCCAATAATACAACTAATAAAATCATCTGTATACAAAAACATGTCACTTCAATAACACAGCAGATAAAAGGTATACTTAGTTATAAAACTAGGCACACTTAGTTACAAAACTAGAGATACATAGTTATAAAAGTAGGCATCCCTGTTTACAAAAATTAGCAACAATTTAAACTATCGCAGCACACTTGCCAAAAATAATTGACACACATATAACATCAAAAACCACAAATAAAAATTGCACCAAACAAAGTCTTCAAATGATGAAATTATAAAATTTACATAAAATTTATGAATGTCTGTAAAGTACTTGAAGGTTATACATCGCTACATTTAAAAATTCCTAAACTAAGCAAGCTGACATTCACTACTTGGAGCATTTACAACCCTCCCCAAAGCTTCTATGTTCATGGACAATTAGACAACCATTTTAATTCTTGAAGCATACGTTAAGCACTCTTCCTCTTCCCTTTTGCTTGATTGTACTTTATCTCATTAATGCTCTTCTTCCTTACATTACGTTTTCTTTTTGAACGCCTTCCAACTAGATCTTTAATATTAGAAGATCCATCTTCATTCTCTGAATTATCAATATAATAAGGTCCCACTTCATCAATGATCTTATCCTTCATCATTCCACTAGTTATAAACATAGACATTGTCAGATATAAAAGTAGGTACACATAGCTTGAAAGTAGGCACTCTTAGTAATAAAAGTAGGCACAACTAACTACTGAAGTTTAAATACATAATATAGTATAATGAAACAATCCTCAACTATATTAAAAGTAATATAAGGTTGAAAACACAAAAAAATTACATAAAAACCAACAAAAAACATCTAAAATATAAGAAACAAAACATAAAAGTTGAAAGTTCCCCTGGTTATAAGCATAGGCATTGTTACTTATAAAAGTAGGCACACATAGTTATAGAATTAAGCACTATTAATTATAAAAGTAGGCACAACCAACTATAAAATTTCAAACACATAATAAAATATAATAAAACAACCCCCAGCTATTTTAAAATTAATATAAGGTTGAAAAAACAAAATAAGTTTACATAAAAACCAACAAAAAAATATCTAAATATAGAAACAAACTAGAAAAGTTGAAGGTTCCACTAGTTATAAACATAGCATTGTTAATTATAAAAGTAGGCACACAAAGTTATAAAATTAGGCACTCTCAATTATAAAAGTAGGCACAACTAACTACTTAAGTTTAAATACATAAAATAGTATAATGAGACAATCCCCAGCTATATTAAAAGTAATATAAGGTTGAAAACACACAAAAAAAAAAAGTTACATAAAAACCAACAAAAGTACCTCTAAAATATAAGAAACAAAATAGAAAAATTGAAAGTTCCACTGGTTATAAACATAAGCATTGTTACTTATAAAAGTAGGTACACATAGTTATAAACTTAGGCACTCTCAATTATAAAAGTAGGCACAACTAACTACTGAAGTTTAAATACATAATAAAATATAATGAAACAACCCCCTCCCCTCCCCCCCCAATATTGAAAGTAGTATAAGGTTGAAAAAAAAAACTTTACAAAAAAACCAACAAAAAAAACATGTAAATATAGAAACAAAATAGAAAAGTTGAAGGTTCCACTGGTTATAAACACAGACTTGTTACTTATAAAAATAGGCACACATAGTTATATAATTAGGCAAACTTAATTACAAAAATAGGCACAACTAACTACTAAATTCAAATACATAATAAAATATAATGAAACAACCCTCAGCCATATTAAAAGTAATATAAGGTTGAAAACAAAAAAAACTTTGCATAAAAACCAACAAAAAATATCTAATATAGAAACAAAATAGAAAAGTTGAAGGCTCCACTAGTTATAAAAGTAGGCACACCTAGTTATAAAATTAGACACAACTAGTTATAAAGCTAGGCACACATACATACAACAACATAGAAATCACCAAAATAACAACCAACGAAAAAAAAGACAATATAATATGTGAAATCCTTCCTCTAATAATTCTAAAAGTACCAAAACATTATCTTCACAAAGAAAGGCTTGAAAACATTGCAATTCATATTCTCCACATCAACAAACGACATAATAGACTTTTTTTTCACAATTCTCCATCAAAAAACGATTACAGACGATCAATTGCAAACCGCTGTTGAAAGATTAACGAACATTGAGAAAGATTGAAACACTGGTGATCGAGGAAATTTGATCGTATAGATTGTGGGAGGTAGAGATCAAATAAACAGAGAAAGAAAACGATTTTCTTTTCAGACAAGAAGCGAGTGAGGGGAAGAAATAAAAGAGAAATTTTAGTTAGAATTAAATTATAAAATTTAATCAAAATTATGTAATTTTACTAATTGGAAACACCTAACTAGGTGTACCCGAGTCCATAGTATAATTTGCCATAGTTTGGTTGGTACTTGCGCTATGTTTGACGGGCCAAATTGTACTATGGACTCGGGTACACCTAGCTAGGAGTACTTAGTTAATGAAACTAAATAATTTTTAGAAAGATTAAAATCTAAAACAAATCTCATGAGATTCTCTCAAATCTATCCTCATGCGCCTTTCTGCAACCTCCCAACTAAACTTTTCAACCTTTTCAACCTCCCCAGAACATTTAAATCACCCTTAGTGAGAGAAATGGCCATTCGAAGCTCAATGAAATTGGCCACGTCGGAGCCGTCACTGTACAAACTATTGCTTCGACCAGCATTGATGATTAAAGTTAGGGTCATGGTTTTATACAGAAAATCCATGAAAGAGGAAAGGGAAGATTGAAGAAGGAGAAAGAGAGAAAATAAGATGAATTCGGAGATTTTCTAATGGGTTTGGTTGATGATAATGAGTATTATAGTGATGATGATCACCATAGATAATAGAAAGAGCGGCTTAAAGTGATACAAACAGATGCTGATAAAACCTAGGAATTCTAATCATTCCAATTGTTAATCCTTCCTCCAAAACATGAAACCTTGAAGTGCCATAAATTATGCCAACCTTATTAGGATTTACAACACTTAAATTGAAAGAAAGAATTGAGAAACAAATAGTTCTTTTTTTAATTCAATATCTAGTTTGAAGTGGTGCCTATTTTAATAATTGTGTATGTATGTTTATTTTTATATATCATGCATAATGAGTTACTTTTTGTATTAGTACCCTTTTTTAATAACTATTGATGCCTATTTTTACAACTATAGGAGCCTATTTTCATAATAAAGGGTGATTATAATATAAAACATGCAAAATGGGTGACTATAAGTACGTGTGTCTAATTTTATAATTGTGTATATCTATTTCTCTAACTGTGTATTCTTAAATGTATGACATGCATGATGAGTTACTTTTTACAGTGGTGCCTTTTTTTTTGTTATAAATATATAGGTGTGTCTATTTTTATAACTGCGTGCCTATCTTTATAACTGTGTGTGCTGACATTGTATAACATAAATGATGAGTTATTTTTTGTTGTGATGCCTTTTTTATAATTATGGATGCCTATTTTTACAATTATAGGTGTCTATTTTTCATAACCAATTGTGATTATAGTTTAAACATGTAAAATGGGTGACTGTAAGTAGGTGTACATACTTTTATAATTGTGTGTGCATACAATGTATGATAACATACATGATGTGTTACTTATTTCAGTGGTGCCTTTTTTTAACTATTGATGCCTATTTTTACATCTGAAGGTGCCTATTTTTCATAATCAAGGGTGATTGTAAAATAAAACATGCAAAATGGGTGACTATAAATACGTGTGCCTAATTTAATAACTGTATGTAGCTATTTTAAAAACTGTGTGTGCGCTTACAATGTATAACATGCATAATGAGTACTCTTATAACTGTGTGTGCCTATTTTTATAACTGTGTATGCATACAATGTATAACATGCATGATGGGTTACTTTTTGCAGTGGTGCCCTTTTTGTAATAACTATTTATGTCTATTTTTACAACTATACATGCCTATTTTTCATAACCAAAGGTGATTATAATATAAAACATGCAAAATTGGAGGCTATAAGTAAGTGTGTCTAATTTTATAATTGTATATGCCTATTTTTATAACTGTATGTGCTTATTTTATAACTGTGTGTTCTTACAATATATAAAATGCGTGATGAGTTTCTTTTTACAGTGGTGCCTTGTTTTATAAATATATAGATGTGCCTATTTTTATAACTGTGTATGCTTAAATTGTATAACATAAATGATGAGTTACTTTTTGTTGTGATGCCTTTTTTTATAATTATGGATGTCCTATTTTTACAACTATAGGTTCATAACCAATAGTGATTATAATATAAAACGTGCAAAATGGGTGACTGTAAGTAGGTGTGCCTAATTTTATAACTGTGTGTGCCTACAATGTGTGACATACATGATGTGTTACTTTTTTCAATGGTGCCTCTTTTTTATAAGTATCGATGCCTATTTTTACAACTACTGGTACGTATTTTTCATAACTAATGGTGATTATAATATAAAACATACAAAATGAGTGACTGTAAGTACGTGTGCCTAATTTTATAATTGTGTGTGCCTATTTTTATAACTGTATGTGTCTATTTTATAACTGTGTGGGTTGCTTACAATGTATAACATGAATGATGAGTTAGTTTTACAGTGTTGCCTTTTTTTATAATATGGTTGCATAATTTTCAACTATATGTGCCTATTTTTCATAAGTAAGAGTGATTATAATATAAAACATGAAAAATAGGTGACTGTAAGTAGGTGTACCTATTTTTATAACTGTATCTGCCTATTTTTATAATTGTGTGTGCCTATTTTTATAACTGTGTGTGCTTATATTGTATAACATAAATGATGAGTTACTTTTTGCAGTGACGCTTTTTTTTTATTTATAATTATGGATGTTTATTTTTATAACTATGGGTGTCTATTTTTCTTAACCAAGGGTATATAAAACATGCAAACTAGATGACGCAAGTAGGTATACCTACTTTTATGATTGTGTGTGTCTATTTTTATAACTGTGTGTGCCTACAATATTTTTATAAAATTATATTCTCAAAATTTGACCGAGACCTATGATTTTTTTAAAAAAAATCACCCTCAACGTTTTTTGGTTCGCTTCTGTCTTTTTCTTTTTTTCTTTTGTTGGTTTCTTTCATCGTTTTTGGCTAGGAGGGATTAGCTTTTTCTTGATTCCACAATGAAAGAAAACTCAAAACTGTTTGTCAGTAGGCAACCTTATCGCTTCATTCACACATAGTATAGTAGTATTTTCTTGCAAAATTTTGTTCAAATTTAGTGGATTGGGCCATTGAAAGTCCCTATCGGTTCGAATTTGTTCCATCCATAACATATGCAAATATGTGGACACCTACTGTCCCAATTATGGAACATTATTTTGATAATTTAATCGCTTCATTTTCCCCTGAATTTGCTTTTGTTTCTGCAATTATTCTGAATTCTTCCTTCTCAAAACCCCAAGAATATGATGTGGAGGTGGAAAGGAAGAGATGGAGATGTGGAAGAAGTAGTAGTAATCAAGGAGAAGAAAGAAGCGCGCGAGGGTGGGTTGGAGGGAAAAATTATACTATAGACCCGGGTACACATAGCTAGGTGTACCCAGTCAATGATAGTTTTGATTAGGTTTTATTACTTAATTCTAATTAAAATTGTTCTTATATTTTTCCTTCACGTGCATTTAGGGCTGTAAACGGGTCCACACCCTCAGGGTACCCCCAGACCCAGACCCGTACCCTTATAGTTAAACTTGGACCTAGACCCGGACCCATACCCTCTAGGGTATAAAATTTTGGACCCAAACCCGACCCTCCAGGGTCCAGGGTAGGGTATGGGTTATGATATTTTTTTATTTTTTTCCTGTTAAACAAAAATATATAAAACAATGTATAATTCTAAATTAAAAATTTTAACATAATTAACATAATCTCCTTAACATTTCTTTCAACAAATACAATCATTTAACATATACATAAATGAATAGGGATATAGACCCCTTTAACTATATTAATTTCAGTGTGTAATCTAAATTCCTGGACAACCTATGAGCAAAGAGTATGTGTAATAATACGGTGTCCCCTAATAGATAAGTCAAATAGTAGCATATAAGATAGAGAACGAAAAAGAAAAATAAAGAAAAAGATTGTTCTTTTTGTCATGATCCATATTTTCAGCAGTTCTATGAAATAAAAAATAAGACAAAAATATTACTATCATAAATTGCTTTTACACGGGATGAAAGAATATATTTTTATATTTAGTAAAAATAAATTATTTGTAAAATGACATTTGAAATAAAGTTGAAAATAAATAAATAAATAATTTGAAAAAAGTTAGTTGGGCCAAATATATTCGAACCTGCGCTGCCAAGCTAATATGGATTTTAACCTCCCCTCCCTAACCACTCGGCCAAATCTCTCTATATATATTTAATATCTTCCATCTAATATAATATATATTATTATTTTATTAATACGGATATATGGGTCTGGGCATCACCATACCCCGCCTAGACCCATATAGCAGTATAAATACGGGCACGGATACGGGTACGGGTCTGCGGATATAAAATTTAAACCTTACCCACTAAAAATGGGTACAGACCCGCGCGGGTACGATTAAGACCCGCCCCATTGACAGCCCTACTGCATTACTCTGTCTAATCTCAGTATTCATCGCCATTGCTATTGCTCTGTTTTTCTCTAACGCATCTCTGCTTTCTATAATTCTCAATTTCATATCAATCCACCAAGGATTTTGCCTAGAAAAGGATCAAAGGTATCTAATTTTCCCCTTATTATTTACCATGAACAAAATTGCTCATGAAAACTAATCTACTCTTTTACTACAAATAGAATTACTCATGAAAACGAAGAAGAAGGGACTTGAATCTGATATTTTTTTATCCAAGAATGAAACAGAAACTACTCTCCCATTTTTATTTCAATCTCGATGGCTTTAGCAGCTCCTTTTTTCGCCAAGTCTGCCAAGGTACCCGCCGTGTCCCCTCGTCTCTCTTCTATTGCGGCTCTATTGTTCCAATATCTCCATCTGAATCTTTCCTTATATCGTCCACCCAATTGTCATTAACTTGACAAAATTCAAAGAATCAAAATCATATTATTATTATTATTATTATTATTATTATTATTATTTTTCTGGTGAAAGATGAAGAAAAAATGTCAATTTAATCATGGAGTCCAAAAGTTTTTTACCCTATTAAGTTATAAACTTTTGTTTCAAAATAATTTTTCTTCAATTTTTATTAGGAATTAGTAGTATTTTAAATTGTTCAACTAGTTTAATTTTTTTTTTTGAAATTTAAAGGGGTGCTTATATTTTATAACCAACAGTGATTACGATATGAAAAACATGCAAAATGAGTGACTGTATGTAGGTATGCCTACTTTTATAAATTGGAGTGCCTACTTTTATAACTATGCGTGCTATATTTTTATAATTGAGTGTGTCTACAATATATAACATGCATGATGGGTTACTTTTTTCAGTGGTGCCTTTTTCTTTTTATAACTATGGATGCCTATTTACAACTATAGATGCTTATTTTTCATAACCAATGGCGATTATCATATGAAAAATATGCAAAATGGGTGACTGTAAGTAGGTGTGTTTACTTTTATAACTTTGAATGTCTACTTTTATAAATGTGTGTGTTTATTTTTATGACAGTGTATGTCTACAATGTATAACATGCATGATGGATTACTTTTTGCAGTGGTGCCTTTTTTTATAACTATGGATGCTAATTTTTATAACTAGGGGTGCTTATTTTTCATAACCAAGAGTGATTATAATATAAAACATACAAAATGGGTGACTGTTAGTATGTGTGCCTACTTTTATAACTGTATGTGCCTATTTTTATAACTATGTGTGTCTACAATGTATAATATACATGATGTGTTACTTTTTACAGTGGTGCCTTTTTTTATAACTATGAATGCCTATTTTTATAATTAAGGTGCTTATTTTTCATAATCCATGGTGATTATAATATCAAACATGCAAAATGGGTGACTATAAGTAGTTGTATGTACTTTACAACTTTGAATGTCTATTTTTATAACTGTGTGTGCCTACAATGTATAATATACATGATGGATTACTTCTTGCAATAGTACATTTTTTTTATAACTATAGATGCCTATTTTTATAACTATAGGTGCTTATTTTTCATAATCAGTGGTGATAATGATATAAAAAACATGCAAAATAGGTGACTATAAGTAGGTGTGCCTACTTTTATAACTTTGAATGCCTACTTTTATAAGTGTGTGTGTGCATATGTTTATAACTGTGTGTGTCTACAATGTATAACATGCATGATGTATTACTTTTTGCAGTGATGCCTTTTTTTTATAACTATGGATGCTAATTTTTATAACTAGGGATGCTTATTTTTCATAACCAAGGGTGATTATAATATAAAACATACAAAATCGGTGACTATAAGTAGATGTGCCTATTTTTATAACTTGAAGTGCCTATTTTTATAACTATTTTTGTCTATTTTTACAATTTAGTGTGCCTACAATATATAACATGCATGATGGGTTATATTTTACAATGGTGCCTTTTTTTTAATAACTATGAATGCCTATTTTATGACTATATGTGCTTATTTTTCATAACCAAGGGTGATTATAATATAAAACATGCAAAATGAGTGAATATAAGTAGGTACGCCTACTTTTATAACTTGGAATGCGTACTTTTATAGTGTGTGCCTATTTTTATAACTTTGTGTGTCTATAATATATAACATGCATGATGAATTACTTTTTGCAGTAGCATCTTTTTTATAACTACAGATGCCTATTTTTACAACTATATATTTCTATTTTTCATAACCAAAGGTAATTATAATATAAAACATGCAAAATAGATGACTATAAGTAAGTGTGCTTACTTTTATAATTTTGTGTGCCTATAATGTATAACATGCATAATGTTTTACTTTATGCAGTGTTGCCTTTCCTTATAATTTTAAAATTTCAAACAATAATTTTAATTTAGTAATCAAGCCAAAGTCTTCCACATGAGAAAACTGTTGGAAGGAAAAGAAAAAAACCCTCGGGAATTGAAGCCTCAGGATGAATCAAAACTAAGTTCTCAAAATGTATGGAAAAAGCCTTCATCTTTTACCCTATAAATCCGGAAAACTGATTTCATCCCTCAAAGACCATTAGAGTAAAGATTTTTCATCCCTCAAAGACCATTAGAGTAAAGATTTATCAAACAATTTATATTACCATTCAAAAACTCGGTAAAAATTCATCCTTCATAGACCTAAATTTAAAAGAGCTCTATCCCGATTTTAGCAGCTTCTTTTTGGTGGGTTAAAGCAAATCAAATCATCATCGAGCATGCATCGACTACAAGATTCAAAGAAAAAAGGAGTAAAAAAGAAAAAAAAAAAACTATGGAACTTATGAGAAAATACAAAAATTTACTGTAAGATATTGAAATTTGTGTGTCTATTAAGTACCAAAAAAATCTATAGGAAATTGAATGATGAAGACGCAGAGTAAACTGAATCAACACTAAGTACACTTAAGTGTATTTGGGTCCATGATTGAGTTTAAATTATAAAACAAGGGATACATGCTATAAGAACTCAACTCTACCTAAATTAGGGGACGTGAATATGTGGTGATAAATCGCAAGGAACGAACGGCACCGAACTGCCCTTCAAGTCCCGCCAACCTATGCACTCAAAACAGGAAAGTATAAATACAGCTAGATTGCTTCCTTTGCTCCTCATTCCTCCACGTATCTCCCAACTACTTGCTCCCGCTCCACGACGCAGAAAGAAGGTTAAGGGCCCTCCTTGCTTCACCTTCTCTATTCAGTGTGCACTGTGCACCGCCAACCATTCACCACTAAAACTCCTCCAAACTTTTTCCCTCACGCGCACTGAGTGAACTCTGAATCGCAATTCAGCATTCACAATTTCGAACAATCGTGCAAGCAAATTTGCAGGAGGAGGATTTTGTTTTTGATTTTTTTTCTTATTGAATTGCGTATTATTTTGATTCCGCGATGGATGCAGCTGCTAGTGTACAGCTGTTCTACTGCGGAATCGATCCACTGAAACGGACGGCGAGGCGGTCTCTTTCTCTGTCTTCATCGTTGATGAGTAGAGCTCCGTTTCGCCGGTCATCTTTTAGGATTTCGAAGCAAAACGCCGTCGTACGAGCCATTGCGACGGAGCCGAGGCCGACTGACACTAAGCCGCCGATAAATTATTCTTCTTCTCAAAGTTCCGCTTCACCTACTAATTTTGTTAATGGAAATGGATCCTCCGGAACGGCGTCCGCTAAGAAAGTCAACGGTGGTTCCACGGTATGTTTGCTCTACCGGTTGAATCATTTGTTTTTGTTGTCGTTTTCTAAAGTTGAAAAAGATAGAGAGGCTCATGTCAATTTTTGGAAGTATGCTTTTTGCTTAATTTGTTCATGTAGTGGTCACAAATAAGAGCATTAGAATTCACTAGGAAAGAGCAGGGAATAGAAAAACGAATTGTGTTGTTTATGTGCTGATGTCTTTGTGTGCTTGTGGTGTTGATTACCGTTAATGATGGCTTGAGTTTGGGGAATTGCAGAGGATGCAAGATGTTTCACAGGAGATCAAGAGAGTGAGGGCGCAAATGGAAGAAGACGAGCAGTTGGCAATACTCATGAGGGGGCTTAGAGGTCAAAATTTGACGGACACCTTATTCGCTGAGGATAATATCCAGCTCCGGCTTGTTGAGGTTCGTCCATTACTTAATTTTCACATTGCATGTAGCAATCGAAAATCGTTTGCTGCTTAAGTGGCTTCTGGTTTCTTTCAGATTGTCGCTGTGAAAACAAAATAGTTTAGCCTCATAAAACTTCATTTGGTTTTGTATCTTGCACGTTGTGAATGCACCTTTAGATTCCTATTAATGGACTTTATATGTAGAAACATCGAGATAACTTGCTTTACTAATTTACTGAAGTTGGTTTGCTTTTAAACTTGTACATATAGATAATATTGTTTACACGCATGGTCAAAATATATTTAAATAATCGCTCTTTTTCTTTTTTGATAAATATAAATAATATCTTTTGATCATGAAGATTTTTTCTTTATTTGAATTCTTGAAACCTGTTTATTTATGCTGATAAATATTGATGAGTAGTTTCTCAAAGAGTTCTGGAATTCACTATACCGTAAAAAGTTTCTCTGAAGTCGAATTGGTGAATTGATGTCATGAAGCAATGCGTGTCTCCATTAGTGTCAATTGAATGATTCGCATTTTGAAGTAATTATGTGTTGTGGACGTGTGGTTCAAATATATGAATATCTAGGTCAGAGATAGATATATATATGCTAGTCTTCCCTTGGAAATTTTACTCATTTTTAATCTTCTTACCATAAAACTTTAATTGATTAGTGCATATGGAACATACAGACATGTTCTAGGAGTATGAATCAAGTGGGCTTAAGCCTTTAGAAACCTTATATCCACAAATTGGTTTGGGTTTCAGTTCTGCTCTGATGCCATAGATTTTGCATATTTGATCACAAATCATGTATACTTTGGGAGGATCTCCTCTAACAAGTGACCTTTGGCTATCTTGTTTTTGATGGTTTGCTCCTCTGCCAGGTTGATGAAAGCAGTGAGTTTCTGCCATTGGTTTATGATCCTGCTAGTATCTCTGCATATTGGGGGAAACGACCACGTGCTGTTGCAACCCGCATTGTCCAGTTACTCTCAGTTGCTGGAGGTTTTCTTTCTCGGCTGGCTTGGGATCTAGTAAACAACAAGATCAAAGAGGTAAGAATTAGTTAAGGTAGTTAACCTTTTTCTGGCATTCTACACCATTTGTTAGCTTCTCTAAGTGCTTGTTATGGGAAAATTTTTAGTTGATTTTTGTGCATCTGCAGGTTTTACCTGCTAAATAGCCATTAGAAATCAATTCAACTTAAAGTTTTGAAATAATTCAGAAATATGTCCCATGTATTTCTCCAATAATTGTTTTCAACGATTTCTTATTTTCTGTACCTCCACAAGTAAGAAGCACTGTGAAATTTCCTAGGGATAAAAGAAAGGGATTAATGGGTTTGTGAAACATACCTTGTCCCAATCTTCAAGTTAAATGGTACTTCAATATATGAAGCTGGGGCATTAGTTGTTAGATAACTTGAATTAAAGGGGCGGTTTGACACAAGATATAAGAATTGAAAGGTTGAGAGCTTCCAGTGGGGAAAACAATCGTTGTTTTTCCTTTTGTATTGATAAGATAAAGTAACAATATATACAGTTTTCCTACGCACTTTAATTGGTTACAAAAAGGAACATATACAAATCTAAGTAAACCAATTTACAACAATTGGGGATTTACAAGGATATGAAAATGTCCTAAAAGAGATCCTAAGAATCCAAAAGATCCGCCAATACTCCCTGTCAAGTTGAAGCATGAAGGTCCAAAATGCCCAACTTGCGAGCAAGATAGTGAAACTGAGCAGGATGAAGAGCTTTTATGACAACATTAGTAGGTTGGAGCTCACTGTGAAGATACCGCAGGGAGATAAAACCAGCTTGAAAAGCATCTTGGAAACAAAGTGATAGTCGATTTCGATATGCTTGGTGCGTTCGTGGAAAACGGGATTGGCGGCGATGTGAAGAGTAGCTTGATTATCACAATGCAAGAGAATCAGACGAGTGACCTTGACACGAAGATCATAAAGCAAACGGGATAACCATTTCAACTCACACAAAGTCATGGCCATAGAGCGGCACTCAGCCTCGGCAGAAGAACGAGAAACAGTGTGTTGCTTCTTCGTCTTCCAAGAAATACGCGAGCTGCTGAAGATAACGAAATATCCTGTTAAGGATCGCCAAGTGATGGGACACTTGCCTAATCAGAGTCACGATAAACTGTCAATATGAGAGGAGAATCTGACTGGAGCAAAATAGAACAACCTTTAAGATATCTTACCAGATGAAGGACAGCCTCCCAATGCTCTTTTCGAGTAGTGTGCATGAACTGAGCAAGGATATGAACATCATAGACAAGTTCGGGACGAGTGAGAGTAAGATAAACTAGCTTCCCAATCAACCGGGGATAACGATCCGATTGGTCAAAGAGTGGTCCAGGAGCTTTAGCCAACTGATGATTCGGTTCAAGGGGAGTAGAAGCTGGTTTGGCCCCATTAGACCAATCTCAGAAATGATCTCCAAAGTGTACTTCTGTTGGCATAAATATAATCCAGAGGAATTTTGAGCAATGTATACACCAGAAAATACTTAAGAGGACCTAAGTCTTTCATGCGTAAACACGAACTCAGATAGGCCTTAAATTTGGTTACAACAGATAAGGAATTTCTGGTGATCAACAAATCATCCATATAAATGAGGACACATAAGAAAACATCATGTTGATAATATGTAAAAAGAGAGTAATTGGCTTAAAACGAAGTAAAGCCACACTTACGCAATGCTGCAGTAAGCTTAGAAAACCAACGGCGAGGAGCCTGCCAAAGACTGTATAGAGATTTTTCAAACGCAACACTTGACTAGGGAATGCAAGACGGAATCCAGGTGGTGGTCCCATATATACTTCATCTTCTAGATCGCCATGAAGAAAGGCATTATAGACATCCATCTGAGGTACGGGCCAGTTCCAAGCGGAAGCAACAGACAACAATGTCCGAACAATTACCATTTTAGCGATAGGAGCAAAGGTCTTTGTGAAGTCAATGCCATTTGTCTAGGTATTCCCAAGGATCACCAAACGCGACTTATATCTTTCAATAGTCCCATCTGCTTTATACTTGATAGGTAAACCCACTTACTTCCAAGGGCACGTTTGCTAGGGGTAGAGAAGTCAAAGACCAAGTACCATTCTTTTTCAAGGTATCAATCTCTTCTTTTATAGCATTTCGCCATTTAGGATTAGAAACTGCTTCAGAATACCTAGTAGGTTCAATTTCTACAGTAACAGATGCTAGAAAATGCTGTGTGAAGAAAAAAATTTGTCATAAGTCACAAAGTGTGTTATAGGGTAGGAGGACTTACCTGATGAGCCCAAAGAAGTGGGATGAGCAGAAGATGAAGAATGGGATATCAATGATGATTTCCACATGGCATTGCAGTCGTAATCTCGTAATCGGGCAGGAGCTTGTTTATTTCTAGTGCTCTTCCTGCTAGCAATATGATTGGGAACAGAATCCGATGTTGTAATTTGTTAGTCCAAATTAGGATATGAAATCTCTTGGTCCAATAGGCAACTTGAAGGTCCGTCATCATGGTCCAAAGGGATTTCTGGGCTATGTATTTGTGCTTGTGCCGCAGTTGGTCCACTGGCAAGAGAATGAGCACCTAAGGCCTCCTCAGATGGACCGCTGGTTCCAGTTGGGCTGTTGTGTAAATTTCCACCTTCAAGGCCTGCGGATGGGCTGTGTGACAAAGAACCAAAAGGGCCCGCGGTACCGGGCTGCTGGGCAGTGACCGTTTATGGGCTGGAAGTTATTTGCGGCCCACTTGAGGTAAGACTCCCCCTGTCCCGTGGGCCGTTGAAGGGTCTTTGAGTACCCAAAATATTTTCCCCAAAATTGTATGACTTTGCAAATTCTAAAGGAAGTTCTTGAACATCATGCAACTTAGATACATATGGAAATTTTATCTCATCAAACACTACATCTCTTGACACAATAAATTTTTTATTTTCCATGTCATAAAATCTTCAATCTTTCTTATCAAATGGATGACTAAGAAACACACAAACACGACTTCAGGCACGGAATTTATCTTTTGGCAAATAATGAACATATGAAAGATAACCAAAACTTCTAAGATGAGAATAAGAAGGTGGTTTTCCATGTAGCAGTTCGTTAGGAGTTTTGCCCTGCAATAAGGAGGATGGGGTTCGATTTATGAGATACCCAGTTGTTAAACTACATTCTCCTCAAAATTTTTAGGTAAGTTTCCTTGGAAACTCAAGGCATGTGCCACATTTAGAATATGACGCTGTTTGAGTCCAACCCGTCCATTCTGTTGTGGGGTCCCAACAATAGTCGTTTGGTGTAAAATACCATTTTCCAAAAAATATGATTTAAGGCAGACAAATTCCGTCCCGTTATTAGTTCGAACCACTTTAACATTTTTATGAAATTGTGTCATAATCATGGCAAAATATTCTTTCAAAACAGAAGCAACCTCACTTTTCTTACCAATTAAATATATTCAGACAACTCTAGAATGATCATAAGTAAGAAAATAAGATGCACCAATAGTAGAGATAATTTTGTATGGACCCTATAAATCCCAGTGAATCAACTCAAAAGTCCCAAAAGCATTGCTTTTACTTGAAGGAAAAGAATCACGCTATTTCTTAGCATGCAAACAAATAGTGCAAGACTTATAACTAGAATTCTTAGCAACATTAAAAGACGATTTTCCCAAAAACTTATTCATCACCAAATTCGAGGGGTGCCCCAACCAGATATGTCACAATTTATTCGAATCAGAAATGACACTAGAACATGCAAACAATGAAGATACTTGTAAAGGTTTGTAGAAGAATATCCCATCTCTCTGCTCACCCACTCCAATTGGCCTCATCGAGGTACGGTCTTATATAACACAAAATCATCAGTCACAGTAACAAAACATTTAATATCCCGTATCAACTGGGCTAAAGAAATCAAATTGCATTTAAGTCCAAGTATAAACAAGACAATTATATATTTTAAGGTTCTGATTTAAATGAGCATCTCCCTCTTGCAAGGCCACTATTTCAGCACCATTAGGCAGTCCAATTGTGTACGGAAAAATAGAATTTAAATTCTGTAAAAAATTCCTTTTACCAGTCATATGGTGAGAAAAACCCGAGTCTAAAATCCAAGAATTTGCCATACCAGAGAACTTATCAGAGTGAGTGGAATTTTGATTATTGATGAGAGTCAACGGCCATTGGTCATTGGACAATCCCGGAAAATTTGTGGGAAATTCCCAGAATTTCCACTGCCTTCCTCGTTGTTGTTTCCTCCGATGCCAGCAACTGTGTGAGCCCAGCCGCTGCTGATCGGTTGCTGCTGTTGCTGGTTTCCACATGCAGGAGGAAGAGACCTCCCTTGCTGTCGCTACGTCCGCTACCGCGATCAGGAAAGGTGTTGCTGCTGCTTATCGTGTTCTTGGGCCACCATTCAGGATATCCCACAAGTTGGAAACAATTTCCAATCTCATGGCCATTCCTGCTGCAGTGACTGCATACCAGGCATGAATTTGAAGAAGGAAATGAAGATTGCTGCAGGGTTTTGCTGCTGCAAAAACCATGCAGGAGCGGCTACATTCTTCCGCCTTTGCCGATCGAGCTGATTCGATGCTGTTCCTTGCATATACATGCAAGAACATTCTTTACTTTTGGTACCAGTTCTTTTTGAATGATATTAGATCTCACTGTGGCATAGGTTGCATCATTCAATCCCATGAGGAATTGAAAAACTTTTTCCTCCTCCCTTTCCTTTGTGATAAGGGAAGAAATTTCAGCCTCAACCGTAGGTGGGGATTGCGTATAATTTTCCAATTCATTCCAAATTTTCTTTAAATGTGCGTGATACGCATTTACTGAATCTTTCCCTTGCTTGCAATTTGTTAGGGCAACCTTCAATTCATACTTTCTTGGTCCGTTTCTAACCAAGAATCTTTCCTTTAATCGGCCCATAGTTCATCAGCCTTCTCGGTATAGTTTCACATAAGATTTGAGAGACAGTTCAATAGTATTAAGAATCCAAGAGTTGACTAGAGTGTCAATCTCCCCCCATTCCTCTTCTTGCTCCAGATCGTTTTTTGGTTTTGGGATCAATCCGTCAATAAATTCGAACTTCTTCTTTGATTGCAAAGCCAGACGCATGGCTTTTGCCCATTCAATATAACTATTGTCTTTATTAGTTTCTTTCAATTGGACTCTCGTTATGATCGGGCCGGAACCATCGGAGATGCTACATAATAAGCATCCTTCTTAACTTGCTTGACATGGCTTCCTTTTGCCATATCAACAACATTGCCAGTATCTTCTTTGTCTTTACTCATTGTGAGAATTAAGACGGAAGCTCTGATATCATGAAAGTTTGAGCGTTTCTAGTTGGGATAACAATCGTTGTTTTTCCTTGTGTATTGATAAGATAAAGTAACAATCTATACAATTTTCCTACGCACTCTAATTGGTTACAAAAAGGAAAGTATACAAATCTAAGTAAATCAATTTACAACAATTAGGGATTTACAAGGATATGGAAATATCCTAAAAGATATCCTAAGAATCCAAAAGATCCGCCAATAAGAATATCTGTGTATATAAAATGAAGAGAATGGTGTTTGAATCAAATACACCCATTAGAAATAGTGGGAAATAACGTGTAGTCTTTTATTTTGTAGTTGTGTATGATTAAATGTAACATATTATCTGTATTACATATGAAAGAGAAGCAAATATTCCTACTCTCCACACCTTATATCTTCTTCGCATAATTGTCCTGAAGGTCTTATTGCTGCTTAAATTGATCAATAAGTTTTGTCCTCTTTCTGCTTGTTAGTGAATAAAATTATCTATAGCTTTTTCTGAATGAGGGAATTCTATGACTTCTGTATCACATGTGCCCTAATATAAGGCAAACAATTTTGTATACATAGGTGTAGCACCATTTTTTCCCATTTCCAGAATAAGGTTTTGCTTTATGCTATGTATTTTTACTCATTAATGCTGTATAGCTATAATTTTTTCTTCATTAAAACCTCAAGTGTAATATTGCTGAGGAGCGGTTTCTCCCTCACACTCAAATGAAGATGCAGATATTCAGATATACAGACACATACCAAGCCATATGAATTACTCTCATGTTTCTGATAGACAATCTCATAATTGAGACCTATAAAACTGAAAACTACTTTAGCAAACTTTTACCTTTTTAGAGTATACAAAAAGTTTTCATTCAACTTTTGCTCGACAAATGTGTGAAGTTCTTTTCGATACAAACTCGTAAATGACTTGACCTTCCTGTTAATTGCTCATATGCTTAAGACATGGTCTCAGTACCTACTGCACCATATGTATTTTCTTGAAAAACTTGTGAAGATCTGAGTGGTGAAATCTATGTTTTCATGCATGAATTATCTGGTCATGACAGAAGGAGTATATAGACATTCCTAACTTAATTATGATGATCTTAAACTTTGTTTTGTTTTCTTCCACTTATGCTCTTATTCTTTTTCATTTCCAACCACAAGTAGAATGAAGTTGCTCGAGCTATTGAATTGCGGGAAATTGTAACCTCCTTGGGTCCAGCATACATTAAACTTGGGCAGGCGTTAAGCATAAGGCCGGATATACTATCACCTGTGGCAATGACTGAGCTTCAGAAGCTTTGTGATAAGGTCAGATTGAATCTTCTTTGTTTTTCATAATTAAACAAAATTTTCTATAACACCTCTTATATTGAAGTTGAAATTTGTTACTTCTAGACAACACATCTCATGGAAGTGCTGCACATTCACAAGTGACTTCTTGAAAATTTTCTGCTGTTTCTCAATTCCGTCTGGACAAAAAATGCATTTTACTGCAACTACTATTGTGCATTTATGTCACATGCGATATATTTCTTTTGTGTGTGTGTGTGTGTGTGAGAGAGAGAGAGAGAGAGAGAGAGAGAGAGAGAGAGAGAGAGAGAGGCTTGCTCAATTCTGTGGGTCCAAGCCCAATTTTTAAATATGGTAGGGAGGGAGGGAGAAAATTGGGCTTGTTCCGTTAGGCCCAAGCCCAATTTTTAAATATGTTGTCATAGCCACCTAGTCTATTCTTGGGCCACCCCGATACCAGATGTTTAGTTTTAAAAACTTGACATTCTGAATGTTCAGTCATTGGCATGAGGGCTGTGATGAAAATTAGCTCACTTGGCTAGTTTGTGAAGTCTTGGGAAATTCTCCCTCCTCTTGACTCTTGAGGTAACAAGTCTAGTTTTTCAACATATCTCATAACTAAATGTCATAAATCTCCTGCAAATTTTGTGAAATAATTTTGTTGTGTGTTAGCATCTAGTTCAAGTATAACTTCTGTAATTCATTCTTGAGACATTTGAAAGGTTTAGGAAGAAAAAAGAGGAGAGAGAAAAGAAGTTGGATCCTCAGTAATTTGCAGCTAAGCAGTCGTAAGCATATCATCTGCTTTTCATAAATTACTAACCTTTATGAAGGATTGATGCAGGTTCCGTCATTTCCAGATGATGTTGCTATGGCTCTGCTAGAGGAGGAGCTTGGGCAGCCTTGGTATAACATCTATTCTGAACTTTCCTCATCCCCAATAGCTGCTGGTAATCTCAAGAGCCATTGATCTTCCACCATATTACCCGTTTTTGGTTGGATACATTTGGGCTTACGGACCTTCTTTTTTTTAAAAAAAATAAAATTATGTTATCATGTTTAATCTCTAAATTTGATGTATCTCCTTTTGTGATTGTGGAAAACAAATGGCAGCATCTCTTGGCCAGGTGTACAAGGGACGGTTAAAAGAAAATGGAGATCTGGTTGCTGTCAAAGTACAGAGGCCCTTTGTTCTTGAGACTGTAACTGTTGATTTGTTCGTTATAAGAAAATTGGGTTTGTTCCTTCGGAAGTTTCCTCAGGTGGTAATAGTTTGGGTTACTTCATTGTTTCTTTTTCTGTGTCCATTAAATAGGTGAGTTCTTCAGAAATAATGTTTACATTTTTCTTATTTTCCAGATATCCGTTGATGTGGTGGGATTGGTTGATGAATGGGCTGCTCGCTTTTTCGAAGAACTTGATTATGTCAACGAGGGAGAAAATGGAACTCATTTTGCTGAGATGATGAAGAAGGATCTTCCTCAGGTTGCATCAAATTTCTGTGATATAGATGCCTCTCTGTAGCATAGTTTGTGGACTTATTTATGAAAATGGAAAGGAACATGCTTAAGAATAAAGAATTGTCTTATTCCAGAAGGAGAGCAAATTTATATGGTTGAATCTTGCTAATTTCTATTGGTTATCTTGCATTTGTTTATGACAAATTTCTGTTTTCAGGTTGTGGTGCCAAAAACTTATGAAAAATATACATCAAGGAAAGTTCTTACAACTCAGTGGATTGATGGAGAGAAATTGTCTCAAAGTACTGCAAGTGATGTTGGTGAACTGGTCAATGTAGGAGTGATATGTTACCTTAAACAGGTAAGGTTTAAGTATTCCATGATTTTATGTCTGTAACATCCGTGATTTGATTACTTCTAGTATCATGGATAGACTTATACTCTATCAGGATTTTAGAAAACTTGATTTCTTTAACATTGAAACTGTATAATAGTTCTGGGATATATAGCCTTAGCTTGGTTTCAAGAAACATCTGTCAATCCTTGAAGAGATACTAATTCTTACCTCCAACTGGGCCCATTTAGAAATTTTCCTGATTGGTTTGCAAACTACTTAATCCAAGCCTGAACCTTTACTATTCCTTAACTTGTTTTGTGATAGGTTTCAAGACTGATTGAGCCAAACTTCTACAGATTTTTCTTTCTTTAACTTATTGAACTGCTTGAAGTAGCTCAAGCTTGGTTTGTAACATTTATTGAATATTGTGAACAGAAGTTCAAGCTGTCATGCAATCAAGAAAACTTAAAAGGATTGTGTTTTGCCTACTTAATATGATTGTATTGCTGCGCCTCATATTTTTCTGTTTTTATGTCATTCACCATGTATTCACCTCAAGAACTTGATCAAGTACAGCCATAGATTTTCCACCTGCACTTGGGTAGCATTCCGTAGCAATTCTAACTTCTTTCCTATTTTCTTAACATAAGATCTGTTGAATTGTAATTTTTCATCCTTCCCCCAGGTAAGATAACGTTCTTAACTTCATGGCTAATTATGGGTTGCCAGTTGGCTCTTTGCTTCACATTCTGGAAATGGATTTAAAATGATGAACTTTTGAGCCTCATTAAGTGCTTCCTAAGCATTGTAGCCATTATGTTTGGCTTAGTAGAAGTGATTTGGATGTGTTAACAAGTTGCTATTCTTCAGTTTGAAGCTTGGAATTTATATTTCTTTCTTACGTTTTCATCTTTTCTTCCTCTTTCGGTGTACAGTTGCTTGACACAGGTTTCTTCCATGCTGATCCTCACCCAGGAAACTTAATTCGTACTCCAGATGGGAAATTGGCAATACTAGATTTTGGTAATAATTAGCTTTTTACTATGAAATGTATCATATTTTCACTCACACTTATTTGTTTCTATTTCAGCTATGGACCGATATCAGGTTCAACATGTCATAGTTTTACCTCGTTTAGTTTCACAGTTATAATTTGCATTTATATTATTGGAATGTTGTTCTCATCACCATCTCGCTGCAATTACCCAGAAAGGAGGAAAAAGGACTGAAAGTAAGGCATCCTTCAAACAAAGCTCAGTATAAAAGAAGAGAAGTTCAATAAAATAATAAAAGCAATAATAATAACACAAAGAAGGAGAAGTAAGGTGTAAACATGATCTTTCTCTCCATGAAATAGAGAAGGTGATGTGCATTTCATATACTATTAACATTCCAATCTGTGTCGAGTATCCTTGAAAAGCATTTAGAGTTAACATATGGTTTATAAGAGTTTCCGCAGGCAGCATGCTAGATTAGCTTTTTGCAAAATATTGTGTCAATGGATGCTTTGAATTGGCTCTTATTCCTTGCACTGTACTCGTAACAACTCAAATTGTCAAATTGAAACTTTTTCAGACTCTAATATGGCCACATTGTCTTCGGTCCTAGTACTACTTTCCATTTGCTCTTGTACAACATGATAACTTCTAGCTTTCCCCAACTTCTTTTCGTTGTCTGAGTAGTTTACCTTTTGTTATAATTTCTCTAGTGGACTTATTTCATTCAAGCTGTGTAACACATCTTTTAGTGGAAAACAGAACATCAGTATCATGTCTAAATTCCAGATAAAGTTGCCTACTGAAATTTAGAATAAAAATGTAATACAGAACTTTATGCTGGTGTGTTCTAATACATGACTTTTCTCTGGCAGGCCTAGTAACTAAACTGACAGACGACCAAAAGTATGGCATGATTGAAGCTATTGCTCATCTTATTCATCGAGATTATCCTGCTATTGTCAAAGACTTCGTCAGACTTGATTTTATTCCAGAAGGGGTTAATCTGAATCCTATTCTACCCGTACTTGCTAAGGTTTTTGATCAGGCACTAGAGGGAGGGGGAGCAAAGAACATTAACTTTCAGGAGCTGGCATCAGATTTGGCACAAATTACATTTGATTATCCATTTAGAATACCCCCTTATTTTGCTCTAATTATAAGGGCAATAGGGGTGCTGGAGGGCATAGCTTTGGTGGGAAATCCTGAATTTGCTATTGTTGATGAAGCCTATCCTTATATTGCGCAGGTAAATAAATACTGTGATGATCCCCCTTGGTTATTATCTAATGTGCATAATACTAAGGTGTACTATCTCATGTCTGTCATGATGTATGTGATATAGTTTCACTAGAAGTGCTCTCAAGTTACAGTTAGAACTAAACTGAACGTAAAATTAGATAGCTTTTCTCTGTTGGCTTTTAGGGTTAAGTTAAGATAAATTTGCATCTTTTTAAATCTTTTCTTGTGTTTTCAGTGACAGCCCCCAATTTGCTATGTTGAATTTCAGAATTAATTTTCACATGCATGAGTTAGACACCCCCCCTTCACACGCACAGACACAGTAGTCTCTGGTGCTTGCATCCATGTCAATTGATTGAGCTGGTATTCCCGATTATTTCAATTTCAATTTGAAATCTTGATAATACTTAAATTTAATACCTCTATCTTTGTTCTGAAAATAGAGGCTCTTGACAGATGAATCCCCACGTTTAAGGTCTGCTCTACGCTATACAATATATGGCAACTCTGGTGTTTTTGATGCTGAAAGATTTATAGATATCATGCAAGCTTTTGAGAATTTCATAACTGCGGCCAAGAGTGGAGGAGGAGAAAGTCTAAAAGGGAGAATGGCAGAACTTGGAATTCTTCAAACTCAAAGTAATTATATGCTTCCGAGACTTTCAGCAAATGGTTCTCAACCAGAGCAACCAATTCAAACTAGAGCAGCCTTAGCTTTCCTGCTGTCCGACAAGGGGAACTTCTTCCGTGAATTTCTCTTGGATGAGGTATTTATGAAATGTTTGCAACTTGAAAAATCATTGTTTTAGGGACATTAGCTTCTCTTTGAGGCCTTTGGTTCTGCAGTAGAAATTGTATATCCTGTATTTATGTCACTGTAGTATTATTACTTCTTGAATGGCCTAATAACCATCATTGGCAGGTGAAACCATAAGATTGATGTTTAATGTTGAAATGAAATGACTACCAAAGGCTTAAAATGACACTCTCCCTCCCCAAAGAAACAAAAAAACAAGTTCCAAGGTTTTCTGAAATTAATAATTTTAATTACAAAAAAGTACACAAACTGGCATCATGCAAATGCTATTTCTTGAACTAATTTACATCTATTAAATCTAACATTGACCTTCCTGCAATTTGTTTCAGTCACTGGAAGCTGGGATAAAGTGTTGTTTCCAAATACAATTGCTAATATTTTGTGGTCTTATCACCCAGCTTATTTTTTCTTCCAGTTTATTTTTTTAATATGCAGATACCAATTAGACTTATCTTTTGACATATCATTTTGTGTCTTTCTCAGGAGAGGAGGGATACCTCTCCCCCCCACACACACACACACACACACACACACACTCACTCCACTTCTTTTTTAAGTAGCATGTGCCATTTTTTTGTCAAAAGAAAAGGAAAAATAGAAGCATGTGTCATCTAGGAAGCCTGATATTTCTGTACGGTGATATTTCGAGCCAGTTGCAAGCTACTTGTTAATCAAAAGCCACGTATATGAGATTCTTTGTGATTTACTACATCTAGAAGTTGTTTGGGTTGGGTGTTTAAATATTTGGGACCTGATATCCAAGTAACCCATGAGACCATGAAGAAGTCTAACAGCTTCAATTTTGCATGACCAGATTGTGAAGAGCATTGATGCTGTTACAAGGGAACAGTTGGTGCAAATAATGGCGATCCTTGGGATTCAAAATCCTGCACCTATATTTAGCATGGTTCCTGCTCTTGGACCCCTAAGGCCTGCAGCTCTTCTACCTACTATAACCGAGGAGGACAAAGTCATATTGAACAATGTTCAGAAAATTATTGAGTTCCTAACTGCTGGAAGTATATCTTCATCAAGTCAGGTACTTAAATCTCTTTGCTTAAAACTGGAAAGCTGATTCTTCAGATAGAGGCCTCTAATCTATTCCCTCGTCTTTGAATCATGTTGGAAATTTTGAAATACATAAACATCACATGATATTCATATTCTTTGGTTCCATGGAGTTGAATTAGAAAATTTCTTGTCAATACTTGATTAGAACTCTTGATTTCTTATTTCAAGAGTATAATTCAATACATATGCTCGTGATGAAATGGGTCAGTACTAGTCATACGTAACAGTATCAGCTCCATTCCGGGAGTCTAGGACAAGATTAATTTGTTCACCATCAATTCATTTTATCTCTGACAAGTCTTCTTTGCATTGTTTCTTCTACCTCTTGATAGCTGAGTATGCTATCTTGGAAATGATGGCTAACTTAGTATTTTCCATTCTGACTTAACTTGTATCATAATTCGGCCTGGAATCCCTCTGATTGCGTGTGTAGAATTTTTTGTAGATTAATATATTCTTTCTCCTCTCTGTTTCGATGAGTGTGCATACATGAGTTTCCTTTTCCGAACTTCATACCAAACAATACATTGTCTCTTTCAAGACCAACTTATCATGTGAATGCCCAAGTTCTATTCTTATGGCGGAGAATAATCCCTCTCCCCTCTTATATTATTCAGAAATTGTCATATTCATTGTATCTTGTGATTATTTTGGTTTTTTTAATTTGGTATGCATTTACAGAATAGATCTGTTTAAATGTTGATATGCATTGAGATCTTTTAGAACTACTTCCCTATTTCAGACTGATGACTATACATGGTGAATAGATGTGTTTAAATGTTTAATGCCTATATCTTGTGACTATACATGGTGACTGAAAAGTGTCTCAGACTGATGTGCTAAATCTGTTTAGTTTTAAGCTGTTTAGCCTTCTGATTTAACATTATAGTCACCCTTTTTCTTTGCATCCCAGGGTGTAAATGTTTCTCAAGTCATCCAAGAACTACTTCCCGTTTTACCTGGCCTCTCTGTCAAAGTTCTCCCAGAAGTGTTCAGCAGGTTATCTTCACGGGTATTGGCACGTCTAATCCGAGATACGTTACTTTAATTAGTGTGACTGCGTAGGGATAAGGGCACTCAAGAACGTGCAGACTTTCTTTTTGTATAGGAGATACATTTACAGATCCAAAAGGTATTATTTTCTAGCATGTACGTAAATTCATGCTTGACAGGCTAACTTTTGAGAATATACTTCTTGTATATGTTAGAAGAAATTCTCAGTGACTCAAAATAGATGTAAAGTTGGAGCAATGAAAAGAAGAAGATGAAAGCTAACATCTTTTGTAGATGACAAATTTTGTGGATAACTTTTTTTTTTTTTTTTTTTTGCGCTACATGAGAAATTATTCAGTGATAATAAATTAGCCATATCTTTAGAATCCGAACAATTTCATAACTGAGAAAATATTATTCTACAATACTTAGATAATACAAAAGATAGATATGAAATATCGGATAGATTTTATCATATCCAATATAAAATTAAAACTCTACGTCAGAAGATAGATTTTATTTAGATATTCTTATATTTTATAGAAATCTAAAAATATTATTTAATTCATAACACTCCCTTTAGATATCCATTACATAAAAAATATTTCTGGGAAAAAACTCTAATGAAGGGAAAATAATACAATATTCTCTATATTAAATATTAGTCCTCCTGTTTAGATAAAATCACTTGAAATTTCTAAATATACGTATTCAAGAAGGATCGCAAGTGTTGTTATCGCTAATATTTTAATAGATTAATCTTCCAGATTTCATTTATTGAACTTATTTGTACATCACTTGTATCTCATGAATAGATATATTTATCTTATCTCCTTTTGTATATTCTAAAATTTTATAATCATCTCTAACAATATAATTAAAATTCATCTGAGAAAATATATAAATCTCGAATATAATAATTTATTCATCTTGATCTCACATATTTTAGCCAAGTATGATAATTAATTACATCTTCAACATAAGTGAAAGAAGTGGCTACTATATATATATATATATATATATCTATATATACAATCATTGTGTATGTCAATGCATGACATGATTTGTATGTACTCATGTAATAATCATTATCTTACATATTCATCCTTGCAAATAGCCATATACTGGCATGAAATAAGTATAATCGTGTACTAATTTGCATAATCATGGTGCTTCAAAACCAATTAACTCTTAAATATTCTTTTACAAAAGATCTTTATCAATATCTAATGACTTAGTGACTTGAAACAGTAATGATGTGCCATGTCTATTTAGAATATTTTCAAAAAGTTCAATTTATGGATCAAGACGAAACCTTGATTTCAGTACTTGATCATACTTGCCTTTATTTATCCTTCTAGAATAACATTTACTCATATAATCCTCTAAGATTTATGGTCCTTCTAGGACATTTACCCAAATAAGATTATATAATAGAAACTCTCATAAATTTGGCAAAAGTAATAAGATACTTGATTCGCAATTATTTGCGAATGGTCATCTTGTGAACTTTTAGTTCACTTATTCTTGTGGGTTGATGATATTCTCATATGATATCATTCTTCTATTGCTAATTTTCTCTCCCTAATGTGGATACACTAGTTAATCAAATGTCAATAATCAAATTGCACAATAAAAATATCCTTTCACAGAAGCAATATTTGTGGCAGGTATAATTAATCAAGATGAGTAAATGCTTCCTCATGCATGGACTCGATCTTCATCATTATCTTCAATGATGATTCACTAAAACAGTTACATTATGTTCTTCTAGAACAATTTACTTATATACTTTAGACATACTAAGTCCATCAGGGACTATATAAATATGTTATTAAATGATAACTTAGACAAACGTACATCAATTGTCTCGTGCACTATATATATGAAAATTAATCATATTTTACACCAGAAATATTTCTTCGCAAGTAATGCCAGACTTTTACGAAGAATTTTGGATCAATACTCATTTCATAGTTCGCATAAATGAATATTCATAACCATCCTTTTGGGATTACACTTCAGGTGTGTAATTTCTTCTAAGAATTACGTACACTTCGTGTGTACTTGTTAATTGTTCGGACTAACTTTTATACTTTTCATGCTAACTCTATATTATTATTAATCTACAGACTTTGAATCATTCTAATTCAATACACTACGTGCAAAAATACTCTTATACTGTTGTAATTCCATTTATTCTATATTTAGGCTATCATAATGAGATCTCATAATATTACCATTTTTAGTACCCGAATTTCTTCTAAAAATAATACATTGATCATGTTTGAAAGTTTCTTCTAGAATTTTATTTCCTCGAATTTATAATATGACCATCTAAACATTTTCTCTTTTCATATGCATTCATATTCATTGAATCGACTTATCTACTACGTTTCAATTGTGTCTCAAATACTTTGATGGTGGTAGATTGTGCTTCAGGGACATTAAATGTATTAGGAGCATTATTGGTAGAATGTTCATCAGCAAATATAACTGGCCAAATGTGTTTGAACTTCTTATTCAAAACTTATTAGAGACACAAAGTAATTAATATTTTTATCCGACTACATATTTTCTCCTCTTAATGCTGGGATATTCAAAATCTACAAATTTTGAATATCTCTTTTGATATTCTTTGCACAACATATATAAGCCGTCAATATAAAATAAGTGCTACTATTTATTTATGATCTACATGATCATTTATGAACATATTCTGCAGAATATTCAATACTAAGTCAATATATATATATAATTAGGATAAATTGTGCCCTTGAAAGAATTTAAATTATGACCTCATTAGTAAGATATCGTAAACTATAGGTTATGAGTCAATAATATGTATCGATGCATCGATTAATAATTTTTTATTTATTCCAAAGTAACACATTCAACCCTAAAGTAATACCAGTTATATTTATAAAATAATTTACATAGCAAATTAGTAACATATGGAATTCATAAAATTAGGAAATTTCTGGTTCCAATCTTAAATATTCTTCATATTTGAATGATCCGAGATGGTCTTACCGATCATGCCAATAATAAATTGTTTAAATTAATAAACTTCAGTTTTATTGAGTAAGTATATCTCAATCTCATGTATTTTACAATTCAAATTACAAGAAAATAAATGGGTAGTATTTGTTTCATAGAACACTAGTAGTAATACATATTTCTCATATACTATCTCAAAATGATAAAAATATTACCGAGACTAAAAATAATATTCTATGACTTGTCGAAAAGAATGCATTATATATTTAGCATGTTCGTATGAGAATGCTAACTCTTCTGGGGTCTTTAATTGAGTAACTCTTCTGGAGTTTTAAATAATTAGTTCTTTTGAAACTTTGTACTGCCATTACATTTTTAAACTTTTTATGCAATATCTCCTCATGCATCATAATTAGAGATATTTCATTCCACTATTATATTACATAAAGTACTAATGCTAAACACTAAAACAAAGAATAGAAAGAAAAATAATTTGATACTTTAAAAATCATAAAATATATAAGAAAAAAATATCTCGATATTTTTGAATAATTTGGCATCATGTGTGTATGTCATTTTAATGTCATTAGTAATAGCTTCATTAGTATCAGTAGCATAACTTTGGAAAGAAAATAACACTTTCATATTTCTTCATAGACGATACTTAATAATAATTTAAATGACGTACTTCAGGTACGCAACTGAAAAACCTTAGAGGGGTGAATAAAGTTTTTGGCTAATTTTAAAAAAATCTTTTGTGTGATTAAAAGATAAACCTCCGATTTTGTTAGAGAAAGGATTCTAAAACTCTTTTTAATAAATATCCAAACCAAACAAAATCTTATAGTTTTGACAATCAAGCTAAAAGCATAGAATAAAGATATATAACAATTATAGTAGTTCACTCTCTCAAAGAGCTACATCCACTACCTTGATTCAACACCTAAGGATTTTCCAACACCCTTGGATGAATTTTAAAATAGGATGTCCAATTTTTCTCCCTTAGAAAAATCAGATGACTAGTTTTAAAATCGGATGACCTTTTTTTAGAAGGATTCGAAAGCCAGTTTTCCTTAAACAAAAAGAACTTTCCTTCATATTTCAAAACACTTCAAAACATGTATTCTTGATACTCTTTAGAATAAGAAAACATTCAAAGGCATAAAAAACTCTATCAAGAATACTTGGATTTTTCAAGAATAGTTTATAAAAAGAAATTCATCCAAGGAGCTTCACACTTGATCAACAATCAAAGATGAGAATTAGGGAGTTTTACAAAATACCTTAGCATATCCCTAAATAAGACACAAGTCTTCAAGATCTTTAATGGCTAGATCTTTTCTCCTTCATTTTGCCTTGATCACCAAGATCTTTTGCTTCTAAGAGTGTAGCCTTAAGACTTAAAAGATGCTTCTTTTGTTCTATAGAAACTAAACTTAATAATCATCACACAAACATAGGTTAATCATAATCAAAATCATATGCAATAATGCCCTTAGAGCTAACAGCAACGAATCACATCGATAACTATTTTATAAAATTTTGAAAAATATAGTCTCTTTCTCTTTCTCACTATTTTCACTTATGATGGAAATCTATACATTGAGAGTTTGTTGAGTCATTGTAATAACTATAAATAATATTTATATCACAGTTATGGTCACGACTAAATCTAGTTTATAAATTATAAGTTTAATGCATTCACTTCAGGAAATGACATAAAGTCAATTAGTCGGCCAGTGTCATCAATGACTCACTTCTTATTTAGTTTCATGAAGGTATGAGACTAAGTTAAACATCTTTCTCAATATTGATATTGCAGGAGCATATTTGAGACATGATAATGGTAAAATATTTTCTCTATCACACCACCAATAATATTTTCTCCGTAGATTTTGATTGAGAAGAAATTCTAAATGTGATAGAAGTATGCTACTGATAAATATAACGCTTTTAGCTATAACCATACACAATCAGGGTTTGTATAATAACCAACTTCTGTTGGTTGTATAATTGATCTAAAATTGTATTAACAACCAACTTCTAGTGATTTCATAGTTGATCTGAAGCTTTCTAAAGCAGGTGACTTTGATGTTATTAATTGTGTCTTTAAGACACTTACATCTAAATATATTTTTTTTAATGGTGTCTTCTAGACTCATTATATATCCAGACGAATTTGTATAAATAATTACAAGAAAAAGTATAATTTTTTTCCTAAAAAGATCACGAGCCAAAAGTTTAAGTTTTATAATCGAAATATTAGTAAAAGAAGTTGAAAAACCTTAAGAGGGAGGGGGGGGGGGAATGAGGTTTTTGGCTAATTTTTATAAAATCTTTTGCTGATTAAAAGATAAACCTCCAATTTTGTTTGAGAAAGAAGTCTAAAACTTTTTTTAGTAAAATTCCCAACCAAACAAAATCTTATAGTTATAACAATCAAGCAAAAAACATAGAATGAAGAGGCACAACAATTTATTGTAGTTCACTCTTTCAAAGAGCTACATCCACTACCTTGAGTCAACACCTAAGGATTTTCCAAATCCATTATAATCACAAATAAACAATTACAATTTTGAAGCTCACCCGCCAAGGGTTTTTCAAGCAACCTTAATTACAAGCACAAAACAATCAAAGGATAACCCAAGGGGTTTTTCAACACAAACCTTTGATATTAATAAGAGAAAGAGGTAAGTTAAAAACAATGTTACCAATGTGAGCTTGAGAATAGAAGATACAACTCAACGGAATATTTCTACAAGCTCCTCTTTACTTCTTCTTTGATGAAGATCAACAATGAAGCTCAAGAAGATATTTGTTTATGAGATTAAAAAGTGTTTGAAGAAATGTACTTTAAAAGTCTTAAATGATCTCAATAAATATTTTACCAAACTTCTTTTTTTTTTTTTCAGTTGATCAAAAGCTCTCTATATATAGGAGATAAAAAAGTAACCGTTACACTCTATGTAATGGTAATATTTTTCACAGTAAAAAGGAAAAACGGACGACCGGTTTTCAAAAACCGATGTCCGATTTCCTTATACAAGAAAATCGGATGAGCCCTTTTCTAAAATAGGACGACCAATTTTGAAACAGAAAGATTCGAACACATCCTACAAACATCGGACAATCGATTTTTCTAAAGCTAGAAAAATCGGACGACCAGTTTTAAAATAGGACGTCCGATTTTTCTTTTCCTTCAGAAAAATCAGATGACCGGTTTTAAAATTAGATGACCGGTTTTGAGAAAGATTTTACGGTCAAAAGAGCTTTCCTTCCTATTTCAAAAACATGTATTCTTTATATTCTTTTAGAGATAAGAAAACTTTCAAAAGCATCAAAAACTCTATCAAGAATACTTGGATTTCAAGAAAAGTTTATAGAAAGAAATTTATCAAAAGAGCTTCACACATGATCAACAATCAAAAGATGAAAGTTAGGGAGTTTTACAAAAAAAATACCTTAGCACTTCCCTAACTAAGACATAAGTCTTCAAGGTCTTCAATGACTTGATCTTGGAATGACTTGGTCTTTTCTCCTTCATTTTGCCTTGATCACCAAGATCTTTTTCTTCCGAGAGTGTAGCATCGAAAGTTCAAATAAGCTTCTTTTGTTCTATAGAAGTTTAGCTTAATACTCACACAAACATATGTTAATCATAATCAAATTCATATGCAATAATGCCCTTGGGCTAACAATCTCCCCCTTTTTGATTATGACAAATACATATGCAAGAAGAACAAAAGAGCAAATATAAAAATATGGTGATGCTTCAAGGAAATCATCAATAAGGCCAAAGCACACCAAATACTATAAGAGAGAGATAACTCCCCCTATGAATTTGAAAACCTGCCAAGGGTTTGAAAGATAGTTTTGAAAAATAACTCCCCCTAAAAACAGGTTTTACAACAAATATGGCATCAAAAGCTTTAACAAGGCAACTTCAAGCCAAAATACTTATAAGATATGTAGCCAAACCAAAAGAAAGCATGAGACTTAAAAGCAACAATAAGCATCTTGCAAAACAACAAAAGCAGCAACAATCTAGCACATTAGGCACATTTGTTAGTAACTATTTCTCCCCCTTAGTTCTTGCACATATTTCTCCCCCTTTTGTCATAAATAAAAAAGATACATAGGAGAGAAATTTTAAGGGATCCTAGAAAAGGTAACAATTGGACTTTCAACATTAAGGTATCATCATGAAGTCCAAAAAAAATATAGCATCAAAATAACACAATACCAATATGAAGAACGAAGCATAGCATATACCAAGTCATAAAAAAACAGTTTAACAAAAACATAGCATCAAAGAAAATCACAAGAGAGCCAAAGAAAACAAAGGAAAGGGAAGGGGTTTAGTTTTTTAAAAACAAAATTCTCAATCATCTTCATCTTCATCACTATCTTTTCCTCCTTGCTCTAATCTTATAACCTGGTTTTGAATGTCCACAATCTTGTCATTGAGCACATCAAGTCGAATTTGGATCTTTCCATCTAAATCATCAAATCGGCAGTTGATTTATGATTGCATTGCAATAATCCTAGTCATGAGTTGATCTATATCCACCGAAGATGAACCTTCTTCCATCTTTTCTTGTCTTTTCTTTTGTCTTGTTTCTCTTTTTTGGATTTCAACCTCCGTTTTCTCTTCACTTGCTTCTTCTTCCACATTCATACCTTCTTGGTCTTCATCATCATCCTCTTCATCATCGTCATCACCTTCCTCTTGTCCACTTCGTATGAATGCCCCTTTTTCATTTTTCTCAAACCCCATTCTTTTGAAGGTTTGTTGATTGTAGATCTTTCCATAGCCAATGTGATCACCAATTCCAACCAAATTGATCACGAAGTGTTGAAAGATTTTTGTAATGAAGCAACCATAGGGCAAGCATTTGGTAGAAGAGGATTGTGTGGCTAGCATGTGTTCTATAGCCATATACCCGAAATTCATCCTCCTATGTTCATGAATTGCTAGCATCACAAATGAGTGCATGTTGGTGATAGATGATTTATGCCCAACATTATGAATAATGATGTTAGAGATCATGTGATGGAGCAATCCATATGCATCAAGCTTATTAACATTCCTATCATCATGTCTCTTCAAAACTTCTCCTCTAGTGAAAATTTCCTCAAAACGACTTTCACTATATAACTTTGGATCAAAACATTTCTTGTTCTTGGTGTAGAATCTTATTCCATCTTGAGGAGTTTCTAAAATTTGATTTAACAGTCTATCATCAAATGTAATATCTCTATCTCCAATCCTAGTCAATACTCATTGGTGAGGAATATTATGCACTCTTTCAATTCTTCCTTCATGGAGATTGGCATAAAATTCATATATCATCTCAACATAATATAGTTCATTGACAGTCAGCAATGGTGTCCATCCAATTATTTCAAAGAGATTAGGAACAGCTTGTATACCTGCATGTCATTCAAATTGACTCTATGACCCGGAGCTATTTTTCTTTGATTTCTAGTCTATTCCTCAAAGTTTGCAGCCTCCTTTATCGAAATGAACCTATCTGGAACCCTAACTCCAGAGGGTACCCTTTTTGCCTTTCCTTTTCCTCTACTGCTACCTCCTTCTTCAAGATTTTGGCCTTGACCAATGTTTTCATTCTTGGTTTTTACCATTTTTTGAAAAATAATCGGCTAGGGTTTGAGATGGAGATGGAGGGTTTCAATTGGAGTAGATTTTGATAGAAAATCATAGAGAAAATTGTTGCCTTGCTAGGTTATGAGAGAAATTTGAAGAAAATGAGAAGAAGAGTGAAAATTGGACGAAGAAATTGGATGGGTTTTGTGAGAGAAGAGAGTTTCGGTCGAAAGAGTGAGAGAGAGTTGAGAGAAATGAGTGAAAAAAGTTGGAAAGATCTAATTTAAAATCGCAGACCCCGACGATTTTTTACGAAATTGATCGACCGATTTATAAAAAGGTCGTCCTATTTTTATTAAAATGCAAAATCGAACGTCCAATTTTTATCGAAGTTGTCCGGTTTTGTCGTCTGAATATCTCAAGAATTTTTGTGAAGAAAATCCTTGAGTCGGATTTTGAAACCGGACGTCCGGTTTTTTATAGAGGTGTCCGATTTTTGAAAATTTCTGTAAGAACAAAATAAATAAGAGGAAGACTGATAACTCAAACAACACATCAATCATGAAGTCTACCATATGACAAGCAATTTTCTTAAATAGCAAAAGTGTTCTTCAGAGAGAGGTTTTGTAAAAATATCATCAATTTGATCCTCTGTGCAAATATATTCTAAAAATACATCACCTTTAGCAACATGATCTCTAATGAAGTGATGTTTGATTTCAATATGTTTTGTTTTTTAATATTGCGCAGGGTTTATGGAAATGTTTATGGCACTAGTATTATCACACATAATAGGTATATTTTTAAAAGAAACACCAAAATCAATTAAGGTGTGTTTCATCCAGAGTACCTGTGCACAGCAACAACCGGCTGCAATATATTCCGCTTCGGCGGTTGATAGGGATACGCACGATTGCTTCTTGCTGTACCAAGATATTAAGCATCCTCCCAAGAATTGACAATTGCCGCTCGTACTCTTCTTTTCTACCTTACATCTGGCATAATCCGTATCGGTGTAGGCAATAAGATCAAAAGAAGATTGTTTAGAGTACCACAAGCCATAATCATATGATGAAATCAAGTATCTCAAAATACATTTTACAGCTATTAAATGGGATTCTTTGGGGTAAGCATCTAGCACACAAACATACCGCAAACATAATATCCAGCGTACTAGCCGTTAAATAAAGCAAACTACCAATCATATCTCTATACATCTTTTCATCAATCCTTTTACCTTTTTCATCTTTCTCAAGCTTCAATGATGAGCTCATTGGAGTGCCAATACCTTTTGCATTGCTCATCCCGAATCTTTTAAGAAGCTCCTTGGTGTACTTCTCTTGGTTGAGGAAGATGCCTTCCTTTGTTTGCTTAATTTGTAATCCAAGGAAGTAGGTCAATTCTCCCATCATGCTTATTTCAAACTCGTTTTGCATGAGGGAGGCAAATTCTTTACACAAAGAAACATTAGTGGCACCAAAAATAATATCATCTACATAAAGAAGGACAAGAAGAAGATCATTGTTACGAGAGGTATTTGTAAAAAGAGTAGTGTCTAGCACACCCTTTGAAAAATTGTTTGAGAGTAAAAATCCACTTAACTTTTCATACCAAACTCTTGGAGCTTGTTTTAAGCCGTAGAGAGCTTTTGAAAGTTTGAAAATATAATTTGGAAATTTTTCATGCACGAAATCGGGAGGTTGTTCAACATAAACTTCCTCCTCAATATCACCATTTAGAAAAGTACTTTTAACATCCATTTGAAAAAGCTTGAATCCTTAAAAACAAGCAAAAGCTAAAAGAATCCTAATGGATTCAAGTCTAGCAATCGGAGCAAAAGTTTCATCAAAATATATGCCCTCTTCTTGATTGAATCCTTGGGCAACAAGTCTAGCTTTGTTTCTGAAAAACCTTAGAGGGGGGTGAATAAGGTTTTTGGCTAATTTAAAAAATCTTTTGTGTGATTAGAGAGATAAACCTCCAATTTGTTTGTGAAAGATTTCTAAAACTCTTTTTAATAAGAATCCACACAAAACACAATCTTATAGTATTGGCAATTAAGAAAAGAACATGCACAACAATTTATAGTGGTTCACTCTCTCAAAGAGCTACATCCACTACCTTGAGACTCAACCCAAGGATTTCACAAATCCACTAACTTCAAAGTTGGTTACAAAGCTACACAATGAGGTTCACCCTTCAAGGGTTTTACACTAAAACCTCAAACACAACAATACAACAAGTTTATCAAAGGATCACCCAAAGGGTTTTCCACAAACCTTTGATCACAATAAAAATAGAAAGAGTTAGGAGCAATGTTACCAAATGAGCTTGAGAAGAGGATGATTACAACTCAATGGAATACTTCTACAAGCACCTCTTTTCTTCTTCTTTGATGGATGATCAACAATGAAGCTCAAGAAGATTTTTGTTTGGGATTGAAAATAATTTGCAATAAATGAATTTTTGAAGCTCTTTAAATGTCTTAAATGTTCTCAATGAATAATTCCCAAACTTGTTGCATTTATGGCTGATAATTGAGTGTTTATATAGAGTCTTGAAGCTCAAGACCGTTGCCTAAAGAAAATAGCTGTTGCTTTTCAGAAATGACCGTTGCATTCTGTGCAACGGTAATATTTTATACCGTGACAGCAAAAACCGGACGACCGGTTCCTGAAAACGGACTTCCGGTTCTTTAAAACAGAAAGATTCGGACTTGATCAAGCTAGAAAATGGACTGCCGAATTTTTGATTTAGAGAAAAATCGGACGATCGGTTTTAAAACCGGATGACCGAATTCTTGGACAGAAAGATTCGGACTTGTTTTTCTGAAAAACGGACTGCTGAATTTTTACTTTGGAAAAACCGGACTACCGAATTTTTGTTTCCTCAGCCAAGTTTCTTTTTAAACAAAAACTTTCTTCCATGTTTCAAAGGCATGTATTCTTGACAATCATTTTAAAGAGAAGAAAAACTTTCCAAAACATCTTCAGTCAAGAATACTTAGATTTTAACAAAAGATTATATTTTTGAAAATCATAAGAAGAGCTTCATATATGATCAATTAATCAAAGACTAAGACTAGGGAGTTTACAAGATAGTACCTAGTTCACTCTAACAAAGACAATGCCTTCAATGTCTTCAATGATTTGATCTTGGCATGGCTTGATCTCTTCTTCTCTATTTTGCCCTCATCAACAAGATCTTTTGCTTGAGACTTTGAGACTTCACGTGTTCTTCTTTTTTTCTATGAAGGGTTAGCTAACATACTCACACAAGCATATGTTAATCATAATCAAAACACAAGTATTAATGCCCTTAGGGCTAACAATCTCCCCCTTTTTTATTATGACAAACACATATGCAAGAAGAACAAAAGAGCAAGAGTAAAGTATGGTGATGTATCAAAGTATCAAAAAGGGCAAAGCATAACAATCACAAAGAAAAAGAGATAACTCCCCCTTGCATCAATAATCATTGTAAACAACTTATAGGCATCATCAATAAACAATCACCAAAAAAGTATAACTCACCCTTGCATCAATAATCATCATAAACAACTTATAAACATCATCAATAATCAACATATTAACAAGATTTCTCCCCCTTACATCTTGCACTATTTTCTCCCCATTTTGTCATAAATCAAAAAGTTTTAGGAGAGAAGTTCCAAGGGATCATTGAAAAGGTAGTAGTAGGACTTTCAACATTAAAGTATCATCATGAAGTCCATAACAAGAAAGGCCTATCAACAAAGAAAAGATGCAACAAACAGATCACTAAGCATAACAAAAGCAAATTAGGATTAGAAATAGTACCAATTAGAGTGATCCTTTGGATATATCACATCTTGAGGAAGATTTTGAGCTTCTTGATCATTTTCTTGTGTTGCTTCAATCTCTTCTTCCTCCATAAGCATGTTCTTCCATTGCTTGAGTGTACAAAGGTTGGTAGCTTAAAGAGTTATCTATGTCATCATCATCTTTCTTGTCAAAAATGTTAGTTTCATCAAAATAGACTCTTCAACACATAAGGTTCTTTTGTTGAAAATTCTAAAAGCCTTTTTGTTTGAAGAATAACCAAGAAAAATTCCCTCATCGGATTTTCGATCAAACTTTCCAAGATTGTCCTTGGTGTTTAAAATAAAGCATTTGCATCCAAAAACTTTAAAATAACCAATTAAGGGGGTTTTATTAAAAATGAGTTCAAAGGGAGTTTTCTTTAATGAAGGTCTCAAGATAACACGATTCAAATTTAGCATGTGGTGTTAACGGCCTCGGTCCAAAAGTATTTAGGAAGGGAGTTTTGATCTTGCCAAAGCATTTCACAAAGCATTGATCTTGCCATTTCTTGTAAAGTTCTATTTTTCCTTTTTACAAATCCATTTGTTGAGGAATTTTGGCTACCGAAAAAAGTTATGTAAAATACCAAAATCATCACAAAGTTTTGTAAAATCTTGGTTGTTGAATTCTCTCCCATTATCACTTCTTATAGAAATCAATTTGCAAACAAGGGAGGTTTGGACTCTTTTGAATAATTTGATAAATTCATGAAATGCTTCATCCTTTCGGCTTAAACACAAAGTCCAAGTGAATCTTAGAAAAAAAATCATCCACAATAATAAAGGCATACCTCTTACCACCAAGACTAGTGATCCTCATTGGTCCAAATAAATCCATGTGAATGTGTTCTAAAGGTTTTGAAGTTGAAATCATTTTCTTTGGTTTAAAAGAGGTCTTAATTTGTTTTCCAAATTAACAAGCATCACAAAGTTTAGTTTTCTCAAAGTGAAATTTTGGTAAGCCTCTAACAATTTCTTTTGAGGAAAGATGGTTCAATGAATCCATAATAATATGACTAAGCCTTCTATGCCACAAAAATGCATCATCATCATGAACTATAAGTTTTGAGAATATGAGATCTTCAAGATAAAAGACATAGACATATGCCAACACTTTTTGAAACACAAATAGTTTTGTTCACAAGCTTGTTTATGATAAAAGAAGATTCACTTTTAAAAACAACTTTGTACCCATAATCACACAATTGAATAATACTAGATAAATTAAACTTCAAACCATCAATTTAAAGGCACTTCCTTAATCAAAGAAGATAAACTATATGCAATGTTACCTATACCGATGATCCTTCCAAAAGTAACAAAAACCACCTTCGGTTTTCCTTGGTTCATTCAAGAGGGATGCATATCCGGTCATGTATCTTAATCATCCGCTATCCAAGTACCACTTAGATGACCTTGACTTGTGTTCCTACAAAAAAAGAAGTAGAAAAGTATTTTGGTACCCATATCTTTTTGGGTCCATGAATGTTAGTTGGATTTTCTTTTATTTTCCAAACGGTTTTCACTCCTCTTTCAATCTTTTTCTTTATAAAACACTTTGTGGCTTTATGACCACTCCTTTCACAATAGGTGCAACAAAGGTGTGAGTGAGATGATGAAGCCTTGACAAACCGTGTTTGTTTTGAGAAAATATTGGAATGAGTATATCCAATACCATTTTTATCAAAGGGTGATCTTTGAGAGCCAAGAAGTTTTTCAAAGTTTTCTTTTCCTTTTGTGAATTTTTCAACACATAGAGTGAGATCACTCACATTTTTTTTTAATACATCATAATCAATCAAACATTTTTCAAGAAAGGAAATCTTTTCACAAAGGTTTTTGTTTTCTAAAACAAGTTTTTGAAAGTCATCATTTGAACACTCTTTTTCTTTCTTCAAAACTTCCAAGGATTCAAGAATAGCTTTATTTTCATAAATGAGTCTTGAATTTTCATCTAACAAAAATTGAGTTTTACTTTTCAAATCTTTGTTCCGTTTAGTAACCTTTTTGCACTCATCATACATTTCAATAAGCATTAAGCTAGGATCACAATCATCATCAAGGATATTAGAAGAGTTAGAGGGTGAAAATTGTACCTCATTTTCTAATGCCATGAAGCATATGTTTCCCTTTTCATCACCTTCACTTTCACTTGTGTCTTGATCCCATGCACCAATTAGGCCTTTGCCTTTCTTCTTCTTCTTCAATGCCTCAAGCTTGGCTTCTAAAGCTTCCTTTTCCTTTTCAAGGGCCTTGGGACAATCGGCTATAAGATGATCGGCACTATTGCATTCAAAACACCTAGCCTTGAAGAGTGATGAACTTTGTCCTCCTTTCTTGAATGGAGGATTCTTTCCTCTGATGAAGTCTTGCTTGTAAAATCTTTTAAATTTCCTCATTACTAAGGCCATATCCTCAATCTCATCTTCATTGTTTGACGAGCATGTATGATCATCAACATTCACTTTGAGTGCTATGCCTTTTCTTCCTTTGTCTTCATCTTCCATTTCATCTAATCTTTTTATTTTCATCTCATAGGTGAGGAGAGATCCTATGAGTTCTTCAATAGGAAGTTGTCTTAACTCTTTTGATTCCTCAATGGCAAGAGTTTTTGGTTGCCATGCTTTTGGGAGTGAATCGAGAATCTTTCTATTTACTTCTCCCCTTGTGTACTCTTTTCCATACGCCTTTAGGCCATTTGTGATGTTGGTGAATCTTGTGAACATGTCACTAATGCTTTCATATTGTTTCATCATGAATAACTCATAATCTCCCACCAACATAGCCAATTTAGACTCCTTCACTTGATTGGTGCCTTCGTGAGTTACTTCAAGCAACTTCCACATTTCATGAGCTGAGTCGCATCCGCTCACTCTATTGTATTCATTAGCATCCAAGGCACAACTCAATATGTTCATAGCTTGAAAGTTTAGAGTCATCTTCCTTGAGTCAAGCTCATCATATTCTTCGACCTTCTTGACTATTCCATCCTTTATAGGAACATAAGGTCCTTTCTCTACAATGCTCCAAAGATTAAAGTTAATAGAGCAAATATATATTTTGATTCTAGATTTCCAAAAAGTATAATTTGTACCATCGAAAAGAGGAGGTCTATTTGTAGAAGAGCCTTCTACATATGGTAAACTAGAAACATTAGCCATAGTAAAATAAAGATCTTTTGCTTCAAGGATGTTAGTCCTTTTTTTTTTTTTTTGGAGAAGCCCTGCTCTGATACCAATTGAAAAACCTTAGAGGGGGGGTGAATAAGGTTTTTGGCTAATTTAAAAAATCTTTTGTGTGATTAGAGAGATAAACCTCCAATTTGTTTGTGAAAGATTTCTAAAACTCTTTTTAATAAGAATCCACACAAAACACAATCTTATAGTATTGGCAATTAAGAAAAGAACATGCACAACAATTTATAGTGGTTCACTCTCTCAAAGAGCTACATCCACTACCTTGAGACTCAACCCAAGGATTTCACAAATCCACTAACTTCAAAGTTGGTTACAAAGCTACATAATGAGGTTCACCCTTCAAGGGTTTTACACTAAAACCTCAAACACAACAATACAACAAGTTTATCAAAGGATCACCCAAAGGGTTTTCCACAAACCTTTGATCACAATAAAAATAGAAAGAGTTAGGAGCAATGTTACCAAATGAGCTTGAGAAGAGGATGATTACAACTCAATGGAATACTTCTACAAGCACCTCTTTTCTTCTTCTTTGATGGATGATCAACAATGAAGCTCAAGAAGATTTTTGTTTGGGATTGAAAATAATTTGCAATAAATGAATTTTTGAAGCTCTTTAAATGTCTTAAATGTTCTCAATGAATAATTCCCAAACTTGTTGCATTTATGGCTGATAATTGAGTGTTTATATAGAGTCTTGAAGCTCAAGACCGTTGCCTAAAGAAAATAGTTGTTGCTTTTCAGAAATGACCGTTGCATTCTGTGCAACGGTAATATTTTATACAGTGACAGCAAAAACCGGACGACCGGTTCCTGAAAACGGACTTCCGGTTCTTTAAAACAGAAAGATTCGGACTTGATCAAGCTAGAAAACGGACTGCCGAATTTTTGATTTAGAGAAAAATCGGACAACCGGTTTTAAAACCGGATGACCGAATTCTTGGACAGAAAGATTCGGACTTGTTTTTCTGAAAAATGGACTGCTGAATTTTTACTTTGGAAAAACCGGACGACCGGTTTTAAAACCGGACTACCGAATTTTTGTTTCCTCAGCCAAGTTTCTTTTTAAACAAAAACTTTCTTCCATGTTTCAAAGGCATGTATTCTTGACAATCATTTTAAAGAGAAGAAAAACTTTCCAAAACATCTTTAGTCAAGAATACTTAGATTTTAACAAAAGATTATATTTTTGAAAATCATAAGAAGAGCTTCATATATGATCAATTAATCAAAGACTAGACAATGTCTTCAATGTCTTTAATGATTTGATCTTGGCATGGCTTGATCTCTTCTTCTCTATTTTGCCCTCATCAACAAGATCTTTTGCTTGAGACTTTGAGACTTCACATGTTCTTCTTTTGTTCTATGAAGGGTTAGCTAACATACTCACACAAGCATATGTTAATCATAATCAAAACACAAGTATTAATGCCCTTAGGGCTAACAGTTTCTAATAACTTCTCCGGATTCATTTAGTTTATTTTGAAAAACCCATTTTGTGCCAATGGCGGGGTGATTACGTGGTCTAGGGACTAAAATCCAAACATTGTTTCTTTCAAATTGGTTTAGTTCCTCTTGCATGGCAATGATCCAAAACTCATCACATGAAGCATCATTAATAAACTTAGCCTCAATTTGAGATAATAAGGCAAAGTTGTCAATAAAGTACCTTCTTGTTCCTACCCCTTGTGATACATCACCAATGATTTCATCCTTGGAATGTCCCTTTGGATATATCATATCTTGAGGAAGACTTTGAGCTTCTTGATCATTTTCTTGTTCTTCCCCAATCTCTTCTTCCTCCATAGCATGTTCTTCCATTGCTTGAGTGTGAATTTGTTCGTAGCTCAAAGAGTTATCTATGTCATCATCATCATTTCTCTTTTCAAAATGGTTAATTTCATCAAAGTTAACATGAATGAACTCTTTAACACATAGAGTTCTTTTGTTGAAAATTCTATAAGCTTTCTTGTTTTGAAGAGTATCCAAGAAAAATTCCCTCATCGGATTTTTTATCAAATTTTCCAAGATTATCCTTGGTGTTTAAGATAAAACATTTGCATCCAAAAACTTTAAAGTAGCCAATGGAGGGAGTTTTCTTTAAAATAGGTCTCAAGAGAACACTATTCATCACGTAGCAAGCGGTATTGACGGCTTCAGTCCAAAAGTATATTTAGGTAAGGAGTTTTCACAAATCATTGACCTTGTCATTTCTTGTAAAGTTCGATTTTTCCTTTCCACAACACCATTTTGTTGTGGGGTTTTAGCTGCTGAAAAATTGTGAGTTATGCCAAAATCATCACAAAGTTTTATAAAATCATCTTTGTTAAATTCTCTCCCATTATCACTTCTCATAGAGATCAATTTGCAATCAAGGGAGGTTTGAAACTTTTTGAAAAGTTTGACAAATTCTTGAAAAGCCTCATCTTTTTGGCTTAAAAGCAAGGTCCAAGTAAATCTTGAGAAGTCATCCACTATGACAAAAGCATACCTTACCACCAAGACTAGTGGTCCTCATTGGTCCAAATAAATCTATGTGAATGAGTTCTAAAGGTTTTGAAGTTGAAATCATTTTCTTTGGTCTAAAAGAAGTCTTAATTCGTTTTCCAAATTGACAAGCATCACAAAGTTAAGTTTTTTCAAAGTGAAGTTTTGGTAAGCCTCTAACAAGTTCTTTTGAGGAAAGTTGGTTCAATGAATCCATACTAATATGACCAAGCCTTCTATGCCACAAAAATGCATCATCATCATGAACCGAGAGACACTTTAAGCTTTGAAAAATAAGATCTTCAAGATGAAAGACATAAACATTTCCAACTCTTTTAGCAACAAAAACGGTTTTGTTTTCATGCTTATCAATGATAGTAGAAGAGTCACTTTCAAAAACAATCTTTTTTCCATTATCACATAATTGGTTAATACTAAGGAAATTGAATTTTACGCCATCAATTAAAAGAACATCTTTAATGAAAGAAGAAGAATTGTTACCGATGTTGCCTATACCAATGATTTTTCCTTTCTTCTTATCTCCAAAGGTGACAAATCCGCTTTTGGTTTCTTTAAGCTCACTAATGAGAGATGCATTCCTGGTCATATGTCATGAGCAACCGCTATCCAAATACCACTTAAATGACTTTGATTTGTGTTCTTACAAGAGAAGAAGTAGAGATGACTTTTGGTACCCACATCTTTTTGGGTCCATAAATGTTAGTTGGATTTTCTTTTATCCTCCAAAAGGTTTTCACTCCCCTTTCAATTTTTTTCTTTATAAAACATTTTGTGGCTTTATGACCACTCTTTTTACAATAGGTACAACAAAAGTGTGAGAGGAATGAGGAAGCCTTTACAAAACGTGTTTGTTTAGGAAAAAATATTGGAATGATTATATCCAATACCATTTTTGTCAAAAGGTGATCTTTGAGAACCAAGAAGTTTTTCAAAGTTTTCTTTTCCTTTTGTGAACTTTTCAACACATATAGTGAGATCACTCACCTTTTTCTTCAAAATATCATAATCTACCATGCATTTCTCGAGTGAGAGAACTTTTTCACAAAGTTTCTTGTTTTCTAAAGCAAGTTTTTGAAAATTTTTGTTTGAACACTCTTTTTCATTTTTCAAGATTTCTAAAGACTCAAGGAGAGATTTATTTTCACAAATAAGTTTTGAGTTTTCATCAAGCAAAACTTGAGTTTTGTTTTTCAAGTCTATGTTTCTTTTTGAAACCTTTTTGCATTCACCATACATTTCAATAAGCATAGTACTAGGACCATCATCACAAATATCATCAATGAGACTAGAAGAGTTGGAGGGTGAAGATTACACCTCATTCTCCATTGCCGTGAAGCATATGTTTTCCTTTTCATCACCTTCACTTTCACTTGTATCTTGATCCCATGCACCAATAAGTCCATTGCCTTTCTTCTTTTTCTTTAAGGCTTCAAGCTTGGCTTCCAATGCTCATTTTTCTTTTTCAATAGCGTTAGGACAATTAGCTACAAGGTGTTCCATGCTATTGCATTCAAAGAATCTTGCTTTGAATAATAAAGAGTTTTGTCCTCCTTTCTTAAATGGAGGTTTCTTTCCCTTTTTGTTAAAACCTTTCTTATAGAATCTTTTGAATTTTCTCATAACTAGGGCTATATCTTCATCGTCATCATGATCATCTACATCATTGGGAAAACTAGCTTGTTCTTCTTCATTAACTTTGAGAGCTATACTTCTTTTTCCCTTTTCTTCTTCTTCCATTTCATTTAAACTTTTTACTTTCAATTCATAGGTGAGAAGAGAGCCTATGAGTTCTTCAATTGGGAGAGTTCTTAAATCCTTTGATTCCTCTATGGCAAGACATTTTGGTTGCCATGCCATGAGTGCATCTAGAACTTTTCTATTTGCTTCTCTTCTTGAGTATTCCTTTCCATAAGCCTTGAGTCCATTTGTGATGTTTGTAAATCTAGTGAACATTTCACTAATACTCTCATTTGGCTTCATCACAAAGAGTTCATAATCTCTTACTAACAAAGCCAACTTTGATTCTTTGACTTGGTTGGTTCCTTCATAAGTGACTTCCAATAATTTTCACATGTCATTGGCCGAGTCACATCCACTTACTCGATTGTATTCATTAACATCCAATGCACAACTTAGGATGTTCATGGCTTGGTAGTTTAATGTCATCCTTCTTGAATCATATTCATCAAACTCTTCTATTTTCTTGATTCTTCCATCCTTTTGAGGGATAAAAGGTCTTTTTTTCTACAATACTCCAAAGATCAAAGTTAATAGAACAAATATATATTTTTGATTCTAGATTTCCAAAAAATGTAATTTGTACCATTTGAAAAGAGGAGGTTTATTTGTAGAAGAGCCTTCTACATATGGTAAACTAGAAACGTTAGCCATAGTAAAATAAAGATCTTTTGCTTCAAGGGTGTTAGTCTTTTTTTAGAGAAGCCCTGCTCTGATACCAATTGAAAAACCTTAGAAAGGGGGCAAATAAGATTTTTGGCTAATTTTTAAAAAATCTTTGGTTGATTAAAAGATAAACCTCCAATTTTGTTTGAGAAAGAATTCTAAAACTCCTTTTAGTAAAATTCCCAACCAAACAAAATCTTATAGTTAAAACAATCAAGCAAAAAACATAGAATGAAGAGGCACAACAATTTATAGTGGTTCACTCTCTCAAAGAGCTACATCCACTACCTTGAGTCAACACCCAAGGATTTTCCAAATTCACTATAATCACAAATACAACAATTAAAATTTTGAGGCTCACCTGCCAAGGGTTTTTCAAGCAACCTCAATTACTAACACAAAACAATTAAAGGATAACCCAAGGGAATTTTCAACACAAACCTTTGATATTAATAAGAGAAAGAGGTAAGTTAAGAACAATGTTACCAATGTGAGCTTGAGAACAGAAAATGCAACTCAGTAGAATATTTCTACAAGCTCCTCTTTACTTCTTCTTTGATGAAGATCAACAATGAAGCTCAAGAAGATATTTTTTGTGAGATTAAAAAGTGTTTGAAGGAATGTACTTTAAAGCCCTTTAAAAGTCTTAAATGATCTCAATAAATATTTCACCAAACTTCTTTTTCTTTTTTTTTTCAGTTGATCAAAAGCTCTATATATATAGGAGGTAAAAAAGTAACCGTTGCACTCTGTGTAACGGTAATATTTTTCACAGTAAAAAGGAAAAATGAACGACCGGTTTTCAAAAATGGACGTCCGATTTCCTTATACAAAAAAATCGGATGAGCCCTTTTCTAAAATAGGGTGACCGATTTTGAAACAGAAAGATTTGGACGCATCCTAAAAATATCGGACGACCGATTTTTCTAAAGCTAGAAAAATAGGACGACCGGTTTTAAAATAGGACGTCAGATTTTTCTTTTCCTTCAGAAAAATCGGATGACCGGTTTTGAGAAAGATTTTGCAGTCGAAAGAGCTTTCCTTCCTATTTCAAAAACATGTATTCTTTATATTCTTTTAGAGATAAGAAAACTTTCAAAAGCATCAAAAACTCTATCAAGAATACTTGGATATCAAGAAAAGTTTATAGAAAGAAATTTATCAAAGGAGCTTCATACATGATCAACAATCAAAAGATGAAAGTTAGGGAGTTTTATAAAGAAATACCTTAGCACTTCCCTAACTAAGAAATAAGTTTTCAAGGTCTTCAATGACTTGGATCTTGGAAAGGCTTGGTCTTTTCTCCTTCATTTTGCCTTGATCACCAAGATCTTTTGCTTCCGAGAGTGTAGCCTTGAAACTTCAAATAAGCTTCTTTTGTTCTATAGAAGTTTAGCTTAATACTCACACAAACATATTGTTAACCATAATCAAAATCATATGCAATAATGCCCTTAGGGCTAACAGAAGTACATCTGTCTCTGGTAGAGTATTACTATAGAATTCCTTGGTCTCATGGTAGAGTCTCGGGTTAATAATGTGTTATGAAACTTGTTGGCTCATCATCGTCGACACAATGAAATAAATAATAGAGAAAATATAAACAAGATAAATAGAAGATAGAGAAATTTTAGACAGAGAGACAAGATAAGTAGAGAGAAAAAATATAGAATAACTAGAAGAATAAATAGGGAAGAAAGGGGTTTTTTGCTATGTTTGGCCACTTTTTAAAAAATAGCTACTAAAGTGGCCACAAATTTTTTTTTTTTTTGTTCCTAATGGGGTCATAACGCACACAGCGTGTGTGTATACACGTCGTGTGTTATTGCTAATCACTAATTAAATCACAAGATTATGGAAGATTAATAATGTTGTAGTAGACATAGCAAGGCGAGTGCTTAGGTGGATAATAACGCACACAACTTCTGAGTTATCAGCAAGAATAACGCACACAATAAATGTGTTATTCTTACTGATACCGTACATACTGTGTGCGTTATCAACATAAAAAAACTAAAACCCGAAACCTTGGCCGTCGTCTTCAATTTCTTCTTCTCTTCTTCAAAATCCCGCTGCTACTTTTCCGACATTTCCTCCTCCGCTGTGGCTTCTTCTTCTTGCTTTCCTTCTCTTCTTCTCTTCCTCTTCTCCTTCCTTCCTTCCTTCTCTTCTTCTCTTCCTCTTCTCCTTCCTTCCTTCCTTCCTTCTCTTCTTCTGTACGAGAACATTCTTGTTCTTCACAGTGACGAACATTTGCAAACTCGTGGAGTACGAAGGTTGTTGGGTTTTGGGCTGGCGAACGGTAGAGAAAGCTCTACCGAATAACTTTGATTTCAATTTATTCCAACTTTCGGTAAATTTCTTATTGTCTATAACTGTTTTTAATTTTTTTACACTATGTGTTGATTTCTAATATTGTTTACATGAAAATTTTTTATTGTGATTTGTGAATATTTTTTATGAATTTTATTTGGATTATTTATCAATCTTTTGTTATTTATTTTTCTAGATGTGGGTTTTATGATTATTTTCAAGCTTGTTGTTATTGATAGATTTGTACATACTTGATCATTTTATTAAACTAGTTGTATTTTCTATTGGAAATGTGATTTGATGAAATGGGTGATGCTTAATTTTTCTCACAATTTTGCTATTAAGATGATATAAGTTATATAATTTATTTTATTTTTGTCATAAACCGTGATTGTTTTTTTTTTTTTTTGAAAACTTGTTAGCATTTATATTGTTCTATTAATTTTATATAAATGTATATTTCAAGAAGACTGTTTTGTTTCAATTTTTTTGTTACAAAAAAAATAGAATATAATCTTCTCTAAAACCCGAACATTGAAACCTAAACCCTAAAACTCTAACATTGAAACCCTAAAACATAAACTTTAGAAAGTGTGTAATAGTACTTCATTTTAAATATTTACTTTAAATTCTAAATCCATAAAAACTTAAATTTAGAAAGTGTACAATACCATACCTAAAACCCTAAAACCCTAACATTGAAATCCTAAACCATAAACCCTAAACCCTAACCTTAATCCAATAAACACTAAACCTTAACCTTGAAACATTAAAACCCTAACATTGAAACCCTAAAACCTAAAACCATAAACTATAAACCTTAGAAAGTGTGTAATAATACTTTACTTTAAATATTTTACTTTACATTCTAAACCCGTACAGATTTAAATTTAGAAAGTATACAACTCTAACCCTAAAACCCTAACATTGAAACCTTAAAACCCTAAAATTATAACATTAAAAGCTTATAACCTGAACCCTAAATCTCTAAATCATAAACCTTAGAAAGTGTGTAATAGTACTTTACTTTAAATATTTTATTTTAAATTCTAAACATGTAAAGATTTAAATTTAGAAAGTATATAATACTATACCTAAAACCCTAAATATAATGTAGATGGAGGAAGTCACAGCACATGTGCATCAGGGTCCTATAGTCCCTGATATATTGACGAGGCAGCATGAGCATAGGTTTGGGTTAATATGAAGTGGGGATCTTGAGACATGTATTACTGATCTTCAGTGTAGACGTTTCGGTCGTAATCTATTTCAGGCTTACAATACAGCTCCCCATAGATTGATTCATATTATTGATAGGACGGGGTTAGGGGGAGTTTTTAGATGTGGTTGCATAGGTCTCGACCATGCATTTATTACTGCTTTAGCTGAGCGATGGAGGCATGAAACCCACACATTCCACATGACTTATGGTGAGGTGATAGTCACTTTACAGGATGTGTATGTCTTATGAGGTTTACTAATAGAGGGGTTGCCTATTACAGGTCCTAGTTGAAGTGTACATCATAAGCAGTATTAGAATGACATGATTGAGAGACTTATTTGTATTCTGTTATCTCTTATTTACTTTTGCGGATATAAGGTTAAGAAAGAACCTTTAGAGGCTTGGATCTTGAGAGAGATCACCAGATCAGAGACTAGTGATAACCTAATCATGCTTGCCCGGGGATTTATTTTCTTACTTCTTGGAGGTCATATGCTTCCTGATATGTCAGGCAGTTTGATTCACGTACGGTACATCAATTTGTTGGAGGATTTTGATGTCATCGACACTTACAACTGGGGGAGATGTGTATTAGGGTTTTTGTATCGGTGCCTATGTAGGGCAGCTTTAGGGGGTGCACGACATATAGGGGGAACCTTTGTGCTACTTCAAACTTTGGCTTTGTCGCGTATTCTTATGTTACGCCCTCAATTAGATCGGCATGTGGAACTAGACCCTCATACTCCACTTGGTGCTATGTGGTGCACATCATTTGATCTCAGCCAGCTTCCTACGCATGTCCTGCTTGCTTATAGAGATCAATTATATTTCATGCCATCCGACCAGGTACGAATTTAAATTAATTTTATTTACTTTTTTATTATATTTTTAATGTGATTATTATTTAAATATTTTAATTTGCTACGCAGTTTGTATAGGTATCGTATCTTTAGTGTGGTCTAGTGCAATCTGACTTGTGGCAGACAGATACGTGGAGTATCACTATCTAGGCCACATGATGCGACAGTTTGGACGTGATCAGCCTATATCTACTGGCTGTGATACTCGTCTGGATCTACATTGATTACAGCTCAGAGGAAATGATTATACTTATTGGGCGATGGAGCATGCTACTCATATAGAGGTCTGGCATCAGTGGAGACAGCACATTAGGAATGTCCTTCTTTTACCCATTAAGGATCTATCATCACCCCGAGATGATTACATTAGATGGTATGGGGATATCACGCGAGTCTACATCGGCAATCTAGCACGTCGTGATACTCAGACATTTGGATACCAGCCAGCTAGGGTTGACAGAGGATAACGGTAATAAAATATGTGTTTCTCTTTTTATCTATGTTATTTTTTATAATTCTTGTCTAACTATTTTTTTAGACATCCATGCTGCAGAGGTAAATGACATGACTACAGGGGTGTTGGAGGGACCACCATCATCTCTGACTCAGTATGCTAGTGTCATGAGGAAAGTCCAGACCATCATCCGTAGGTGCATGGTTTCTATTGGTGGTACATTGGGTTGCACCCCCTCTCAGCATGATATTCAGCAGACATTTGCAGTACAGCCATCGCATCGTCATCTCCTGGAGCCTTTACCTGAGTGTGGTGCTCGTGGAGTGAATAGAGACACTCGTAGATTGCTGGTGGTGGGGCCCGTGGAGGACGAGCCTCCTACCCCTCCACATCTGGGCGGACGAGGATAGGCAAATCCCAAACATGGAGGAGAGAGGAGGAGGAGGATCTGGCAGACAAGGATGTGGAGATCCAAGCTCATATGTTCCACCTGATCCATTCGACAGCGCAAACCTAGATGCTTCGACATTTAGTTTAGGTTTGATGCATTTGCTTCATCACATTCGAGTGGAGCAGGCACATTATAGGACCTGACCCATTCGACAGCCCAGACGCAGATTACGTTCAGCCACCTCCGAGTACAGGAGGTAGGTCATATGCACCTCTACTTCCGAGTGCAGTAGGGTTGTCATTTGTTGCACCTCCACCTCCGGGTACAGCAGGTTCATCTATATCTCATATGTCTATATCCCGTGCATCTTCTTCCGACTCAAATGAGCATAGTGATGACCCATCGGATGGCATTACACCAGCACAATAACTTAGCTTTGGACATCTTGTTAGGAGTACGACTACTAGATTTACTCTATCTGATTATCGTTAGGGTTTTGGGTTTAGATTACTATTTACTCCATCTTTGTTGCATTTTATATATTATTTCTTTAAATTATTTCTTTTATATTATTAGGGTTTACATTTTGTATATTATTTCTTTAATTATTTTTTTATATTATGAGGGTTTACATTTTGTATATCATTTCTTTAAAATATTTCTTTCATATTATTTACCATCAAATCAGCAATGGACGGATATGAATGCTTTTCTGACAAATCCATGTGATACCTGTAATGACATGGAATGACAACTCTCAATAATTGACGGATATGATTGCTTCTCCGATAACCCCATGTGATGCTTTTAATCACATGAAATGACAATTCTCAATAATGGACGGATATGAATGCTTTTCCGACAACCCCATGTGACGCCTTTAATCACATGCCACCTCTGACTCTGAATAATGGACGGATGATGATACTTTATATGCCTATACATTTGCTAACCCCTCCACCCAATTTCTCATCCCACAACAAAAATTGAAGCATTTTCCTTCTATTCTATTTCTGAAACTTCTACTACCTTTCCTTCATTCATTACAAAGAAAGAATATGGATACCACTCACCCTGTTAGAGTTGTATTATTTTGGGATTTGGAGCATGCTAGAGATATGTATAATCCTTATTTCACCGAAAAGGCAAAGAAAACATGGATTTTTACCCGAATGGTGACACATGATCAACTTGTTAGAAAAATATTGAAGCATCAAGGAATGGATCCAAATTTTTGGCGTGCTTGAATGATAATGAGGGTGCCTTCATTCTATGAAGAGTATCAAATGTTTAATTTTACTTTGTACAACATGAACGACGATGATAAGATGTGTTACCTTTGGACTGTTAGACCTGATATATCAAAGGATAGGATTCACGTACTAGTTGAATTTGAACCGATCCAATCACAGACATTTTCAGAAGTCTATCACATATATATATCAACTGATGAGGATCATTCAAACATTCGTCAACATGTCACGGCAATAACACAGATGGTTTCCGATAAACCATCAATGTTGTACTCAAACTCGAGGAAGATGATGAGGACGATGATAGCGCTGATGAAGAATATGACGTATCGAGTGAATCTGACAACGACAATAACCCTAATGATGAGGAATATGACATTAGCACCTCCGTAAACCCTCTATCTTTAACTATAATGAATCAATGGCAGAGTAGTCAATGGTTCAGTAACACTCCATATGATTATGCATCATCTAGAGCATTTCTAGATATGGGATCAGGAGAGCAGATAGATGACATCATCGAATCAAGCACTATTAGATTGCAGGATTGGAACGATGCAATGATTGATCTTCAGTTAGGAATAAGGTTTGTTGACAAAATCCAGGCAATTAGTGTAGTTCAGAAGTGGTCTATTCGGACAGGACGAGAGTTTAAAGTTGTTAAAAGTAAGAGCGATCAATAGATAGTGAAATGTTATCATCACAGCGACTCTAATTATTGTTCATGGTATATCCAAATAAAGAAGAAAGAAACTCATGGTCATTGGGAAATAACCATATTCACCAAGGAACACACATGCCTTGTTCAAGTTCATCAAAAAAAGCATCGAAATATGACTTCAAAATTTATTTCAAAATTAATATCAACATCTTGTTACCAACTATCCCGAGATCCCTGTCTCGAACATTATCCAAGAAGTGCAAGTATTACTTCAAACATGTTGTACGTACAAGAGGGCGTGGTATGCTCGGAAATTTGCAGTAGAAAGGATGTTCAGCACCTGGGAGACAACTTTTTCAATTCTACCCAAATATCTCCTAGCAATGAAATATTCAAACTCGGGAAATGTGTACGAGTTCTTAGATCATAAAAACGAGCATTCCCCCAGACTATGTTTTCAAATTTCCTTTTTGGTGTTTTGGGCCTTGTATAAATAGATTTCAAAATTGTCGACCGGTGATTTCTGTGTATGGCACTCATCTTCGGGGACCATATAAGGGCGTACTATTAATTGCAAGCATATAGGATGCGAATAACCATTTGTTCCCCCTTGCATTTGCAATCATTGATAAAGAGTCGTCCAAAAGTTGGAATTAGTTCCTCAAACTTCTACGGCAACATGTTATCAAGGATCGGTATGTCTGTTTAATATCCAATCGCCACAAAGGGATTTTATCTACTACGCAAAATCAAGATTTGTGGCAACCTCTATTTGCGGTTCATAGATTTTGTCTACTCCACATTCAGGAAAATTTCACTTAGACATTTAAGAATAACGAATTAAAAAGTTTAATGTGGTAGGCCGGAAAGAAGTTAAGCAATGGAAATTTGAACGTTTGATGAGTCAAATTCAAAAAAGAAATATAGAAGCTTACATTTATTTAGTCAAGATAGTGTTAGTATATGCCCTAAGACCAATTGACTCACATTTATGATTTATGAAGCATGTATTTTTTGAATTGTATTTTATGCTCTTGGTCATCAAGTATGTGACTTGATAGTAAAACCCTTATAGCTAATAAAATACTATTCTTATTTGTCCCTAGTTTATTACATCTTGTAAACTAGTGTGACAAGATAACTTATACTTAATTAAGATATCGTGTGACAAAAGAACTAAATATTAAATCTGATGCTTGGTTATTATTACATTTACTTAACTTGGGTAAGCATAATGTTTTGCTAGAGGCCGCTTATGCTTTGTGAATAAATGTCTAGGACATTTTTCATTCACTGCCAACATTAAGTGAACTTACCGGGTCACACGCATAGACGATCTTGTGAGCATAATGTCCATGTTCAATGAATCTAGATTGTGTCCAAATTCGTTGAATATATACAAAAGGGGAATCAGATTCCATATTGTATTTTCTGATAAGTTAATAAGTAATTAATTTTATTTAATCGAATAAATAAAATTAATTACTTAATATTACTCATCCAACCGTTTGATGATTATAGAAATAGACAGACGAGATTAAACTGTCATTAGATGACAGTTAGGGTTTTGATATTGACAGCTATAAAAGGTTATGTTAACCTTTTCTTGGTAGCCGTCCTTTATCTGATTAAAGAAAAAAAATCCTAAACCCTAGAACGGCGATATAGTATCTAGCCTCCTCTCTCCGAAATACGACCGATTACCAGATAGTCAGGATCAGTTCTGAACAGTTTTCAGAACACAGAAGGGGCTAGCATCTCGATCGCTTGCAGAGGAGTTCGTCGTGTGGATACCAGTAGAGGGCGAAGCGTACAAAGCAGCGCCTCCACAACGAACAATCAAAACATTGAGGTAATTTCTATCCAATCAGTTTTTCTAGTATGTGCAGATCCTGTTGGTGGATTTCCGTAGTTTTATTTTATTTTGTTTTTGCCTACGGAGTCCAACAGATAGACCTGGAGAAATGGAGACTCCTGCATAATGGTGGGCACAGTTACGGAGTGATGACAACTAATATTTTAGAAGCACTTAACAGTATCTTGAAAAAAACTAGGGTCTTACCTTTAAAAGTCTTAGTTGAAGTAATCTTCAACAAACTTGTTAAGTACTTCAACCAACACCGTCAAGAGGCTCAAAACTATGTGTATCCATTTCCAACAAGTTTTTGACAAGTTTCTTCGGATTAAGTTGTAATCAAGAGACCACACAGTTATAATGTATAACCCACGAGAAGGTATTTACATGGTTAAATCTTCGATATAGTGTTTACACTTTAAAAATGAATGAAAATCGTGCAGTTGTGACAAATGGAAAGAATATACATTGTCTTGTTCTCATGCTCTAGCAATCTGTAAAGGTAATGTTACAAGACCATATGCTTATGTGCCGGACATATATTCGCGAGAAACTTATAGACGAACATACCAATCCAATTTTTATTCGGTTGGGCATGAGGACTTTTGGAGAGATGCTCTTTAGAATTTAACATTCTATCCTCCAAATATGAACAATCAACGGGGTAGAAAATAGGGTACAAAGTTTCGGAGAGAAATGGATTATCGAAATCTGGATTTTCTCCCAAGATGTAGCAAATATTGAATACTCGGGCATAATAGAAAATTTGTAATAACCACAGTTCAAGTAATGTATAAGTTTCTTTTTTTCAAAGTGTTGTAATATTTTAGGGTTTCTATTAATGATATTTCTTCTTTGAATTTCTTCTAAGTACTTTTTTATAAATCTTTTACTTAAATCGATTATAAATTATTATAGTAAAATTTACAACAAGTAATAAAAATATAAAATACTTTAAATTACTTCTTCGTACTTTTTTTATAAAATTTTCCTTTCAAGATAGTTAAAATTATTATCATAAAACATACATCAAATAACATAAATAAAGAATATTGTCTTTTTTAAAAAAATAATAATTATAAGTTTTGCAAAAAAAATAAAAAAATTAAAAAAATGATATGGCAAATAACGCATTGAATAGATGCGTTATCAATTAGAATAACGCACACAGGATGTGCGTTATCTGCCACATCGGATAATTATGGTAGAGATTTCTGATTAAGTCATAACATACTATGTGCGTTATCTTTAATGATAACGCACACAGTGTGTGCGTTATGGTCAAATAAGGTTAAAAAAATAGTGGCCACTTTAGTGGCTTTTTTAAAAAAAATTGGCCAAATATAGCAAAAAATCGATAAAAAGAGATAGGTAGAGGACTCTTTATTGATTTCTCTCTAATATGTAATTACAAATGAAGGCCAAGGGCCCTATTTATAATGCTTAGGGGACACAAGAAATAATATAAGATTAAAACTCTATCATTATCTCTTAATTACACTCTATCTGATATCTATCTTAGACTCTATCTGATATCTATCTTTAGAATATCTATCTCTTCAGGATGTTTATATCTTCAGAATATCTATCTCTGAAATAGATTTTTATCTCATGGATATTTATAAATATTATTTGATTCATAACAAAAAGTAAATATTATGATTTATAGCAAAATGCTTTTAAGATTAAATATAGTGTTCCTTCTTTAGAAATAATATTTTGGGTAAAAAGTGCACCACGCACTTAAACTTTTCAATTTTCTACATTTTAGCATTCGAACTAAAAAAATTATTAATTTTAACACTTTAACTTCAAAAAATTCTTCAATTTAACACACTTCTATCCATTCTTACCTTTTAAGTACCTATGATTAGGAGTATTCTTATTAAAATAAAATTTAGATCCTTATTATTTTATTTTATTTTTTCTTTTCTCCTTCATTCTACCCAAATCAAAATCTAATATCTATCTACTCTATCCTGCAAAAAGAGATAAGGACTTGATGATAGGCTGAAAAACTCCACTAGCTCTTGCCGTAGGGCTTGGCATGCTGGGCATAGCAGGTGCAATCAATGCCTCACTCAAAGTCAGTCCTTAAGACAATCTAGAAGTACTTTTTCCTAACCATTTCATAAAATAGGTCGACGTAGGATCCCCTAACCCAATCTTGACAAATCCCCAAGCCAAAAGAAAAGAAGGAATTACAATCAACCTGATCATTTCATTAGATAATGCACTAAAAAGAAAGAGTCCTAGTCAAAATTGTGGTGTCCAAGAAACGCCCACGCCCCCACTAGAAATGGACTGAGGACAAGAATGGCAACTGTCAAAAAAAAAAAAAAAAATTTGACAAAAGTTGCCATGCTTGAAAAGTAACATCGGACAATCAAATAGGGAGCATTAGGCATTAAACGGCTTCTGGATATGAATTATGCTTTACTAGCTAAGTTGGGGTTTCGTATATTAAAGTATCCAAACCATTTATGGGCACATGTCCTTTGGAAGAAGTATGGAGATCCTCTTACTACTATCCAAAAGAAGGTAATGTCTCTCATGTATGGAGTGGGATACTAGCAGGCAAGGATGCTTTTAAGGAGGGTTTGGATAGGGTACCAAATGCTGGGACTAATGGAGCCATTTGTTAGAGGTTCACACTTTCTAGTGCATTTTCAGTGAAGACAGCTTATGACATAGCTAGTGGAGATGGTCAGCTTGATGATGATGAAGCGGAATGGAAGGCAGTTTGGGGCATTAAAGGTCCTCAGAGGCAGAATTTGTTTTTATGGCGGTGGAGCTCTTTCTTTGGTGAACCAGATGCCAAGAAATGGCTAGATGGCAACCTTGCAGGGAAATTAGGAGATCTTGGCTGAATATGGAGTGGAGTAGTATATTCCAAGGAGCTGCAAATGATCTTTGGGATTGACGTAATGCGGTATTTCGCGGATCAAGGGACGAACCATGGTTGTGATGTGATTCACAAATGGTTAATATTATACTTTCTAGAGTTGAAGAGGGTCATACTTCCTTACAAATATTACAGAAATTTACCGCATAAACATAGCTCAGTCTGTTTTAAAACTATAAAATTAGTATCCAAGATATTACAGAAATTTAGTGATCCTAATGATAGGGAGATTTCCATTTGATTGTACAGTGATTCTCTCTGTATACATTTTTTTTTTTAATATAACTAATCAACCTATATTCCTATTAGTTTGGAAGCTTCACATGTAAAAGGCCATATCACACATTCTTTATATTAACCATAACCATCATATGAAAGCGTGTTCTAAGAGCAAAGTTTTCTTTACTATGTAAATGAGTCGAACCTCAATTCTAATATTATTATGTAAAATAAATTTTCTTTATTATACGTACACTGTTTATTCCCAGCAAATTATCTGGGCCATCTGTCATTCTAACCACTTTTCCATTAATCTAGAACACTATCCAAATGGAAAATCAGTCACAGAACATTCTTCAGCTATTAAATTTGCATTACAGGAGTGAAACATCTCAGATGTCCTGCAACATTTCAAAATCCAGTAGAAGAAAAACCATCCTCCCAAACTGATGCCAACCATTTCAAATATAATAAATGAAATCCCTTTTCACCAGCTCGATGAACATGAACATCTGAGTTGGCGATTAAACAACCTCAAAGACGATAATTCTACTAACTGCACTGCTTCTTTGTTCTTGTCCATCACTTTATGCGTAACACCTATGGACCATTCTGCATATTAAGCTGGTGATTAGACACGCAATATGAATGAAATTACTGGGAATTGAACGGAAACAAGTAGTATCTACATGGAGCAGAATGTAGAACGTTTACTTTCTTGACGCTCTTAATTATTATTGAAATATGATGATAAACATTTCTATTTCAGTTTCTGTTTTCTCTAGTTTATGAGGGTAGCATTTTGCAAATTTACATACCGTATTATTCTGAGGTTCATGTAAAAAGGGGAAGTTTCTGATCGCCTGATGCATACTGAATAATATTCCTCTTCAGAGGAGAGATGAAATTGGCTCCATGAAATGCAGCAGCTCGTAACACATTTAAAGGCCCAAAATCAACAGAATAAGCCTTTTGAAAACCATCAAGGACGGCCATCATCATAACATTTGCAAGCTTCCTTTCTGATTCATATCTCTTTAAAAGAGAAACCTGAGAGAATGCACACACGAAACTTGATTAAGGAGTCTTGTCAAATAAGAAAGATATATTTGTAATATCAAAATCGCAAGCTTTGCTACTTTATCTTCAAATTTTAACAAGTTGAACAGAAACTCAAAAGAATCACAAACGACTTCAATTTATTTTAGCACAACTTCAATACCCTCCCTGAAGAATTAGGAACACGAAGGAACAAACAACATACCTCTCCAATATCAGATCCTACAGCCATGCCTTCGGCAATGACTTTTGAAAGAGAAGATGAATCTCCAAAGCCCATATTTACTCCTTGGCCAGCCAATGGATGAACAGTATGTGCTGCATCACCAATAAGGACAACCCGCTTCGAAGCATAGGAATTTGCATGCATCAAGGACAATGGGAACACCATTCTCTCTGTCGCCAATTTCTTGATTTTAGGTGGCAGTTCAAAAGGTTCAGAGGCTGATGATCTCACATCTGCTCCGAACCAAGAAAAGAAACCTCCACCTTTAGTTACATCTGCTGATTGAGGACGAGGACCATATCCATAATCCAAAGCCTCGTTTACTGCTTTTATAAAATCAGTCTCATCCATAGCTTTGCGCTCCACGGCCTCTTTGGGGTCCATTGTCCAGACTATATTGCTAAAATTATCTCCTATTGGCAGAAGGGCAATAGGCCCATGAGGCAGAAACCGCTGCCAAGCACAATAATTCTCCTCCGCGTGCTCTACTGTACAGATAATTGCATTCTGTGGGTACTTCCATCCAGTTGTTCTAATTCCTGCTAATTCCCTAACATGTGATTTTGATCCATCAGCTCCTACCTGTGAATATACCAGCAAAGTTCAACATGATTAACTTCTTTATAGAAAGTCAACCTACTATATTCTGTTATTTTTTTCCTTCACATATATTAAATTAGAAATTACCACTAGCTTAGCGCACAAGCTACTTCCATCACTAAGATCCAGCTTTGCGAAGCTTCCATGTGACTGGGGGGTTGTGTTGGCTGATCCGGTTAATGAAGAGTATGGATGGAAGCTCATTGAACTTAATCTAGAAGGATATATTTTCTTCTTGATGGCTGAATCCTGTGAAATATTTAATTTTATCCATGAGAAAAACAAAAATGCTAAAATGAAATCAAAACTTAAAAAATGATGGCAGGATTTTCCAGGATGTTGATTACAATTAAAATATTAGCATGGCTATTTTGCAGGACTTCGAAAGGACAGCCCAAACACACACCCCCACCCCCCCCCCCCCCCCACCCCCAAAAAGAAAGAGAGGCATCAGTGGAGTCCTGGAGATATGCAAAAGAAATGGGAATACATCAAAGGTTGAGGACAATGAAAAAATCTTAGAGGTCTTATTTTCATTTTCAATTTTCCCCTTACTTTCGTAAGGAGGGAGATTTGTAAGGGAATGGCTGGCTGAATCTGTACCAAAAATAGAGCCTTGGGTTGCAGATCTGAGCTGTATGTCATGCGGAAGTCAGTCTCAGAATTGCCCTTGCATTCAATCAAATAATCCTTACAAAAAAGTGAATTTAAGTTGGATTGAAGTCCAATTATCCAAACTGGCCATGCTGTGATGGAATTTCAATCAAAAAAGAAACTCAACTTTTTAGTCAAACTCTCTACTAAACATTTCCTTCAGGACATGATATGTGGCATATGTTCAAAAGATTTCAGCACATCTTCAGAAGTCGACATGAACTCCCTTCTATACATTAGCTTGATTTACAGGTGTTCCACAGTTCATATCTATAAGAGACCTTAATGAAAGCTCAAATTTGAGAAATTTATAAAGCCTGAACTTGATCTGCCCTAAAGCAAAGACAAATCTCAAGTTTTCTCAAAATGCCTTCGGGTTTCTTGATGGAATAGAATGTTGGCGCTGGACTAAGAACAAAAGGAGAAAACTTCATACACTGAACCAAAACAATTATTTCTGATCATGCAAAATGTATATATCAATGTATATTAAAGAAATGCATAAAATCATCAATGTTCATTTAAAAAATTACTGCAAAATGTGAAAGAAATGTAATGAACTTATAACCCAAGAAGAAACTTTATTTACCCAGATAAAACTATTAAGGAGATTTAGGCAAATGAAACAAGTAAACAAGAAATTTCTAGGAGAGTGAGATAGAAGCTCAGGAAAGAGAATTCATGAGCAAAAGCAAAAGAATCATATTTTACACCAAATAAACTAAGAAAGACATGCAAGGATTGCACAGAGTTGATAAAATTCTTCCTAACATGTAAAAATTTCTCAAGCTTAAGTACCTTAATGCATGATAATAGTGATTTTTGAAGCACTTTGTTCTCCACCACACACCTGATTCAAATGCCAGAAATGAAGTACTGTCTGCAAGCAAGAATTATAGGATACATAAAAAATTTTCTTACCCTAGTACTTCCTTATCCACATCTCCTGCACTGTACCTAGTATATCCAAGACCAGTATAATCCCAAACCTATGAAATAATCAAATAAGAGTGTAATGAAGAATATATTTTTCTGACAAACATAGTATCCAACTTAACCAACCAATAAAGACACTCTCACATAACATTAGAAAAGTTTGCAATAGGTACTGAGAAGAAAATGAAAAGGATAACATATTAATGCCTGCCCAAAAATATATCCAATCATCACTAGTTGGAGAAATAAGAATTCTAAGAAACTACCCCTGCTTTGGAATTCCAGGGGCTCTAAAACTATAGAATCAGCAGCACAAAGTTGATGCATCTTTAAATCACTTTCCAAGAAGCACGTCTAATCTGGTGAATATCTACCACATATCTTACAAATAAGTTTCAGAAAACCAATGGATTCCATACTGTAATTCAAGAATGAACTTGTCACCAGGTTTAGGCATGCATGTAGATTGCTATAATTAAATAGCTTTAAAAGTACCAAACCACAAAGTTTAATGGGATCATGCGATACAAAAATCAAGTAGTGAAACTTCTATGGTTCTTGCCCATGCATCAGTAAGAAGGTGCTTTTAAGTTGAAAGAAAGAAGAAAGCCACTGTTTATCAGGCATGAAATAGACACAACAGGTTAAACAGAAAATTCATCACCTAAATGACGATCAGCCCTCCTCTGGGCCTAATCCAATATACTATAGATAAGATATAAGAGTACACACAGCAATATCAATACAGTAGAACTTAAGGAATTTTTGGGTATAGATATGCCTAAGGAATGGACTGGCCTCTACATCAGCAGAAAAGGTCCAATTCTATAAGAACTTATTTGCTGTAAGTTCATCATTTTAAAGTTACCAAAATGCATTTTGGTTTAGACTGACAGATAAGTGATATGTAAGCTTACCAAAGTTTTGATATGATAAGAATTTAAATAGAAACCAATGTTAAAAACATAGTTGACGTGAAAAAATCATAGTGTGAGGGTTGACATGAAACATTCATATTGGGTGAGGCTTTAGAATGAATAGCAAACTTTAAAAAACAAATAGCGTTACATAACATCTTCTCTCCTCTCAAACCTTTAGAAACACTTCTGTAGCAATTCCCTAAAGATAAACCCACCACCGGTCGCAAGCTACACAAGATTCCCTTCATTAAAATAACATCTTATCATAATGCCTGATTAAGAGAAGCAAAAGAGCCTTTAATAAGTCCAAAAATTGATTACAATTGTTTCAAAACACCACAATTCCCTCACGATCATTTTCTGCACCAGATAAACCAATTACAAAACGTTTGAAAGTATTAAAAAAATTATAAAAAAAAAAAAAAGAGAACAGTTTACCTGCATCCTATCAAAGAAAGCATGCCGATGCTGTAGAACATATTGCCACGCACCCATATCTAAAGAGCAACAATGCCTTACTTGGTCAATTTAAGTACAAAAAGTAAAACAAGCATATGCTTCCATGAAACTGAAAAGTCTCCAAGTAGAAACAAGCAAGAAATACTGGAAAAGGAGTTAGAGAAAAAAAAAATGTAGGTCTGACACTGAAAATAGGTATAAGCTACAAATGTTAATTTCAGCCGCAGGAAGTTTCCATTTTTCACCCTGAAGTCTTTCTCTTTAACTATGTTGGTCCCTAATGAATAGTTTTAACCTTTTTGGTCTTTGAAGCTTTTTTCTGATCGTTTTTGTCCTAATGTATAAAAGTATACTGAAGTCCAAAACAGACAAATAGCCATTTCATGAGGCACCAATACAGTCGAAGAACAAAACTTCAAGGACCAAAATAAAATAAAAAACAATCACGAGAGTCCAAGCCAGTCAAGCAAAATAAACTTCAGGGACTAAAAAGATAAAATATTTGTGAGGGACCAAAAAGTTAAAAGTATTCATGAGGGACCCAAATGGTCGAAGAAAAAAACTTTAGGGCCTAGAGAGGCTGATTTTTCTTTTCCTCCATTATAGGAGGGAGACATAAGGCAAAGGAGTGCATATCCTGTTTTTAACTCTTCACGTTGCAGTCTATTACTTATTCGGAAACACCAGGTTCAAAAAGAGTAGAGAGGACCTTTTGCCGCTCAGCTATATGCAGTACCTTAAGAAAGATTACCACTAATTTATGCTAGATGTGTTACTGAGAACACAAAACAAGGACGTCAAAGTATGGGAACTACACCCCTCACCTTCCCAAGGTTTGGTTATGGCTGAAGCATGAGGCACTAGTAGAAAGCAGCTTCTGACATACTTGCTGGGCACAAGTGAGAGAAACTGCCAAGCCATGATAAGGATCAATTGAACGTTGCCCCAAGTTAGAAGATAATATTATTGTGACTCTTGAAGGGAAAGCTGATTTAAAGCTTCAAACACGATCAGTTCCGACTTTAGTTAGAAAATTAAGGACAGAAAGGTTGAAATATGCTCTCTTGGAAAATTATACCAAACCCTGTAATTGCAGGACCCTTGCACTAGCACCATTCTTGAATCAAAAATTAATTTATTTCTGATGATTAGAAAATGCATTCATGTTATTTCATAGCGCTCAGTGATTCTGCTCCCCGATAATTGTGTTCGTGTGTTCCAGTCACATGTCTTCGGCTATAGATACTGGCAAATATAATATTCTCCTTTTCTTTAACATTTTTGCTTTGTGCAATGGTAAAAGGACAGGCATCAATTTAATGTCAAGCTGTATAAAAATTCAGAATGACAACAACGTGAGGGATAATTTTACCTTTGAAAAAAGATATAGTTGCAGGTGTCACTGTACTAACCCTTGGATCTGGTGGATCCTCTTTTCTAATGCAATCTTGAGCCATTAGTGCAGGATTGCTGTCAATTATGGCAAGATCAAGTTCTTTTGTCAATGGCATGCTGGCTGCATCACATACCAACACACTTAAGTTGGAAAAAACAAAAGATTCAGCATTAGAAAAGCAGAAGAAGATCTAAGAGCAGGAGCAGGATAACAAGCAGTCTAGTCATACGCTATGCTGGATTTTAATGAATTCATATTTCAGAAAGTTACATAAAAATACATGCAACAGCAAAATAGCTTTTGAAGGTCACGTAAAGAAGCATAGCTTGAATCAGTAGGAGGGAGGGGAAGGGATTGAATATTTCTGTGAGTCTTGGGATGAACTACTCACTGTCTTAACCAATAATGCATGTAAAACAGACCCTGATTCCTAATATTCTATCTTTTCTCTGGTGATAACTGAAGGAATGAAGTGCATGGAGGTGCTTAAATCCAGATAAGATTGAAAAGGAAGTTAATCTAGTGAAACCTTGGACTAGCTTTCAAGTCAGCATTGTGAACCATACCCAATAACTTGAGTATCTACAGAAACTTAAACCAAATAAGGGAACTCAACATATGAAAACAACAGAACCGCCAATAATGCTAAGTAGATATGTGAAGTAATAAACATAAAGAGGAAACCACAATAATCTCTACAAAGGTAATCTAGAACGTACAGAGGATAACTTGGACTACCTAAAGAGCAAGCAAGGGCCATGCCAACCATGCCTCCTCCTACAATAGCAACATCATGTTGTGGAATATTGTTGTTCGGATCCAGCTTACACACAGGCTCCTAAAATGTTAAAGTATGAGAACTCAATTCAAAAGCATTTTTAACAGAATGCAGCAAATAACTATGACTTTTAACATAAAAATGAAATGCGAGATGGCTGTATGAAACTTTTCTGAAAGGAAGAATTAAAAGAACATGAAGATCCATTTACTATATAACATAAGGATGACCACGAGACTCCTTCAATAAGAAACAGATCAATGTATAATGTTATTCTTTTCACATGTGAACCTTAAGTTCTTCTAATGTAAATTCTTGCCTTCAATGATATTGTTCATGCTCCATCATGTATTTAAAATTTGAGGAAAAAGAAAGGGTCCAAGTCAAGTCAACATGTATGGAAGTGCACAGAAGTAAATAGTGGACAAGAAAGAAAAAAGTAATAGAGCTTTCATAATACACGAAATGCAGAAAGCCACCCATAGAGAAGGGTAATATTACATTAGCAGATTGCTTGCCATAAGAACTGGGTAACTTTTGACCTGTATCACTACAGAATGTCCTTCCTATAGACCTCAGTGCACCAACACCATGCGCAGTTCTTCTAGAAATTACCCTACATATAGAACAGAGAAACATAGTTAGAAAAGGTAAGAAGCTAAATTCTGCTAACCTTAAGGCATTCAAAGTGCATAATAGATTTATGAAGAAAGCCAAATGCAGTTGAAACAAAGAAACTAGAAATTAGAACAAATTGAAAACATCCGCAAGATCATCTAATGGCTGTTATTTCTTTCAGCATCATAAATGGCTATAAACATAGCAGCCCATGATTCAGTAAAATTAAGACAAACTCAACAACATTCTCTACCGTAAACATCCGAAAGGCATTTCCTTTTTTTATAAACCAAATTATTCTCTCCAGTTTCCACTTCCAAGGACATTCACAAGTAGTATGCCCCAAAGTTCCTTGATAGAATTGTTTCATTAATCACACGAGATATTTTATGCATACTAGCTAAAAGCTCAAATCAGTTTATTTGCAATGGATTCTCTCCTCCCATTCATGTGTTTTTCTGTTTGATTATGTATAGAGTATGTCTCTTTCGACTTTTATTCAACAAAAAAGTTAAATAAGAAACATAATTGTGTAAGTAGACACTCATCCAAGATACATATAAGAATATCTAATATAAACTTTTCCTTTTATATTTAGTGATCCAGGGCCTCTTGATATTCTAATTTTGGAAACCCAACTACGGTTTTAATTCCAAAATTTCATCAACTCTCTCCCCATGTTCCACTCCCCTCACCCCCTCCCCTACCCGCCCCGAAAAATGAAAATGGTAAAACAACCAAAAATCATAGAGCAAATGGATAATTTAGTTGATTTTGTTCAAACAAGAAAATTCAGGCGTCCCTTTTGATGATTATTACATGATAGGCCTCTGGAAACACATTCAGAAAAAACACAAAGTACGGTATATACATAATCATATAAATAGTAAAAGGGAAAGTGGGTTTATTACATTTTAACTTTAGCTTAATGGGTCTAATTTCTAAATTGCATGTCAATTTAAATTCAAACCATCACTCTGAGAGTACAGATACAGACATAAATGCAAATTAAGCAAATCTCAAGTCAAGTTAAAATCTTTAAGCTTGTGGAAAGAGGATGAAATGAGAATAATTCACTGGTGTTATACTCGATAATTTGGAAGATTCAAGAAAATAAAAGAAAAAAAAAATTCAGAATTTACCTGTTCATTTTAAGCTTGCTGATATTTTCTGGAAAGAATGGAACGGACGAAGAGAAGAGGTGAAAACTAACCGCGACCGAGACGAAAATTATGATTTTGGGCCTAAGCCCGCATGCGAAATACAACCAACACAATATTAGTTACAGTATAGAACGTAAACGTTGGAGCCCAATTAGAAAAGGCAGTTGATAATTTCTTTTTTCCCGGAAAGTTTACGCACCCTCTGAATTTTTTATTACTTGTTACTGTCATTTTGCCGTAATTTCTGTATTTTTTTTTAATTTTCAAATTGCGATTTCAATACCATATTTAATTTTAAAAATTTCATTATATAGTTTATTAATAACAAATTTCAACATCTTTTTATTCTTTTAATATAGAAACTAGTAGAAATAACAATGAGGTGAATGAAAATTTAGAAAGTAAAAAAATCTAAAATCTCATATTTTTTTAAACAGTGTAATATTCAAAATATAACAAAAAAAAGAGAGAGTAATAAATACAATGATCATTTATTTTTTTACAAATGATCCTCAAACTCTTTTTACTTTTTTGTCTATAACCATCACTTTATTTTAATATTTTTTTGTATCTATTTTTAAATATGAACGATTTTTAATATTAAAAGCTTATAATAATATTTTTTTAATATTTTTATAACTTAACTTAAACAATTAAGTTATTTGTTATCATTCTTCATGTGTCAAAATACATCGAATCCCATTATAAAATTTTTAAATTACTATATTTGCAAACTCAAAATAGTTAATGCTTATGAAAAATAAAATAAAAATTTATGACTACAAAAAGAAAAGTAAAGTTAGTTTAGACTAAATATAGCTAATTTCTCATTGCAAAAATAGTATAAGACAAAAGGTGTGTGGTTTGATGGACCCCTCTCCAGATTAGTCGATGATTCTGAGATATGGGAATAAAAAAAATTATCATAATCTTTTCAAGGGTTTAATAAACATGACACATATGCGATATAAAATCTATTTTTTTTTACCATTGTTATATTTCTTGTTTTGATTATCCCCTTTCTTCCACTCACCTATGAGTAGTTTGAAGATTATTTTGATTGGAATAGCCCCTCTCCATTTAATATATCTGCCCTTTTATTTAGAAAATAAATAAACATTAGTATAAATTTGATGAATGCGACACATCAATTGCTTGGAATATTGAAATTATATAAAGTAGAATAATAAAGAGAATAGTGAACAAAGTAGAGAGATGAAGTATAACTAAGAAATAAAGATCGATTCATCTTATAAATGTCTTCTCATCAGGCATATTTATAGGCACAAGATAAAAGAGATTACAATCTCATGAATCTAGATAGGATTAGTATTTTGAGAATTAGGTCTCTTCAAGGAATATATTTGGACATCTATCATATATATATATATATATTAATTTTATAACACTCCCCTTTGAATTTACATAACATAAAGAATGAAAAAAATCATGTGGAGAAAAAGGTCTAGTGAAAGAAAATAAGTACACTATTCACTAATGTTTTATATACTCCCCTGTTTAAAACATCATTAAACCAATAAATTCGTATGTCTTAGTGAATAAATCTTCAACATTATACATTTGCTCGAAAGTATTGCACATTAATTTCACCTTTCTTATAAAGAAATTTTGTGAAATTTATTTTATCACTTCTCTCCGAACGTGTCCTCAAATTTCACAATACAACAATATAATTGTAATTTCATCATTCTAGAATACCATATAAATATCTCGAAATTAATTATCAATAATAATTACGCACATTCTCCGCAATCCACATAACAATGTAAAACTTCAACATAGTTGAAGGAGTGGTTGCTATATAAAATATCATATCACATATGCATAACTCGTTTATTTGAAAATGCATCTTTTGCGGATATATAAGTAAGGATGCTTTATCCATCTCATTAGGAGTTGGAATTTTCTCCCTAATTCGAGAGTAATTATCTTAGAAAAAATTGTAGGACAATACATGCATCGATTGTGCAAAGTTATGGTACTTCAGGACCAATAAATATACATTACCTTTTATATAAAAACATGTTCTATTTACCAATATTTTATAATCGAATGACAATTGGATGATAATGTTCAATACAATATATCCATGTAAAACTTTTATTAATAGATAAAGAATTTCCATCTTCGAGATGTTCGAGTTGTAAATCAACACAAAATCTTGAAATATTTATTTCAAATATTTTCTTACCAATCATAAACTCTTAAGTATTTAATTATTTTGTTAGAACCTTTATAAATAAAAGGTCGATCACGCTTCAAACATGATTTAACATTGCTAGTTATAAGACTTATTTCCTACTGGAAAATCGCATCCACAAATTCAATTTTGTAACTTTTCTAAAATTAATAAAATATCAAATAATTTGCAACTTTAGCAAATACATAATTTATAGAAATTATAGTTCACGAATACTTGTATGTAGATGAAGATGCTTCAATATTGAACATGACATTTTATGATTCTAATTTTCTCCCTCTAATGTGGGGATCATTAAACATTGGGTTAATAAAACCAACTCGGGAATTTAAAAATTCAGCGCGAAAAAATTAAAAATATTTTATTTTCACCATAAACTTTCTTTCTCTACCTCCTATTCTCTCTATCTTCTTTCTAACTCCAACTCATTCAATCTCAAATCTATACAAATCTGACCGTTGAAAATTAAAAAAAAAATTTAGTACATCGATTTATACTCATTTATTTACAATTTCATCGATTTAAAATTCAAAAAAGTGCACCGAATCGAAAAAAATTGGCTAAAATTCTGTTAAATTTCACCAGCTTGGGCATTTCGTTTTTGTTAGTTATGTTTAAAATTATGTTTATTTGTTTATGTTATTTAATTTTTTGTTTATAAATGTTTAAATTTATGTTCATTTGTTTATGTTATTTTGTTTTCTGTTTTTTTTTTTTTTTTGTATAAAATACATGCAACCCTCCTTATGTTAGTTGTTTAACTTGTTTAATTAATAATTATTTTTTTAATTTAATTATAATTTATGAATTAAAGCACTATAATTATAGTCATATGAAGAAAGAAGAAAAAATCATATAGTAGTGTAAGTAATAAGTAGTCTTCTTGTGATTTAGCAAAAAAATAAATAAATAATAGTCTTGTGATATTTGAACAACTGACCTCATGTAAAGTAACATAAAAGAGTTACAAAAAAACCAAACATAAAACTTAATGATAATAAATGCATGGGATTTCATGTAATAATAAAGTGTTTATGTATTCCAATATTTACCAATTTCAATCATTTAAATTTTTAATTAGAGTAAAAGAAACTACTCATCTATTTAATTTTAAAATTGGTGCCGTATTTTTTAGTTAATAAAAGAAAAAGTATTAGAAAATTCTACAAATCTAAATTAAAATAAAAATAGGGATTTTTTTTATAAAAATGGTTAACGAAAACAGCCTTAGGCCGTGTCCATCGCGTAGATCTCAAAAATACACGAAATACCCACAAGAATCGCCTCGATCAGACATTCAAGGCAAAGTTATGCCCCGTCAAAGTTTTCGACTTTATGGGACAAATTCTTTGCTCTGAAACGCATGTCATTGTGTTTATCTTTATGAGAACCACTGAAAAGAGTGGTCTATGCGCTAATCGGATATCCGATTGCAGAGTTATGAATTAAAGTACTATAATTACAGTCATATTAATATGAATTAAAGTACCATAATCACAGTGATATTAATTCATATTAATTCACATTCATGATTAAATTAAACAAATAATTATTAACTAAACAAGTTAAACAACTAACATAGGGTTGCATGTATTATAAAGAAAAACAAAATAACATAAACAAATAAACATAAATTTAAATATTTATAAACATATAAACATAATTTTAAACATTTATAAACACAAAAATAAATAATATAAACAAATAAACATAATTTTAAACATAACTAATAGAAATTAAAAGAAAAAAACTGAAACCTAGCACTGTCAATATGGGCCTGAGTCTGCGGGCTGGCCCGGACCGCCTGTTATTATGGATATGGATTTATATTTTTAGGCCCGTAAAAAATGAGCCCGGATCGGACCGGACAATTTTGGGTGCGGGTTTTTATGGTCCAGTCCGGTCCTATTCGCGGGCTGGCTCGTTTTTTTTAATAATTATTTTAGGTTTTACATTTCTCTCTTTCTCATTTATTTCTCTCTCTCTCTCTCTCTCTCTCTCTCTCTCTCTCTCTCTCTCTCTCTCGCACCGCCGCTTCTTCTCCTCTTCTTCTCTCCTGCCTGCTTCCCCATCTTTCTCTTCTTCTCTCCCTTTTCTTTACCCCTTTTTCTTCTAATCTTCTTCTTCTCACGCTGCCGCCGCCCCCTGTATTTTTTTCTTCTCCTCTTCTTCTCACGACTCGCACCTACCCACCAACCACCACTCTCCACCATAATCAACTCCTCCACACCTCTGCGCTCCTCTGTAGCTGACAACAAGTCAGATTCAGTAAGACTTCTTCTCAACAAGTCAGCTGACTCCTCTACTATAGCAATTCATTTCGCGGGCTACCAGTATTAACAAACCCACGGGACGCCGCGACAGTAGCCTCTGGTTTCTTGTTCATCAGTTTGTGTAGAATTTCTGTTTTGAAATTTCTGTAGAATTTTGAGTATGCAGAATTTCTGTAGAATTTTAATTTTTGAAATTTCTGTAGAATTTTGAGTTTGTGTAGAATTGGATTTGAGTTTTGGAATTTTTGTTTGTACAAAACTAGATTTGTTTGAATTTTTGTTTGTGCAGAACTGGACATTTGAGTTTCTGTCTTTGTTTTTGAATTTTTTTTAAATTTTTTGGCAAAGCCCGCGGGCTGGCCCGTTTATCTACGGGTTAGTTATGGACGGATATGAATTTATATATTTTTAGCTCGTCAAAAATGAACCCGGATCGGACTGGACCGTTTTGATGCGGGCTTGACGCAGTCCGGGCCGGTCCGGTCCAGCCCGTTTGACAGTGCTACTGAAACCCCAGGCTGGTGAAATTCTCTTTTGAATTTCGCCCAATCTGGCGAAATTATTCAAGGAATTTTGCTTGAATAATTTTGCCAGGTTTGGCGAAATTCAACGGGATTTCGTACAAAATTTTTTTCAATACAATGCATTTTTTTTAATTTTAAATTGATAAAATTGTAAATAAATTAGTATAAATCGATGTCCTAATTTTTTTTTTCAACAGACAGATTTGCGTAGATTTGAGATTGAATGAGTTGGAGTCAGAGAGAAGGTAGAGAGAATATGAGATAGAGAGAGAGTGTGTGGAAAATGGAATTCTTTTAATTTTTTCACGCTGAACTTTTAGATTTCCGAGTTGATTTTATCGACCCCTATTAAAAATAAATAAACAATCATAATAGGAAAGCATAAAAAATTCTAAAAGAACTTTCATTGATATATATTTGATCTTAACATATATTTCTTTAAATAAAAATACTAAGACAATGATGTTATGTTTTTCAAGAACAATTCACTTACATGTTTCTGGCATGCTTATAGAATCCTTGAAGGACTTGAAATAAATTTGTAGAGTTTATTGTGTTATTATCTAAACTTAATCCACTACCATAACTTTTATTTCTTCATATTAATATTGTCAGAATTTTACGAAAAATCATATATCATAACTAATTTAAATTCGCATTTATTTATTAATTCTTATCCTTTTGGGATTACACTTTAGTTGTATAATTCTTTCAGGGAATACATGTACACTTCCAATTGTACTTAATAATTTTCTGGACTTTGCATATTTTATTGTGCGAACTTCATACTCTATTTTGGTCAAATATCTCTAATATATTAAAATCTCAAGTCTGTAGACTTTAATACAAGATCCTCATTCTAATATATTATATGCATATAAATATCATCGACGTTTTGTGATATTTTATGGTTCCATATTTTTATATAATGACATGATACAATGAGATCTCATAATTGTTATTGATTTCAGGTATTTGAATTTCTTCTGGAAATAATAATAAAGTGATGTTATGGAAATTCTGCGAGAATTAAAATCTACTCAACTTAACTACTTAGGACCATCTTAAATTATTGATCTTTTACATATGCGAGGGTTTTATTGGAACCAATTTATTCTACCACATTTTGCATGTGTCTCAAAATTCTAAGTAGTGGTAGACTGTCCTTTGAGGATATTAAATAATAGGAACATTCTATGTCGGATTTTGTTTAATCAATAAATATGTCTAGCTATTAATCATTTGAACTTCTAGTTCAAATTATCTTTATATGAGGATCAAAATGAGACACATAACTTATCTTTATCCGATTATATAATTTTTCCTCTTTTCAAAACCCATTTTAAATATATTATGTGAGGAAAAATATATTTATACAGCACATGTATAATTATTAGATGGAAAAATATTTGGTTCCTCACCATAAACCAATTATAATAAGGAGAACTCAAAATAATTGTTGGAAAAATACGAATAAGTACTACTAAGAAATATACATCAATCAATTCAAGGCACTTATGATTCTATAAAATCATTTACTAGGTCTATGAGCATGTTCTGCAGGAACATTCAATATGTATACAAATAGAGAATCATCAACAATATTATTAGGACAAATTGTGTTAATGAGAGAATCTAAAATATGAGCTCATTAAAATTGTAAAATTCAGCTTGCAAGTCAATAATATATATGTGATCATAGGTCGATACATCAACTATATATTCATTCCAAAACATATTCAACCATGATATATTGATGGTATTCATAAAATTATTTTGCCTTGAAAAATAGTATTACAAATAAAATTTGTGTTATTAGAAACTTCTTACTCCATAAAAATAGTCACATATCATTTATAACAATTCGTATTTTGTTGATCCAGGATGGTCTAACGAATCATATCAATATTTAAATATTTTTTAATAAGTAAACTTCAAGTTTACTCAATGATGCATTAAATTGCATCAACTTTAATTCACATGTTGTTATGTAATTACGATGGGAGAACAAGTTGTGTATGTAATTCACATTTATTACATAAGTTATGGTAATATAACATAATTATCATTTGACCTCCTAGGTTAATTTACTATTCCATAGTCTTTAAATAATTAGTTCTTCTACAACTTTCTATTAACTAACTATTCTGAGTCTTTAGTAAATAGACTCTTCTAGAGCTTTATAAAATCTTATAGATATTATAGATATCTTGGAAGCTTTAATTTTAATCTATTAGCTCTTCTGGAGCTTTCTATTAATTAACCTTTTTAGAGTTTTGTAAGCTCTAAAGACATATTTTTTTAAGTGTTTTTATTATAATTAACTTGTGCTTTGTGATAATATAAGTAGTTTTATAAGGAGAACAAATTATGCACAAAAGGAGTCTCAAGGATGATCTACAAAGAAGCAAAAGATCACTCAAGATTACAAGACTTTATGAAGATGAAGTGATCAAGTTAAAGACCTTGAAGACAAGAAGAATGGTTAGTGATAGCTTTATAAGGAATATATGTAAAACTCCCTAACTTGTTTCTTTGAGTTTTTGATTATTTATGATTAGGTCCTTAGAAGAAACTTTTTTGAGAAATTATCTTTGAAAAACTAAGTGTTCTTGATAAAGCTTTAAGGTTTTGAAGTTGTTATATTCTTGTATAAGTTTTTTCATCAAGAATACATGTTATGTTTTAAGAGTGAAGGAAATATGTGTTTTAAAAATATTTCACGAAGTCTGGAAAACAGAAAAGTAGGTCTTCCATTTTTAAAATAGGTCATCCATTTTATGGAAATAGTCGTCCAATTTTTTAAGGCTCATAAAAACCGATCATCCTATTTTAAAAAATGGATATCTAAATTTCTTATGACTTTTAAAGAAATCGGTCATCCTACTTTTTCTACTCAAAAAAACAGTTGTCCTCTTTTTAAAATAGGACGTCCAGTTTCTATTTTCACTGTAAAAAATACGCCAGTTGCTGCTGTAATGGCTAGTTTTTTTACCTTCGCTTATAAAAGGGCTTTGATCTACCATATTTAACAGATTTGTTGAAGGAGTTTTTAAGAACACATTTAAGAGTATTAAAGACATTTTCAATCATCCTTATTTTGTTCTAAAGAAAAACTTCTTGGAGCTATATTGTTTGATCATTTTTCAAAGAGGAAGAAGAGAAGCTTGTAGAAGTACTTTATAAAGTTGTATTCTATTCATCGCAAGCTTCTTTGGTAATATTATTCCAACTCTACTCTCACATCTTATATTGTGATCAACAGTTTTGTGAAAACCCTTTGGGTAGCTTTTAATATTTTGATTATCCTGTATTGTTTTGTGATCATTGAGGTTTATGTGCAAAACCCTTGAAGGGTAATCCTCATTGTGGTGTTTTGTAAGGACTTGTGACTAGTGAAATTTGTGAAAACCTTGAGTTAAGTCTCAAGGTAGTGGATGTAGCTCTATTGAGAGAGTGAACCGCTATAAATTCTTTATCTCTCTTTTTGTGATTTTCTTGTTATCCCTATGTTTATTATTTGATCATTCTTTTTAAAAGAGATTTTGTTTGGTTAGGAATTTTATTAAAAAGAGTTATTAATTTCTTCTACAAAATCAGAGGTTATATGTTTTAATTGTGCAAACATTTTTAGTTAGCTAAAAACCTTATTAACCCCCCTTTCTAAAATTTTTCAATTGGTATTAGAGCAGGCCTTCTTTCAAAAGGCTTAACATCCTAAGAAGCAAAAGATTTTATAAAATGACTAGTATTTTAAACTTACCTTATGTAGAAGGCTCTTCTACAAATAGATCTCCTCTTTTTAATGGCATTAATTATATATTTTGGAAGTCAATGATTAAAATATATGTTTGCTCTATTAACTTTAATCTTTGGAGTATTGTAGTAAAATGACCTTTTGTTCCCCAAAAGGATGGAAGAGTCAAGAAGGTTGAAGAATTCGACAAATTTGACTCAAGAACGATGACTCTTAATTTTCAAGCCATGAATATATTAAGTTGTGCTTTAGATACATATGAGTGCAATAGAGTGAGCGGATGTGATTTGACTCATGAAATGTGGAAATTGCTAGAAGTCACTCATGAAAGCACAAATCAAGTAAAAGAATAAAAAATTGTCCATGTTGGTGAAAGACTATGAATTATTCATGATGAAGCAAAATGAAAGTGTTAGTGACATGTTCACAAGATTCAACAACGTCACAAATGAGCTAAAGGCATATGGGAAAAAATCAAGGGGAGAGGTAAATAGAAAAGTTCTAGATGCACTTCCAAAGGTATCACAACCAAAAACTCTTGCCATAAAAGAATCCAAAGATTTGAGAGTTCTTCCTATTGAAGAGCTCATAGGACCCCTTCTTACCTATGAGATGAAAATAAAGAAATTAAATGAAATGGAAGAAGAAGACAAAGGAAGAAAAGGTGTGGCACTCAAAATTAATGAGGAAGAACAAGCAAGTTCATCCAACAATGAGGATGAAAATGATGAAGATGAAGATATGGCTTTAGTGGTTCAAAAATTCAAAAAGTTTTACAAGAAAGGTTTCAAAAAAAGAGGGAAGAAACCTCTATTCAAGAAACGAAGACAAGTTCCTCACTCTTCAAGGCTAGGTACTTTGAATGCAATAGCACCGATCATCTTGTAGCCGATTGCCCAAAAACCATAGAAAAAGAAAAAGGAGCATTAGAGGCAAAGCTTGAGGTAGTAAAAAAAGAAAAAAAGAAGAAAGGTAAAGGCCTAATAGGAGCTTGGGATCAAGACTCAAGTGAGAGTGAAGGAGAAGAGAAGCTAACATGTGCTTCATGGCATTGGAAAGTGAGGTACAATCTTCACCTTCTAACTTTTCTAGTTTTATTGATGATGATGATCTTAATGCTATGCTTATTCAAATATATGATGAGCTCAAAAAGATTTCTAAAAGAAACAAGGAGTTGAAAAACAAGATTGATGATTTATTAAATGAAAATTCAAAACTTGTTTGTGAAAACCAAACTCTTCTTGAATCTTTAGAAGTTTTGAAAAATGAAAAGGATTTCTCAAACAAAGAATTTCAAGAACTTGCCTTAGAGAACAAAAATCTTTGTGAAAAGTTCTTTCTCTTGAAAAATACATGGTTGATTACAATGGTTTGAAGAAAAAAGTGGATGATTTCACCATGTGTATTGAAAATTTTACAAGAGGAAATGAAAACTTTGAAAAACTTCTTGGTTCTCAAAGATCTCCATTTGACAAAAACCGTATTGGATATAATCACTCCAATACTATTTCAAACTAAACTCGCTTTGTAAAAGTTTCTTCATCTTTCTCATATCTTTGTTGCACATATACAAAATGTTTTATGGAAAGAAAGATAGAAATAGGAGTAGAAACTATTTGGAAAATAAGAGAAAAGGCAACTAACATTGATGGACCCAAAAGAATATAGGTACCAAAAGTCATATCTACTTCTTCTATTGAAGGAACACAAACCAAGCTCGACTAAATTGTACTTGGATAGTGGATGCTCAATACACATGACCGGCAATGCATCTCTTATGAGTAAGCTTGAGGAAATCGAAAGTGGCTTTGTCACCTTTGGAGTAAGAAGAAAGGAAAATCATCGGTATAGGTAACATCGATAACTGCTCTTCTTCTTTAATTAAGCAAGTTCTCTTAATTAATGGTTTAAATTTTAATTTGCTTAGTATTAGTCAACTATATGATAATGGTTGCAAAATTGTTTTTGAAAGTGATTCTTCTATCATTGATAATTTTCAAAACAAAACATTTGTTGCAAAAAGAGTTGGAAGTGTCTATATTTTTAATCTTCAAGATCTTATTTCTTAAAACTTAAAGTGTCTCTTAGTGCATGATAATTGGCCATGTTAGCATGGATTTACTAAATCATCTTTCTTCAAAAGAGCTTATTATAGGTTTACCAAAACTACATTTTGAGAAAACTAAACTTTGTTATGCCTGCCAATTTGGAAAACAAGTTAAAACTTCTTTTAAACCGAAGAAGATGATTTCTACTTCAAAACCTTTAGAACTCATTCACATGGATTTATTTGGACCAAGGAGGACCACTAGTCTTGGTGGTAAGAGGTATACTTTTGTCACAGTGGATGATTTTTCAAGATTTAATTGGACATTATTTTTAAGCCAAAATGATGAGGCACTTCAAGAGTTTGTCAAACTTTTCAAAAGAGTTCAAACCTCCCTTGATTGTAAATTGATATCTATGAGAAGTGATAATGGGAGAAAATTTAACAATCATGATTTTACAAAATTATGTGATGATTTTGGTATTACACACATTTTTCGGCCACTAAAACCCCACAACAAAATGGTGTTGTAGAAAAGAAAAACCGCACTTTACAAGAAATGGCAAGATCAATGTTTCGTGAAAACTACCTACCAAAATATTTTTTGGCCGAGGCCATTAACACCGCTTGCTATGTGATGAATCATGTTCTCTTGAGACCATTTTTGAAGAAAACTCCTTTTGAACTTATTTTTAACAAAACTTCCCCAATTGACTATTTCAAAGTTTTTGGATGTAAATGTTTCATTTTAAACACCAAGGACAACCTTAGAAAGTTTGATAGAAAATCCGATGAGGGAATTTTTCTTGGTTACTCTTCAAATAAGAAAGCTTGTAGGATTTACAACAAAAGAACCTTATGTGTTAAAGAATCGATTCATGTGAACCTTAATGAATCTAACATTTTTTAAAAGAAAGATGATGATGATGATATAGATAATTCTTTGAGTAACCAACCATTGCACACTCAAGCTATGGAGGAACATGCAAAGGAGGAAGAAGAGATTGAGGAGAAACAAGAGAATGATTAAGAAACTACAAATCTTCCTCAAGATGTGATATATCCAAAAGGACACTCCAAGGTTGAATCATTGGTGATGTATCACAAGGGGTAAGAACAAGGAGGTATGTCATCGATAACTTTGTTTTATTATCTCAAACTGAACCTAAGTTTATAGATGATGCTTTATGTAATGAGTTTTGGATTATTACAATGCAAGAGGAACTTAATCAATTTGAAAGAAATAAAGTTTTGAATTTAGTCTCAAGATCTCGTGATCACCCTACTCTTGGTACAAAATGATTTTTTAGAAATAAACTAAATGAATCCGAAGAAGTTATACGAAACAAAGCTAGACTTGTTGCCCAAGGGTTCAATCAAGAAGAGGGCATAGATTTTGATGAAACGTTTGCTCCGCTTGCTCGACTTGAATCCATAAGAATACTTTTAGCTTTTGCTTGTTTTAAGGGATTCAAGCTTTTTCAAATGGATGTTAAAAGTGCATTTTTAAATGGTGATATTGAGGAGGAAGTTTATGTTGAACAACCTCCCAGTTTTGTACATGAAAATTTTCCAAACTATGTTTAAAAACTTTCAAAAGCATTATATGGTTTAAAAACAAGCTCCAAGAGCATGGTATGAAAAACTAAGAGGCTTTTTCCTTTCAAACGATTTTTCAAGAGGTTTGGTGGACACAACCCTTTTTACAAAAACCTCTTGTAACAATGATCTTTTACTTGTCCAAATTTATGTGGATGATATTATTTTTGGAGCTACTAATGTTTGTTTGTGTGAAGAGTTTACCTCATTAATGCAAAAGGAGTTTGAGATAAGCATGATGGAAGAATTAACCCATTTTCTTGAACATCAAATTAAATAAACGAAAGAAGGTATCTTCATCAACCAAGAGAAGTACACAAAGAAGCTTCTCAAAAGGTTTGGGATATGCGATGCAAAAACAATAGGAACTCCAATGAGCTCATCGTTAAAACTCGACAAAGACAAAAAAGGTAAAAATGTAGATGAAAAACGTTATAAAGATATGATCGGAAGCTTACTTTATTTAACAACTAGTAGGCCGGATATTATGTTCGTTGTTTGTTTATTTGCTATATTCCAAACTTGCCCTAAGAAATCTTATTTAATTGTTGTTAAGCGTATTTTAAGATATTTAATATCTTCTTATGACTATGGGTCATGGTACTCTAAACAATCTTGCTTTGATCTTATTGCTTACGCCAATGCAAATTATGCCGGATGCAAGATAGAAAGAAAGAGTACTAGCAGAAATTGCCAATTCTTAGGGGGATACTTAGTGTGTTGGTACAGTAAGAAGCAATCATGCGTGTCCTTATCAACCGCCGAAGCGGAATACATAGCAGCATGTTGTTGTTGTGCTCAGGTACTTTGACTTGATTTTGGTTTTGTCTTCAAAAACATATCTATTTTGTGTGATAACACAAGTTCTATAAATCTTTCTGTAAACCCGGTGCAACATTCAAAAAGGAAACATATTGAAATCAAACATTCATTTTATAAGAGATCACGTTGCAAAAGGAGATGTATTTTTAGAATATATTTGCACAGAGGATCAAATTGTTGATATTTTTACAAAACCACCATCTGAAGGTCGCTTTTGTTATTTAAGAAAATTATTTGGTATTGGCAAATTCTATGACTGATGTGTTTTTTAGTTCAAAATTTTTCTTCTCACTTTTTAAACCGAGAGTTTGGGACTACAAAATCAGACTAGTCAGAAAAATCGAACGTCTATTTTCTTTCTTTGTATTCAATTTTTTTCCTCATTTTTTAAGCCGAGACTTTCGGACTACAAAACCGGATGAGTCCGAAAAAAATTGGAGGTCCGTTTTTCATTATTTGTAAAATTTTCGGACGACTGTTTTTTGAAAATTGGTCAACCGATTCTTTTATTTCCCGATGAATGTTCTATATATAACAAAAAAAAAAAAGGGGAGAGACTATCTTTCATTCTTTCACTACTTTCTCTCTAAAAACCCACACCATCCTCTCGCTTTCTCTCTCTCTCTCTCTCTCTCTCTCTCTCTCTCTCTCTCTCTAAAAACCCTCAATCGACTGTTTCTCTTTCTCTCTCAAACCCAAAATTAGTTTTTGCCATCGACAGTTTCTTTCTCTTTCTCAAACCCTCACAGTCGAACTCTCTCTGTCTCTCTCTGAAATCCTCTCCATTGACTCAACTCTCTCTTCTCAAAACCGACACCCATCTCTTCCTCTGTCAAAGATTAACCCATCTCCTACTTCAATCTATCTAAAATGGTGAAAGTCAAGAATACAAATGTTGGAAGGGGAGAAAATTATGAAGAAGGAGGAAATAGAAGGGGTGGAAGAACTCGAAAGGAAAAAGGGAAGAAAGTGGCAAGTGAAGTGAGGCTTCCAAAAAAGTTCATTTCGGTTAAAGCAGCTGCAAATTTTGAAGAATGGACAAGAAAAAGGGGAAAGATTGTTCCAGGGCACAAAATTGATTTGTCTGATATAGGAGGTATGGAGATTATTCCTAATCTTTTTGAGAATATTGATTGGGGACCTTTGCTTATAGTTAATGAACTCTACTATCCTAAGATGATTTATGAAGTTTATGCTAATTTACACAAAGGAAGAGTTCAAAAACTTGGAGATGTTACTCATCAGTAGGTTACTTTTAGGGTGGGTGGTAGAGATATATCTTTTGATGATAGAATGTTAAACACCATCCTTGGAACACCTGAAAATTGTATTAGATTTTATACCAAAAATAAAAAAATGCTTTGAACCCAGCCTTTACAGTGAGAGAAGATTTGAAAAATTATTTACTAAAGGAGAAATTCTAAAGAGGCATGATGATAGAAATGTTAAGAAACTTAATGCATATGGAAGATTGTCGCACCACTTGATCTCCAACATATTATTCCTAATGTTGGTCACAAATCTTCTATCACAAACATGCATTCTTTTGTTATGCTAGCTTTACATGAGCATAGAAGGATGAATTTTTTGTTTATGGCCATTGAACATATGCTAGCTACTCAAACCTCCTCTAAAAAATGTTTGACATATGGTTGTTTTCTCACAAAAGTTTTCCAATGCTTTATGGTAAATTTGGTTGGAATTGGAGATCATATTGGTATTGGGAAAATCTATAACAAGCACACCTTCAAAAGAATGAGATTTTCAAGGAATGAGGAAGGTACTTTGGTGAGAGGGGGACAAGAGGATGGTGATGAAAGTGATGAGGAAGAAGAAGAAGAAGATGAGGGTCAAGATGCTATGAATGTGGATGAAAGGTTAGTGAAGACGAACCTGAAGAGAAATGAGATAGAAAAAGAGACAAGAAAGAGTTGAAGAAGGACAATCATCCGAGGGTATATCTCAACTCATGGAGATGATGGCCTCTATGCAAGCCCAAATGAATAGCCGATTTGATGCTCTAAATGAAAATTTTTCATATATTCAAGAAAAGGTGATGAGATTAGAAGCAAGAGGAAGAGAAGAAGACAATTGAGACAATGTGGATTTCCCAGAAAAAAAAGGGTAGTTTCAAGTTATTAGCTTATCTTTCATTCCTTATGTTTTCAAGTTTATTAGCTTATATTTCTTTGTTTATGTTTTATCTGTGAAGTCATGTTTTGGAACTTATGTTTACTTTAATTATCTATGAAACATTGTCTTCTTTAATTATTTTGGAACTTGATGATGATATCCTAATAATGAGAGTTCCATTTGAATGATCCCTTATATTTCCTATGCTTTTTTATTCATGACAAAAGGGGGAGAAAAATACAAGATGCAATATATTGTTGATGGCATTCTATATTTTGTTGATGGCATTATGTTGACGCATGTTGTTGCTTTAAGGGAGATATATATATACATATTGTTGATGATGTGCATATGTTGTTGTTGCCTTGATGTTTTGAACGCCTTGTAGCATATATAGCCTTGAGCTTTAGTTGATGATATTCGGTACCATATTTGTTGTTTAAAGCATATCTTAAGAGGGAGCTTTCTGTTTTCTAACTGTTTTTCAAACCTGGCCATGTTTTCAAAATAACAGGGGGAGTTCTTTCTCCTCCTCATGTTCTTGGTATGCTTTGAACTTAGTATTGATCTTTTAAGCATTCTCTTGGATTAACTGTGTTCTTTTGTTCTATATGGCTATCATCTTGCATCTTTGTTTGTCATAATAAAAGAAGGCGGAGATTGTAAGCCCTAAGGCCATATTTGTTTAAGTGTTTTGATTATGATTAACTTGTGCTTTGTGATAATAGAAGTAGTTTTGTAAGAAGAACAAAAGATGCACAAAAGGAGTCTCAAGAATGATCTACAAAGAAGCAAAAGACCACTCAAGATTACAAGACTTTATGAAGTGATCAAGTTAAAGACCTTGATGACAAGAAGAATGGTTAAGGATAGCTTTATAAGGTATATATGTAAAACTCCCTAACTTATTTCTTTGAGTTTTTGATCATTTATGATTAGCTTTTTAGAAGAAACTTTTTTGAGAAATTATCTTTGAAAAACTAAGCATTCTTGATAAAGTTTTGATGTTTTGAAGTTATTATATTCTTGTATAAGCTTTTGCATCAAGAATACATATTTTAAGAGTGAAGGAAAATATGTGTTTTACAAACATTTCACGAAGTCTGGAAAACAAAAAAGTATGTCATCCATTTTCTGAAAACGGTCATCCAATTTTTGAAGGATCATAAAAACCGGTCATCCTATTTTAAAAAACGGAAGTTCGAATTTTTATGACCTTTAAAGAAATCGGTCATCCTATTTTTGGTACTAAAAATATTGGTCGTTCTCTTTTTAAAACCGGACGTCCAGTTTCTGTTTTCACTGTAAAAAATATGCTCGTTGCTGCTATAACGACTAGTTTTTTTACCTTCACTTATAAAAGGGGTTTGATCTACCATATTTAACAGATTTGTTGAAGGAGTTTTTAAGAACACATTTAAGAGCATTAAAGACATTTTCAATCATCCTTATTTTGTTCTAAAGAAAAACTTCTTGGAGCTATATTGTTTGATCATTTTTCAAGAAGGGAAGCTTGTAGAAGTACTTCACAAAGTTGTATCTATTCGTCTCAAACTTCTTTGGTAATATTGTTTCAACTCTACTCTCACATCTTATATTGTGATCAAAGGTTTTGTGTAAACCCTTTGGGTGATCCTTTAATATTTTAATTATCTTGTATTGTTTTGTAATTATTGAGGTTTATGTGCAAAATCCTTCAATGAGTTTTTTGTACAGACTTGTGACTAGTGGAATTTGTGAAATTCTTAAGTTAAACATCAAGGTAGTAAATGTAGCTCTATTAAGAGAGCGAACTACCATAAATTCTTTATCTTTCTTTTTGTGATTTGCTTGTTATCTTTATGTTTATTGTTTAATCATTCTTTATAAAAGAAATTTTATTTAGTTAGAAATTTTCCTAAAAATAGTTATTAGTTTCTTCTTTAAACAAAATCGGAGGTTCTATATTTTAATTGTGCAAAAGTTTTTTAATTAGCTAAAAACCTTATTCACACTCCCCTAAGGTTTTTCAAATTTTAATATATACTACTATTCATTCTTTCAATATATATTTTTCGCTATTCTTAAATATATAATAAATCAAGTGACATATATGTAATGCAAAAACTCATATAAAATCACAAACAAAAAATAATTTATTTTCTCTAATTATTTCAAAGAATTGGCTACATTAACAAGTCTGTATATCAATAGAAATGATTAATATTTGAAACCAATAATAGCATAACATTGAGAGTAAAAAAAACTCTCACACTATTATTTTTTTCTAATCGATGAGATATTTAAAATTTTGTTTGACGTACTACATGTATGTTATAAACTTTCTTTTATATTGTATCAATGATGTTTCTTTGATATTATAAATTCCTTTTTCCTTTCCTTTCTCATTATTAATTATTGTCACTCATATTGATAATCTAAATATTAGGTTCAATGAGCCATTGTAAATATTAGCATGATTATAAGATTTATAATCACGAATATAACATATTTTACAATCAAATTTATAATTGCATTCGCTTCGAGAAATTACATAAATTTAATAAGAATATTATAGTACTCCGTCAATAATAACTCATTCTTTTATTTAGTCTCAAAAGATAATCAATATTCTTGATATATTTTTCTCTCAATGTTGTTGTTGCATGAGCATAATTGAGATATGAGAAAGGAGAGAAGTTTTCTCCATATTATCTCAATTAAGAAATAATCTAGATTCTATGTATATTGATAGACTTAAAATATTGTAGCCATAAATATACCGGATTATAAAGAATATTAATATAAGAATCATCTTCAGGTGATTGTTTTATTTTAGATTTTGTCAAAATATTTCTAAATAAATTATTTAATCTTCAGGACTTCATAAATTTTAATGAGGAAATAAATTTTTAAAATTGTAATTTCTCTTTAATAGTTGTCTTCAAGACTTATTATATCAATATAAATTTCCACAAAATTCCATATTATTTGATCTTTCCAAATAACAAAATCACATATAAAAATTAATAAAAAATTTAATTTTTCTTACCTCTTAGAACTTTTGAAAAATTACCTTTAGAATATTGAGAACCAATTGTACTCGTACGTCCAGGTTACAAAAGCAATTGTAGTGAAGTTTTTCATCATCCATCCAAAAGATAGCAAAATATATCTTTGCATGAAATTGTTTGACTTCATGAGATCAAATCTTTGTAATTGTTGAATCCAAGTGTTGCTGCTCCTTGTAATGTTGGCAGCCCTTCTTGGTAAATTGGCAGCCGTCGTTGGTAATAATTAGAATAGGAAAAGAGAGTTTTTTTTCTTTGTGAATCGTGAAATCGTATTGATAATGCATTATAAATTATAAATTTGATGAATACGACACATTAATTACTTAGAATATTGAATTAGTATTTTGAAAGTTTAATTTTATTCAGAACATATTTAGACATCCTATAAATATATATATATATATATTAATTTTAGAGTCAATTGCAAAATACCCATTCAGATGGGGAGTTAAATGACTTGTTCCCAAACTCAATACATAAGTAATTACCACCTAAAATCAATCAATTTATTTAAAATGCTTAAAATACCCTTAATGTAAGTTACGATTTGTTGCAAAATAACTCATAAAATTAACAAATCAATTTGGTTCAAAACCTAACTTAATTTATTATAAAATACAAGATTGATTAGTTAACTCAAAAAAATAGATTTTATCTTTTAAAAATAACAAAAACGTTAGGATTTTCCACTAGTTTATTATAATACATCACTACTAAAAATTAGTAGTATTTTCTTTAAATAAAAAATTTAAGTTTTCGTCTATTATCTTAATACTTTGCTTAAAACTATTATTTAATTCTTATTATAAGAAATTACTCCAATTCTAACATGTTAATTTTTTAATTAAAAATTTTCAAGATAAATATTTGAATTTGAAAAATATCCTCTTTATAAATGAATATTTTTTTATTGAATTAAATTTAGAATATATATGATATTTTTCTTTTAATAATAAAGTTTTTTAAAATTAAATAATCAATATTAAAGGACTATAGTCTACAAAGATATTGTTATAACCTTTATGGAAATATTTTTTAATAATTTAGTCTATGTTATTTTAAATTATTATTTAGATAAGATAAATTTGTTATTTTGTAAAAATAAATAAATTATAAGAATTTATCATTAATTTCTTTTACGAACAAATCTGTCCTAATTTATTATAATAAATTAATATTATATACTATAAGGAAATCAAATATGTTTTCATATATTATTCTAGTATTTTACTCAAAGTTTTTATTTAATCATTGTCACAAAAAAATTACTACAAATTATAACAAGTTAAAATTTTTATAAATTCTAGATGAATATTTGAAGTTAAAAAGATCTTATAATTTTTTTATAACTGAATACTTTATTTTTTATTGAATTAAATATAAAATTATTGTACTATTTTCTTAAATAATAAATTTTTTAAAGCTAAATACTTAATCTTTAAAGCATATAAAATAAAAAGGTATTATTAAAATGTATAAGAAAGTATTTTGAATAAATTGTAAATTAAATTTTGCATTAAAATAATTTTATATTAAACTTTAAGAGTTATTTTGTCATAAATCATAATTACATTAATAATATTTTAAGCATTTTAAATATTAATATTTTAAGTATTTTAAATAAGTTGATTGATTTTAAGAGATAAATGCCCCACTTACCCTTAATTTTATAACAAACATAATATATATGAGCGATATATGCCTTCCCCGAAGGGGAAAAAAAAAAAGAAAAAAAGAATTGGGCCCCTATTTCTTAAAAACAAAGCTGAACTAGGTAAAAGAAGCCCAGCAAAACTCCTTGACGTACTGCGCCTGGGAAGTATATCGAGTGTGGAGAAGGGAAGGGAGGCTGGCTGGAGTTCAATTCCTCTAGCTGCCATCATCAGAACACTGCCACCTATGAATTAACAAGAACAACCACCATCGCTGGAACCTACTGCCGACGTCTGCCGCACTTTACAATTGCAGAGCTAACATCCAAGGTATGGCTGATCTGCAAATACTTTGGTGGTCACCTGTTGTACCATATAATTGTTTGATGGATCTCATTTTGCTGATAGATGAGTAACTAGATGATTGCACAACCTTATAGTTTTGGGTAACTGCATCTAAAGTCAATATTTTGGAATTTCATTGTTCTCATAAGTTGTACAAAATTCCACCTCTAAATCTCCTAATTGACATTTATTATTCCATTGGTAATTGAGCTGACTGAACTTTCAGAGATAGTTTTGTGGCTTTTTCTGTGCTCAAGCTCTAAGTTAATTGAGATAAAGAGGGGAATTGTTTCTTTTTATGTTTGATTCTAAAGGAAATGTTAACAGATAGATGTTATACAAGGTTTATCTCTCTGCAGAAGAGAGAGCAGATCAATAGTGTCAGAAGGAACGTGGAAATCATTCTTCTGGGTGCTTCCATTTTAGGAAGAATAAATGGTTTCTTTTTTCTAGCAAGAGCAGAGAGAAATTAAGATGATGAATATGAACAAAGTTGGGCTTACATGGAAGTGATGGTTTTTGGTTTTGGCCATTCAATTATAGGATATTTTTCGAATGTTATTACTCCACATATTTGTAGATTTTCTCTTCGACATAGTATTGATGTTTGAAGACACGTTCAAAGCTCTTTCTTTTTTTCCTTCTTTTTCCTCCTTGGAAAGCTTTTGCTTTGACTGTTTGAAACTTTCTCTATTCTTTTTTAGCAAAGAGTAATATAGACATTTTTGTTAAGAGCAAATTTTTTTTTTTTTTTAGTAAAGAGCATATTTTTCTTTGACTATTTGAAACTTTCTCCATTTTTCAGTAAGGAGTAAAATTAGAATTCTTTTTCTAGTATAGAGCAAATTAGTGTTGATAATGGGAGAGAATCCATTTGAAAATGATCTAAATTATACAAAAGGGTATTTTTGTTTCAAGAGCAGTTTGAGAGATTAAGACATGAAATTCAAGTTTTCATAACTAGTCATGACTATTTCATGACTTATTTGCAAAAAGATTGTTTAAACCAATGAAAGTTCAAATTGAAATAAAAACTTCCTACCCTGAGTTAAGTTAAGTTTTTATTGAAATTGTCAACGTCTGAATTCCTCTTTTGCAGGACATGTTTAAAGTGATAGGCAGCCTCTAGCTACTCGGTACAATAAAAAATCGATATAGAGACTGATGGGTATCACAGAAATCTTACTGAATCTACAAAATGGATGGTCAAGTAAGCTGATGCTTCACACTTTATAAAATGTTTATTTTTCTATTATTTTAGTGAGTATAACAGGAATCCTGGCCTTAACTGCAGAGATTTGTGTATTGGAGTTATGAGGTGCCCAAAAGTTCAAAACTCATGTACAAGCCTTATGTAAATATATATCTTGGTGCTGCGTATCTGAAGTGATTATCAAACTACGAACAGAAGTAAGACTGTGCTGGTACTAAAGGAGGATAAGAAGCAGAGTTTGTATAAGGTATTTGCATAAGCATAAAAATCTTGAGAAGAAACTAAATGGTATACAACTCTTTTCAATTTTGCTAAAATCTTCCATCATTGGGACCAGAGTCATTGTCTGACAATTGGGAAAATAGGATGATATCAACTCAATTGGATAAAATATTGATGAGTGTAAATAGTACTTAAGCTTATGATCTAAGAATGGTCTTTATGGACATAGTGGGAGTAGATAGTAAATGGAAGTTACAACATGTACATCCTGTTTGTATGATTTGAACGTCCTCTTTTACATTTTCTTAATAATTGCAAAGGCGTGGAGTTTTCGTAAATTTCAGTCTCATGGTGGGTTTGTGAAAGTAGAAAAAAGAATAGGGCAAAAGCTTTGGCATTGTACACAAAGGAGAGAGGAAGGAGTTTTCCCCGGGTAGGACCGGGGAAGGACTAAAAAGTTGGGATCCTAAGTTTCTGGCTTTCAATACGTGTATCATTTTTTGTATAGTCATAATACAATCTTCTCAATTCAATTATTATCATCATTTTACTATTTCAAAAAAAAAATCAAACTTTTTTTTTCTAAAATCATGTGTGAAGAATATTATTTGGTGATTTTGAAAGTCTTTCTCAAAATTAATATAATTTTATTATTTGTTCCTGCTGATCTTTTATAGTTGGAAACAAAGAATATTATGTTTAATACTTTTAAAGTTTATTAGGACTTGCCCTTTTTTAAAACAACTGTCTCTTGGATTATTTTGCAAATGTTTATACCCTTGGTATTGGGCTTGCTATTTGTTCTTAGATGCTTTCTCAATTATGAAATGTGTTTCCTTTTCAGGTTTAGAAAAGGATTTAAAGAACGTTCCTGCAATGACACCATTATAAGAATTACATTAACTAATTAGATCATACTATCTTACGTTGTACTTATTTAGTTCATTTAGGTTTTGAAACTCACTGATAGTTTGTTGGAACATTAGATTATCATGGGAATAAAGTTAATAATGGGACGGCGTTTTCTTCTAGTGAAAATACCAAGGATGGAAGTAGGCGAAAACTGAAGTATAAGGATGAAAGTAGCAAATTCACCTTTTCTCGAAAGGCACTGTCTTCAAAAAAAAATTAATCATTTATTTATTTATTTTCTTAAATGCTGAACTTCAATTTGATGCTGTGAATTGTAATCCAGGGGAGCCACAGCATCTGAAGCTGCCCAGGGCAAAGTTTCTGCCGAACTACCCAGAAATCTAATAATCATAGCAAAGCTTAGGCACTCTCTCCGCTGCAGCAAAAGCTCTTAGCACTGCTTGCTTTATTGGTCTGGTTCATATCATTCTAATCATACATGCACTGTAGGTGCTCGATAAAAGTTCTCTTCAAGTAAGGGAAGATCGCATCGTGATTTCACCATTCTTCTTTCTTGGCTCGCTTTTATCTGTTTAAAGCTCTGAGATGTGGAGGCACTTGACTTCTTTGTCACCCCTGTTTTCTTCTTCCAAACCCTCCATTCTCAACCAGGTTTAAAAACTGCCCGCTGATCCTATATTCCTTTTCCTTGTTTTTAATAATATAAAGAATGCCTGAGCTGTTGATAGTACTATTTTCAACACAACTTATTAGGATCAGGATGAGTTATTTTCTTGCTTGTACCTTATATTAAACATTTGAGTTCTTTGTGGATGCAGAAAGCTTATGGATTAAGAATTTGGCAACTATTCAGTATAGAAGTTCAGATTCCGGTAATTGAGTCCTATCCTGGTTACCCTATGCATTCAGTCTTAGAATCTCATGCATTCGTGAATTGCAGCATTGTAGTACCTATAGAATTTGTTTCTCCACTTATTTATTATTCTTTGACACTGATTTTGTGATACATGATGTGATGGCAAACTGTTAAAAGGTTTTCCTGTCATTAGAAATTATGGCCTGGAAAGTGCTTTGGCGCAACATATGGCGGATTTACAGTACAATATTCTAGCTAAATGTTAACCAGTTAGATTCCATTCCTGGTTGCCCATGTTGCTCTTCACAATGAATGTCTTCTTATACACGACTAGCACAATGCATTTTTATGGATTTAGGCGAATGCTTTAAGTTGGTTACCGGAAATTTATATGCCAAATTCATACAGCATGAAGGTGAGAATTATGTGTGTTCCTGAAATATTAGAGTTCTGGTTGTGATAAAATAAGAGACACCAAATTCAAGTTCTGGTTAATATTTTGTACATGGATCAAGATGCAATTTTTTGTAGTCAGGCTGAATCATGATGAACATTTCAGCATTAAACTCAAACTCTTGAATCATATTAATATCAAAAGACAGAAAATTATATGTTCCATAGAAGGTGCTGATGATTCATGTTGTCATTTATATCCTTATATGACTGTAGGTAGAAGGCGGGACCTCTTTCAGAGAAACAACTCCATTCATAACTTTTGTCTTGGGTAATAAGCTTTTCATCTTTCGAACATAGTTTGTTCAATTTACTTCAAAAGCTGCATTTGATTACTTCTCAATCAAATACATTCTATTGATATTGAAGAATTGTATTTTAAATGCTAGTGGGTATAAACTTTATGTAATCAACATATCATCTTCTTTCTTTGGTCACCTCAAATGTTGTTGGGACCAATCATGAGTGGCAGTGACACACCGACTTGTTCTTTTTTTTTCTTTGACTGTATTTTGTGTAAAAGTGATAGAAATTGAATTATGGATTAAAATTCTCAAGTTCATGTTGACGGGTTGCATGCTTTTGAGATTCCATTTTTCAGGGGGGCCCGGTAGTGGAAAAGGTACTCAATGTAAAAAGATTATCAAGAACTTTGGTTTTACTCACATAAGTGCGGGAGATCTGTTGAGGGAAGAAGTTTCTTCTAAGAGTGAAAATGGGTGAGTGGGTTCATTCCTCTGTATCTAATCTTTATTTTGTGCAACCCCAAGACTTGTCTTTTTTTCTTTTAATGATGGTGCCTTATTCCAGGACCATGATTTCTAAAATCATCAAGGAGGGACGGATTGTTCCTTCGGAAGTGACTGTCAAACTATTACAGAAGGCAATTGCGTCAAGTCAGAATGATAAATTTCTTATTGATGGTTTCCCAAGAAATGAGGAGAACCGTTTGAGTTATGAACGAACTGTAAGTGGTTTTTGTTTTCTTTGGACAGTGATTCATGAAAACCCCTTTTCCTCGGTGTTTAAATTTTTACTGTAGTGACTCATTCATGCAGAAAATAAGGATATTTGTTTAATTATGCTGCCAGTGTAATTCAAGACCATTGGTCAAAAACTTCTCTGCTATAACTACTCCATTGCAGTTTTATTAGCAATTCTTATTCGAAAGATCCTATAAACGTTGTTTGTGCAGATAGGTGCGGAACCAAACATTGTAATTTTCCTTGATTGCCCTGAAGAGGAGATGGTGAAGCGAGTACTAAACCGTAATCAGGTGCTTTTTTTCATCTCAACTTCTACAGAAATGCTGTTATGCACTTTCCCTTTCACAGAGAGAAATGGGTAATAAATACTGATATTTTTTCGTTTTAGGGGCGAATTGATGATAAAAACGAGACAATTATAAAACGGATAGAAGTGTTCAGAGCTGTAAGTCTACCAGTAATTGACTACTACTCCAAGAAGGGAAAACTCTATAAGGTACTCATTCAAGAGATAATCACTGGATCACTATATTTTCTGATTTACACAAGTTACTCATTGACAAAGATAAAATTACTCCTATGTTTTTCTGGCAAGTTACTTATTTTAAAATTGTTTTGGTTGCTCTTGTATTAATGTATTTGATGTCCATCTTTCTTGATGTATAATTTTTTCAGATTGATGGTACTGGCACAGTAGATGAGGTATTTGAACGAGTTAGCCGAGTATTTGCTGCATTGAAGTATGTTTTATATATTGAGGCTGGTGTGATTGACTATTACACTTATGTTCATTCTGATATACTTGGTCTCTGATCGCTGTTCCTTCAGTAATCATCAAAATCCATGCCAACTCTTTTGCAGGTTTAATAAAATCTCTTATGATGAAATACAAAATGAAAAGAACTGATTAAACTGAAGGACTAAGCCAGGCAGCAACCTTTTTCTTGTGAAAGCTTTGGCTTTTTGCTTAGAAGGCACTTCTAACCTTTTAACAGAAGGTGAAGAGGAAATCTGCTTTTACCTATCACTCTTTACCCAACGGAAAAACAATTTTGATTTTTGTAGTCCATTTTAGCTTGGAATGCCTCTTTGGCCAACTCTAAAAGCTGCTTCTTATAATGATATTGTAATAATTGAGAAACATCACTTTTTTGTGGCATAGAAGAGGTTGGAAACCTTCACAGGATGTGAGGTTCTTTATGATAAAGATGGTTAAGTTTGTGAAAAAAATTTTTCAAGTTATTTATGCCGTAGTTGAAAGACACAATATCAGGATTTGTTATGAATGCAGAACAGAATGTTTCTTATTCTTAGAGGAGTCTGATATTTAGAATTAATTCAAATTTAGCTTACAGAATTAATTCAAATTTGGCTTACGGAATGTTCGCACAGCTTGATTCTTATTCAGAAATTAGGTTCTTATTCAGAAATTAGGATTTGGTTCAAAATACTTTAAATGTGATGCCACATGTAAGGTTAAACTTGAAACTTGTATTGACATTGACAATTCATTTACCCAAACTGTTTCAAACTATTTAGTTAATTTAATGTTTTAGTTATAGACGGATGATCGGATTTAATTCTAATTATTTTTTTAAGAGAATATATTATAAACATTCTAATCCTAGAAAAATTCTAATTAATTTTTTAAGAGAATATATTATAAACATTTTAATTATTTTTTTAAGAGAATATATTATAAACATTTTAATCCTAGAAAAATTTTAATTATTTTTTTAAGAGAATATATTATAAACATTTTAATCCTAGAAGAGGTAATGGTTTGGAATTTGAATGCAATTAGGATGGTAAACGGGACAAGTTTTATTCATATTCGGGTCTATACCTGTTTTATAGCAGGTATGCTTTAAAATTTATACCCACAAAATCGGATCGTATTCATATAACTTTTATTAAATGGGTTTGGACAAAGTATGATGATATCCAAACTTATTTACCTGTGTATCCGCTATAATAAAATAATAATATATTTATATATTATATTATTTTTATATTTTTTTTATGAACATGTAATTTATTTCTCCTAACTAAAGCCCTAACTAATTCATTCCTTCTTCATTTCTTTATCTGCTATGATTAATGTTGGCAACTTATTTATTTTTTGTTCTTATTCTGATTTTAAATTTAGATTCAAAAATTAAGGTAGTTTAGATCCTATAAAATAACTGAAGATCTTCATATTTTACTATAAGAGTGTGAGTTCAATACAAGAAGTATCGTACCGTTTACGGCTCTTGATGCAACTACAATACCAAATTGCAACCGAATTAGCAAACAAGGGAATTGAAAGAAAATAGTAAAGTTGTAAAAAGACGATTCCAATGGGCCCTGAAATACTTGGGCTACTTGATGTGATGTAAAGCTCAGATCAAATTGTTCCTATTGGAAATTCGTAAGGAAAAGAAAAGGAAATATAGTGGCGTCGCCCGGACTCGAACCGGAGACCTTCAGTGTGTTAGACTGACGTGATAACCAACTACACCACGACACCTCATTCTTTATATGCAGCTTTACAAACAATATTTCATTTTATCTTAATGTTAATTTACGGTTGTGTTGTCAGACTCCAATTCTACTGTTATTATTGTATTTCTCCTACTACGTATTTAGAAGGGATCAAAACTAAGATTTCTTATCATATATCACCCACACGTTGCAAATTCAAAACAAAATTTTAATTATTCAATTAATTTAATAGAGGAATAATCCCAATCATGCTGTTGAAATTAATTAAAAAGTGAAAAATCTAGAAAATTAAATTGGAATTTCAAATTCTCACCAAGAAAAATTACATAACAAAATCGATCCATCGAAGAAAAGAACAATACAGAGAGTAATGTGAATTAATACAGACACATATGATTTATAAATGAAGATATAAATCGAATGCATAATAGAATTTTTCACACAAAAACTTGTTTTGTAGTAGAAATAGATATAAATATAATTGGTTAGTGTGTAATTTAATAAATAGTCTGCAGTAATCTAAAAAAGCATCTATTCTATACATAAATCTTTAATCAAGTAATAATTTTTCTCAAATTGAAAATTTGATTTAATTTTGCACCTAGACTTATAAGTTTGGCAGAGTATTTAATTAAAGGATTACCGGGGAGGGAAGCAAGATTTAGAGTCTAGGGTAGAGACTAAGCACACAAGATCTGAACCACATAGGGTAGGAGCTGGGGGCCAAACCCATACCGCCCCTTTGTAACTTTTGTATTATTATAGTTCAAGCCCTCCCACCCCCCCTCCCCACATGAATTTAAAAAAATAAATTCATAAGGTTCAATGTCTTTTATTCATGCTAATTTCAATTCTTTTTACCCACACTTTTATTTTTTATTATATTCTTTGCGTCTCATAAAGATAGTTTGTCTTACTTTTTCTTTCCTTCCAAATTATAATTTCATTTTCTTTCATTTAAATAAATGGTAATAGTTAATTTTATGACTTTCTTTTGTGTTCCTCCTTATTCTACCTCTTAGTTATTAAAAATTACTTCACAAGAATTATTAATAAACACACACAATTCTACTTCTTTTATTTATAATTTCAAAATAGAAAAAGTCAAATTTATTTAATATTAAATAATGTAAAAAAATAAAAATTATTAATTTAACTAATTTTTTTAATCTATCTAAAAATTAAAATAAGACTATTTTCGTGGACAGAGGAGGAAGCAGTGAAATTGAGTAATGAGGGTAGGAAGAAGCATTTATGATTGCTTGTTGCTAAAAAAAATTATAACTTTTTGAAAAACATTTTTCCCGACAAAAAAAAAAACCTCTAACAATCGACAACCATTACTAAACACTTGCTGAGAATTTCGTAAGTTAGTAGTAGCAATTGATTATTTTATATCAAGTTTTTGCAAACTCTGCTTCAATTTCTGCGAGAACCTAACTGAGTTGCTAGCTACTACTAGAATGGTGGGGGATACAATCCCATCTCAGATCCAATGTCAAAAGCAGTAAAAAGAAAAAAAAAACCAAAATAATATGTTAAGAGAGAGAGAGAGAGAGAGAGAGAGAGAGAGAGAGAAAAGAAACATATGGTGAATGAATATGTTTTGTTCCTAACGTAATCTCTGAATTGACAGATCAAATCTGATCTGATGTTTGTAATGCTAAAGTGTACATTTCCAATCCCCATTCTTCAAACTAATGTCAGAACGAACAAGCTATAACCAACCAGTAAGTAATCCATATCCAACAATAATAATGCCACATCCACCATAATTCAACCCAACTTTTCCATTTTGGCACCAAGTATTTATGCAAGAATCATAGTTTTAATTTCTTTTATAAACCACCCCCCCCAATATTTAACAGATTTTCAACATAGCATAAATGAAGTCATCTCTTAACCTGGTAGAAGAATTGTCATCTTAACATGGCTGGCTGCCACCACTCGTTAACTTTAGTTTTTACTACCATCCTAGATACTTCTTGTTCGTGTGTCAACTCATTGCTAGGCGTCGCATGTGCTATTTCTGATTCTTTCCTTTCTTCGACTTGTTCTTTTCCTGCATTCTCTTTTTCTTCTCTTCAGCTGTGATCCATGCATAATCTGTAGGAATTGCAAATGGATCTTGAATATTTTCTATCCTACTACACGAACCACTGGCAGAAGAACTAGGACGGTTATAAGGGGTTTTTATCCACTGAAACCAAGATGAACTAGAAGGCTGCATTACTCCAGGGCTTTCAGGGCCTCCAGTTGTAGGACTTGAAGGGGGAGTTGAAAATTCATCCAAGTGCTGTAATTCTTCGAATTTTGTAAAAGTAACCAACACTCTGATTGTCGGTACCACAGGAATTGCAACCTGGAATAAGAGAAGGATTCTCAATCAAATATGCCAAGAAACAGATTTAATATGATCAAGACAAAATTCTGCTTAAAAGCTGCTTTTGAAGGAGAAAAACGCCCAAGATTCATAGCACGTGCAGGCACAAACGTGTTGTGTGGTATGCAGTTTATGCCATGTAAAAGTACACACGAGTAGCACAAATGGAGCAAACTGCTGCAATTCGAGCAAATAAATAACAATGCACCATGTTATAACTTCTACAAACCATATTTCAGAGCATCTTTTTCCGGAATAAAGAAAGATTATGTCATTTTGTAAAGCAATAACGGACAATTCTTGCAACATACTCTTACCTTTTGGGAAATTGGTTCAAGTTCAGAACTATATAACTCGAGGGTTTCAATAATGCCAAAAAGGGGGGCTTCATGGCCATGGCAAGAACTGACAAAGCATTTCCTGGTTAATCCGGGTGTTATTACCTCTAAGTTAAGAAAACCTTCAACTCCATGAATAATAAGTGAAGGATTATCTATTGAAGCATTTTTCATCATAAACAAATAAAAAAAAATTCAAAAAGTGGAACTTTTACACCATAACTGGCCGAATAAAATGATAAGTGTAACTTATTGGCCCCATTGGGTTTAAAAGCTTAACTTTTGTGAAAAAGCAAGCCTTGAGATTAATCTCCTCTCCTGCAACTTGACATCTTGTCATCACCTCCTTGCCTCCCATCCTGTAATCCTCCCTTCTATCACTCTCTCTGTTACTGCTTGCCATGTCTGCCACCACAGCTTCTCTTTACCTTCCCATATGCTCTCCTTTTCGCTCTTGCAGCATCTCCAACAGCCTCATATCTCTTTCCCTCATCTACTAGTTTCCTGTTTCTTCTCTTCCCTTTCTGAATTTTCTCTAACATCAAGATTTTCTAAAAACCAAAATGAACTTCTATATCTGCTAGGGTGTCACGGAGCAATAGTGGCAGTGCCATTGGTGGTGGCCGCATGCCATTGCTGACTAATGTTAAATCACGTTTGTTAGATTTGAATGGCGGAACTGATTACGTGAAGTAGGATATCTTTGTAACTCTATTACTGATTAGTAAGGGCAACAAGAGTCCTTTTGAAACTTTTTTAGAAAACTTCTCCTATCAACTCATCTTCCCCCCCACCCCCCACCACCCCCCCAAAAAAAAAGAAGCTCATCCAAATGGATTTATAGCTTTCAGAAACTTAAAAGATCCATAGAAAGGTCATCCAAAGTGCCAATTCGAATTACAGCAAGGGTCTCGAAAGTCTGTCAAAAGCTTCAAAATCCCCTATCAACTCATCCAAACAGAGTTTAAACTTCAGAAACTTGATCAACTAAAAGCCCACTTAAGGTAAAAATCTGAAACTAATCTAGATGGAGCTATCATTTTCGTGGTTTATGAAGAATAAAACCGAAAAGGGAGGAGAAATAGAAGTTCCATAAACTAAGTTTTAAGAGGTCAAACATTTTTAATACTCTCACACGCACACACACACGCTAATTATCCTTGTTGCACATGCATTTCAACAATTAATTCTACATGGTAATAGTTTTAGCATAAAGGATCAATTTTTCTTAGTTTAACAAGATCACCTGAGAGGAGAGTTAACTATTGAAAACCAGCATACATGCTAAAAATGGAATAAATAAAATATTAAACATTGACTACTTTAGACTGACAAGTTTAACATATTTTATACAAGTCATCCAAGCACTTCTCCATGCACAAAAAGGGTTTATGGTGGGTCACTAACTGTTTTAGGGATTTAACCAGGGATGGTGTTCTCAATTTTGTTTTAATAAAAGAATCAGATTAAGTAACTTAGTTTGATTTATGTCCCAAAAAACGAAGACATCAAAGACTTAAGCATGTGTTGTTTAACTGGTTTGACAAATAGCTTCAATTCCCAATTGTCATGCTTCGCCAGTGTTCTATGATAGATAAGTTTCAAGTTGTAAATGTCAAATAGCAAGAAAAATACAAAGGGTGACTAATATATGCGAAATATGTATCCGTGCTTTTCTTTTTCATCACTGAGAAGGCCTTCTACGATTTTATCACATCTGTGACTGTGAGCTAATTCTAAAAATGCAGAGGAGTTTGGAATTTGTTTTGCCACATCAATAAATGGTTCTGATATTCTTCTGTCCTGATGAAGGGTCCCAGGGTAGGAATCAATTTTTCAATGTCCTACCATTGATCTCTCTCCATCATGCAATTCCATGCCCATAATCCCAACATATAAACAACCACCAACGGAAGACTCAAGGATACTACGAGGTCAATTCCCAGCAAAGTGAGATATATTCTGTATAGAATTATGTGTAGCTGCTCTTATTACTCATGTTAATTTCAAATAAATTTGTCCTCTCTCTCGGGTAAACATTCTCTTACTAAAAGTTTTAGTGCCACCTTCCATGGCTTCATGCTTTGCGTCTCTTTCTATGCATTATGCCATTTCTGCATATAACATGGAAAATTCTTAGCCATGTTCGCCACTTTCTTTTGACAACCAATGACATCCAAACTAAGGAAACCATATCCAATATCAACTGGAGATTCTGACTGCTATGCAAACTAAAGATAATGAAAAAGATTACCTCGATTCCCACAATCATGTCATTCATCCAAAACCATGTCATTCATCTTTCACACAAACACAGTATGGGTTAGAAAAACCATGATTTCTGACTCTTGATACATACACATCAAACATTTGAGAGTCAAGAACAAAAATGCAGATTTTCAAAGACAGGAATAGGAGATCGGCACAGAGTTTGTAGGCAAAACAACAATACACATTCAAATGAAGAAAAAAAAATACAGAGAATTCCAATATCTCAGGGAGACACAGAAAATCTTACATCCTTTCATCATCTCTTATAAAAAGGCAAAACGAGTTATGCATCCTGATAGAAACAGACACATCTAATTGACCAGTAAATAACACCATGATTAGCGATTGGGATGTGAATGATGCCAGACAAATACAGTTCTCTGGAATAGAATTTTTCCAGAAGAACTTCAAGAAGCAACCACATCAAAGATAGAATAGCAGTACTTATTTCTTATTACAGCATCAGAGTAAGATAACTAATCTATAAAATTGTTCAAAGATCTGCTTAGTTTTTTTGAATTCTGTCCCTTACATTATGTCAGGGTGGCAAGCATGACTAACGAATTAAATCTAGATCATAGATACCAAGCAACAGGTAAAACAAGCAGAACCCATTAAAGTTGAATAAATTCTTAATGGCAAGAACAGTCAAAAAATAATAATAACAATAATAATAATGAAAATAACTTAAACAGATTGGAACTAGCTCATACAAACATACCTTGACAGGAAAGGTCCCCTTTGGAAGTTTCGTTGTAAGCAATTCTCTTAATCTACGTATGGCTTTTACTTTGTTTGCTAGAATGTCAAGCAACGGCAGTAGTTCTTCAGTTCGAAGTGGGAAGTCTGGGGAAAGCCAGAGAACTGGCCTCAGCCCTTTCTTATACTCACTTTCACGGGTTCCATCTTTTCGGCGGTTTCCACTTTCTGAACTAGTAGATGAAGAAGCTTTGTTATCCCTAACTCTCCGGTGCTCATGATACTCTTCCCTCTTTATTGCAATCTCCATGGAATGTCTCCCGGGTTTATTCTGTATTCCGGAGGGTGACTCATCAAGAAGACTACCCTTGTTTTCCACACACAGTGAACTTCTTGGTGGGATGACCTTCTTCTCTGCTTCACTTTTATTATCCCTTTTCCTCCAGCCACTGAACCATCCTTTTCTTTCCTGCCTTTTTTCTCCATTCCAGCAGACATTGGCATCCTCAACAGGAATATCCCTCGGTTCGTAACAACTATGGCGATGAGGAATGATTCCATCACCGATCTCGTTATTAGAATCTGATGAATCCATCTTAAGTGCAGCCTCAAGTTGCTTTCTTTCGTCCTCTGTCAAAATTTCATCAAGTTCCTCACTTTCTGTTTCATTTTCATTGCAAGAATTGATAAATTCATCATCTGTCATAGCTCCAGGTACCCTTCTGGATTTAATGCTCACAACCACATTATGCATGTCATACACTTTAGCTTTCCATGCGCCCACCATTTCTGTTCTCTCCTGTCTTCTCCAAGTCAACTGAGGTATAAGAACAGCTTCTGTCACATCAATTCCAGGCCTGAATATATTGGTTTGAGACATTGCAGCCACTTCATTCATTACTTCGGCATCGGATGCAGGGGCACCAGCACCATCCAGTGCATTCATGATTTCTTTATCTTTGTGAGAGATCATGCAAAGTGAACCAGGAGGCACTTTTCCATCCTCGGAACCATCACCAAGGAAAAGAACACTCTGATCAGCTCGCTGAATTCTGAAACCATCAAAACCAGCCAAAGTCATATCAGCCCGCAGGTTTGCGCCTCTTTTCCAAATCTTGTAAGTGTCTGAAGGGGCAATCCTAGAAATGAAGGGGATAACAGAGCTCTCAAAATTAAAAGTGATTTCCATGTAGAAATCCCTCATCCTTCTCATTGTCGCAACCAACCTAGGCAACCTTCTACACCACTTTGCCCAAGCCAACGGCTGGTAATGCCTAACTATAATTCTTGCAATCCCTTCTTCCCTATTGCAGATTGCTTCCTGCAGTGCACTCCAACCTTGTTCATTTTGCAAGCTCCAATCTGCACCAGCAAGCATGAGCATCTCGGTTGAGGTCTCATCCCCGAGTTTTACAGCTATGTGTAGAGGGGTCTCTCGATTAGGAACATCACGCCGATCTATCACAGCAGCAATAGCCTCAGCCTTGGCTTCCTCAGCAATTGAAATTGATTCAGAATGAATCTCAGCTGGATCACAAAGCCGTGGGAGGCCTGCAATTATCTTCCTGAGACTGGCATAATCTTTCAAGATTATGGCTTTATGGACAGGGCTATGGGCATACTTTGAGACATCAATGCTTGCCATGCCTCAGGAGTAGTCTTCTTAAAGGCCACCCGGATTATTCTGCTCTATCAAAACCCAGTTCAGTCATCCCAAGTCATTGTAATATACTGAACCTTAAAGCGAGATAGCCCTCTCCTCCCAAACCAGAATTGATCCAGCGGTATCCCAAATCAAATACTTCAAAGAAACCAAAACTGAAAATACAAAATTCTTTCTTCATTCAGACAAGAAAAAACTTCACAAAATAAAGCAAAACCATATAATAGCGAAGCCCCAATTCAAGAATTCCACAGAAAATTTCCAAAAACCTGTACTCAATCGAGTTCAAATTCTAGCCAAACAATACAAGAGAATAATGCCGAAAGACGGTTATAAACCCTTCAGAAATAAAAAGCAAGAATCTTCGAGGGGCCCAAGTGAAAAAAAATAAAAACCCCCAAAAGGTCAAGAATTCTCACCTCTTCCTCTTCTTCTACTTGTGAGACCCCTCAAGAGAGACTCCTCTAAACTGCTGAGCCCCAGTAGTTACTCCTCTGCTTCCCCTTCTTCTCTCTCTTCCTCTCTGTGAGAATTTAAAACTAAGAAAAAGAACAAAGAGAGATCCTTGTGATCCAATCCAGATCAGACAAGCCCAAGAACATGCATGTGGGGTGGTGCAAAAATGCTAAACGAGAGAGAACAAAAAGTAAAATATCAAGTTTAAATAAGAAAATTGGGGAGGCTTTGAGGGAATCTTGAAAAGGATTGTGAGGGACTGAAAAGTTACAGAATCAAAGAAAAGAATTGCACACAGAAAAGCACACAAAGACAACCCCACCAGTGAAGCAAAGGGGCAGAAACTGCTTGTGCTAAAATAGGAATATCAAACGCCGTGTCACAAGAAGAAGTAGGAGGAGAAAGAAAAGAGATTCACAAGAAAGAAACAATGGAGAACCAAAAGTCTTTTAGCAATTTCCATTAAAGCTTTATTATTCACATTCACATTTCTGGAAAAAAAGATTAGAAAGAAAGAAGAATCTTTTTTCCAAGAAAAGAAAGAAATAATGCAAGAGAAGGAAGGAAAAGTAAACGGGCAATTTTGGGGGAAGATAAGAAAGAGTATACACCCTTTATTTTTTTTCTTTGACCTTTTTTCTTCAAAAATAAATAAATTAATTAATTAATAAATACTTTCTATTCTTTTTTTGTTTGGTAAAAAAAAAAAAATACTTTCTATTGGAATATGCTTTTTTGAGCAGGGCAAGGCATTATTACATCATTCTTGCAAGAGAGTAGAGAGATTCCTTAACTCAAATTTAGGTTAGAATCTTTTTTCTCCTTTTTTTTTTCCCTTTTTATTTTCTTTTTTTCATTGAAAAGGCATGTTCACCTTATATTAGTAACTCAAATGACATGATGGATTTTCAAAAAACAATAATAATAACTCAAATGGGTGACTAAAGCAACTATTAAAATTTCATATTAAATTTTTGAATAATTATCATTTAATCTTAAAATATTAAGGAAAATATTTTCGGAGTCAATTTGTTTTACTTTACTATCTTTGACCTTTTTTTTCTTTTTTTAAAGTGAATAAAAAGTGAGGTTGGCCGGAATCATTTCTGAACTTTTTTCTTGAAATTAAAAAAATAATAATAATTGTGTCATAGGAAAAGTAATTTCGAGTGAGTAATTTTATTGGGATTCAAAATAAGGACTTATATCTAAAAGTTAAATTCACAATTATTTATGGTAATATTGGAAATGTTTTAGAGGTAGCAATAGTAGGAGAGAAGGGATGCATGTGAGAGCAAAAAAGAGGAAAATTGCTTTGGTGTTTGTGGGGTTATAAATAGAGTTAATTGCCATTTGGAGTAAGGTTAAATGTATCTTATCTTAAACCGAATAAATAGACAATTTATTTTTCACAATCAATCAATTTATCTAAAATATTATTAATGCAAATTATGATTTGTTGCAAAATAATTTTTAAAGTTTAATAAATCATTTTAGTCTAAAACTTAACTTAGAGTTTATTATAAAATACTTCCCTTATACTTTGTAATAATATATCTTTTAGTCTATATTATTAAAAGATTGATTGGTTAACTCAAAAATATATATTTTATCTTTTAAAAATAATAAAATTGTTAGGATTTTTTATTAATTTATGTAATACATCACTATTAAAAATTAATAGTATTTTCATTAAATAAAAAATTTAAGTTTTCTTATATTATTTTAAGACTTTGTTTAAAACTATTATTTAATCCTTATTAAAACAAATTACTCCAAATGCTAACATGTTAATTTTTTAATTAAAATTTTCTAGATAAAGATTTGAAGTTGAAAAATCCTCTTTATAAATGAATATTTTATTTTTTTTATTGAATTAAATGTAGAATATATATGATGTTTTTCTTTAAATAATCAAAATTTTTAAAGTTAAATAATCTATCTTAAAAGAATATAGACAACAAATATATTTTACAATCTTTATAGAAATATTATGCAATAATTTAATATATATTATTTAAAATTATTATTTAAATAAGACAAATATTTTATTTTGTAAAAATAAAAAACTATAAGAATTTGTCATTAGTTTTTTTATGAACAAATTTGTCACTAATTTATTATAATAAATTAATAGTATTTACTATAAAGAAAGAAATATGTTTTCATATGTTATTGCAGTACTTTATTTAAAGTTTTTATTTAATCATTGTTATAAGAAATTACTACAAATCCTAACTAGTTAACATTTTTATAAATTCTAAATGAATATTTAACAAGTTAACATTTTTATAAATTCTAAATGAATATTTGAAGTAAAACAAAAGCTTATATTTTATTTATAACCGAATACTTTATTTTTTATTGAATTAAATTTAAAATTACCATGCTCTTTTTTAAATAATAATTTTTTTAAAATTAAATACTCAATCTTTAAAACATATAAACTAAAAAGATATTTTTATAAAGTATAAGGAAGCATTTTGTAATAAGTTATAAATATAATTAAACTTTGGACTAAAATGATTTTATATTGAACTTTAAAAGTTATTTTTTCATAAGTCATAACTTATTAAGGGTATTTTAGACATTTTAAATAAATTGATTAATTTTGAAGAGTAAACTGTCTATGAATTGAGTTTGAGAAAAGTAAAGTGCATTTACCTTCCACTTTTTAGATAGATATTTTACAATTGACCCTTATAAATAATACTAAAATTATATTTATTTATTAATATTGGTCAAATTTGTGAAGGAATTATTTTTCCTCAAGAAAAATTTGAGAATTATTTAAATGGGAACTTTCGCATTTTCCAAAAGACATTTAAAAAAAATAAATAAAAGTGATGCTTTGGATGAGTATTAAGAGGTCACATGAGGAGAGGAGTTAATAGTACTTAGTTTAATGGTGGACTAATGTTAGGTTAGAGTGTAGACCCACAAGGATTGTCAGACAATTAATATTAATCATATGATCTTTAGCCGACTCGTGGCCAAGTGAACATCATTAACCCGCGTTTTGCCAACCTTTTAGGGTGAAAAAGCAAAGACACTTAATTATAATAATCACTTGAATTTTTTTCTTTTTTGTTTTTTTTTTTTAATGAGAAATTGGGTCTTTGAGTTTCTTGTGATGTTTGGTTGTCCAGCTGCTTTGTGTTCTTAATTTAAGATTCATTATAGTTATACAATTACTTATTATAAGTTTAGATCCTTCATCTTTAAGGTGAATAGTTATTATAATCATATAATTACATGTTGTAAATATTAATAAAAATATTATAAAAGAGTGTCCTAAGAAAATGTATTATAATCACAAAGAAAAGTATTATAATATGAATTAATTGATTTGAGTATTCTATTACACAATTTAAATATACTTATTTGAAGTTAGAGTGAAAAAGTTATTAAGGATAGTCTCTAAATAAATTAACTTTTTCTATTTTGGTCCTCTAATTTTAATTTAAGTAGTTTTGATCCTCATATAATTTACCTTCATTTTCTTGGCCCTCTTGGACAAATTTATCCTTGTCAAAATTTAGATTTTTTCATCAAAAGATCACAATGATAATTCCGTAATTTTACATACATAATAAAGAAGGGGGAAGAAAATTGTAGGTTTTTTCTAATATTATATATTTGAAATTACATGATTATCCTTAAAATTTTTTGAGAAAAAATTTTGAATTTTGATAAGGGTAAATTTGTCCAAAAGAACAAAAAAGAATAAAACTAAATTATTTGGGGATCAAGATAGCTAAAATTAAAATTGAAAGACCAAAATGGAGAAATCTAAATTATTTAGTAACTAAATAGAACAACCTTCCAAATTACTAATAAATTTTTTTAAAAATAGTATTACACACATAAGACTAATATTATCATAAGTAAATATTCAATATAAAACTCAAAGAGCTCATATGTATAGAAAATAAGTGTTCTTTTATTACAAACTTGACCTTTTTTCTTTAATTTTCTTTTAAAAAAAAAAGGAAGTTATCTTTTATTAAGATGAAGAAGAATAGCTTGAGTTACATCAGATGTTTGTAGAGACATCAAAATTAAGGAGAATCCTAACTAAAAGATGGGAAGAGACATTTCCTAACCCTTTTTACATAGAAAAAACTAGTAGAAACTCTATCAATTTGTGCTAAAAAGCCCGAAGCTAGCAGCCCTAATTCAGACAAGTCAACATATCCACTAGAAAAACTCTTAACAGCAGAGAGTCACTCTCTAGAAGTAAATTTGTAGAGAAATCCAAACCCACCGAGTAACCTTCGATGATACTTTGTGTTCGAGGATGAAAACCAGTGGCCTAAAGTTTGTAGAAGAATGTCTTATGATTTGCAGCATCATATGGACATGTACGTGTCATTGTTCGGATTACTGGAACGTTTGTATGAGTTGATAAAGAAGACCTACTGGGAAGATGGTCCTGCACCTCAAGAGCATTAGTTAGATACTCCTGATCACTTTTATGTCATTGCCAACACATTCAATTTCTGTGTGGTACTAATTGCACGTTTAAGGTCGACCACTGTCCTACCTCTTTATTCGAATTTGGATTGCACTGCTGGAATGCTATGCATCGGATTCATTTCGGAACAACAGCATTTCATACAGGTTTTGACATCCGTTGATAATCTAAAATATTTTTTTTCCTTATACCACTTGTTATTGGTTAAAATTGTGAGATTTTTCTTGTAACTTTTTCTTTTATGTTCTTCAGCTACAGATGCGAGATGGATGTCTATTGCCTCCATTGCAGGTCCAATGGCAATATCATCGACATATACGAGTCAGTGGATGGGCAGAACCTTATTATGAACGGATTGCTGAGTGAGTTAGGAGACACGTGTAGAATATCCACCACAAGATCCTATTCGTGTATATATTTCTTAGTCATAACCGTTGTATATATAAATGAATTTGTAATATGTTGTAAATCGCATTATATAACTTTTTTTTTATTTTTTAATATAATATTAGGGTTTAGTATATCTAATGTAATCTCTCTTATATTAGATAGGGATCATAAAGGAAAAAAAACAAAAGAAAGCAAGTACATAAACATAAATGTGAAAAAAAAAATCTAAAGTACAATACTTAAGAAAATATACAATGTAGAACAGTAATGCTGCGTCACCAAGTCGACAATCTTATCATATTTCTCTTCCTTCCCGGCATCATCTCGGTGCACCTCACGTGCAATCATGTCCATGAGAACTGATACTGGCATAGGGGGATCAACTGGTACATGAAATCCACGGGGAACGTTAATGGGATTTTGTATCCTGGGGTGACTGCGAGGGAGGAACCACCTCCATGTAATCGTATGTGCATACATTGGGAGGTATAGCTGGAACACTGGTCCAAGTCTCAGTCAATAAATGTGATGGACCTCAAGCCACAGTGCCTCTACAAATAAGTTCCTCACCACGTACATCTTGTTGTTTGTGGACCTGTGAGCCTCTATAGGACGAATAGGGTGTACCAAAATGCATTGCCTAAACCCGAACTGTCTCACAACCCTATCAGGCATATACACCTCAACGCAGTCGAAATATGCAATGAAGCCGTGCCATGTGGAAACCTAAATATCTCGAATCTCCTGAAGCTTGTAACGCGTCCACCTAACCTCATCAGCTGACATTATATCCAATCGCAGTCAAATGTCCAGCAGTTTATGCTCAGTTTTATGACCCAACATGGGAAACTGTTGGATGTAAGGCTTGCAAGACTGAGTGCCCGGTCTAACCACCGGTGCAAACATGGGAAAGTACATGTATATCCATGCCTAAAAAAATATAAATATAACATATAACATATAACATATGACATATAAATATAACATATAAATATAAATACAAATATAAATATAAATAATACCTCAAGTAGTGACCAGTACCCAGCTAACTCCTTAGCATCAACGCATGAGGCATGACCCAAGTTCCTGAACAGATAGGCAAGCATCGTAGCACCCCAAGCAAACCCCCCAGAAGATCGAACATCCTTTACCAGGGCTAAAGTTTCGATGGAACTATGTTGCCACTCTTATTAGTGAACAGTGAACTACCTAACAAATGCTGGATGTAACATGCAACTCTGTCACTCGAGGATAGTCTGCTCCAGGGATCAGTGGCAACATTAAACAGCTCCTGCCCGTTTATACCTCTACCAGTGAACCCTATACCCAGGTCACTTTGGACAACAACAATCAGCTGATCCTGTGAATAATAAAGATCTACAACCCTACCATATGTAGGAACCCCCAGTATCAGCTCCACATTATGTAATGTCACCGTTATTTCACCCCATGGCATATGGAAACTGTTGGTGTCAGACTGCCACCTCTCAACAAATGCCGATAATAATGCAGCACTGGGCTGCTGGAATATACATGACCGCAAATGCATAAGTCCTGTCCCGTTCGCCAAGGATACAACCTCTGCATCAGTAAAGGTCCACCCTGTAAGTGCCATGTAGCGAGATCAGGACTTCAATAAACCACGATCCTGAAGATGAAACAAATAACTTAATTATTAGCATTGCATGATAAATCATAAAAAATATAAATATAGCCGCAGTTGAGAAATAACATATTACTAAAAAAATATATATATACCTGTCCGCGCCAAATCGGACCTGCCACATGACCACCTTACGATGGGATCAGCTCCGGGTCAACAGGACCTCTTTTTGCTAGTCGTGTCTACTCTCAATTTGAACTCTTCACTTTTTTTCTTTTAGTAGGCGTCAAAATGTCACAAGCTCTATCAGGTCTTTTGTTGCGAGACCCTAAAATCTTACTCATGACCGACATGAAACTGCTGGTCAACCCTTTCCCTTTCCCGTGACGAGGCCTGCCACCGGATGATGACCCGGGTGGCACAGGTGCCAACGGCACAGGCTGCTCCTCGTCTCCAACGTCATCACCGTCATCATCATCATCATCATCATCATCATCATCATCATGAACTCTATCATCGTCGTCTCCCTCAATATATAGGGATCGAATCCTGTCAGGCTCCTCGCCTAAACCCCTATCACCCTCCAATCCCATATCTCCAGAATCCCTCCCTATAAAAGGCTCAGAAGATGAAATGCCATAATCAATGACTGTATAATCATGTGTGCTGTACGAAGAATCGAGAGGGACTCCGCCCACAATCTGGTCGAAAAAATCTGCCCCTAACTTCCTCGCTGGATTAGTAAACTCATATAAAGGTTCTTGAGCTAAAGATCTATATGGTATATGAGGACGGACAATAGGAGCATGTAGGTAAGGATCATACACTTCAGGTGGGGGGGGGGGGGGGGGTGTAATGGTGGATGTGAAGATCCATATACATTATATGGTACTTGAGTGTGAGGTAAGTGTGATGAGAGAGGAGGTCGAGATCTAATCGGTACAGGTGGTGGTTGGGTAGAAGACCTGGGTGCATCTGTATCATAATGAAAACCAGCAGCAAAAGGGGTAGGAGTAGATGAGAGGTCGGAGGTACTATGTTGCTCCCTCATACCTCTAGACGAAGCTGTAACAGTGCGACCTATAACTCGACTTGTCCTGTCTGTGACAGGACCAAGATCATCATCTCTTCTACAACCGCATGGTCAAACCATCTATTATTTATTTAAACACATTAATAGCTGTTTATCATATATTTGAACATTTACAATTTAATTATTTATTCTTATCGGGATCTGTTATTTCATTTCTACTATTTAATTTCTTTTCTACTATTATTATTCATCACTAATATTACTTAGTAATAGTTATTAATTTATATATTATTTGATCTTATTAAAACCCCAAAATAACAGGCAAAGAATAACAATGAATTCACATTAACATTCAAATTGTTGAGCAATTATATAATACATTTTCATATTAGACACATAATTATAAGTAAACAATTTTAAATTAGTTACATTTATTCTACATAGATAAAATTAAATAACATTTGAAATAACATTTATGATTAGTTTATTATTTATTCTTAACGGGATTTCTTATTTCACTTTCGTTTTTTTATTTCTTCTCACTATTAATAATTTAATTAATAGTTATTAATTTATTATTAATTCTTATTAAAACCTTAAACCCTAAACCATAGCAAAATGATGCATGAATATTAAGGTTCAAATTATTCATAAAAACATAATTCATAATCATATTAATAATAAAAATTATAACATAAAATATTTTAAACACTAGTTACATTCATTCTACATATATAAAATTAAATAACAATTCAAATAAACATGAAATTAAATTCTAGAAACACTCCTTAAATAATTATGAACACAAAAGTAAAATATATAAACAAATATTAAAAAAAATTGTTTGATGACATTTTTGTCTAGGCTGGCCGAAAAACCATGAAGTTTCGCCCAGCCTAGTGAAAATTCAAGTTTCTGACCACTGCTACTTGCGAAAATCTTCATGACTTTCGCTTGACCAGGCGAAAATCAAAATCCTGGTGATTTTCGCTGGTCTGGGCGAAACTACTAAATTTCGGCAGAAAAATGAACTAACTAAAATTGCAATTTTTTTCAATACAATGCATATTTTCATGATCTAAACGATAAAATTGTAAATAAATGAGTATAGTACTAACCTTTTTTTGAATTATAACGGTCGGATCTTCCAAGTTCTGCGATTGAAGTGAAGAGTTTTAGAGAGAGTTGAGAAAATTTTCTTTAGAGAGAGAAAATGTCAAGATAAAAATGAAAATTTTTGAATTTTTTTGCATTATACTTATAAATTCTCGAGTTGCATTTATTAACCCCCATATATATATATATATATATATAGAGAGAGAGAGAGAGAGGAGTTTAGGATTTTGTATATATATATATATACATATAACCTTCCAAGTCTTCAATTTAATTTTCTGGAATTTCAAGTTTCTAAAATATTTTACAAATATTTCATTGATTTATAAAATTTTACCAATTAAATTAAACGAGAAAATACATCTCTGTTTTTTAATTTTAAACTCGGATCTTTTCCACCCTTAACACTGTCAAACGGTCTGAACTGTATCGAACCGCATGTTATATGTTGCGGTCCAAAAAAGACCGCATTTTCACGGTCTAAAATTAGGCAAACCGTAATCGCACTGCATGAAAGTACGCGGTCCGCAGTTCGGCCCACAGTCCTCCCCTATTTTTTTTCCATCTAGTAATACTTTATCATTCAATCAACTTCAAATTACTTCAACAAAGTAAACGAATAGAAGCTTATTTAATTAGTTAAAAAAAACTTTAATCAAAGTAAAACAAAAGCCAAAAGAGAGCACATACACTTATTATCTCTGCTATAACAGTAATTTCACACAATTGTCTTGTAACAGTTATTACTTTACAAAAATATTATATACTAATACTATAAACTCTTGCAAAAGGGAATTAGAAATTTAGGATTATTATTTTTCATTTAACACATATTACTAATTTATATTATACATAAGAATTTTTTTTTAAATAAGTGGTCCAGACCGCGATCGACCCGCATCCGAACCGTAAAATTTGCGGTCTAAATAGTTTTGTCTAAAAAAGGTCGCATTTAAACGGTCCTATATTTAAAAGCTCAAATGACATAAATGTGGTACAATAAAGTCTGGATTGCGAGCTTCAAACCGGTTTAACAGTATTATCCACCTTCTTTTACGGATAATTGTAAACCTTCTAAAAATAAATCCAATTTTTTAGGAGAACTTTGATTGGTTGGGCATTTTTTTTTCATTAAATTAATTTTAAAAAATCTAATATAATGATAATCACCATATTTGAGTCCTATTTTATAGTCACTATCCCACTACCCTCACATCAATTTCCCACACAAACTCCATTCTCCCAAACCTAATTCACCCGCCACATTACACAGGAAAAAAAAAATCATACGGCACTAGTAGGATTATTTAGTTAATCAGCTGAGCTTTCTTATGAATTCATCAATCATATTATACATGTTTTCTTCTTTTTCTTTGTCTTTCTAAGTGTGTTGCAAGACAATGATAATGATGTTGATTAAGGAGATTATTTTGTACTTAAGATCATCTAATATATACTCTAATAAATTTTTTAGTACATTTCTTTTAATAGTGATTTTCCTTTAAGATTTATCTTTTAAAATTTATTAAAATTATTATAAAAAATGTTAAAGATTACATAATCAATCAAGGATTGCAGAATCAATCCTCTCCAAGATATCCGAATGTGATTAATCAATCTCTTACTTTTAGCTAATCTTTTTATGGAAATGTAAATAGCCATTTATGGTAGATAGGCACCATTTTAGCACTCATTTTCCAGCATATGTTGTTGTATATATTCTCCCCATTGTAATAAGGAAACTGTGAATATTACACCGCTTTTACATGGTATCAGAGCCCGTTGGGCAACCCGAGTTGGGCCACCCGCCTGCACAGATGTCCATTCCTAAGCGTGAGGGGTGTGTTGAGAATCACACATCGGCTAATTAAAGAAAATAATTACTTCTTATAAACACTTGGGCAGTCCTCCCCTCTTGAGGTACTTTTTGGGGTGAGTTAGGCCCAAGCTCAAAAATTCTGATATGGTATAGAGCAATTTTTCTGAGCCTACCAAGAAACCATCCCCTCTTCTCTCTAAGTTGAATTAACACATGGTAGACAAAACTCAAAATTCAGCCAAGCCCAAAACTAGCAAATTTGATAATCCGAATAATCCTTTTTATCTTCACTATTCTGATCAACCCGGACCCAACCACTAAATGGAGAAAACTACAATACCTGAAGCCGTGCCATGTTGATGGCTCTCAGCATCAAGAATAAAGAAGGTTTTGTTAACGGCAATGTCAAGGAACCACCACAGACGTCCAACACAGAACTCCAACAATGGAGGTGCTGCAACAATCTCGTCAACGCATGGTTGTTTAATTCAATTGCAGAAGACATTGGAGTAAGCATAATATACAACGAAAGTGCCCATGAAATTTGGCTCGACTTGAAGGAGCGTTTTTCTCGCACCATGTGTTCATATCTTCCATGTCGAAGAAGCCATCCACGATTGCAAACAAAGCGATATAACAGTTGGAGCTTATTACACCAAGCCCAAAGGCCTATGGGATGAACATGACACCATCCATAACATTCCAAAATGCACATGTAGTACGAAGGAAGTGATACAGTTTCAACAAAGTCAGAGAACCATGAAATTCCTCATGGGGTTTAATGAAATGTACACTGGTATAAGAGGACAGATTTTACTTATGGATCCTCTTCCCAATGTCAGCAAGACACATTCTCTCATACTCCAAGAGGAAAAGCAGCACAGAATGAACAATGGAAGTGTGTCGTAGTCGGAAGCTTCGGCTTTTGCCGTGAAGAATAACATGTGGAAACCAGAGAGGCTTTTTACACCTAAAAATCCTACTCTGAAGTGCGGAAAATGTGACAAAATTGGGCATACCTCGGACACATGTGGAGCACATCTCAAATGCGATTATTGTGGATGGTAGGGCCACACCATTGATGTCTGCAGGAAATTGCAAAAGGCCAATCCAGCAGGCAACAAACCCGAACGGAAAAATTTCACTTCCAAAGCCAACCATGTGGATGCCGACAAATCAAAGAGTTTTGCACCATTCACTCTTAGAGCCGAACAATATCAAAGTCTCATGTCACTACTTGTGGAAAACAAATCTAATTCAATGGCTAATCATGTCGGCAGTACATCAGCCATGAGTGATACATCAGGTAAAACATTTTGTGCCTCTATTTTTGACAAAGAAGAATGCTGGATTCTTGACACAGGAGCCACGGATTACATGGTATACTCAGCCAACCTACTAACTACAAAATCCAGTGTCACCAATCGAAAAGTTCACTTGCCCAACGGAGCTACTGCAACTGTCACCCATATAGGCAGTATCTGTTTTGCTGACTTCGTTCTACAAAATGTTCTATGTATTCCTTCCTTCTAATTAAATTTGATTTCCATTTGCAAACTTGTGCTTGATTCACAATGCTTTGCCATTTTTGATGATCACACTTATGTGCTATAGGACCAACGATCGGGGAAGATGATTGGGATGGGAACTGAGAGAGGAGAACTCTACTACCTTGATACTCCACAAAAGAGCAAGTGCAATGTTGCCTCATCACCAGCCCCAGATCTTTCAAATCTCTGGCATCAACATCTAGGCCACCCATCAAATAAAGTTTCCAATTTGTTTCCCTTCTCAATTACAAACAAGAAATTTTGCACTGTTTCTGATTGTTTAATTTGCCCATTAGCTAAGCAAACTCGTTCATCTTTTCAACTAAGTACCATTCGCTCTACAACCCCTTTTGAATTAATTCATGGTGATATTTGGGGAGGATACCATGTTCCTTCAATCACAGGAGCACGATATTTTCTTACAATTGTTGATGATTATACTCGATGCACATGGACTTATTTGATGAACCACAAATCAGATACAGATTCAAATATCATCAAATTTATCAATCTTGTTGAAACACAATTCAGTTTGAAGGTCAAATTAAATTCGCAGTGATAATGGCCCTAAATTCACATTGAGAAAATTTTATCGCGACAAAGGGATCATTCACCAATCTAGTTGTGTCTCCACTCTCCAAAAAAATAGAGTGGCCGAAAGAAAACATCGTCATCTACTCAATATAGCCCGAGCCTTATTATTTCAAGCTAATTTACCCAAACAATTTTGGGGAGATGCAAAACTGACTGCCACCTACCTCATTAACCGAACACCAACACCCCTTCTCCAAGGAAAAACCCCTTTCGAAATGCTCTTCCAAAAACAACCTGCATATGATCATTTGTGCGTGTTCAATTGTCTTTGTTTTTGCTTCAACACATCATCAGAGACCAACCAAGTTCGATCCCAAAACCGTTCGATGTCTTTTCTTGGGCTATCCGTATGCTCAAAAGGGTTATAGAATCTACGATCTTTCAACTGGCAAAGTGTTTGTGTCACGAGATGTCATTTTTCATGAACACATTTTTCCTCTCTCTTCTCTCGCTACCAATAAATGTTCAATCCCACACTTCTCCATCCACACTGATATGCCTTCATTTGATGAGTTACCTCAGGAAGACATTTCCTCTTCTCCAAATACCGAAGTCCCTTCTTAAGAAACCCCTTCACCTGCAACTCTGTCCTCCGAACAACCTGCACCTATTCCAACTTCATCACCACGACCAATGAGAGCAACAACAACACCCAACTATTTGTGTGAGTATCATGTTGGTATTTCTCTTCCTCACGACACGCTCCAACATCGAACTCCGTGTTGGCCAAAACCACAGGTACCTCTTATCCCTTAATTAACGTCTTGTCATATGATAGATTGTCACTTACACATCGTGCTTTTACCACTACTCTTTCAATTGAAAAGGAGCCAAGCACTTTTGCCGAAGTTGCTCGTGATCCAAAGTGGCATGTTGCTATGCAAGATGAACTTGACGCACTCAAAGCTAATGGCACATCGTCCCTTGTACCATTACCGCCAGGCAAAGGGCCGATTGGATGCAAATGGGTATACAAAATCAAACTTCGTGCAGATGGGACAGCTGAACGCTACAAGGCCAGATTAGTGGCCAAAGGATACAATCAAGTCGAAGGGCTTGATTACCAAGAAACCTTTGCCCCAGTAGCAAAGCTTGTAATAGTTCGCCTCCTCCTTGTGTCAGCTTCCACTAAGCAATGGCATATCCATCAATTAGATGTCAATAATACTTTCTTACATGGGGATCTTGATGAAGATGTATATATGTCTCTACCTCCTGGTCTCGAACGAAAGAGGGAGACCCGAGTTTGTAAGCTTCACAAATCATTATATGGTCTCAAACAAGCCTCACGTCAATGGTTCATCAAGCTCTCCACTGCTCTAAAGCAAGTCAATTTTATGCAATCAAAGGCAGACTATTCCTTGTTCGTCCGATCCCAGAATGGTAAATTCATCACCCTTCTTATATACGTAGATGATATCATCATTACGGGAAACGAGCTTGCAAGAAATCAAAGATGTCAAAGTATTTTTGAGGAACCAATTCAAATTGAAGGACCTTGGACAATTGAAATATTTCCTTGATATTAAAGTTGCGCGATCCAAGAAGGGTATTATGCTTTCACAATGAAAGTATACTCTTGAAATCTTTGAGGATGTTGGATACCTCGGTGTAAAACCAGCTTATTACCCTGTGGAACAAAACTTATCCCTTAGCAAATCAGAAGGAGAATATGTTAGTGATCCATCATCATATAGAAGACTAGTTGGGAGATTAATCTACTTGACTATCACACGTCCTGACTTGGCATATGCAGTTCATATTCTAAGCCAATTTATGGACAAGCCACGAGTGCCACACTTAGAAGCAGCTCATCGTGTCTTGCGTTATGTAAAACAAACAACAGGACAAGGAATTTTTCTCTCTACAGAAAGCTCAATCCAACTAAATGCTTTTTGTGATGCGGATTGGGCTAGGTGTCGTGACACTCGAAGATCAGTCACTGGGTATTGTATCTTCCTTGGAAGTTCATTAATTTCTTGGAAAACCAAGAAGCAGACCACAGTATCGCGTTCCAGTGCAAAAGCAGAATATCGATCCATAGCCACTACTTGCTGCGAAGTTACTTGGCTAAGAGCAATTTTGCAGGAATTGGGGATTATACGTTCACAACCTGTCAATCTATTTTGTGATAACCAAGCAGACCTTCACATTGCCTCAAACACAGTTTACCATGAGCGAACAAAGCACATAGAGATTGATTATCATCTCATACGGGAGAAAGTTCAAGAAGGAATGATAAAATTGATTCACTTGTCCACTTTAGAGCAACCAGCGAATGTTTTCACAAAACCACTAAATTCTTCTCAATTCTCAAAACTACTCAGCAAGTTAGGAATTATTAACATACATTCCAAACTTGTGGGGGAGTATTAAAGATTACATAATCAATCAATTATTGCAGAATCAAAAGATGGCAGGATCAATCCTCTCCATGATATCCGGATGTGATTAATCAATCTCTTATTTTTAACTAATATTTTTATGGAAGTATAAATAACCATTAATGTTAGATAGACACCATTTTAGCACTTATTTTCTAGCATACGCTGTTGTATATATTCTTTCCATTGTAATAAAGAAACTGTAAATATTACACCACTTTTACAAAAAAACATATTAAAAAATATATTAAACGATTGGAGAGATTATTGATTATGATTCAATCAAGGTAATGTCATCATCATATTTCCTATTTGAATTTGATTTTAATGCGAGCTTCAAGCCTATGGTTCTTCTTTTTTTTGGCTGAATATTTCAAACAGTGTTTGGTTCTCGGGATTTTAATGCTCGGAAATGAATTTATAAGGTCTCTAATCGGGTCCGACCCTACTTGGATTGATAGAGTCAACTCTTTCTTTAATTGATTCTATTGTTTATTTTTTCTGGTGTTTTCCTTAAGCAAGAGCAGCAAAATTGGAGTTATTAAAAAAGAATACTTTACCTCATTAAGCTCACTAACAAGTTAGTACATTTAGTTGTAATCTACGGGACCTCTTGAAGAATGAAGCCCTCAAAAGGGATTGGTTGCTCAATCAGGCTGGTCTCTCTACTACAAAAAAAAAAAAAAAAAATTCTATTGGTAGTGGCAATTTTTATTACGTTTATCGCAGTTGTAAACCTTCACTAAACACTAGTGTAACAATCATACAAATACCCACAAAAAATACGATGCAGCCAAATGATTCCTATCGTTTTTCAAGAACCGCAACAAACTATTCAAAAATTGCCACTAAAATTGTACCTTTTTTTTTAAAAAAATTTCTTTTTATTTTTTTTTACTAATGTCTAATTTTATTATTTTTTGTCAATATCTAATTTAATTTGAAGCTATATATCAGTGATTTACTATGAGAAAAATACAAAAAGTAGACAAGTTAATACAAATTTATTCACATCCTAGAATCCATTAACATAAAAAAAAAAAAAAAGAAAATTAGAAATTCATATAATAGAACAATAGTAATTTATGTCATAATTCATTTTGATATATATAATGACTACAGATTATTTGTGTTACTCATAGCACTAATGGAATTCAAAACAATGCTTATGAAAACTCATAAAACTTACACAAATTTCTTTAGCTTCATTATTGACATGAGTTCCATCTTTATTCACAGGAATCTCAAGATAAATCATTCCACGTCCAAGTTTTTGTCTCGTCTGAGCATACTATAAAAAAGAAATCAAATAATTAGAGATATTTTGAGTCACAAATGAATAGGCATTCACAATTTCAGCCATTCTCCTTGAGTTTGCCTTAGAGCCACCAGTATGCGGGATTATTTGTTTCTTACGAACATCAACATTCTTCTTACATAGTGCCTTACAATAAAAATAACAAAGGTTAACAATAAATCCGTAAAATAAAGTACCTATCTTTGATTAGATACGGATAGGTCTTCTTTCATTTTCAATTATGGTTCTAAATTGCTCTTTGTACCTGTACATATTCTATCTTATTATGTGTTCTGTTCTGTTTGTGTGAAAAGCACCTAGCATGTTAATGTTTATTAACCATGTGCGCAATCATTCATATAGATTTTCATTTTTGTCACACCTAAATGAAGAAGACAATCATGTACTACAATCAATAAACTCTTTGAACCATTAATAACTAGCAAACATCCAAACAGACAAAGAAATACGTTCCTAATCTAGTGACAGGCGTGAAAATAAAAAGTAATAAATACCAGATAAAATATAGGGAATATAGTGTCTGAGTTTTCCATGTACAAAAGGAAGCTTCTCCTGATGAGTTTCCACCTCAACCGCAAGATAATTGAGGAGGTTTCAGTAAATAATCAATGCTAGCTAAAACAAAGGATTACAATGCATATAATTTACAAGTCTGATCGACCTGAGCAGATATCCTGAAATTCCAACTTAAGTAATCCCACAAAGAGGAAAAATGTTCTCGCACAATGATGAAACAAAGTCTAGTGACAAGAATAACAGATTGACTCAACAAAATTTCATATCTTTTAAAAGTAGTATAGCATAGAATTTCTTGGATCAAAACTAGATATAATAATGGATCCCATTTAAGAGTACTAGCCATTCGAATTCATCTTAAGCAGTTTCAGTAGTTGTTGGTCCAAGCCAAACAAAAAGATATGCAACCCTAGACATGCAAATGTTTTGGAACTTATAGTGTTACCAAGTGCTCAGTGAATCATTTTTCTGAATGTGTTAATCTTTCAAAACATCAATATAGCACATTATAACCAGGGATATTGCATGTTATTTGCAGAAAGCTGCCTAGAAAAAACAATGAGCATCATGATCAATGAACTTTTGACAAACACTGAATCAAGCAAAGTAAACTTAATTTTTTCTCGTCATCAGAAATATACAATGAATCTAACTTTTTCATCATTTGGACCTTGGAAAACAGAGATAATTTAACCAATTTTGAGAAAACATATAGGAAAAACAAAGCCAGATTCTTTCAAGAAACATAAATATCCTTCTGTCTGAAGTATATTTTTTTCAAATAATCAAGAAAAAAGTCTTCTAATATGTATGTAATTATGTCAGTTTTCAATTGAACAGTAATCAAGAGACAGATGTGTCAAAAATCCAGTAGATAAACCCCCGCAAGCTCTCAACATTCACACTAGCTACAACTAAAATCTTAATCATCACAACAGTCCTCCTAGGGACCATATTTCACAGCTTAATATGTTGGTCAAGGCTGTGTTTTATTGGAGAAAATGTTAACATGCAGAAAGATAATATGCATTCTTTTGGTTTGTTCGGTACATTTGTAACCACAATAACAACCTATTGAAACTTAAAAGAGACTTTCTGCTTCATGCTGCAGATTCCAGTGTTTCAACCACTTAGAATTATCTCAACATACCACAACTAAGTCATAAAACTATCCACACCAAGTCAAAGAACAATCCATAACTAAGTCATAAAAAAGTCCAAAATTAAGTCCCAAAATAGCCCAAAATCAAGTGAAAAACAGTCCACAACCAAGCCACTAAACAAACCAAAATCAAGTCCAAAAACAGTCCAAAATCAAGTAAAAAAACATTCCAAAACAGTTATATACAACATCCCAAAACTAAGCTCATATGCCAGTCTGAAAGCAGTCATATAAATAGCCCAAAATCAAAGTCCAAAGCCAGTCCAAACAATCATATAAACGGTCAAAAACATGAATCTTTGTCATATAAACCATTTCTGAAAAACAATCATATAAACTAAGTTAAAAGAGGTTATACCATGTCCAAATTTGTCATATGAAATAGTAAAAAAAAGTCATAAAAACCTAGTAGACAACAGTCATATAAACAATTTCTATCTATCACTCATAAAAACCAACAATCAGTGTTATAAATCCTCAGATTCTCTCTTAATCCCTTAATAAACCAACTCTATGAACTCGTGTTCTCTACCTCACAACAACATAAATAGGGAACTTTCCATTATTTTCATTAATGTCCACTGTAGTAAGTAGAATACCAGGATGAGGACCCTTTAAAAAACGTCCCATCCAACCCAATCATTTTTCTACAACCATCTCTAAACCCCTTTCTCAAAATATCTAGTCATATATACATTCTCTGAAAATGCTACTTCCTAGTCCTTCATTTATAAAGCTGCTTATGTAAATAGTACTACCAAGACCAAGTGAGACAAAACTATTATGTTCTTCCTGATGAAGTAAAACTAGAATTCTAAAAAAGCCGTGCAAGACAAAGGAAGCAAATTAACTTAATTAACCTATAGAATTCTATAAATTATATTTAGGTATTTTCCTAATTACTTTATTCTAAGTACCAAAATAATTGCATTTGGAACTCTCTTTTAACTTCTCAAATAAACAATTTTGGCTATAGCTTTTCATTACATACTTGTACTGTAAGATCACTCGTCAACTTCTTTACATGTCCAGATATGCAAGAATGTAGACGTGATAAAAAAAATAAATAAAGAACTCACAGATGAAGCAAAGCTAACCCTTACACTGAGAGAGACAGGGAGAGAAAACCAAACCTGAAGCAAGAAGAGAGAAAACGAGGAAGCTCCGATCAGATAGTAGCAGTGGTGGAAGCTCCGATCAGTCGTAGCAGTGGCAGAAGCTCTTTTAGTGGCGTAGAAGCTTGATTGATATCCAATTCTTGAAATCGGACAAAGAATTGATGATCCTGAGCTGATTAAGAAAAACTACTGCAGATTTGCCCTACTTCTTTATCCTGATTGCTGTGAATTCCTTGGAGTGTTGGGTGGAGAGAGTGACAAGAGAGAGAGTAAGGTGTGAGTTTTGATCTGGAAAGGTAAGAATTGAAATGAGTGTCGGATTTGGGGGAAATGAGAAAAAATTATTTGTAAGTGTCATAAATATCACGCAGACCCTCACAAAATAAAAAATCTCCTCTAAGTGCATGGTATTTTGGGAGGTTATCAGAATTGTCCCAAATTAAATTTTTTAGAGGGAGTTTTTAAAACCTCCCCCAAAAAACCTCCTCTAAATAGCCTTTTTTTTTTTTTGGTGGAGCTCTAAGATTTGTTTATATGTTTTTTTTTTCTGAGATTTGATTATATGGTATAAAAAGATTGATAATTGGCTTGATGACTTATGTATTTATTTTTTCTTTTTCCTTACATTATTTTTGACTATTTTGGCATTTCTCTAATTGCCTTCAATGTATTTTTACCTTCTTTTGTCGTATCATGAAATATAGTGGTATAAATTTTATGTGTGCTAGAAACATCTTTAAGAAATATCATAGTTATCATTTGAATCAAGTAGAATTACAAGGTAATAAATATACAACTATCTTATTAGGACTCGAACTTGGACTCGAACTTGAAATCTTTAGTTAAATTAAATACTATACCTTTCAAAAAGTAGTAATTAGTACTAAACTTCAATAATTACGTATAAATATAATACTCATAATATTAATTTTTTATCTAAAAATATAAAATGTTATTTTAAATTATCTTTACCTTTTAAAAAAATAGAGAAAGGAATGTTGGATAAAAAATTATAAGCAGTTATTCTGATAATTTTTTAAGGAAAGTTAATCATGATAAATTCCTCCAAAAAATATGATAAATTGATAATGGTGACTCTATTCACATAATTTTGCAATAATTTCCTTTTTTACTTTTATCTTCCTTCACCCAAAAGGGAACATGTTGCAAATAAATTGATCTTTTTCTCTTTCATGATTATTTTTCTTGAGTATTGCATTATTTCGTTACTGTTATGAAACTTGTTAGCGTGTCATTGTCGATGCAATAGAGAAATCGTAGACGGAGAGACAAGAGAAGTAGAGAGAAAATATATAGAATAATTAGAAGATAAATAGAGAAGAAAGGAGATAGAGAAGAGAAAAGTAGAGGACTTTTTATTAATTTCTCTTTGAGGTGTGTTTACAACTTAAGGTCAATGACCCTATTTATAATGTTTAGGAGATAAAAGAGATCGAGATGAAATATGGGATATATTCTATCATATCTAATATAAGATTAAAACTTTATCATTATCTCTTAATTAAATTCTATTTCTTTAAGATATCTATTTCTTGAGAATGTCTATATGTTTAGAATATCTATCTCTTTAGGAGATAGACTTTATGTCAAATATTCTTATATCTTATGGATATCCACAAATATTGTTTAATTTATAACAGTCTCCCTTGAATGTCCATTACAGAGAGAATATGCACTGCTAAAACCTTACTAGATAAAATCCGGTGGGAAAAAACTTTAGTGAAGGAAAAAGAGTACACTATTTTCTATGTTAAACATTACTCCCCTTGATCAGATAATCACTTGACATTTCTAAATATACATATTCAGGGATTATCTCAATTGTTGTTATCGGTAATGTCTTAATGGATAAATCTTCCATATTTTAGTGATCAAACTTGTTTGTATATCATTAGTGTATCTCTTTTGGAGCTCATGAATAGATATATTTATTTTATCTCATTTTGTATATCCTTAAAATTTATAATCATCTCCAACAATATAATTGGAATTTCACCTAAGCAGATATATAAATATCGAATATAATAATTTGTTCATCTTTATCACACACATTTTGGCTAGCCACATAATTAATTATTCCTTCTACATAAGTGAAAGAAGTGGCTACTATATATATATATACACACACACACACACACACACACATACATACACACAATCATTATGTATGTCAATACATGACATGATTTATGTGGATCATATAATAATCATTATCTTATATATCCGTTTTTGTAGGTGTTGGATTGTTTCTCAAATTTTGAGATAATCATTTGAAGAAGATATCAAATGTATAAGTTCAATATATATTCCAAAGTCATTAGTTAGAAAAGAACCACAAGACCCTAATAGCAATATACTTGCATGAAACAAGTATAATCATGTACTAATTTGCATAATCATGGTGCTTTAGGACCAATTGGCTATTCAATATTCTTTTACAAAAGTTTTTATCGATATCTAATGACTCAATGACTTGAAATAGTAATGATGTGCCATATCTATGTAGAACATTTTCAAAATGTTCAATTTACGAATCAAGACAAAAGCTTGATTTTAGTACTCTTAATCATCATACTTGCCTTTGTTTATACTTCTGGAATAACAGTTGCTCATATAATCCTCTTATTTTAGAGGATATATATCTTTATAATCAAGAAGTATATCACGCCTCGAACATTATTCAAACTTATGAGATTTATGTTCTTCTAGGACATCTACCTAAATAAGAGTATATATTAGAAACTCTCATAAATTTGGCAAAAGTATATAAAATACTTGATTCACAATTACTTGCATATGACCAATTTTTGTGAACTTCTAATTTATTTATTCTTATAAGTTGATGATATTCTCATATGATATCATTCTTCTATTGCTCATTTTCTTCCCCTAATGTGGGGTGCACTAGTTAATCAAAGTGTTAATTAACAAATTGTATAATAAAAATATCTTTTCACGAAGCAATATATGTGACAAGTATAATTAATCAAGATGAGTAAATATTTTCTCATAGATGGACTCGATCTTCATCATTATCTTCAATGATGAGTCACTAAGACAGTTACATTATGTTCTTCTGGAGAAATTGACTTATATGCTTCAGACATAATAAGTCCATCAAGAACTTCAAATAAATTTGTTATCAAATGATAACTTAGACAAATGTATATCAATTCTCTCGTGCGCTATATATATATATATATGGAATTTAATCATATTTTTCACCAAAAATATTTCTTTGAGGCAAAGCATCAAACACCTGAAGAGTTAATGAAAATCTCAAAAGCCTTGTGTGAGGAGTATTGGCGTTCTCAAATTAACACCAAAATAATCACTTAGAGGAAGGACCACCACAACAAATGGAAACCACCATGTGAGGGTTGCTATTCACTTATAGTGAATGGAGCCTTCAAGGAGGAAGTGGCTAGAATTGGATTGGCAATGAAGGATCATTTGGGAGAATAATTGCAACGGTGGCGCCATCAATAAAGGAGAGTGAAAAGTCCTGCTTGTGGAATTCATGGCCATTTGGGAGAAGGGGTGAAGGGGGATTACAAGTTAGCACAAGACCTTTATTTGCCCTAATTGTGTTGAAATCAGACTATCAATCTTTGGTGGAAAGAGTTCTAGCTGGGGAAGACCACATGCATTTGGTAGGAATTTTGTAACATGTAATTGGAGCTAATCCTAGGATAGATTTGAGGTATATTAGTAGAGACATTAATGTACCGGCCCATACGCTTACCTAATATGCTTGTGGACTATGTAAATATCTTGTATGGATGGAAGAAGCTCTTGACATTGTTACTTCAGCTATTCTGATTGATATTTCACCTATTTGATAAAAATTTTCAATTTTCCCTTAATATATATTATATCTACCTTTTAATATCAATGTGACAGTAACATGAAATTTTCCACGTTAATGTACAAAAAATTTTGAAGATTGAAATAAATAATTTATGAGTTGTATAACGTGTGCTGTAAGACGTAGATTAATGGGATAAAACATCACATATATGGTAATTTTTTTAGGAAAATATATATAGTGATTTAAGTCTAATAAATCACATAAAATTTAAAACCTTAATAGAAATTGTTTTTTTTTTTTTATACATCGGAGGGAGGAGGGGGGAATGTGAATCAAACCCATGATCTATTGCATGATAAGTGATGCTTTTAACCAACTGAGCTATCACCTTATCGCCCTTATAGAAATTATTGAACCTTAAGAAAGTTAATATCTTAAATATAAAAGTTAATCTACGTTATCGTGTGCTCAGATCACGCATTAGAAAAATTAATAATTTATTTGGTGTCGAGTTGTTTGGTACTGGCGTGTATGGTATATGTATATGCAAAAGTTGCTTTTTTTTTTTTTAAATGTGAAAGTTGCTCAATTAACATTTATTTTGAAGCCCTATCTAGCTGGGGGAAAATTTCATTGCAGTGACAAATCTGCATCAATGTTTGAAGTTATAGTTGAGGGAAATTACTCTCCATCAAACTTAAAGGCCTTAATCATGGCTGAACTTAGCTAATACGCAAATGAGTTTGTAATTGTTTTCACAAATAATTTTTTTTTATTTTTTTGTTTTTTTGTCTAAGTTAAATAATATGCCCGAATATCTTATTTGTTAATTTTATATATTTTTTTTAGGGAAAAAGAAGTTCAAGAATTAGATTAGATCAACTTGGACGTCAGAGGAGATTACAATCAGAACTACCTCCATCCAAATGTTATAAAAAAATATACCGTGCTTAAAATTGAATGCCAATATTCTTAGATTGCCGAACAAAAGAAATAGAGTTATGAAACTTTTAGAACTTTAATCAATTTATATATGTTCAAAAAAATTTTATTTTGTTTAAGACTAATATATATATTTGTTTTTATGAATAAAAATGAAGGTGTTAGTGAGAGCGACTAAAAACCTTTTGCTACTTTTTGTTTAAGTTTTTGTATTCATCGACGAAGATATTAGATCAATTGAACACTAGCGTAAGTACTTACCCCTTATGAATAGCACTATTAAGAGGTATGTATAATTTTGAAAAGTGACAACACTTATAAGATTGGTATTTTTTTGTATTTTCTAGTAGTTTAGTGTTAGTAATTAACTAGTCATAGACTATTTCCTCTTAAATAATAAGAATTCAGGACAGAATATAGCAAATGTACTAAAAATTATCTTCTTGTATGTAAATAACATAGAATATCTTCAAACAACTTGGGCATATGCATATGTATGGTAGGGTTCGAATAGCATATAACATCATCTATCCCACTTTCTTTAGAATATTTTTAATATAATATTTTATTAATAAAATTTATTAAATAAAAAATAAATTATAAATTTAAAAGATAAATTATAAAATAAAATATTACAAGAAATATTAACTATTTCTTACTATCCAAGATCTTACAACAATCTAGAGAGTTTATGGCATTAATAAAAATATATATTTTGATGTACCAAAATTGTTTATAATATTTTTGTATTCAAAATTATTTTCAATACTTTCTATAATTTTTTTTTAAAATTTATCATTTAAATTTTAAGACTTAACTCTTAAGAAAATCTTGTTATGGAATGAGTATTTTTTCATTTATGTGCCCTTGATTTGTATTGAATCATATTATCTCTTATTGTTCTTGTTTTTACTATTGGAAATATTATCAATGATAGAATAACAAAAAGATATAACTTAACACAAATAGAAAGATCTAAAAGGTGGAGGCTATAAACTCATGCATAGAAAAATTTTTAATGTTTATTTGGTATGTTTCTTTAATAAAATAATAATTAAAAATGTTATAAAAAGAAGGTTATGGAGGACATTACGGCAAGTCCAAACCAAATTTTTATGTCAAGGGTGTCTTTTATCCTAAATTTGTATGATTCTTTTTTAATCATAAATATATATTGTTTTTTAAAATGAAGATTGTGCCAAAATTTGGAGAGACTTTCAAGAAAGATGAATAGAGAAAAGGGAGAAAAAAAAAACTCTCCAAACTCCAAGTGTCAGAAATTTGTATAGGCCCTTTTAGAAAAAAAATAAAAATAAAACTTTGTACAGGCCTTGTTGAAATGTGAAGGCCCATAATATCGAGTTTTTAACCACATTGTATGGTTTTTAAAAACTTAATACTAAAATATGTATATTTTATTTTTTTTGCTTATTTTACGCATATTGCATATGTCATATGCGTAATGTCCAGTAATATTGCATATGGCATGTGGAATATTTTTAATCCCCACTAATCACCTTAAAGAATCTCACATGCAACGATGTGGCATTGAGGTGGACATAACACATACAGTGTATGCATATCCTAAGGATATCGCATATGGCATTTGCGATATACTCAGAATATCGTATAAATTGTATGCGATATTATGAACCATAAAGTTAAAAAAACCCATGCAAGCCTCAGTTTTGTTTCTAAAAAAAAAAAAAGAAAAGGAATAGCGGCTGCAGAAGAGGAGAGGAAGAAGAGGAGAAGAAGAAGAGAAGAGGAAGAAAGAAGAGGAGAGACGAAGAACTGGAGAGGAAAAAGAAAATAGAGAGGAAAGAGGAAGAAGAAAGAAGGAAGACAGTGGCAGAGGTGGAAATTGTAGCGGCGGCGAAGGCGGAGGCAGTAGCGGCAGAGCACTTCATCAGCAAGGCAGTAGCATCAGACATTCAGGTATGAAATTAAATTAATTTTTTGAGTTTTATATGAATTTTTTTTTATTAAATTGGTGTAGTGATTTATGGATTGGAACTTTTTGTTCTTGAGTGATATATGGTTTGGATTTTTTTGATAGAATTCATTTTAATTTGTTAAAATTGATTGCCAAGAGAAATTTAGAGTAAATTTGTATGAGATTTGTGTAATTTTTTGGAATGAAAATGGTCTAGTGATTTATAGTTTGAAATTTTTATTCTTGGGAATTTATTAGAATTTATTTTAGTTTGAAATATTTGATTGGTTTGAGAAATTTGGAGTAAATGGGTATGAGATTTGTGTAATTTTTTGAGTAAATTTATGGTATGAAAATGATTTGGTGATTTAGGATTGAATTTCGGAATTTGTTAGAATTTATTTTAGTTTGAAATTTTTGATTGTTTTTACAAAAGGTTAGAATTAGTAGAAAATTGATGGTAGTTGATGCAGTGATTTAGAATTTGAAAATTTTTTATCTTGGGAATGTTTTAGAATTGATTTTATAGTTCACAAAAATTGATTGTTTTGAGGAATTGTTAGAATTAGTATAAATTTTTTTGAAATTAGTGAAGTCATGTAAAAGTCTAAAACTACTAAAATTAAAAGCATAAAACACTAAGATTGAAACCCTAAACCCTAAAATGCTAAAACCCTAAATCACCACTAAGATTGAAATCCTAAAACCACTAAGATTAAAACCACTAAATCCTAAACGATAAAATACTAAAACTCTAAAACTACTAAGATTAAAACCACTAAACCCTAAATCAAAAAATGCTAATACCCTAAAAGCACTGAGATTAAGACCACTAAGATTGAAGCCCTAAAACTACTAAGATTAAAACCCTAAGATTAAAAACACCATACACTAAACCATAAAATGCTAAAACCCTAAAACCACTAAGATTAAAACCACTAAACCCTAAACCATAAAATACTAAAACCCTAAAACCACTAAGATTAAAACCACTAAACCCTAAGCCATAAAATCCTAAAACTCTAAAACCACTAAGATTGAAACCCTGAAATCACTAAGATAAAAACCATTAAACCCTAAACCATAAAATACTAAAACCCTAAAACCACTAAGATTAAAACCGCTAAGATTGAAACCATAAACCATAAAAACCCTAAACCTTAAAACCACTAACATTGAAACCCTAAAACCACTAAGACTAAAACCTCTAAACCCTAAACCATAGAACGCTAAAACCCTAAAACCATTAAGATTGAAACCTTAAAACCCTAAACCATAAAATGCTGTTAAACCCTAAAACTACTAAAACTGAAACTCAAAAATCACTAAGATTAAAACAACTAATATTAGAACAACCTGAAAACAGTGAACTTATTATATTTCTAAAACACTTTAATTATTATACACTTAAATTATATATAAGACTAATAATTACAGAAAATAATGAAATATAGATGGAGGACTTGCAATCAGTTACTGCTGATGTGCATCCTGGGGCATTAGATGCTAGTGTATTGACTAGGCAGGGTGAGCATTAGTCTTCACTCATCTAGGATGAGCATTAAAATATTGTACCTACGTGTCGATGATTTGGTCGGACTTTGTTTGATTGTTATAAGGTGGCCCCTACTAGGGTTGTTGATTGCATTGATAGGGTTGGTTTCAAGGAAGTTTTTAGGTGCAGTTAGTTATTGCTAGACCATCATCTTATTACTACTTTGATCGAGCGTTGGAGGATTGAGACGCATACCTTCCACATGACCTCCGAGGAGGTCACTGTGACACTGCAGGATATAGAAGTATTATGGGGGTTACAGATAGATGGGACACCAGTGACTGGCGGCTGTTGGACCTTATCTAGCGTGCAGTAGCTAGATATGATTAAGCATCTACTTGGACTTTGGCTCCCAGTGGGAGAATTATCTGGACATAGGGTGAAAAAGAGACTTATAGAGGATTTGACTACAGAGAATATGCTTGATTCTGCTATAGAGGAGGATTATATTCGCCGAGCGCATGCGATGATTTTCTTATATATTGGAGGATCATTATTTCTTGAATGGATTAGGAAATATGATTAATCTCTAATATCTTAGGTTGTTAGAGGATATAGATGCAGTTAGGGCTTATAGTTATTGTAGTGTTGTTCTTGCTTTCCTTTATAGATGCCTATATAGATCATGTTTGGGCACTGCACAGGAGATATGCGAAGCCCTTGTTCTTCTTCAAATATGGGCATGGACGTATATTCCTATTATTCGTCCTCGATTAGATCATGTCATAGAGGTAGACGACAAGCATGATCCTTTTGGAGCTATGTGGACAAAAAACATGGAAATTTAGTCGTAGAGTGAGATATGAAGAACTTTTCAATTCAATTTTTTCCTTACGAAACATGAATCCAAATGAATGGCGAATTCAGATGACAATGAGGGTGCCAACCAATTATGAAAGGTATCAACGTTTTGTTATACTCTTTATAGTATAGATAATGATGATCAAATGGGTTACCTTTGGATGCTTAGTCCCGATATAGCGATTAACGACATAGATGTACTGGTTCAATTTGAACCAGTGCAGTTACCCGAGACAACCACACATGATGACTATACTCATATCTCAACGTGTCAAGAAAATTCAAATGTTCCGCAATACATTCCTTATGTAACGAGGATGGTGAATGATTCACCATCAATGTTATATGGGTCGGCTACAGAAGATGATATTGATTCCGCATTTGACAATGATTATTCAAATGATTCGGACGATAATAATGATGATGATGATGATGATGATGATGGTGATGATACTAATGATGACAACCCCGAAACCCTAATTCAACAGCGAATTAAATGCAAAATAATGAGTGGGATGCTCTGTACAATTACACTTTGTCTGGAGCCTTTCAAGACATGGGTTCGGGAGAGCCAATAGACGACCTTCTCGAATCGAGAACTGTCAAATTTGACGACTGGAATGAGTCAATGGTTGATATTCGAAGAGGAATGATGTTCCAGTTAAAAAATAAGCAATTTATACTGTTCAAAAGTGGTCAAGTAAGATGAGACGCGAGTATAGGGTAACAACAAGAAGGAGTGACCAGTGGGTAGCAGAATGCTATCGTAAAATAGAAAGTGATTGCCAATGGTACATTTGAATGAAGAAAAAAGCAACTCATGATCTTTGACATATCACTACTTTCAGAGTTACACACGTGTTTATTCCGTTCAACGAAACCATCATTAAAATATGATGGCAAAATTTATTTCGAGGAAAATAAGTCATATCCTTGGCAACAATCCCGAGATTCTGGTGGCAGACATAATGAACGAAGTGCAATCCTTATATCAAACTTGTACGTACAAGAAGGCATAGCTCGCTCAAACGAAAGCAATAGAAAGGGTGTTCGGGAACTGAAAATTCACTTTTGCTATTCTACCACAATATCTCCAAGCTATGCTTGATTCTAATCAGCAATCATCCACTGGTTACATCATACCACTTCATTGACATACAATGTTTTTCGCTTTTTTTTATCCTTCAAACCTTCCATAAATGGATTATCACATTGTCGACCGGTCATTTCCATTGACGGCACCCATCTAAGGGGATCCTATAAGGACATACTCCTAATTACTAGCTCGTGGGATGCGAACAACCATGTGTTCCTGTTAGCTTTTGCCATTGTGGATAATGAGTCAAAAGAAAGTTGTAATTGATTCTTATCATTGTTGCCTTCAGAAATGGTGAAGGCTTTCATACAAGCATTTTGGATGCCACTAATAGACAACCATATTGGAAACCTCCACTTGCCGATCATAGATTCTGTCTTCGCCACATCTGAGCTAATTTTAACAAACTATTTAAGGATTCGACATTAAAAAGTTTAATGTGGGAGGTGGGCACAACAACAAATTTATGGAAATTTGAATTTGTTATGAATGAAATCAAAGAAAAATGTAAAAGCATGGGAATACTTAACAGAGATCCCTTTTGAAAAGTGAAAATCCTTTATGATAGTGGATGTAGCTATGGGATAATGGCTACAAATATTCTGGAATCACTTAATAGTGTCCTTAAAAACTGTAGGGCTTTACTGTTGAAAGCCTAGTTGAAGTGGTGTTCAATAAACTTATTAGATATTCCGATGAACACCGTAAAGAAGCACAAAGCTGCATTAATCCGTTCCCTAAGAGAGTGTTTGACAAGTATATGGACATTGAAGTCAAATCAAGATCACACACAGTTGTAAAGTATAATGCACAAAAGGGGAGACGATGGTCGAGGTGACTGCGTGCAATCAAATTCCTTCACTTGAGGGAAATGGTAGGTCTACACATTGGTATATTCACATGCTTTTGCAGTTTGTAAATAAAATGGAACAACAACCCATAGTTTCGTGCCAATAATATTTTAGTGGGAAACTTATTTAAGTATGTACGAATCTAACTTTTATCCAGTTCTGCATGAGGATCTTTGGAAATCGGCCCCTTTCAACTTGACATGGTATCCTCCAAACATGAAGAATAAACGAAGTCTTAAACAAGGCACAAGGTATTGTGGAGATATGGATTATCGGAACTCAGATTCACCTCCTAAATGTAGCAAATGCCGAAGGCCAGGGCATTAAAACAAAAAATAATCCTAACCCTAGCTCAAGTAGAAATGTGTAATTTTTCTTTAGAAGTGTTGTAATATTTGTCTTCTTATATTAATGATAATTTTCTTTTGGAAACCCTAGTACTTAGTTGTTAATTATATTCTTTTGTAGTTTTAAAATACTTAACAGAAACATTTACTTTTTTCCAAAAAAATAAGAAAACCAAATGAAACAAACATAAAATACTTTGTTTTCTTTTTCAAATAATAAAAAGAATTCAAAGTTATTTTTAACCTAAAAATGCCAAAAGAGATACATAAACTAGGAAAAAACTTATGAAAACTAGTTTATCTTCACAAAATAGGAAAAAAAGAAAATAACAATTTTATTTCATTTTAAATATATTTGAAAAAAATTAATAAGCATATTGCATACAACATATACGATATCCAAGTATATATCGCATATGTCGTAAGCGAACTTGCCATGTTGGCTAAACCAGATTTAAGAATATAATTAGAGATTATCGCATATATGTCATATATGATATTATCGAGTATTTCGTATATAGAATATGCAATATGCCTAGAATAAAAAAATGCACATTTTAGTATTAAATTTATAAAACTCACAGAAAGTGATCAAGAACCGATAATATCGTGGATCTTTTGTGCTAGAAGGCTTATAGGGTTGATTTTTTCCTCGTAAATAGATGCTGCTATGCTTGGTTATTGAGCCTACACCCAATTTGTCACCCTATTTTTTAAAATTTTTTAATGATTTATTTATTTTTAAGAATCTAATTAGACAGTCATTTATTTTGATGGATATCATGAAAGGATGACATGGGTGTAGGTGGTGGGAACCCCAACCTCCGGCTCTATTCTCACCGCCCTTATTTTGTTTTTAACTCCGATTTATTTTGAGGTCGATAACCTAACTCAAAAATCTATATGAATAGCGCGAAAAAATTCAAAAAAATTCATTTTAACTTCTAAAATTTCAGCAACCTAACAAAATCCTCTGAACTCTCTCTAAAACTACAAATTTCAACTTCAGATTTAGGAAGATCGACCGTTGGAATCACAAAAAAAGGTTAGTACTTCGATCTATACACTTTCATTTACATTTATATCATTTTAAAATTTGAAAATATCCGTTGGATTGAGAAAAAATGACAATTTTTTGAAATTATTTTTTTTGTACGAAATGTTGGGGTCACCGGGTCTAGCAACCGGGCACATTTCGGGTTGCTAGTTCAAGCGACTGGAATGGCGAGCGGTCGCCTGGTTCTGCGAGCCGACCCATCTCTGATCTTTGTGTTAGGTGATTCGAACTGGCGCAGTTCGTCGGTTTCTGGGTGAGCAGTTTTTTTTTTTAATTTTTTTATTAATGAATATGTTATTACAATTAATGATTATGTTATTTTTCTAAAGTTATGATTATGTTTATTTGTTTAATATAAATTTATTTTATGTTATTTAATTTGTTTTATCTATTTATTTTTTGTACATTTTTTTAATTTAGAATTTATATTATGTTATTTAATTTGTTTAATTTTTATTATGACGTAAAATTTGTTTATTATTATGTTATTATTATTAATGATTATATTTTTTTTAATATTATGATTTCATTTATGTTAGTTTGTGTTATTTAGAATTTATATTATGTTATTTAATTTGTTTAAATATTATTATGTTTTAACATTTGTTTATGGTTATGTTATTATAATTAAAATATTATGTTATTTTTTTAAAGTTATCATTACGTTCATGTTTATTTGTTTAATTTAAGCTTATTTTAATGTTATTTAAATTTATTTATTTATTTATTATTTGTTTACGATGATATTATTATTAATGATTATGTTATTTTTCAAAGTTATGTTATCTATGAGTTAATTTGTTTTCTTTAGTTTATATATGTTATTTGGTAATTTTTTTAGATGGTTCGGCCCGGAGCACATAGAGGTGATGATGATTTAGGTCTTGTGACAGACAGGACCGGTCGGGTTGAAAGTCGTGCAGTGACTGCGTCATCCCGTAGTGTGAGGGGACGCCACAGTACTTTAGACATACCGTCCACTTCTGCACCTATTGGACCTGAGTATGTATTATGACCCTAGTGCATCGGAGTCTTCCACCCAACCACCCCCTATACCTTTCAGGACCCGTCCTTCTACCACCTCATACCATCTATACACCCCCGTAAGTATGACCCTTACGGATATTCTCAGCCACCACAAACATCATATGATCCATATGCACATGCTCCTTCTCTGCCTATCCATATGCCTGGCCTGGATTTGACACAATCTTTTTCTAAAACTCAGATTCCATTAAATGAGGTCACTGGTCTAGGTTTGCAATTAGGTGCACTGTTCTTTGAGCAGCTTGCTGGGTTCGTCCCGGTGGACTCATCTTATAGCGGTGCTCATTATGGAGCCACTGATTGTGGCAATCCCTCATCTCATGCTGCGTTGGATAGGGATTCTGATACATCTCGGTCTGAGGAGGCTGTCAGGGTTGATTTCCTTCGCATTCATATCGGTAAGGACGATGAGGTTAAGCGTAAGGATGATGGTGGACATCACGATGATGATGGCGACGGTGACGGTAATGATGACGAGCCTGTTCTTGTGGCTCAGGCCTCATTGTCCAGCCATAGGCCTGGGAAAGGGTTGACTGGCAGTTTCATGTCAGTGATGAGTAAGATTACTGGGTCGCGACAAAAAAGACCGGAGAAGTTGCGTCCCCCTATAAACCCTACGCAGAGGAAGAAAGCAATGAATGACGGTTGGGAGCAGATAAGTCCTGCTGATGGAGGTACACAGGATCCAGTCCTTGTCTCTTCGTGTAGTGGTCATGTCGCTGGTAGTATATGGAGTGGACAGGCTATGTGACGTCCTCAAATAGTGCTTGCACTTATTTTTGGGAACATCATATAGCCCGGTAGCTCTCGGTATCTCAGACCATATCTTTTTCAATGGCAAGTAAGTGATTTTATTACTTACAATAAAAAATATCTGACTACTATTCGCGTTAAACTTCTTTTTGGTCCTGGATACCTCTGATGATGCTTAATGTCTGCTATTTGACCTTCAATAAGCGAGTCAATATTAAGGAACACAGTATCCAAATCACCATAGCGTGTTGAAGGCCATAGCTTCAGCACTGAGTGTTCACTCTTAGCCTGGTAGGTGGTCTCTATCCTAAAATGCATATGACTCTTAGTCCAATATCTCATGAATTTATGAGCAAAGAGATTCAACCAATTGTTGAACAAATAGTGTAGGAAGTCCGGCATGCGCTTCCACTTCGTCCTCAGAGCATCCAATTTCCTTAACTATTCTTGCTCATTGAGTTCATCCAATAATTTCTTCTATGACCCATTTACAAACCGTGATGCAACCTCTTCATTTTTTTTCAACTAGGTTAATTTGGCCAACACGTTCTGATTGATGTACCTTCTACAGAGTATATGTTATGCTGTACTGAACACATCGCCGATCATGGGCATTAAACCGCATCCCCTATCTGTAATAATTACCTTCGGCTCATGACCACAAACATCTTCTTGATTCTCTGTTGACATAGCATTTGAAAAGTATAGATGCTTAATCTGTTGAAGAACCTATCGATAAGTCATAGCCTGCTCATTTCGTATAAAAGCAGTGGCCACAGTGAAATTCTTATCAGTCGGGGTCATCCCTACGACTTCCAATAGTGGCATATTGTACATTTTTTAAAAAAAATACAAAAAGAAGACAACTTGTTTAGAAACTAAACATAAAACCTAGTAAACTTAAACAAATACCGATTAAATATGACATATTTCATTCAAGTATTAATCAAATATTAACTTAAATATGCAGGGTTAATCCTAAACCGTATTTATAATATAACTTTAAACAGGAAATTTGCAAATAACACCTAAATGTACAATTAATATAACAAATTTAATACAACTTAATTGTTTGTTTTATATGTCGTATTTATTATAAGTACATATGGCCACGTTCTCATCATTTCAATTGATATTGGGTATACAACGACAATCAATGAGCATGTTGATGCCCTCACGGTTTTTATAGAAGACCGTGTAACCCCGTTTAGCACTAAGGTAGAGAACTTCTTCAACCGTGTTTCGCCTTTGTATCCTATTCTTCTTAATCTTCGTAATGACGTTATATATTTTCTAGGCACTATAAAAAATCATGCAAATCATATTATTAGAACCTCAATTTAAACCGTAAACATAAAACCAGGATGCATTAGAGTTAATGCAACATACCTGACAGCACAGCCCACGTTTTGTTTTTGGAAAAATCGTAAGATATTATGGGGTGACACATAAATCTTCCTGAATTGCTCAGTCTGTATCAGCTGCTCATCTGTCAGTTTTGCTGCCTGAGCGTGACCGTGAGTATATACACATATTGCATGGTTATACCTCCCATTGTGTACGAATACATGCCAATTCTCACACATCGCCATTTGCTCGCCTTTTAATTTGAAGGGACAACCACACTTTTTAGTCCCATAAAGACCCCGCTTTTTTACTTGAACTTCTTCTTCTTTTTAATCGTCAACTATGAGATTTATTTTTGGTTTATTTGCACCTCCAAACTTGCAACTCAGTGTAACATACGGTCGGCGGTCGGATGTTCTTGTACTCAAATACTAAGTGACAATCAAATATGTGTTCACTTTCATAGCTGTTTCTTTTGCGCAGTTTCCAACTCTGCTTTCGAATTAAAGATTCGATCAGTTGCAAATAAATGTCCGTGATCCACATACTCTTCCGATTCAAAAAATTCTTCAAATGTATTTGGATCTACATCGTTCTGTTACTTTATAGTACGAAAAAATTAAAATATAAACACAGTATTTATTAAAAATTAAATTGTAAAAACAGTGTAATAAACAAAATTTTCATATACTAACATTTAAAAAAAAATTCATATATATCATTTAAGGGAAAAAAACATAAAAAAACACAAATTTCATACAGTAACATTCTAAAATAAAAAAAAATCCCTCTGGGCGACCATCACTGAAGACGGACAGCTCAATCGGGCGAACGACGCACGTCTGGGTCGTCAGCCCCGGCGATCCGAGCCCCATTGGTGGAAAAAAATTAATTTAATTTAAACTTTCATACCTCAAAACCGATATTTTCTTCTACAAATTCTTCATAATCATCTAATATCTACCTCCAATACAAGTTCAATGTTAAAGATTACAGCTTTAAAGTTGAGAGAGAATAAAGAGATGTAATAGAGAAATTTTGTACAGAGAGAAAAAGTAGGGAAGAGGAGGAAAAATAATGAATTTTTTTCACACTATTCACATAGATTCCCAGGTTAAGTTTATCAACCCCTTTATTTTTGTGCTTGTGTATGAAAATTAGCACTATCAAACGGGCCGAATCGGACCAGATTGCATCTAGCCCACGTCAAAATGGTCCGATCCGGTCTAGACTCATTTTTTACGAACCAAAAACTATAAATCTATATTCGTCCGCAGTTAGTCTGTGGATAAACGAGCCAGCCCGCGAGCTTTGCCAAAAAAAAAAAAAAAATAAAAAACAAACTCAAATCCAATTCTAAACAAACTCAATGAAATATTTCAGTAGTAAAATTTCTGTTTTTCTACACAAACTCAGGGAAAAATCCAAAAGAACCATATGATGATAAAGAATTGAAGATTAAAAAGATCAGAGAACAAAATTAAAAAAAATCTAATTTCCAATCCCTACTTTAATGATCCAGTGCGGTGACATGCTCTTTCTCCTGCTTCGCCTTCTCCAAAAGGGTATCCGAAATAGGCACAAAGCTTTCGAACCTCTTTTTCTTATTCCTCAAGGAGTAATCACCAATTTCTGGTATGCTCTCCCACTCCTGATGCGATAGTGTCTGCAGTTTCCTCTTCAAGTCAGCAAATTGTTCAGTAATCTTCGGATTAGAAGCAGAATACTTCTCAATTTCTTCCTTTAACCTGGCTTCCCTCCTATCCTTCCTTCTCGAGTCCATCCTCTTGCCAATCGCCTCCCATATAGCATCAGCTTCCTTATTCTCATCGTCATACTCAGCTGAAGCAAACAACTCAACATCATTTCCCTCAAACTCATCAAATTTCTGAGGGAATCGACATTGGAAGTTGAGGGCAAAATTAGCAAAGGACTGGAAAAGGCTGAAGTCAAAACTGATTTACGTAATTCAGAGTAAAACAACTCTATACTTTGCTCTCTTACCATATTTTCTCGGCTAGTTATGTAAAATCTTAAGCAAGATCTAATCTTTTTGAATCAGTAAGCAATATCGGTTCCTTAAAAGAAACAAATCCCTCATGGGTAGTAGTACAAAAATCTAAATCAGAGCTTCCCTCATGGTTGTAAGAAGAATTTGAGAACCCATCGAGATGGGGTGCAGGAAAAAGGAAGGAAGAAGAAGAAAAGGGGCAGCGCCGTGTAAGAAGGAGGATGAAGATGAGAGAATGGGAAGAGAAGAGAGGCTGCAGTTAAACCGTTTAGGGTCGATTTCATTTAGTACCTCATGAAATTATTAATTCAAATCAAGTCCTAAATTCTTAAAAAAAAAAAAAAAATGGCTAGCTCGCGAATCAGATTGGACCGGGTTGCAAAAACCCACATCCAAAATGGTCCAGTCCGGTCCGACTCAAATTTTGACGAACTTAATTTTACAAATTCATATCCGTCCATATCACAGGCGGTCCGGACCAGCCTGCGGGCTCAAGCTTGTATTGACAGTGTTAATGAAAATCATTCTTATCTCTAATTCAACTTTCCTTAATTAATCCTCATCTCCAATTCATCTCCGCAAGTAGAGATTAAATCTAGTTTCATTTCTACCCAAATCTATTAGGGAATTGGACCCAAACAAGAAATTAAATGTATTGTTTTTAATATATCTTTTAAACACAAAATAATAATATGTATACCACAAAAACAAACGTATTAAAACTTAAATAATAATCCGTTTAAAAGATAAAAGTCTAACAATGTTAAAAATATAAAAAATACATAAAATATTGAGGATGACTGAGGATTGGTGGGGACGGGTGGGAATGGATGGAGGTGGAGAAAACCTAATCCCTGCCCCCAATCCATCACTAAACTTGGGTACAAAATTCATCCCTATCTCAATTAAATTCCGAGTTAAATCGAAGTGAAATGTGTACAAATTGGTTGGGAGCGGGTGAGTCTCGTCCCATTGCCATCCTATCCCTAGATAGGGTGCTGAAAAAAAATGCTATTTCTCATGATAAAATTATCACCCAAAAACTAATCATATATTTAAAAATAAAAATTGGATATGTGTAAAATGGAAGGCAATTTTTATCTAAATATTTTCCTCTAAAGGAAATATATATTCATTGACAACCTGAAATTAAGAAGCCTTCTGTTTCTAAAATCTAGTTACATTCTCAATATTTGGAGGGCAACTTTACAGGAGGCTCTTCCAGAGATTCACTGGAATCAAATTCCGACAGATCCAAATCCATCCGATAGCAGTAGCAAACATCTCTAATGCATTTTGGATTCCGCCGGCCTTTGGTTCCACAATATTTTCTACAAGAATATATGTTGCAACGTTTTGTGAGAAATTTATTTCCCCAGAAAAATTGTGCCTCTGTTGTCTTCATTTCAAGTTCCTCTGTCATTTCTACCCAAAAAAAAAAAAAAAAAAAAATTATAATTAGTTAGTGAGATTTCACACAATCGAAAAAGCTGTAAGGATCAATTAGATCGGCAATTGATAAGCCTAATTGGGTAAAATAATTAAACATAAAATTAAATCACGTTTTTTCTTCTATTCTAGAAAGCCAATTAATTGCTGATCAAATTGATCTGTATGGTACTAAAAGTAAATCACTTTTTTTTAATTTTTTTTTATGAAGCCAATACAGAAATCGTAACCTAAACAATAGTTACATAACAAATACTAATGCAAGATTTACAACAAAAAAAAAAAAGAAAAAAAAGGAAAGAATAACTAGAATAAATTCTTGATATTAAAAGAAAGAATTGAAATGTTAGAATGTTTGGGGGGGAAAGACATAGGTTATATAACAGTTTAAAAATTGTATCAATTTGAACGCGAGAAGATAAAATATAAATTGGTTCATAATTACAAAGAATTTTCCCGTAGACTGAAAAAAGAAAAAAAGAAAAGTATAAGAGAAGAAGTTTTACGAGATAAAACAAGAAGAAAAATCAATACAAGAAGCTTCTTCTCCATGATTTCTGATTTTTAAAACTGTTCTAAGAATTTTAAAATGACCGAATAATATTGTTTTATAGTGCACTTGTGGGGAGTAAATTCTGGCCAAATACAAGATAAAACCAAAAATATCATTAATTTTTTTGAGAAGATCCATTATATAATGTCCATCAACTTTGCATTTATTTTGTAATGCAAGTTCTTTATCTTTTTCAAAAACTTTTCATTGCCAAAAAAATCAACTTTACCTAAGATATATAGTATCTAATCACTTAAATTTACCACCAATTTGATCAAGTATTAAATTCTCTCTTTGCTGGTGATTGGTTAGGAAAGTTGTTGAAATCTGTCACCAATAAACTAAAATCTTATTTAGTATTGTCTTAATTTTTTCAAGAGATTTTCGAATGTGGATTATAGTTCTAAAAATTTTCACATTTAATATAAACAGGGAAATTAGCTATTTGTTGGTGTAAGTTATTTTTTCTTTTCTCTTTATAGTCACAAATTTGGATTTTATTCTTTCTAGTTATGGACTATTTTTTTTAAAAGAGTCATGAACTATTTTTAACCACTCAAATATAGCAATTTATTAAAAATAATTCATGATTATATTTTAAAAGATAAAAAATAATCCATTGCTATTTCTAGAAAAAAAATAGTTCATGGAGGAAAAAAATAAAATCAAAGTTTATGACTCTAAAGAGAAAAGCATAAATAATTTATGGTTAAAAAAAGATAAAATCAAAATTTGTAGCTATAAAGAGAAAAAAATAATTATGATTATATAGCTAATATCTCTATAAGCAAAAATAGATAGTCTAATTCCTATAATGGTATCTTACATTGATAGTAATTACACGTTTAATACGATAGAATGTAAATGACTTTTTAAACTTTTTGGGGGTTAATAACAAATAAATATTCTTAAGTTAAATGTATAATTTTTAAAACTCATGATTTAATTTTCATATTAAGTTCCTCTAATTTTTCTAAATTTCTTTAAATTTCCTTATCTATTTCATTTTCTATACTTTTTTATCTTTATCATTATATTTTACACAAACTCAACTCAACCCATATACTATTCAATATTGTTGCTCAACAACCACTCTTAACTCTTTATTTATTTTCCTTAAAAACCTATTTATCTATTTTTTTTCTACCTTTATTTTCACTTTTTATTGTTACTGTCTATTAACATTTTTCTCAACTCGCGCTATTTCTTCTCTCTTTTTTCATATTCTGGTTTTCTTTTTGCTCAAATTGAAATAATAAGAAGAGAGGATGTATGATGGAAGGGAGAGAGAAGATCAAAATTTGAGAGAATTGTGGAGACACGAAAAAAATTAGAGAAGGCAATGGTGATGAATGATGGAGAAAACAGTTTGATCATAATTCTTTTCCACAACTATAGTATATCTATAGAAATAAAATGATATAAACATATATAAGTTGAGTTGATAATACAAAAATATATGGGTTGAGTTGGTGTGAAATATAATGAAGAAAGATGAAAAAGTTGAAAGGTGAAATAAATTAGAAATTTTGAAAAGATTTAGAAAAATTGGAGTAAACTTGACATGAAAATTAAATTATGAATTTTAAAAATTATTAATTTGCCTCAAATTGTCTCTCAATTGACAATTGAAAAAGAATTGTTTCTTAATTGAAAAATTTTCAAACTTAATGATACTTATTTGTCATTAACATTTTTTTTCATTCTACTGTTTAGTTCGTAAAATTCGCTTTATAATCAATAGAGTTATAATTTGATCCTTATCAATTACAATGTTATATCATCCTTTAAATAGGGATAACTCTCACAACTTGGGTAAAAAATATTGCAGCTATTTTTTATAAAATGTCACTTAAAATCAGTGACTGACCTATGATTTAAAGACTGGGGGCTAAATTCATTAAAAATTTTGACACCATTTGGTTATATAATGACCACTTTCCAAACACAAAAACTGCTTAATAATTTTAAATCTAACAAAAATACAATATATAAATCATTCTCCAACATTCTTTGACTATAAAAAAATTCGAAAACAAATAACAAAAAAAATGTAATCTTCCATTACCAACGAGGAGTGATCCATCACTCACGATGAGCGATTACCCATCATTTACAGGATAAGTACCTCAATCAAATCCAAAAATACGATACGAATACGACAACTGTTAGCAACCAATCATGCATGATAAAAAAACGACCTCCAATATGAACTACAAACTAAATATGTTTGATCAATATAGAATGATAGGAATTAATATAAAAATAAATAACACCGGTATAAAGACTTGAATAATGTAAATTTATAAAATACAAAATATGAATTCTATTAAAGATTAATTATATCAAATGGAGTCTTACATAAAAAATAGTTCTTCAAAAGTTCAAGTTCAACAAATTTTGGAAAATGATATCTTTACAAATTCAATTCTTCAAAGCTCAAACCGACCAATAATCTTAAAAAACTACATAAACATCAGTAATTCAATATTGTTCCAATAAATAGATATCCTATAAATCAAATTTCAATTCCCAATTTTCAAATGAAATAAAGAAATGGGCAAATTGTAAATTGCAAAAAAAAATTACTGTTAGTATTGCAAATAGGAAAAGCTAAAAAATTGAGGGACTGATGGGAAAAGTTCTAAAATTGAGGGGGCTGATTGGAAATAGTTAGTCAAATAGACATTCACAGGAAAAAAAGAGGAAACAGAGAAGAACCCATTTTACCTTCTTCTGCTGTTGCAGAAGAGAAGAACAGCAGGCAGCAGCAGCGGACTGTGGTCTGTGGAGGAGGACGCCGGCGAGTGCGGCGGTGGCGGAGGCGCCCGACGTCAGCAGTTTGGAATGAAGGCGTGGCGAGAAGACAACCATCAACAAAAAGAGAAGAGTTTTGGAATGGAATTGATTTGGATTTTGGGGGTTTGATATCTGACTCTCGAGTCTCGACTCTCTCTCACTTTAACAATTCAAATTTTTTTTAAACCTCGTATCGAACGACGTCGTTTGATTTAGGATTTTTTTTAAAAAATTGCAGCTTCCTCTACTTCTTCTTCAACGTAGCAGCAGCATGTAGAGAACAGAGAGGAAAGAACAAACCAAGGTAAGGTTAATCATCAAGAATTGAAGATCAATCAATTGAAGTAGAGCCTCAGCCTCCCTAGTAGAAGAAGAAGAAGAGAGAATCAAAGGGGCTCAAAGTTGCCAGCCTCATCACCGGTAGTTTGCGGGACCGCCGGGCGGAGGGGCTTAATCCTATCCAAGTTCCTCACTAAGTCCGTCCCTATTTAGGACATGTCATAATAAATAATAAAAAAAATAATAATTGAGTTATCTAGCTTCAAAAGAAAGTAGATTAAATTACCATTTGATTATTATTGATAGTTGTAATGAAAAGATTCTAAACAATTTTTTAGTTTAATTATAATAGAGGTATATATAGAATAATATCATTTAATATTCTCTTGATTTACTAAAATGACTTATATTTTAAAACGAAAAAAGTATATTAAATTGACAAAGAACATGCGAACGGGATAGTTTTAGTGGTAGCAGGGCGAAGTCAGGTAAGAAAGTTTAGGAGTCCAAAATTCATAAGAAAATTTTAATATATTATTTAACACGGTAAAATACGACAAATACATGTACTATAAAATAAAAATAATTCCTCCATAAAATAATTTATAATGAAATCTAAAGTAAAGTTTTCTGTTCTTTCATGTTGCAGAATGCATCAATGATTGAACTTATAGTGAAAATCTTTGGCTATATTTTCTTTCATTAAAAATAACTAGGCAATGTTAAAGAGAGTCATCCTCTATCTTATCTGGTTACTTTCTTCTCCCAACCTGTTCTCTCCCATTTACAATCTTCTTCTCAGGTCAGATCTAGCCGACAGCTTCAGCCGGAGGTTAGATCTTGGCTGACTTTTTCTTCTTTTCTTATTTATTATATATATATATATATATTTTACGGATCATAGTAAACTTCTTTCAAAGAATTTTTCTTTTAGATTGCAGATAAAAATTCAAGTTTTATTTTTGATCTTTTCAGTTACGACATGTGTTCTACTCTCCAAAGCATCCTTTGAACTTGGATTCAGTCTGGCCCTTTTTCAGATTTCTACATCTCTCCATGGCAATCTTTAAAGCTGTTGATATGCCAATGAATTTGTAGATTGCTGACTTTAAAAAAAGATAGTGATCTTGTTTTCCCATTGCTAATGTGGTTTGAAGATTCCAAGATAGATTTTGCGATGAAGATTAATATGTATATGTCTAACTTTCTAGTATTAATATACTTTGTCTACCACCTAGTGTGTGGTTTGATATCTGTTACTTTATGTAATGGGTGTTTTAGTTTATAATTGTCTCAATTTCTCAACTTTTCTCTTTCTTGTGTTAGAAGAAACGTTTGAGAATTGTTTTAATTGTAATGGCCTCGGTCTATTTCATTTCAATGGATAACCTTCTAATTCAGCAAAAAAAAAAAAAAAAAAAAACTCTATCTTATTTCTTAACTTAGTCTTGATAATATTCATAGATGACTAAGTATAAATAATTATATTAATGCATTTTATTAAAGAGAAATTGGCTATATATGGCCTTAAACTATTTTTCCTTTTCTTCGGAGAGCCATGAAATTTTGGTTAAACCAATAACTTTTATTTTAATTTTTTAAAGTATTAACTATTTTTAACATAGCAAATTTATAACAATTTAATCACTCAGGATGATCTAATACATCATCTAGTACACTCTCTAGTACTCTTTCTCTATTAGTAAATTTCTTTTAGGGTTTATCTTTTAGAGTTTCGAGTTTATCTTTTATTCTATATGATTTTTATTAATAAAACTACTATAACCGGTGTGTACTAGAGAGTACACTAGAGAATATAGTAGACGATCCCGACCGAAATTTAATGATTCCATTGTAAATTTTGGTTGCATTCTTTACACATTTTTATAATCTAGCTCGACTGATTTAGTTATTTGTACCATTCAATTGGCGGCATGCATGTAATTTATATGCCATAATATACTGAATTTCATCATGAAATCATTATTTTTTAAAGGAGTTCATGGCTATAAATAAAAAAGTAAAAATAGTTTAAAGCTATATATAACCAATTTTCTCTTTTTTTTTTAAATATTGTATTTTAAGTAATTTTAAATTTATTGATACTGAATTTTCATTTGGGTTAAAAGCCTTCAAAATATGACACTTTCTAAATTCTACCCCTATTTTTTTGAAGTAGGAAATACTACCCTTTTAAATTTGAAACTTCTCTTAATCATGCCTCTTCATCCAAAACCTAACATTGAATCCAAATGAATTTTTGAAAAGGACTTAAATGAAATAAAGAATAATAGAATGTATTTAGAAGAAAAAATGTTTTAGGAATTCATGAGAATACATTTTTTCCTTAACAAAAGATTAAATTAAAACTAAAATGTTGTTCTATTTTCCTTCTTGTTCCTGTCACCATCCACCATCATGCTTGATCGGCATCTGGAGGAGAAGGACTATTATCAATCCGCAACAACTTCTCCAATGCGACAGTAGTACCCCTTCTAAAACTTGTATTAGTGTTTCTAACCAACATAAGGAGTATCAAACAATAAACATGCAGACAAATATATATTTATATATATATATATGTATATAATTACAGAGATCTAAAGACGAAGGAGAAAAATGAAGAAGTGAAAGAAAATTAGAATATGTCTGATAGAATGAATTTATTAATTTTTACTATTTGTTAAAGAAAAATGTATTTTCACAAAATTCCTAAAACTTTTCCTTTCCTCGGTTTGAAAAACCTAGTTGAACTTTTGTGTGCATATCATTACTATGAATTGTTTGCCATGAATATTTTTAATTTCTTGATCAAGTGCCAAAAATACATTCTAAAATTTTAAAATGATGATAACTAAAAATATTGTATTTAACATAAAAAATTAGTTCTTTTAAAAAACATAAAAATAAAAAATTTTATGTTATACCTTTATTTGACTATCGGAATGTGCTTGGCTTGGTGAATTGGTATCAGGGTCATCTAGCAACCATGAAGACTTGAGCTAGCAAAAATAATAGATTGTCAAACTACATGGCCATGCAAGCTCGTAGAATTTCCATGGAACGAGCAGGGTAACTACTAAACAAGAACGGCAAGAAGCTCGGCTAAGTGAGTTGAGAGCAGAAGATCTCGCCCGAAAGCCTACGTTCTCATAGACACTCTTCTGAAGTGGGATCAATCTCGAACCTATCAAACCCACTTCCCATACCTTGTTGACTACTCTAAAATGTGGAGAGAAAGGTGGGAAATGTTGAGGAAAGATAGGAAGTAATAATAGTTATAAATTGCATCAGTGAGTTGAAGATAAGAGGAAACATACACAAATACACCAAATCCATGTCCTTTCAACTTATTCATTAATATTTTCTTATGTTCTTCGTTTGTTGATACAATTCCATCTCCTTTTATTTTCCCCTATTTATAGCTTTGCAGCTTTCTTTTATTTTTCCTTATTTAATCTATCTTGCATAGTTATAATCTAGCTTGCAAGGCTAGTATCCTTTTCTTAAAGAATGTAAAATCATGACTCTTTAAGGTTATTAAATTTTGTTTAGGGTTACGAAAGTTAATTTATATAAATTTGGGTTCCTAATTCATATAGAACTTGGATTAAGGGCTTAAGTGTATTTAGAAAAGAGTTGGGAAAGACTTATGGACTTAAGTACAATAATAATAAATTCTATTAGCCACAGTTATTAGAAGCCTATGACTGGTGCCTCAATCTGAAATATGCGATTATTTTACACGCTAGAACAGTTGAGAAAAAAGAGAAATGCCCAGGCTCCAAGAAGATAGGCAAAAGCTATAGTTTCTAAGGTAAGCGACTACATTTCTTCTAAGTTTATGATTCTAAACTTTACTATAAAGTTAAAAACAATAGGTTTTAAGAAAGACTATGATTTTTTTTGAAGAATTACAAAAAGGAATCAAGAACTAAGTTTAAAATTATCATGATGATGATGCTATGTATGGATGCTTTTTAAGGAAAAGTTCTATCTTTGGTACTAAAAGGCGAAATCCCTCACCTTTAGGGCCCCCACTAGATTGCCCGATGCTCAGGTGGAGGACGTTAATCATTGTAACTCAACAGTCTAACAGACTGGAGGACCAAGACCTGGTGTGCACAGGGAACCACTCCACATTGAGTTGTTGAAATTCCCACATTACTACTGCCATGATATGAACCCTTGCTTATGGTACTAACTCTGTAGCCCCAGGACCAGTTGAGCTGTGCCCATGCGGGCAGAAAATATTTTGTTCTTGTTATGAAAAGAAGCAAGCCTTAAAGTTTAAACAAATTAAGGATGATGTTTTTTGAAGTATCAAGTTTATGACTCTTATACGTTTGGATGTTAAAGTTAAGTGTCTGAATAATCAAAGTTTGCACTTCATTGAAGCGGAGTACTCATTAGAGTAAAGAATCTTAATGTTCAATCACGTGATGAATCAAAAATGCATTTTTTTTTACGATTTATGTATATGTGTTCGATTGAAAGTGTATTGTCATATATATATATATACATACTTATATGTCTATATATATTGGTTGGATTATATTTGTTTCTTAAGCTTTCTGTAATTTTGTTATGTCTATAACCTGTGTAGGCTTTACAGCCCATTTTTTCCCAATATATTTATTATTTTCCAGCCCAATTTTTCTCCCCTATAGCCCCATGATGTATTGGGCCTCAACCCAAGTGGAATAGGCTAATGGGCTGCCTTCTTTGACCGGGTCTTAAGGGATGCCCGGGTGGCTTGGGTTGGCCACCCGGGCTGTCCGTTGGCGACCCACGGTCCGTCTGCTCGGCTCCTCTTTAATTACTGCTGCTGCTTCGTTTCTTGAGCAGACTCTTGCTCTCCTCCTCTGAACCGTCTCTCATTCTATCTGTCTTTTGGAGTCTTCAAGACTCTTGGTTTCTCCTCCTTCTCTTTTGGCTCTGCCGCTGCTGTTCTCTCTCTGTTCTGGTGCTTCTATGCAGTTCCCAGTCTTCTTTGTCACATTTTTTGTTTGTTGGTGAGGTTAAAGAGATAGCCGTGAGGAAAGAAAAGAGAGAGAGATAAAGGTAGTAGATTGCCGGTGATTTCTTCCCAGTTGAGGCCCGTTTCTGAGGGTTATAACCCCGATCATCATTTTTCTTCACTATCGACACCTCGACACGGCAGCGCCGCTGCTCGGCGTCCGGTTCTGGTTTGGTAACCCCTCGGTTTTAGCTCCTCGGTCATCTCTTTAATTTTCTGTTAGCCGTTTCACAGTGGCAGTGGTGAGCAAAACCGTTCTTTGTTTATTTGGGTAATTTTTATACTAATTGGGTGTTATTTTTGCAGATTACCTTATTATTGTTCTTTGTTGGTTTTCTGTTCATAGAAAGATTGAATATTTCCGTTTTTCTTCCGCTGTAATTCTTTCTTTGATAATTTGTAATAGTAAATAGGAGTTGTTTTCTCCAACAAGTGGTATCAAAGCCTTGGTTCCGGGTCTTTGGCTTCAACGTCCTATAGCAACCTTCGGATCTGAGAAGTTTCTCAGAATCTGGCCAGTGAAGTTCCTACTACTCTCTCTATTTTTTTTTACAGTTTTTATTCTCAGTTTATTTGGCTTGCCGCCGAGTTTCTGTTTACTGTTTATCGGTTTGTTGCCGGCTTTATCGGGTTTATGTGTTTCGGCTTGTAGCCGATTACTGATTCTGTTTCTATTTCGACTTGCCGTCAGTTCTGCTTCTGTTAGTTGTTGCTTGTGACGGCTTGCTGCCGATTCTGTTGCTATTACTGCGTTACTATTACATTTCTGTTTCTGCTTCTACTCCTTTTCCCTTTGGTTTATTATTCCAGTTTTTTGTTGTTTTTTTTTCAAAAAAACCAAAACCAAAGCCTGGCTTGAGTCCAAGAGACATCAAGTATCTGTGTCTTGGCAGGTTTATTCCTGATTTCAAAAGTTTTTTTTTTTATTTTTTATTATTTATGTCTTTTTCTTTAACTGCTGGATCCGTCTGTTTTTGTTCTCTTGGTTATTATTCTGTTTGTTTCTTGTCTTTTGATTAGGAATTTCTATGCCTTTGTGTTACATTGTTTTGTAATCAAAATCAAACCTAATCAAACAAAATTAAAATAAACAAAGCCATTTTTTTTTGGAAAATCTTTCCTCTATTTTAAGGAAAATCCAGACAATTTTTATTCAAAACTTTTTCAAATCTTTCATCTTTCTGAAACTACTGAATTACACCTATTTGCCCTTAAAACATGTCAGTTCCAAAAGTTGAAACCGATAGGTTTGATGGCAAATCTGATTTTGTAATGTGGCGGAGGAAAATGAAAGCAGATTTGGTATAAAACAAAATTGCTCCCATTATTTGCAGTCCTGAAGAATATCCGGAATCTTAGAAGGGTGAAATTCTTAAAGAAAAACTAGGTGATGCTCATAGTTGTCTCACCTTGCATTTAACTGATAACGTTTTACGGGAAATTGACGAAAAAGACAATGCTTTGAATGTTGACAAAACTGGAAAAATTGTATTTGGGAAAATCTCTTTCAAATAAAATCTATTTAAAAGAACAAGTTTTTGGTTTCAAAATGAGTTGGACAAAATCACTTTATGAAAATATAGATGATTTAAATAAAATAATTTTGGAGCTTCAAAACGTCGGAGAGAAAATCTCTGATGAAAATGTTACAGTCATTTTACTAAATGCCTTACCTGATTCTTTTAATGATGTCAAATTTGCCATTAAATATCGCAGAGATGATCTTTCCCTTTCTGATGTAAAAAATGCTTTAAAATCAAAAGATTTGGATTTGCAAAAAGAGAACAAGTCTCATGGTGAAAATCTTTTTGTAAGAGGAAGGATTGACCGGAGAGAACCTCCTAGTAATCATTTTAAAAGCCGTTCCAAATCACGAGAGAAAAGCAAGGTACAATGTTTTTATTGTGGGAAAGAAGGGCATATGAAAAACAAGTGTTTTAAATGAATTGAAGATGAGAAACAACGTAAACATGGTAAAGGAGGGAATAAAGTCGATAAAACCCACGGTTTTGAATCAGATGGTAAATCTATGATTTCTGAAGTTCTATGTGTTTCTCTTTCTCCTTCATGTACTGATGTTGTTAATCATTGGGTGCTTGATTTTGGTTGCTCATTTCACATGACACCTAATAAACATTGGTTTTCTGATTTCAAACCTTTAAACCAAGGAAAATTTTTTATAGGTAATAATCAGGTTTGTGATATAAAAGGCATTGGCAGTATTTTCATAAAAATGCATGACAGCGTGACTAGAAAACTCACTGAGGTGAGATACATTCCTAACTTACGTCGGAATCTTATTTCCCTTAGTTATTTAGACTCTTTGGGTTTCTCTTTTAAATCCAAAAATGGAATTCTGCGTGTTTGCAAAGGAAACGTAGTCATGCTAAAAGGTTTTAAAAAGGAAATTTTATACATCCTTCTTGGTAAAACAGTTTGCAACTCTACTGCTTTGGTTTCAAAAACTGTCCCTGAGAAAACTATGTTGTGGCATCGAAGGATTGGCCACATTAGTGAAAACGGACTCTATAATTTACAAAAACAAAAAAATTTTATTTGGTGATAAAATCGATTCCTTGGATTTTGTGATCATTGTGTTTTGGGAAAACAACATAAAATTAGTTTTTCAACCAGCACACATAAGTCATTTGCACCTCTTGATTATGTGCATTGTGATCTGTGGGGGGCCTGAAAAGGTTCCAGCTTACGGTGGTAACATTTATTTCCTTTTTATTGTTGATGATTTTTCTAGGCATGTATGGGTTTTTTCTTTTAAAAACCAAAGATCAAACGTTTGAAAAATTTTGTGAATGGAAAAGTTTTACCGAAAATCATTCTTGAAATAAACTAAAAACTATCAGGACCGATAACGGTCTTGAATTTTGTAACTAGAAGTTTTCTAACTTATGTGCATCACATGGTATTTTACACCATAGAATGGTTAGACATAACCCACAACAAAACAAAGTTGCCGAAAGGATGAACTGTACTATTATGGATAAGGTCCGTTGTCTGTTAGTGTCTTCTGGTATTCCAAAACCGTTCTGGGGTGAAGCTATTAGTACAACTATATACCTCATCAATAGAACTCCATCCATAGCTATAAACTTTAGGGCTCCTATAGAACTCTGGTATGAGAAACCTCCTAGTCTTTCCAATTTGAGGGTTTTTGGTTGTGCAGCCTTCGCTCATGAAAAAAAGGGAAAACTAGATCCAAGGTCTAGGAAGGGGGTGTTCATAGGATATCCTAGTGGGGTAAAGGGTATAGAGTATGGTTGAAGGGTGAACTAGGGGTGAGGGTTATCATCAGTAGGGATGTTGTCTTCAACGAGTTAGAAATGCCCTGTCTTAAGGATAATACCATCACCAGTAATCCTTCTTGTGATCCTTCTCCTAGTAACATTCCGGTGGAGGTGGAGACTATATCCAAACCCACTCTAGAGCCACCTCAGGAACCTGAAACAAATTCTGAGTCTTCTGCTCATTCTAGTAGTACTCCTGTTCTTGAAACTTCTGACCCTATTCTAGATGGTTCTGATGAGGAAGAGGAACATCCTGAGGCTCAAACCCAAGCTCTTAGGGATTATCAACTCGCTAGAGATCGAGTCCGTAGAGTACCTAAGGATCATCCTCGGTATGGTTACTCCTACATTGTATCATATACTTTTGCTGTTGCTTCTTATGTTGAAGAAAAAGAACCTTTATGTTATTCTGAGGTTTTGAAAAGTCCCAATCACGTTTTATGGTTACGTGCTATGGAGGAAGAAATGTTTTCTTTGAACAAAAACAAAACCTGGATTCTTGTTCCAAAACCTTCAAAACAAAAACTTATTGATTGTAAATGGATTTTCAAAATGAAAGAGTCTGAGTCTTCTAATGAACCTCCTAGATTCAAGGCTAGACTTGTTGCAAAGGTTTTTCACAAGTTGAGGGCATTGATTTCAAAGAAATTTTTTCTCCTGTTGTTAAATACAAAACAATTAGGATTGTTCTTGCTCTTGTTGCTTTCTATGATCTTAATCTTGAACAGCTTAACGTGAAAATTTCCATTTTACATGGTGATCTTGAAGAAACCATTTATATGGATCAACCACCTGGTTTTGAAGTAAAGGGTAAGGAACATATGGCGTGTCTTTTGAAAAAGTCTCTATATGGACTTAAACAGTCGCCAAGGCAATGGTACAAGAGGTTTGATTCTTTCATGTCCAAAATTGGTTTTTTCAAAAAGTAACTACGATAGTTGTCTTTATTTTTCTGGTAATGATGTGGATTCTGCTATTTATCTGTTGCTGTATGTGGATGATATGTTGATAGCTTGTCGTCAAAAAGCTAAGATCGATAAACTGAAGTCTTTGCTAAAATTTGAGTTCGATATGAAGGACTTAGGAGTTGCATCCAAAATCCTTGGGATGAATATTTCTGGAGATAGATGTGATCGTTCTCTCTTCTTATCCCAAAAGCCTTTCCTTCAGAAAATAATATCCAAATTTTCAATGCAACTTTGTAAACCCGTTACAACTCCTCTTGCTAGCCACTTTAAACTTTCCGACAAGTGTCCTAAAACTGAAAGTGAAAAGAGAGATATGGCCAATATCCCATACAGAATGGCTATAGGCTCAGTCTTGTACTCAATGATATCCACATGTCCTGACATTGCTTTTTCTATAAGCCTTCTTAGCAGATTTATATCAAATCCTTGAAGAGATCATTAGGCTACTCTCAAGTGGCTATTACGTTACCTAAACGGAGCTGTGGATCGAGGTTTACACTACCATAATTGGTCTGATTTTGAATTGATTGGATTTGTTGATTCTGATTTTGCAGGTAACAAGGATGGTAGAAAATCTACCACTTCCTATTTCTTTACCCTTGTGGGTAATTGCATTTCGTGGAAATCCCAACTGCAGCCTGTAGTTGCCTTGTCAACTACTGAGGCTGAGTATATCGCAGCAACAGAAGCAATCAAAGAAGCCATTTGGCTTCAAGGGTTATTGAGTGAATTGAATATTTTAAATTCCAAAGTTATTATTTACACTGAAGGTCAAAGTTGTTTACATTTGTGTAAAAATCCGGTCTATCATGAACGGATGAAACATATTGATGTCAAGTACCACTTTATTAGAGAAAAGGTCTTTAGTGGTATAGTTGACATAGATAAGATTAGTACTGATAATAATCCTGCTGGTTTTGGTACTAAAATTGTAAACACTGATAAATTTATGTTTTGCAGGGACTTTCTTCATGTGCAAGCAGTTTGACTCAAATTGAGTCATCATTCAGGGATGGAAAAATATTGTTCGAGGTGGAGATTGTAGGCTTTACAGCCCATTTCTTCCCAATATTTTTATTATTTTCTAGCCCAATTTTTCTCCCCTATAACCCTATGATGTATTGGGCCTCAACCCAAGTGGAATAGGCTAATGGGCTGCCTTCTTTGATCGGGTCTTAAAGAATGCCTGCCGGCTCGGGTGGCCACCTGGGCCGTCTATTGGCGACCCGCGGTCCGTCCGCTCAGCTCCTCTTTAATTACTGCTGCTGCTTCGTTTCTCGAGCAAACTCCTGCTCTTCTCCTCTGAACCGTCTCTCATTTTCTCTGTCTTTTGGAGTCTTCAAGACTCTCGGTTTCTCCTCCTTCTTTTTCGGCTCCCGCTGCTGTTCTCTCTCTGTTCTGGTGCTTCTATGCAGTTTCCAGTCTTCTTTGTCACCTTGTTTTTCTGTTGGTGAGGTTAGAGAGATAGCGGTGAGGAAAGAAAAGAGAGAGAAAGATAGAGGTAGTAGATTGCCAGTGATTTCTTCCCAGTTGAGGCCCGTTTCTGAGGATTATAACCCCGATCATCATTTTTCTTCACTATCGACACCTCGACGCGGCAGTGCCGCTGCTCGGCGTCCGGTTTTGGTTTGGTAACCCCTCGGTTTCATCTCCTCGGTCATTTCTTTGATTTTCTGTTGGCCGCTTCACAGCGGCGATGGTGAGCAAAACTGTACTTTGTTTATTTGGGTTATTTTTATACTAATCGGGTGTTATTTTTGCAGATTACCTTATTATTGTTCTTTGTTGGTTTTTTGTTCATAGAAAGATTGAATCTTTTTGTTTTTTCTTCAGCTGTAATTCTTTCTTTGATAATTTGTCATAGTAATAGTTATTTGTAATAGTAAATAGGAGTTGTTTTCTCCAACAACCTGCTCTAAATTTCTTTGTGATTTACAATGCTTAAAGTATGGAATTTTATAGTTGGCAAAAGAAAAAAAGAATTGTGAGTGTCATATTTACGTGAATCTCGTCGTTGTTTGAATAGTGGTTTTGATTGAATTTGGGAATTACTTTGAATGTCTTGAATGCTAATTACGAAAGGAGTTTATGTTACGGCGGGATCGTTTGAAAAGAATGAGTCGGAAGTTCTTTTTGGTAGAGTTGGATGATCAATCTAAATTGCATATAATATCACGGGCAAAGATATGCCAACCTAAACAATATGGAGGGTTGGGATTCAGGTGGCTCTTTGAGATGAATGGGTTTCTTTTGCTCAATTAATGTGGAGATTTTTCAAGGAGGAAGATAAGTTGTTGGTTAGGGTGTTAAGTGCAATATAGTAATTCTAAGGAGAGTTGATTCTGGTAAAAAACTTGCCGCCTCCTCCCACACATGGTGTAGTATCTTGGCTGGGTACGAGATTATTAGAAATGTTAGGAATGGACTATTTTTCAAGGAGATTAACGTGGAGACTTTTCAAGGAGGAAGATAAGTTGTATGTTAGGGTGTTAAAGGCAAAATATGGTGATCTAAGGAGAGTTGATTCTGGTCGAAAATTTGCCGCCTACTCCCACACATGGTGTAGTATCTTGATTGGGTACGAGATTGTTCAAAAACGTTGGGAATGGACTAGCGGGGACGAGAGGAAGTGTAGGTTCTGTCTTGATCCATATCTGGAGTCTCACAAACTTATGGATACTGTGGTGAGGCTGGTACCACAGGAAGAGTGGAATAGGATTGTTAAGGTGTACTGGTTACCTTGGAGTGGGGGCCCATGATGAATGACTACTTGCCCAGCCATGCCTTGGATAAATTAAGTCTTGCATATGTCTCCCCATCACAAAATGCAACAGAATTCTGAAGTGGAGTGGCACTGGAAATGGTATGTTCTCAGCTCAGATAGCTTACCCATTGATGTCCTGTCTCAGCTGCAGCTGTGAGCTCACCTACTTGGAAGAGGATTTGGATAATTAAGGGGCCTCACAAATAACCTAAGTTAATATGGCGAGATGGGGTAGACTAAAGGTCAATAGGGTTTTGTTCAAGAGAGGAATTCGGATTGATCCGGGATGTGATCGATAGCAGTGCTCGCTGGAGAGAGTTGTTCTCATGTTGTGAGGGATTCCTTAGGGTGGTACAACTTTGGAGAAAGCTTTTACCTACAAAGCATTGGAGGGATTCCTTCAAGGAAATAAGCATTGTCGACTGGATAGATTGGAACATGAACCAATGGTGGAAGGTGTCTCTTGCGGAATAGGAATGGCGAGGTTTTTTCAAGATAGCATGTCACTGGATTTGGAGATAGCGAAATGAAGAATTGTTTGAGGTTGATTTCCATATGGCCCCTCTAAATACTTGTGTAAATATCATTATTGGTTAGATTAGAGATTCTTTGCCAGTCCAAAATGTGTGTTCGATAGTCTTGTAATCCTATGTAATTTTTGTCATATATATACAAAAGATCCTGCTTTCCAGCAATAAAAAATGTTTTTTTTAAAAAGGAGTTTTACTTTTTATAATGTCATTTTTATATAAACAAAGTAAATTTATTTATTTTTTGTTTTTAGATCTATTTCTTGGGACAACAAAGGACTTGTAATTTTGATCCTTTTAAGCAAAGTTCTTTTTAAGAGGGTCGATTGGATCTATAAAAATACTTATTTCAAAGTGAAGTTTTCATGAACATTCTAACCCAATGATTTTTCCACTCAAGAAATTAAAGAATTTAATTTATTCCCCAAGTGTGTGATTTTGAAAGAAGTTTAATTGCACATTGAGTTAAAAGTTCATTCGTTTCTTGTACCTTGCTGATGATCATAATTAAGTCAAAGGATTGGGTGCTTTTAAAGAGTTCGTTTAGATGATTGCAAAGACACGAGTAATTTATTTAGTTTATTCATGACATTCTTAGTGGAATCTGATGTGTATTTTTTGTTAAGATTTAGACTCATGTTTGTAAAGGTTTATCATTCTAAGGAAGTATTATTCAACTTTTGTTTCAATGATTAAGTTTTTGAGGTTATTTTATGTATTGAAGAACTTTATTAGACGTAAGTTATGATGAACAAGACCTTGTGGGGTGGATAAATCCATTTTTACGATCGTGTTGCGGTCTCGCAGGCTCGAGGCATGACGAAGAGTCACAAATGCTCTTAAGTTAGTTCTTCCCTTACAAACTTAGCTTGCACATTCAGAACATCTTTGAGTTTACACTAAGCATACGTTGTTTTAGTTAAAGTTATGCGAACCGAGGTCTAGTTAGAATTCATGGTCCAACACCTATTCAGCCAATTTAAGTGCTTATATAATTATAAAAAATGATATTTTTTCCTACAATGTCTCCAAATTTTGTGATTGTTAAGGCACTCAACTTGTCATATATTTTAATTTTAAATGCACACACATGTATAATTATAAGTATAAAATTAGTGCATATGAATTATAATTGTAATATTTAGGAAAAATCCACAAATTGAGTCATGAAAGTTGAAAAACTTTAAGAAGAGAAATTACTAAATTTTGAAGAAAAAATAGCATCCGACTAAAAAAAAATAACAAGGTAAAGAAGAATATTTCATCCATAACAAGAACTCCAGCCAAGTTGAAGCTTGGTTTCAATAAATATACCTATAGTGGGTTGCACAAAGGAGCTAGGATCAGGAGAGAGAAAGAAACAAGAGTTTTCAAGATTGCTATTAAATTTGACTTTTATAAATTAAAAATAAATGTTCATTCTCATATCATTTTTTATACTAATAAAACTACTAAAAAAATTAGGTCAGAAACTATCTTTGAGAATTGGAGATGACTAATTAAACAAATCATAAATCGAGCTTCTCTAAGAGCTATCTAGTGGCAAATCTAAGGGGTGTGGTGTGAGTCTCTAAGAGTCAAAACTAAAGGGCGTGTATCTCACCAAGAAGGAACGGAGCTAGCAAAGAGATAATGGGTTGTGCAGAGGAGCTAGGGTCAAGAGAGGAAAAGAAAGAGGAGTTTTGGGATTACTATTAAACTTGACATTCATAAATTGGAAATAAATGTGCATTCACATGCCATTTCTGATACTATTAAAACTACTCAAAAAATCAAACAAGAAACTATATCCTAGAGATTATAGACGAATAATAAAACAAATCATGATTTGCCACCTATTTCAGAGCTATCTGGAGATACCTAAAAGGTGGTGTATATGTCTTGCCAAAAAAGGAAAGTATCCTTAAAGGAAACAATGGTTGTATCATGAAAGAGTTCCATGCTCTTATAATGTACTTTCAATTAGAGTATTTTATTCTTCTAGAAAAAAACACAATAGCAAACAAATCCATATAAAGAAATAACAAGATAAGTCATTTTTGATAGCATTTATGTTCTCTAAAATAATGTCATGCTTGTTGAATCCAATATCTATCAAGCTTATTAAAAGCAAGAATAAGAACCAAAAACTAGTTTTTGGTTTAAAGGAAACTAAAATCTTGATAATCTTGTTCCTTGAGATACCACAAAAAAATCAAAATGCCCAATCTTGTAAAAGCATCGCCTGCTATGCATATAAGAAAAAACCAAGAATCAGATTCTTACCTTCATTATTACACAAAAACTAATATATAGATAATGAATCTAAAAGAATGAATAAAGATACAAGGAATGAGAGAAAATTAAAAAAAAAAGATTAATCCTGTAGTTAAACCTCATGTTTAATGATCTAAATTAAATGACTTTTAACCTTCTACAATATGATCAAAAGGATTTTGTAAACATGTTCAAATAAATTCAAAAATAAATAGTTCAAAAATACTTGCAAAAGTACATTTGCAGCCTTGTAATAACATATGAAGTGATCCAACAATCTAAAGGTGGAGATATAAAAAAAAATGCATTAGAAGCTTGGCTTGACATAAACATAAGGAAAAATGATGAGGACATTTATGTATTTAATAATAAAACTAAGTAAATAGCTAGCAAAAATTCAGTTGGAAACTTGCATAACATTACCATAAAGCTCCAACAATCTAAGCTGGAGATGCTAGGCCAAAAGTTTCAATTAGGTCGGCCTCCTTTGGCTTGTCGATAATTTCTAAAACATGTCCTGTAGATCATCATAAGTAACTAGCTTCTCCTAGATCATGTCCTCAAAAGTGGTGGGATGAACAGCTGGTTCATCATTTTCTTTTGGTAGAGAAGAAAACACTAGTTCTAACAAGCGACCTTTCTCCTCAACTTGTCTACAATATTTGTCTCCCTCGTTTGTCCCTGATGTTATTAAATGATAAGTGTAAATGAACTTTTTTGGCCAAGCCTGTAAGCTTGACTTATGGCTTGTCTTTTTACCGATGGATTCCAAACAACGTGGAGAAGAACTACCTTGAAGCACCCTCTAAATTTATTCCTTCTGAGCACCACTTTGTCGAAGCAAATAGTACCTTTGCTTTGCTGATTGGATTGATGAAGATACCTATAGTTGTCTGCCTCTGAAATTGATCTTGACCACCTTGCATACGAATCATCTCCTTTCCTTCCTCCCAACCGATCTTTGCTTTTATTTGGTCTATAATTAATTTCAACGGAAAGATATATTGGCTAAAGATATGTACTTTCTCATTCATTGCCGTGCTGAATTGTATGAGTGACATTATTAAATTCTTTTTCACTCCAACCTCAGAATGAAGCCTTTATTCTTTGAGCCTATCTTGGTTGATTCTAGAATTCTCATATTCGGATGACCAACAAAATGCCTCTAAGGATGTATAGACAAGAGGGATACCTTATATCTAATCTCCAAACTGTTCTCTAAACATTCTAGTGTCTGTATTAGAGTCTTTTGTAGCGGTTTTGGATCCAAAAGAATCACACAATCGGTCAATCCAAGTAAGCTCTTTAGAAGAATGCTATCTTTGTGAACATGAAAAAAGGGTTGCATGATACTGTTGATCTTCTCAATTGCTTTGTCGACCTCTTTAGTCCTTGAATCATATTGAACTGAACTTGCTCGTGGTCTTTTCGAATATCTACGCCTTGATGAAACCATGTCTGCAAATGCTTTTTCTTTCTCAATTTTTTCTAGTCTGACCAAGTGTAGGGTGTTGAAGAGCCCGTCAAAATTATTCTGGAAAGGAATTCCAGAAAGAGTTACCTCTTTTCTGTATGAACTTTTAGGAGGGTTTCCAAATGGAGCTAGTTTTGTTCTGCGGGATGTGTCCTTCATCAAGAACCACTATGTTGGGCATCTCAAGCAGTATTCTTTTTAGATTTGTAGCTTCTTTGTTGGCAACAACTTTCTCTCCTGCAAGCTTCTTATACAAATTCTAACTTATTCCCAGAATACTTTCCCCCTTTCCCCAAGTATATATTTTCGTCCATCTAACTTTGTTGCTATCTTTATTTCTGCTCATGGGGAAAATCTTTAGGAGTTCTTTGCTTTCATTTCTGGAGAACTCTGGATTGCAGAGGTTATGGAATGGAAACTCAACTTTCCATTTCTTAGATTCCTATTCCCAGTAAGGGAGCATGTTGGCAGGAGCAATTATAACTTGTCGAGAATTAGGATACATACTCAAGTAACTTTGACCAAAGACTATGGAAAGACGAGTTTTGCCTGTTCCAGGAGCATGAGAAATGATGCATCCACTAAAATCCTTTTGTTTTATACTCTTCAATTCAGAAACATCAATTGTTCCTGCCAGAGTTTTATACTCAAAGCTAGCTTGTTGATGTATATACAAGCTTTCCCTTACACCAGGTATTGTGCCCTAGACTGTCCCATGAGTAGCATTATAGCAAGGCTTTTGATTCTCTATGATAGTTGAGACACCAAGACCCTCGGGCACAAAGAAATTCTCCTTTTTAAAAGAATTATTCCATGAACTTCACCTTTTATTTTTTGCCTGAATACAAGAAAAAGGTAGACATAATAAAAATTTCATACATGTACTACAGTTCACTTCAAACTAAATCTATAAAATTTAAAATAACATACAAAATCAGGAAGGATATCTCGAATATCATTCACAACATAGTTACAAATACGACATATATCTCCAATTTCTTCTATGAATTTTCAATTCATAACTTTGAATTGTTTTCACAGAGCTTGAATTGCTCCTTTCATCTTCAAAATCCTCTTGATCAAAATGGCTGCTTCTAGAGCCACGAATTCAAAGAAATCAAATCCCCTACTGAAGAAGGGTTCCCAAGTTGCTGCTAATCAAGGTAGTTCTTTTGCTTTAGATGTTAGGATTATTCATCCTAAGGATAACCTTGGTCTTGGTGGCTGGAAGTATTCGGAAGGGAATGGTTCTATTTTATTCCCGAATGTTGATCCTTCCGATTCGGCTAATGCCATGAAGAGACATCTTCGTACCAGCGTTATCTCTATATCATATAACCTTGATGATGATTCAGAGTTATGTAAATTAGGAGCCATTATTTATCCTTCCACCGTTCACTACAATCAGCTTGGGAGTATAAGAAAGGAATTCTGTGTACCTACCAGATTAGATATGATATCTGCGTCTGCTGATGATAGGGCCCATATACCTCGAAAGGATAGGTGGCAGTGTATCAGAATCAATTGAAGGCTGGATTAAGGTTGCCATTGCATAATTTGTTTTATGGTATAATGAATTATTAAGGAATAGAAATATGGCAAATTACTCCTAACAGGATCCGAATAGTTATGGCCTTTATATTGTTTTGTAAATGTTTCGGAGTACCAACTAGTTTAGAATTGTTTTCAAAGTTCTTCAATATAAAACCAACCAAAGATGGTCCTGCTTAACATGTATTCCAGAACAGAAGCGAGTCGATGAATTTGATAGCCAAGCTACCCCAGTCGATCCATGGGTAGAAAGGACACAGGTTATTTTTTTTTGGAAAAGGTAGGAGCTGATAAGCCTTGGAATAGAATAAAGACGTTGCCTAACATGGAAATTGAAATAGAGCATCCTTTTATGAAGGATTATATAAATATTATAAAAGGGTATGTATTTGGGATGCTACTGAGATAAGTGAAATGGGACGAGGAAATGATGAATGTTGCCGGGTTTTATTCTCGGGCAGACTACGATTTGCATGAATTTAGTAATAGGATCGATTGTTTACCGATATATTATGTTTATGATAGTATAAGGTGAATGATTGATACATGCTTTGGAAATGCAGGAAAATTAATGTTGCAGACATGCTGGAAGCTGCTACAAAACTGAAGGTCCCACCCCCAATAGCAGATACCAGAGATGAGGGTAAATATCTATTATATATTGGAACTTTATTGATTTGTGAAGTTGTGTAATTTTGGTTGCTTTTTATTAGGAGAACGACCCTCTTTGGAACTTTTGGAGTAAAGACAAGAGGAGAGGTCGAAGAGGAGAGAAGAAGAAGCTATCATGGCGATTGGAATACCGATCATGATGGAAAAACCTGTTACGGGAAGAGGGGAAGAAACATCCGTTACTGGCAAAAGGAAAAGAACTGAAAGGAAAAGGAAGAAGTCCAGTATGCTACTGATTCCAGAAGGAGGAGTATTACTATAAAGAGAGGAACCGGAAATTCCTGAAGAAAGAGATAAGTTACACGATCGTGTGGAAGAAGAGCTCGTAGAGGGATGTAAAATGGATTTCCCAGGTGGACAATTACTGTGAAGAGGAATAGATCTGGACAGGGGAAGGGGAAAGTATCTGCCCAATTAAGCTTGGCCCCATTAGGCATGAGAAGTGCTCTAAACATGAATCCTGAAGAAATGATGGATGAGTTCTTTGCAAACAGTATGCAGGTAGATGTGTTTTGTACTATTGATAAGTGCATAGTTGTCTATATTTTCTATATATTAATTTCATCGTTTTTAGTGTTTCTAATATGTGAAAGTATATATTTTAGCTAAATACCTCTTATTCTTGTCATAGGTACCTTCTCGAAGTAGAAACAATGAAAAAGAAACGAAAACGGATAAAAACGACGAAAATAGAACCCGTTGGGAAAAATTCAGCAACTACCACGCATAGCAGGTTGCCCTACCATTGCTAGTAGATGCCAAGAATCACAGGCGTTGGCAAGAAAAAATACCTACCACGGACGGTAGGCGTCGCCCTACTGTTGGCGGTAGGTAGTGCTGGCAAAGGCGGTTTAAGTCCAATTCAAACTCGATTTTCTTATGTTCTTCTCCAATTTTGATTTGGTTTTCTTGTATTTTTTACCTCCATATAAGGGAGTTTAATTGCAGCTATTGTAACAAGTTGTCGACAAAATTAGATAGGTTTAGATAGATTAGTATAGATTTTAGATTAGGAGTAGATTAATTATGTTAGATTAGTTATACACGCTTTAAAATTCCAGATTTTATATTTTCTTTAGTTATAGAGTTTCAAGATTTCTGTAAGATTAAGTTTCTTGGATTCAAGAATTGAGGATTTTGATTCAATATTTCAATCTTCGACTTGGTGTCTAGAGAGACTATCTTAGAAGACGTTTGAGATTCAATTGCGACTTCAATTCTTAATCCTAAGCTTTCTTTTACTTTTATTGTTATTTACTTCTTTTATTAATTTATAGTTTTATTAAAATGAATAGTGAGTAGTTCTTATTGTTTGGTTTGGGTTGAACCCTAATTCTTTATTATGAAATTCTTGGTTTGATTTTGATGTTTGTTTTTAATTTAAGTTATCTTCCAATTGCATTTGTTTATAATTTAATTGTCGCAAGATCAAATTATTTGCAATGTTGTTTGGAATTGAAAAAGGAAGAATAATCTAGGGCAACCAATTGGGGGTTAATTGGGGCAATTGACTAGAGATACGATTTTTCAGTTTTAGGTCTTTTTAAATGACCTAAGTTTATGGCACTCATAATTTGTTAGGGAGAAAAGAGATTTTTCTCTAAGAGTTAGTGAGTAGGGTGGCTTTTGTCCTAGAGAAAGGGATTGCCCGATTTTGAGTGATGAACCCAACTTAATTAAATCAACATCGTTTTCATTGAAGTTTTTCCAATTGAATTAGTAACAAGGATTAGGGGGATCCCACCAATCCAAACTCTTGTCTTTATAATCCTTTTAAATCGCTTTTATTTGCTTTCTTTTAATTGATTTACTTGTTTTTATTTCTTATTAATCAGACCTCATCTTTCTTTTTCTGACTAGACATTAGAAACACGATTAGTACTTGAACCCTCATCTATTTCTTGAGAGATTCGACACTCGGGTTGAAACTTATTTCTACTTTGTTAGGTCCACTTGCCTTGCATTATAGAAATTAGGATCACATACTATTTTATTGCTTTGATTTTCCACACATCAACTATACTGTGATGTATGTGTATAGTTGAGTGTCTTATACGGGTCTTTGTGTTGTAGAATATGAACATAATGAATGAGGTTGTCCACCGATTGGCTATCAACAGGATTACCCAAAAAGAAATGGTAGTTAAGTATAAGAAGGACTTGGAGAAAATACGTTGAGAGCAAATTATCACACTTGATCGGGTGAAGGTGCTAGAAAAGAAATTTGTTGACGCGGAAGCTGCAAATGCCAAATTAACATAGACGAATACAACTTTGTCGAAGGTTAATGAGCGGTTGGCTGATGACTATGCCATCAAAGAGGGAAAATACAAAGTTTGAATGAGCTATTGGCACAGGCATACAAGAAACTGCAAAGCACAAGGAAGAGCTGACATGGAAGTGTCGGGAAAATGATGCCATGGCGTTGGAATTATGTGAGCTGGTTGATGAGAAAGGAAGATTGTTGTCTCGTGTGAAGATGGACTTGATTAAAAGTTTTTGTGAATTGAAATGAAGGGAAAGATTAGTTTATGAATTTATATATGCCCGTTATGAGCTTCTTCCTGACAGAACTGATTGATGAGATCCAAAAAGAGAATCCTGGTATAAATCTACCTCTGGTTGTAGAAGCATACTATAAAAAGGGTGCTGAGAATTCTATGTTCCCCTCGGACACCAAACAGAATTCGGAAGAGGAAAATGTAAGTTTTGATTGTGTAGAAGCAATTTCAAGAGAGGAGTAAAATCAGGATGAACTTGCCAAGGGTAGTTGGGAAGGTCAAAATGAAGATGCCATGGATCTAGCAATTGCTCAAGCTAATAAAAGAGGTATACCTTAATCAGGGGACCAACCATCAAATGTACCAGAACAAGTGCCTGAAAGACCTGTAAATGAGGCAGACAAATATTAGGAAAATAGTAATACTGGACATTCAAGGATGGATATTCCTGATACCTCATCCATGAATCTCCAAGGGTCAACAGATTACGATGGGAGGTTAATCGTAGAGCTATGGGGAAGTGATCAAGTTCCCGATCGAAGTGCATTTGGAGAACGCTCAGAAATGGAGCATGCATATGTTGCAGGTGTAATGGTCCCATCAAGGCAAGTGTCAGTAGGTGTTCCATAGTTAGAAGAAATAATATCTCCTCGCAAAAAATAGGGTGGGACCCCTCTTGGGGAAAAGAAGAATTAGAGGAAGTTGGTCTTCTGGGTGGTCTTGTTATTACCAGGTAGAGGGTGAAGCCGCAGCCACCTCCATATTTTAACGTTTGTAATAGGCCTACGTATCAGTGTTTTGTGAATGCAAAAAATTTTAATGACATGTAAAGGTCCCAAATTTTTTGTATCTGTATATTTCTGTATGTTCCATGATTAAATGTAAGGTAACCATGGTAAAATCTGTGATAATTGTAAGAAACAACAAAACGATGAAGTTGACGTACTACAGTCACTTTTCATTAAATGAATGTTAGGGTTTTAGACATGTGGCATATGAGAATTAGTGATCGTTTAAGTTTATGAAAGTAGCAATAATGAGCTGGGGCAGAGGAAAGGATATATGTATAAACGTCTATCCATATACTTCCATTAATACCTCTGATCCTATAAAAAGAGAAAAACTGTGATACTATTGTTGAATTCCGAAGTGTATTTTCTCTACAAAAATTCCATTATATTGTTCAGAAAAAAGATGAGTCACCATTTTGCTATGATAGAAGGGAGAGAAATCCCCCATAATACTCCCTTATTGATGTACTTTAAACTTAATAGTCCGACACTAAAGTTGTACCAGACTCATTTCCACGGAAAGAAGGAATATTTGAATGTGCCGCTATTTGAAGTCTTGAGGTATCACAGACAATTCACATTTGAGCATTTTATAGAAATAGTGAATATGTACCTGGTCCTTTGTTGAGGGGCTGTTCAAATGGAACTGGATGTACATGACCTGTGTTACAAGCTGGACATTAAAGATGGGCACTTCAAGGAGACTGCCAAGAATATGGTTGCTCCACAGGAGGCAATTGACCTGTTTGATAGGCCATTTGAGGAGCCTGGTGAACTGACCAGCAGATGTTCTCCTAACTTTGAGCATTTTTTGAAATTGGATATGCTCATTAAAAATGAGGAGAAGAGTCGAAACAAAAAATGAATTGTGGTGCATCTTGACTAAGAAATATAAGATAGAAGGAAAAGGCGGACCCCCTGCTGAGTGGAGGTAATATCTTGGTTTATAATCCCTGAAAATCGGGATTGGTAAACAGTAATTGTTGGCTTATCAGGGTTGGCTGCCTGATGGTTCAGAAAAATGACAAAGGCCTATTTTACTTTTAATGTCTTTTTTTTTTTGGTAATAGATAGGCTTATGACCGATAGGTAAATATCTATAAAATAAAATGATTTTTTGAAGTTTAGATTTATATCGACTGTCTTTGCTATGCATGTGTAATATTATTAATGGCAAAATTAAATATCTATCGAGCATATGTTCCCTTGGATAAGTAACAGGATAAATATGCCTGATTTGAAGGAATATGTGGTGTAAAAATAATTGTTAAATCAGGGCTTAGTATAAAAGATATCCACTTAAAGGTAAGAAAAAGACGTATATTAAGGTGTCCTTTAATATTTGAATATATTGAAATACATAAAGTACACAAAGAAAACTAAGGGAAGAATTTTCGAAGATTAAGATTGTTCCCGGTTTTAGCTAGTATTTTTCCTTCAAAATCTTGCAATTTATAACTCCCATTACCATATGCTTTAATCACCCAGTAAGGACCTTCCCATACAAGGTCCAACTTCCTGTTAGGATCAACCTTACTTACCTCATTCTTTCTTAACTCGAGGTCCCTTTTTTTAATTGTGGAAGCTCTTACTTTGGAATCGTAATATTTGGCAACCTGTCACTTATAATGAGCATCCCTTTTAGCAGCCTTCTCGTGGAGCTCATCGATAAGGACCAAATGTTCATGTATTAGTTGATCATTCTATTCTTCATGGAAAGCAATGTTGCGCAGTGATTTATTCCCAACTTCTGTAGGAATCATGGCATCTACCCTAAAACAAAGATTAAAAAGTGTTTCCCCAGTTACCTTTCTAGGAGTAGTTTTGTAGGGCCATAAAACATTAGGTAGTTCATCCGACTATCACCTTTTCATTTCATCTAACTGTTTTTTAAACCCTGTAAAATAGTGCGGTTGGTGACTTCGGTGGCTTCGTTTGTTTGTGGATACCCAACAGAGGTGAAGTGCTGCTCAATACCAAGCTCCTCACAGAAGTCCCTAAACTCCGCGAATCCAATTGTTTGCTGTTATTCGATATTAGGATTTTTGGGATACTAAATCGGCAAATGATATCTTCATAAAAGAATTCCCGGACTTTTTGTGCAGTGATGGTTGCTAATGCTTTGACTTCGATCCATTAAGTAAAGTGATCTACGGGTACAACCAAATGATTCTTCCTTGCAGCAGCTTTAGAAAATGGGCCTAATAGGTCTATACACCATTAAGCAAATGGTATCAGGATGCCAAAAATATGGTATTCTGTCATGGGAATATGATGCTCATTAGCATGTATCTGGCACTTGTTGCATGCCCTCACTATGATGGAATCTTTCTTCATGGAAGGCCAACAATATCCATAGTGCATGGCCTTCGTAACCAGGACTTTGGCACCAATTTGAGACCCACAAATTCCTTCATGTATTTCCCTGAGTACGTAACAACCACTTTCCCTACTGACACACTTGAGTAAAGACCAGTTTCTCGTGGTTCTGTATAACTGATTATCCACTAAAACATATCGGGCAGAGGTGTTGCTATCTTTCTTGCTTGCGTAGCGTCATCAAGAAGTTTTTGATGTAAAATAAATTCCCGAATGAGTGTTGTCCAATCTTCGATCTCGTCCACCATGCATACATCCTTATTGATACTTTTTTCTAGCATAGATTCAAGCCATGTACCTTCAATGTGTTCACCTGCACTAATTTGAACAACATATCTGCTTTTGTGTTATGTTCTCGAGGAACCTTTTCAAATTGTACGTTGGAAAATTCAAAAAGTATTTATTGTACACAAAGTATTTATGCATATTGTCTTCCTTGGCTTCAAAGATTCTGGTTGTGTTCAATAATGACTTATGAATCGCTTCGGACTAAGAGGTGAGTGAGATAAATGCTTTTGGCTATCTTCAACCTTACTAACAAAGCTTCATATTCAGATTCGTTATTGCTAACGAGAAATAAAAACTTCATCCCGTATGCATATTGTTGCCCTTCTGGATCCTCTAGAATAAATCTAGCCCCTTTAGTTTGTTCCCCAGTTGACCCATCCACATTAAGTATCCAAGTTTTAGGAAAGCAGATTGTGTTTGTGGGCTGAGGGTTATCTATCTTGTCAGGAAAAGAGCATTTAACTAAAAAATCTACTAAGATTGACCTTGAATAGTCTTTCGAGGAGAGAAGTCAATTTTATATTCACTTAACTCCAATACCCATTTGGAAGTTCTACTTGACATGTTAGGTCTATAAAAACGTGCCTTAGTGGAATATTAGTTAGGACAATGATGACATGTACCTGAAAATATGGTTTTAGTTTTCTTGCTGTTATAATGAAACAAAGTATGCGCTTTTCCAAAGAACTGTAACGTTCTTCTGGTCCATGCAAGACATACTCACATAGTAAACCAGTTTCATATTATTATCACGTAAGGAACATAAAAGTGAACGAATCACTTTAGTAGTGATAGCCAAGTAAAGATACAATGGTTCGCCTATTACCAGGGTAACAAGGAGGGGAGGGGAAGACAAATAATCCTTCAACTTTTGAAAAGCTATTGAAGCAACTGGAGTCCACTCAAATTTAGAAGGGTTTCTCAGAATTCGATAGAATAGGAGACTTGTTTCCCCTGCTCTGGCAAGGAACCAACCCAATAAGGCCATCCTTCCCGCCAAGTGTTGAACTTTTTCAACCGTTTTTGGTTCAGACATATCCTAGGTAGCTTTGATTTTTGCTGGGTTTGCCTCAATAGGCCGTTGAGAAGCAAGGTATCCTAAACACTTGCCCGATGAGACTCCAAAAATACATTTTTAGGATTCAGTTTTATCCTAATTTTGGAAATCCTGTCGAGCACTTGCTTTAAATCTTTCACAATTGTAGCTTTCTTTGGATTTAATAATTATATCAACATAATCCTCCATAATTATCCTGATAAGGCCCTCAAAAGCCTTAATATTTATGCCTTCTTGAAAATCGGCTCCATCATTTTTTAACATGAATGGCATTTTTGTATAACAGTATATGCCATCATCTGTGACAAAGGCTGTCTTAGCCATATCTTCCTCTGCCGTCGAGATTTTATGATATCCCTTGTATACGTCAAGAAACGAAAAGAACTCATGCCCCATCAAAGAATTAACAAGCTGATCAATACGGGGAAGGGGATATGACTTTTTGGGAATGGATTTGTTCAAATTCGTGAAATCAATGCAGACTCACCATGTCCCTCCTGGTTTGGCAAAAACCATCAGATTGGACTAGCATTTGGGAAAATCAATGGGTTTAACAATTCCTATTTTCAAAAGTTCCTGGACCTCATTTCTAATAATTTCCTATCCCTTTTTGGCAAATACACGCTTTTTCTGAAACACCAACTTTGTGCCCTTAGGAATGTGCAACTTATGTTCTGCAATGCGTCGGGGAGTGATCCCTAAATCAGAAGAGGAACATGCAAAAATGTCCTTGTACTCAACTAAAATTTTTGCCAACTGCAGCCACAAATCAATCGAGAGGTTGTGCCTGATACGCACAGTGTGATCTGGCTTAAGCTGATACAAAACAAACAATTAGTGCTCCCCACCCGGTCCAATTTTTGGAATCGAGTTTTATTCAACAGAATCCTCTGGCTTCTCTACTTCCTTCACGGTGGCAAAATAACACTCTTGAGCTACCTTCTTATCCCTATAAATGATGTAAATTTCCTTTCTTGTAGGAATTTCGGTAGATAAATCAGATACGTGCCTAAAATTGATTTAAAGCTGATCGACCCATTATGCAATTGTATGGGGAGGGAACAGACACGATAAAAAATTCAACCATATGCGATGTATCATTAACCAAAATAGGTAAGGTGATTTTGCTCTCAGATTTTATTGTTTGGCCAGAAAACTCGACTAACTGTGTTGTATATGGGAGCATGTGATCCCAAGAAATCCCCATTTGGTTAAATGTGTTCTTAAAAAGAACATTGACAGAGCTGCCAGTATCTACCAAGATGTGTTTGACAATACATTAATCAATAGTCATGGTGACAACTAATGGATCATCCCTATGGTTTTCTCGGCTCCTCTTTTTGAGAGCATGAAGTCCAACATCTTATATCACATTGATCATTTTTAATTTTGAAGAAGAGGAATTAAACTTGTTTTCTTTCTTATCGTCATGCCAAGGCCTTTTGACAATATCGGTCGCAGAAGTCCTCTTTGCTAAGGCATCATCAATAAATTCTTTCAACTTATCATTCCTGATAGCTATTTAATGGCTTTTTTCAACTCGTTGCATTGCTCTATATCATGCCTATGATCTTTATGAAATTCCCCATGATCTTTACGTTTTTCAAGAGGAGATAATATTTTGGCAAGTTTATCCAAGATCCCCAAATATTCAACCTTATGAAGAATATCAAATCAGGGACTTCTCAAAGGTGTGTAATTATACCAGGAGACATCCTGTTTACGTGGACCTAGATGATCATGAACAGGAGGTTTTTGTCTATAATGCATCGATTTAGATCTTTTTGAACTATGCAACTCCTTTACCTTGTTTTCCAAATCCCTTTTATGTCGAATGTAATCATCAACATGGATGAACCTTTGGATCCTGCCCAATAAATCAGAAACATCTACGAGTTCTTGTTCAGCAAGCTTCCAAGAGAAAGCTTGATTTATTAATCCATGTCGATACCCTTAATTTACTCTTGTTCAGACAATTTTTTGATTTCTTGAGCAGCCTAATTGAAACGGGATGTGAAATCACTCACGGTCTCATTGGGTCATTGACGAACACTAAGCAAAAAGTCAAAAGTTGGTCAAAAAATGGACCAGGAAAGGAAATTTTGAATAAATTTCTCACCCAAATCTAAAAAATTTCGAATACTCCTAGGTGGCAGATGAGTATACAATGCTAGGGCCTTGCCTGTTAGAGAACATGGGAATAATTGAGCAAATGCTGTCAGAGGCATTGTAAACGTATATCTGAGAAACAAATTGCATTATGTGCTCCTTTGGATCATTGGAACCATCATACATGGTGAGTTTTAAATGAGAAAATTCATTAGGAACTTTGGCACAATCATAGGATTCGCATAATGGGTTATCTGTAAGAAATCCCAAGTGCATGACTCAGAAACTGGTGAGAGTGCCATTTAAGCTAAGCTTTGGTTCACTAAGTCACGTATAGTTTGTGTCGGAGGGATTAGAGAAGGTTGTCTATGAGAAATACTCTTACCAAAAGCAAAATTAGAAGGGAAAGAAGGTGACGGGAATTGAAGTACAATAAATAATGTGGAGTAGTGGTAAGAATTGACCAAGGGATTGTAGGAATAGTTGTAGTGGCGTGGGAGATTAACATCACTTGCAAAGACGCTAAAAGGGTCTGCATCTGTGTAATTTGTTCTGGTAGTAGTTGCATCACCATGGATACATTTCCTAATGATAGAAAAGAAGGAGTAACAATACCCACCGTCTATTGGGCCAACGGGAGGATGGAGAGGGTGGTTACTACTGTTGACAAAGAATAAGGAGGATTAAGAGGAATGTCCTCTGCATGGGAATTATCATATGCCATAAAGAAAAGCGAGTTCAAATACGTAAAAATGAAAATTTAAAAAAGGAACGGTGGACGCCAAATAGTGGTTCTTGAATTCTCAATCCTCTCAAAGAGACTTGCACAGAAATAAGAAAATCACTGAGGCAGGGCTGATCTCTCGTGTCACCTCCGATGCTTTAGTCAGACTCAAATTCAATAGAGTAATATTAGATAAAGTCAAAATGAAATCCAGAGTTATAAGCAATACCTCTATTTATAGGAATGATTACCTTGTCCTCCAAGAGAAGTAATCCATGATATTACCATGAAGCCCTTCTGATGTAGACAAAAAGGACATTTGAGTTTTATGATTTAGTTAAGGAGGGATTAAAAATCGCTTTAAGAACATGGACAGCAAATAAACATCTTGTTGATAAAACTTACTCGGGCCCAATAGGTTGACCCCCAAATAGGTAGCATGAGGACTGGCCCCATCACATTCCAACCCAATGACTTTTCCACTCAAAGAAATTAAAGAATTTAATTTATTCCCCTAGTGTTTGATTTTGAAATAAGTTTAATTGCGTATTGAGTTGGAAGCTCATTCCTTTCTCCCACCTTGTAGATGATTATATTTAAGTCGAAGGAAGATGATTGGGTGCTTTTAAAGGGTTCGTTTAGGTGATTGAAAAGATTTGGAGAATTTATTTAGTTGTTAAGATTTAGACTTTTGGTTGTAAAGATTTTATCATTGTAAGGAAGTATAATTCAGCTTTTGTTTCAATGATAGAGTTTTTGAGGTTATTTTATGCATTAAAGAAATTCATTAGACGTAAGTTATGAAGAACAAGACCTTGTGGGATGGAGAACTCCATTTTCATGGCCGTGTCACGGCCTCGCAGGCAAGGAGCTTAGCTTGCACATTCATAATATTTTTGAATTTGCACTAAACATACGTTGTTTTAGTTAAAGTTGTACGAACCAAGGTCTAGTTAGAATTCTTGATCCAACACATACTCAGCCAATATAATTCTTATATAATTATAAAAATGGATGATTTTTTTTGCAACGTCTCTAAATGTTGTGATTGTTAAGGCACCCGACTCATCATACATTTTAATTTAAAATGCACACACATGTATATATAATTATAAGTATAAAATTAATGCATATGAATTATAATTGTAATAATTAGGAAAAATCCACAAATTGAGTCATAAAATTTGAAACATTCTAAGAAGAGAAATTACTAAATTTTGAAGAAAAAAAATATGTCCAACTAAACAAAAATAACAACGTAAAGAAGAATGTTTCCTCCATAACAAGAACTCCAGCCAAGTTGAAGCTTGCTTTCCATAGACATACTGATAGTGGGTTGCACAAAGGAGTTAGGATCAGGAGAGAGAAAGAAACAAAAGTTTTAAGATTGCTTTAAATTTGGCTTTTATAAATTGGAAATAAATCCTCGATTAGTCATCAATTACAAACCACTCAACAACGTTCTTCAATGGATCAGATATCCTATTCCAAATAAGAAAGATTTATTAAAACGACTATACAATGCAAAAATATTTTCAAAATTCGATATGAAATTTGGCTTTTGGCAGATTCAAATAGACGATCAAGATCGATACAAAACAGCATTCACAGTTCCTTTTGGGCATTACGAATGGAACGTTATGCCATTTGGACTCAAAAATGCTCCGTCCGAATTTCAACATATTATGAACGATATCTTCAATCCTTATTCCACATTCATTATTGTTTATATTGATGATGTCTTGCTATTTTCAGAATCACTTAATCAACATTTTAAACATTTACAAACATTTCTTCAAGTTGTCAAAAGAAACGGTTTAGTTGTTTCTGCACCTAAACTTAAGTTATTCCAAACCCAAATTAGATTTCTTGGTCATATTATTTACAAAGGAACAATTACTCCAATTCATCGTGCTCTTGAGTTTGCAGACAAATTTCCTGACGAAATAAAAAATACAAATCAATTACAAAGATTCCTTGGATGTCTAAACTATCTTTCTGATTTCTTTCCCAAATTACGTCAAATTTGTGCACCATTATACCAAAGATTACAAAAAAATCCCCCTGCATGGACAAATTCACACACTCAAATTGTTCGCATGCTCAAAGATAAGGCAAAAATATTACCATGTATGACCATTTCTCATCCATCTGCATTCATGATAGTAGAAACAGATGCATCAGATCTAGGATATGGTGGCATCTTAAAACAAAAGTTTAATCATTCATCTCATGAACATTTAGTGAGATATCATAGTGGTCTTTGGCTCGGACCGCAAAAAAATTATTCAACTATTAAAAAAGAAATTTTAAGTATTGTTTTATGTATTTCAAAATTTCAAGATGATTTATACAACAAACGTTTTCTTTTACGCATTGATTGCAAATCTGCAAAAGAAATTTTACAAAAAGATGTTCAAAATTTGGTTTCAAAACAAATTTTGCTCGATGGCAAGCTATTCTATCTGCCTTCGATTTTGATATAGAATATATAAAAGGCACTCAAAATTCTTTACCCTGATTTTTCCGACAAGAGAATTCCTTACAACTCCTCAAAGCATGAGTAAACTCAAGGATAAAGAAAAAACCTCAAGATTGCAGATTCAAAGTGCTAAGGATTACGAAATCAAATCCACTATTCCTTCTTCTTCAACAATTCAAACACCCAATAGATTTAGAGCCCTCAGCGATTTTCCACCTTTAACTTATTCAATGGCCGCTGAAACACCTTCATTCAAATTACAAAAATCCTCTATTCAAAGTTCTACACAAAATGTATCCTCTACAAATACTCAATATTTCCTAAAATCCAACATAGAAAACTTATTCCTTACCACTTTCACTGAAATTCCCGAATTCAAAGCCCTTCAAAATTTACTTCAAAGAATTCTTCCTCCGGGCTGCCACTGGCTACCCGATGACCCACAGAAAACTCAAACGTTTTATGAACTCATTCTTGTTGATTCAAAATCCGTTGAAATTTCTCATACACCAGATAAGCAAAATCCTCAAAGAATTGCTTATTCAAAATGTGTTATTAAAAAAGTTTTGAAATCTTCCGAATGGACTTCCATTTGGACTACTAAAGAATTTTCTGTTAATTTTATATCCTCAAGGTTCAATTCAAGTTTTCAAGAAATTATTTCAAGTAAGCTTTATTTCATTTGTTTCTTTAAATAATTTTCAAGTTCTGTTTCCTGGGTTTTAATTTGGTATTTCATTTGTTTCTTTAAATAATTTTCAAGTTCTATTTCCTGGGTTTTAATTTGGTATCAGAGCCATTTGAACATTTCATCTTATTACCATTTGCACATTTCATCTGCATACATATCATATTGTGTGTTTATTTTCATCTCTGTGTGTTGGTAAGACGTTGGTCAGCTTGTAAGACCGTTGGTAAGCCCGTTAGAGAAGGGTGTTCCCGGCCTAGTAGTCCCGTTGTTCCCACTAGGAATTGCATTTAGACACATATCATGATCTCTATGCATTAGATATGGCAAATTTAGTAAGACGAATGTTTTCTTCAGGCTCCAACATAGATTCAAAAAGAATAGTTCAAAGTAAGGAAGAAAATATTCAATATAATTTCAATGATTGGACTATTCCAGAAGAACAAATTGAGACTATTTACAAAATAGGAAAATTTGATTTCAAAACTGCTTTTTCAGTTAAAACTCATGAAGAAACAATGAATATTCAAGAAAAATTTCAAACTACTCATTTATTATCAAAAACATCTTTGAATAAATATCTTGAAAAAGGATTTCGATATATTCATTATGGTTTAATTCAAATAGCTGTCAAACCACTAGTTCATATTGGAGTTGATGCTCCCATTTATTTAGCTTTACGTGACAAAAGACTAAAACGTTACAAACCTTCCCTACTTGCCATGATTCAAACAAATATTTGCAATGGACCAATTTATTTTAATTGTGCTCCAAATTATTCTGTTTCTTTAACAGATCCATTAATTATGAATTCATTGGTTTTGGACATTCATCTACAAGGAGATGAATTTGAAAAACTTACTGAACAATTTGTTGTTATGTATAGAGTTTATTATCGATTATTAAGTTCACAATTAAATCCTCGTTCCAAATTAATTCCAACATCACGTGACGAGACTGTCCTACTTCACATAGAGGTTGAACAATCAAAAAACATTTACTCCTAAACGACTAAAATGGCACGAGATTACGATTCCGGAAGAATTTCAAATTGAAAATGCTCAACCTCCTCCTCATTTAGAACAAACAGAAATTTCTCAGATTATAGAAGAACCTAATGGTAATATTCTCATACGCTTTAATTCCATGAGAGAACAAGGATCAAGTTCTACCATTCCTACAGAACCAAGTCGACATTCATTTGCGCACACTCAAAGGCGTTCTTTTACAGAAGCATCTGAACAATCATTCAGAATGCCAAATTCAATTCATGTACATCATACAGTACCAATCCCAGAGGTATCCACATCTCCTCCTTTATCTCCTACGGCTTCACAGATGAAAGGTGAGATCGATGTTATTCATAAAATTACAAACATTGATTTTAATTCATTGGAACAAGATATTTTTGATCCAGAAAACAATGAAAAAAGAAATTGGTTTTTTCAATTGGAATCTTTTTATCAAGAAAAAATCAAAGAAGAATGGATTTCAGATATTAATCATTTAAACACTCCTTTTGATTTTTTCTGTTGGCTAGAATATTTTTTAATCAAACAGGGTTTTGAAGAAAAAGATCCTTTCAAAATATCTCATATCAATGTTCATACAAATTTAGCAAAAAAGTGGAAATTAAATGATGGCAATATTGTAACTCAAATTCATCCGCCACTTCAATCTCTTCGGATCGACACTCCTGAAGGTGAGATAATTGCAGCACCATTCAAAAAAGGTAAAGACACTGATGATTCTATCTCAATGCATGATATTAGAAAAATTTATCATCAGAATAATTTTTCTAATCAAATTTTACATACGATCGCTACTCAAGTAGATTCTTTATCCTCTGAGATAAAATCCATTCCTAAATCTAATACTTCTAGATTTCCTACAAGTTATTCCTCTCCTCATTTTCAACCAAGTACCCTATCCAAAGAACAAGAAGCTCAACTTATTAGACCAACATCCTCCTCTTTATCATCTTCTTCTCCATTACTACACAAGATATCTCAAACCTTAGACAAAATCAATTCAAATCTTCCCAGTTCGTCCAAAATAAATACCATTGAACAGGAAGACCAGGAACACTATGATTCTTCCAGTTCCACCAGTAGTATTCAATCTGACAATGAATTCATTTCAAAAATACATCAAGTCGAGAATTCATTCTTAGAACCTCATGAAATAGACCCCAATATTGTCAACAAAATTCGCCATTCAAAGCCTTATAGGGCTTCAAATCCTCGATGGAAAACCGCTGAAACTCGGAATTACTATCCACGTCCAACTCCCCCAGATATTCAATATGAAGAGCGAGCCAAGTTTCATACCTCTCATTATGATGGCAATTCAATTTCAAATTGGAATATAGATGGCAAAAGCGAATACGAGATTCTTAATACATTACAAGAAATGGGCATGGCAAAGATTGCATACAAAGTTCATAATATACCAGAAAAACAGGCAGCAATATTTTTAATTGCAGGATTTACAGGTCAATTAAAATATTGGTGGGATAATTCATTAACCATTGAAGAGAAACTCACCATTCTTGATCACACAATTGAAATAGAAGACGAGCAAGGTAATATTTCATTACAGAATGATGCATGTGATTTCCTACTTGTCACCATTTCAATGCATTTTGTAGGAAACCCAAAAGAGGAGTTATCCTCTGCCAAAGTATTTTTGACAAATTTAAGATGTCCAACTTTAACAGACTTTCGATGGTATAAAGATATGTTTTTAACTTATGTACTTAAAAGACCTGATTGCAATGCACCATTTTGGAAAGAAAAATTCATTACTGGATTACCAACTTTATTTTCTCAAAGAATTATTACAAATCTTAAAAAAGAAATGGGTTTAGACCAAATTGATTTCAACATAATGACTTATGGACAACTTTTCCCATTCATTAAACAAGAAGCTTTATCTGCTTGCCAAGAGTTGAAATTCCAAGCCAAATATGGAAGTGAGCGACGAGAGTTAGGTTCCTTTTGTGAGGCATTCGGAATCACAGGTATTAAAGCTCCTTCTGCTCAACTAAAAAAACGTTTTTTCAAACAACCTTCCAAATACTCAAGAAGACGTTCATATTCTCGACGTTTCAAATCTTCTCCTCCAGAATTCTATAAGTCTTCAAAGAAACCTCGTTCCAAGAAGATTATTTGCTATAAATGCGGCAAACCCGGTCACAAAGCTAATGTCTGCCGTAGCAGCAAAAAGATTAATGAGATATTAGATCAATTTCCTGAATTAAACAAAGAAATAAAAGAGAAACTGAGTATTTCTTTAGTTCGAGAAGATTCCTCTTCCGATCAACAACCTGACGATTTCCAAGATTTCGATGAGCTCGGGACGAAGGTAATATATCCTCTCCTTGTGCTTGCAAAGTTATTAATATGATCAAACATTCAGACAATACAGTTAAAGATCAAAAAGAACTTATTTTTGACATCATCCAAGATCTTCCTCCAGAAGCCCAGAAAAAACAACTTGAAAAACTCAAAGCCCTTATACTTCGGGAAGAATCTAGTTCTGCCCGTTTAATAGAACCTTTCAGTATTTCCAAAATGTTTGATAGATATCCAAATATGAATCCTCCAATTCGTCAGCACAATACTACCGAATTACAAACAGAGATTCGTTCTTTAAAGGCTCAAGTCAAAGAACTCAAAGAAAGAGTTTTCTCTATAGAAACAAAAAATTTAGAATTAGATACTCAAATAGCACTATTACAATCACGAACTTCTAAGGGTAAAGAGGTTCTTTCCGATTCTTCTATTCCAGAATTTCCACTCGCTGAAATTCCTATGCCAGGTACAAACCCACAGGATTCAAAATTTATTTCTATCATCGACAAAATTACATTTCAAAAATGGAACATATATATTACAATTGCAATTGGAACTTTCAAAGGTACATTTACAGCTATGATAGATAGTGGAGCTGATCAAAGTTGCATCCGTGATGGATTAATTCATACAAAGTATTACGTCCCAACAAACGAATCGTTAGTCACTGCAAACGGTATGCCTCTACAAGTCAAAGGTAAACTTGTTAAAACCTCCATTTGCAATGATCATTATTGTTTCAAACACCAATTCATTATTGTTAAAGATTTAAATACTGATATTATTTTGGGTACTCCTTTTCTTACTCAAATTTATCCATTTTGGGTAAATCAACATGGTTTAGGAACCAAAATCATGGGCAATACTGTCATTTTCAAATTTTAAAACCCTGTCAAACAAAAAGAATTACTTCTATTTCAAGAAAATTCTATTTACAAACAAATAAATACTATTCAACGATTTCAGAATAAAATTAATTTTCTGAAAGAAGAACTTTCTTATGAAAGAATTGAAGAACAATTGCAAAATTCTCAAATTCAACAAAAAATTTTAGCATTTCAAAACTCACTTACAAAAGAAGTTTGTGCAAATATTCCAAATGCTTTTTGGGATCGAAAGAAACATATTGTCTCTCTTCCCTATGAAAAAGAAATTTCAGAAAAAAATATCCCTACAAAAGCACGCCCTATTCAAATGAATCACGAATTACTAGAAATATGTAAAAAAGAAATTCAAGAATTACTCGCCAAAAAATTAATTCGACCCTCCAAATCACCATGGAGTTGCGCTGCCTTCTATGTCATGAATCAAGCAGAAAAGGAACGAGGTGTTCCTCGATTAGTCATCAATTACAAACCACTCAACAACGTTCTTCAATGGATCAGATATCCTATTCCAAATAAGAAAGATTTATTAAAACGACTATACAATGCAAAAATATTTTCAAAATTCGATATGAAATTTGGCTTTTGGCAGATTCAAATAGACGATCAAGATCGATACAAAACAGCATTCACAGTTCCTTTTGGGCATTACGAATGGAACGTTATGCCATTTGGACTCAAAAATGCTCCGTCCGAATTTCAACATATTATGAACGATATCTTCAATCCTTATTCCACATTCATTATTGTTTATATTGATGATGTCTTGCTATTTTCAGAATCACTTAATCAACATTTTAAACATTTACAAACATTTCTTCAAGTTGTCAAAAGAAACGGTTTAGTTGTTTCTGCACCTAAACTTAAGTTATTCCAAACCCAAATTAGATTTCTTGGTCATATTATTTACAAAGGAACAATTACTCCAATTCATCGTGCTCTTGAGTTTGCAGACAAATTTCCTGACGAAATAAAAAATACAAATCAATTACAAAGATTCCTTGGATGTCTAAACTATCTTTCTGATTTCTTTCCCAAATTACGTCAAATTTGTGCACCATTATACCAAAGATTACAAAAAAATCCCCCTGCATGGACAAATTCACACACTCAAATTGTTCGCATGCTCAAAGATAAGGCAAAAATATTACCATGTATGACCATTTCTCATCCATCTGCATTCATGATAGTAGAAACAGATGCATCAGATCTAGGATATGGTGGCATCTTAAAACAAAAGTTTAATCATTCATCTCATGAACATTTAGTGAGATATCATAGTGGTCTTTGGCTCGGACCGCAAAAAAATTATTCAACTATTAAAAAAGAAATTTTAAGTATTGTTTTATGTATTTCAAAATTTCAAGATGATTTATACAACAAACGTTTTCTTTTACGCATTGATTGCAAATCTGCAAAAGAAATTTTACAAAAAGATGTTCAAAATTTGGTTTCAAAACAAATTTTTGCTCGATGGCAAGCTATTCTATCTGCCTTCGATTTTGATATAGAATATATAAAAGGCACTCAAAATTCTTTACCTGATTTTCTGACAAGAGAATTCCTTACAACTCCTCAGCATGAGTAAACTCAAGGATAAAGAAAAAACCTCAAGATTGCAGATTCAAAGTGCTAAGGATTACGAAATCAAATCCACTATTCCTTCTTCTTCAACAATTCAAACACCCAATAGATTTAGAGCCCTCAGCGATTTTCCACCTTTAACTTATTCAATGGCCGCTGAAACACCTTCATTCAAATTACAAAAATCCTCTATTCAAAGTTCTACACAAAATGTATCCTCTACAAATACTCAATATTTCCTAAAATCCAACATAGAAAACTTATTCCTTACCACTTTCACTGAAATTCCCGAATTCAAAGCCCTTCAAAATTTACTTCAAAGAATTCTTCCTCCGGGCTGCCACTGGCTACCCGATGACCCACAGAAAACTCAAACGTTTTATGAACTCATTCTTGTTGATTCAAAATCCGTTGAAATTTCTCATACACCAGATAAGCAAAATCCTCAAAGAATTGCTTATTCAAAATGTGTTATTAAAAAAGTTTTGAAATCTTCCGAATGGACTTCCATTTGGACTACTAAAGAATTTTCTGTTAATTTTATTCCAAAAGGTCACACTTACCAAGACTATCGTATGGCTTGGTATAGAACATTTTTCAAACGCCCTTTTGATCATTTATGGTTCTTTATATTTCATCAACAATGTTCAAAAGATTTTCCACTCTGGTTTTATGAATGGTGGATAAATTTTGGAAGTCTACCAGACATATTACCTCCTATTCCTAAACTCGGATATCAAACATGGGTCAAGAAAATGACAGGCCCAGCACATGCTATTCCACTACATTTTTACGCAGAACTCCGAGTTCCATGGATCTTCTGTTGGAGTTACAAAGTTGAACAAGTTTATTCAAATGAATTTCTAATGTCAGTTATTAGAGAATTCAAAATCAAATGGTGGACAACTTATTCAGTTGAACTATGTTCCCAAGAGGCTGTACTCCAATTCATTCAAAACAGTCATTTGATTCAACGAAGTATTCAACAATTGTCTAAAGATACTGGACATTCAAAGGTCTCCATTCAACAATCAACTCCTGCAGAAGCATCTGCTCCAACTACTCCTTCACCACTCAAACCAGACTCCTCCAGTTCAAAGATTACCACAGATGAAGCTGATGAAGCAGCTCAATTTCAAGAATTTCTAAGATTCAAAGCATTCCAGCAACAACTCAAACAACACGCTACTCATAGTCCTACGTCTTCCCAGGATTCCTCTACCGAGCCTCTCGGTACTGATCCTATAGGAGGACAGGATCCTTTTGACTTTTAGTTTCAAGTAAAGTATAATTTACGGCGGTTTCACACCTCCATAAACTTGCATCTATGAATGTTGGTAAAGTGTTTGGTTTAACTGGTAAGCCCGTTGGTAAGCCCGCTGGAAAGGGTGTTCCCGGCACAGTGGTCCCACTGTTCCCATTCAGATTTGCAGTTTCTGGAATATATCCGCTTTATGTAAATTAAAAAATTAACTACAGTTATGTGAATAATATATGTTGTATCTACAGTCCTATTCAAACTCTGCCGACACTACAAGACAAAAGCATTCATTTAAATCATTCAACAAAACAACATGGCGGGACCCACACGCCAGACAATACCACGTGGAGGGACCCACGACTCTATTATTCAAGCTCTATTATTATATCTGAAGATTCCAATGACATGCAAATTCAAATGAGATGCAAATGAAATGCAGATTCAAGACAAATGAAATTCAAATGTAAATTCATTTTCTTTTTATAAATAGCTAGATTCAAATGAAGGATAGACATCAGCCTTTTAGCATCAGTTTTTAGAATCAACCTTTCAGAACAAGAACTCTCAAGCTTAGAAACAATATTCTAGCTTTCTCTTGTATTCAGATATCCTCAAGGTTCAATTCAAGTTTTCAAGAAATTATTTCAAGTAAGCTTTATTTCATTTGTTTCTTTAAATAATTTTCAAGTTCTATTTCCTGGGTTTTAATTTGGTATCAGAGCAATTTCTTTTTTCATTGTTTTCTGGATCAAAAATATCTTGTTCCAATGAATTAAAATCAATGTTTGTAATTTTATGAATAACATCGATCTCACCTTTCATCTGTGAAGCCGTAGGAGATAAAGGAGGAGATGTGGATACCTCTGGGATTGGTACTGTATGATGTACATGAATTGAATTTGGCATTCTGAATGATTGTTCAGATGCTTCTGTAAAAGAACGCCTTTGAGTGTGCGCAAATGAATGTCGACTTGGTTCTGTAGGAATGGTAGAACTTGATCCTTCTTGAAAATCGGCTCCATCATTTTTTAACATGAATGGCATTTTTGTATAACAGTATATGCCATCATCTGTGACAAAGGCTGTCTTAGCCATATCTTCCTCTGCCGTCGAGATTTTATGATATCCCTTGTATACGTCAAGAAACGAAAAGAACTCATGCCCCATCAAAGAATTAACAAGCTGATCAATACGGGGAAGGGGATATGACTTCTTGGGAATGGATTTGTTCAAATTCGTGAAATCAATGCAGACTCACCATGTCCCTCCTGCTTTGGCAAAAACCATCAGATTGGACAAGCATTTGGGAAAATCAATGGGTTTAACAATTCCTATTTTCAAAAGTTCCTGGACCTCATTTCTAATAATTTCCTATCCCTTTTTGGCAAATACACGCTTTTTCTGAAACACCAACTTTGTGCCCTTAGGAATGTGCAACTTATGTTCTGCAATGCGTCGGGGAGTGATCCCTAAATCAGAAGAGGAACATGCAAAAATGTCCTTGTACTCAACTAAAATTTTTGCCAACTGCAGCCACAAATCAATCGAGAGGTTGTGCCTGATACGCACAGTGTGATCTGGCTTAAGCTGATCCAAAACAAACAATTAGTGCTCCCCACCCGGTCCAATTTTTGGAATCGAGTTTTATTCAACAGAATCCTCTGGCTTCTCTACTTCCTTCACGGTGGCAAAATAACACTCTTGAGCTACCTTCTTATCCCTATAAATGATGTAAATTTCCTTTCTTGTAGGAATTTCGGTAGATAAATCAGATACGTGCCTAAAATTGATTTAAAGCTGATCGACCCATTATGCAATTGTATGGGGAGGGAACAGACACGATAAAAAATTAAACCATATGCGATGTATCATTAACCAAAATAGGTAAGGTGATTTTGCTCTCAGATTTTATTGTTTGGCCAGAAAACTCGACTAACTGTGTTGTATATGGGAGCATGTGATCCTAAGAAATCCCCATTTGGTTAAATGTGTTCTTAAAAAGAACATTGACAGAGCTGCCAGTCTCTACCAAGATGTGTTTGACAATACATTAATCAATAGTCATGGTGACAACTAATGGATCATCCCTATGGTTTTCTCGGCTCCTCTTTTTGAGAGCATGAAGTCCAACATCTTATATCACATTGATCATTTTTAATTTTGAAGAAGAGGAATTAAACTTGTTTTCTTTCTTATCGTCATGCCAAGGCCTTTTGACAATATCGGTCGCAGAAGTCCTCTTTGCTAAGGCATCATCAATAAATTCTTTCAACTTATCATTCCTGATAGCTATTTACTGGCTTTTTTCAACTCGTTGCATTGCTCTATATCATGCCTATGATCTTTATGAAATTCCCCATGATCTTTACGTTTTTCAAGAGGAGATAATATTTTGGCAAGTTTATCCAAGATCCCCAAATATTCAACCTTATGAAGAATATCAAATCAGGGACTTCTCAAAGGTGTGTAATTATACCAGGAGACATCCTGTTTACGTGGACCTAGATGATCATGAACAGGGGAGGTTTTTGTCTATAATGCATCGATTTAGATCTTTTTGAACTATGCAACTCCTTTACCTTGTTTTCCAAATCCCTTTTATGTCGAATGTAATCATCAACATGGATGAACCTTTGGATCCTGCCCAATAAATCAGAAACATCTACGAGTTCTTGTTCAGCAAGCTTCCAAGAGAAAGCTTGATTTATTAATCCATGTCGATACCCTTAATTTACTCTTGTTCGGACAATTTTTTTGATTTCTTGAGCAGCCTAATTGAAAGCGGGATGTGAAATCACTCACTGGTCTCATTGGGTCATTGACGAACACTAAGCAAAAAGTCAAAAGTTGGTCAAAAAATGGACCAGGAAAGGAAATTTTGAATAAATTTCTCACCCAAATCTAAAAAATTTCGAATACTCCTAGGTGGCAGATGAGTATACAATGCTAGGGCCTTGCCTGTTAGAGAACATGGGAATAATTGAGCAAATGCTGTCAGAGGCATTGTAAACGTATATCTGAGAAACAAATTGCATTATATGCTCCTTTGGATCATTGGAACCATCATACATGGTGAGTTTTAAATGAGAAAATTCATTAGGAACTTTGGCACAATCATAGGATTCGCATAATGGGTTATCTGTAAGAAATCCCAAGTGCATGACTCGAAGCGGTGAGAGTGCCATTTAAGCTAAGCTTTGGTTCACTAAGTCACGTATAGTTTGTGTCGGAGGGATTAGAGAAGGTTGTCTATGAGAAATACTCTTACCAAAAGCAAAATTAGAAGGGAAAGAAGGTGACGGGAATTGAAGTACAATAAATAATGTAGAGTAGTGGTAAGAATTGACCAAGGGATTGTAGGAATAGTTGTAGTGGCGTGGGAGATTAACATCACTTGCAAAGACGCTAAAAGGGTCTGCATACTGTGTAATTTGTTACGGTAGTAGTTGCATCACCATGGATACATTTCCTAATGATAGAAAAGAAGGAGTAACAATACCCACCGTCTATTGGGCCAACGGGAGGATGGAGAGGGTGGTTACTACTGTTGACAAAGAATAAGGAGGATTAAGAGGAATGTCCTCTGCATGGGAATTATCATATGCCATAAAGAAAAGCGAGTTCAAATACGTAAAAATGAAAATTTTAAAAAGGAACGGTGGACGCCAAATAGTGGTTCTTGAATTCTCAATCCTCTCAAAGAGACTTGCACAGAAATAAGAAAATCACTGAGGCAGGGCTGATCTCTCGTGTCACCTCCGATGCTTTAGTCAGACTCAAATTCAATAGAGTAATATTAGATAAAGTCAAAATGAAATCCAGAGTTATAAGCAATACCTCTATTTATAGGAATGATTACCTTGTCCTCCAAGAGAAGTAATCCATGATATTACCATGAAGCCCTTCTGATGTAGACAAAAAGGACATTTGAGTTTTATGATTTAGTTAAGGAGGGATTAAAAATCGCTTTAAGAACATGGACAGCAAATAAACATCTTGTTGATAAAACTTACTGGGCCCAATAGGTTGACCCCAAATAGGTAGCATGAGGACTGGCCCCATCACATTCCAACCCAATGACTTTTCCACTCAAAGAAATTAAAGAATTTAATTTATTCCCCTAGTGTTTGATTTTGAAATAAGTTTAATTGCGTATTGAGTTGGAAGCTCATTCCTTTCTCCCACCTTGTAGATGATTATATTTAAGTCGAAGGAAGATGATTGGGTGCTTTTAAAGGGTTCGTTTAGGTGATTGAAAAGATTTGGAGAATTTATTTAGTTGTTAAGATTTAGACTTTTGGTTGTAAAGATTTTATCATTGTAAGGAAGTATAATTCAGCTTTTGTTTCAATGATAGAGTTTTTGAGGTTATTTTATGCATTAAAGAAATTCATTAGACGTAAGTTATGAAGAACAAGACCTTGTGGGATGGAGAACTCCATTTTCATGGCCGTGTCACGGCCTCGCAGGCAAGGAGCTTAGCTTGCACATTCATAATATTTTTGAATTTGCACTAAACATACGTTGTTTTAGTTAAAGTTGTACGAACCAAGGTCTAGTTAGAATTCTTGATCCAACACATACTCAGCCAATATAATTCTTATATAATTATAAAAATGGATGATTTTTTTTGCAACGTCTCTAAATGTTGTGATTGTTAAGGCACCCGACTCATCATACATTTTAATTTTAAATGCACACACATGTATATATAATTATAAGTATAAAATTAATGCATATGAATTATAATTGTAATAATTAGGAAAAATCCACAAATTGAGTCATAAAATTTGAAACATTCTAAGAAGAGAAATTACTAAATTTTGAAGAAAAAAAATATGTCCAACTAAACAAAAATAACAACGTAAAGAAGAATGTTTCCTCCATAACAAGAACTCCAGCCAAGTTGAAGCTTGCTTTCCATAGACATACTGATAGTGGGTTGCACAAAGGAGTTAGGATCAGGAGAGAGAAAGAAACAAAAGTTTTAAGATTGCTTTAAATTTGGCTTTTATAAATTGGAAATAAATGTTCATTCTTATGCCATTTTTTATACAAATAAAACTACTAAAAAACTAGGCTAGAAATTGTCTTTGAGAATTACAGATGACTAATTAAAAAAATCATGAATTGAGCTTCTCTAGAGCTATCTAGAGGCAAATCTAAGGGGTGGTGTGAGTCTCTAAGAGTCAAAACTAAAGGGCAGCATGTATCTCGCCAAGAAGGAAAGGAGCTAGCAAATAGATAATATGTTGTGCAGAGGAGCTAGGGTTAAGAGAGAAAAAGAACGAGGAGTTTTGGGATTACTATTAAACTCAACATTCATAAATTGGAAATAAATGTTCATTCACATGCCATTTCTGATACTATTAGAACTACTCAAAAAAATCAAATAGAAAACTACATCCTGGAGAATTATAGACGAATAATAAAACAAATCATGAATTGCCCACCTATTCCAAAGCGATTCGGAGAGAAATCTAAAACGCGGTGCATATGTCTTGCCAAAAAGGAAATTATCCTTAAAGGAAAAAATGGCTATATCATGAAAGAGTCCCATGCTCTTATAATGTACTTTCAAATACAGGTATTTATTTTTCTAGAAAAAAAACCACAATAGCAAACAAATCTATATAGAGAAATAGTCTGACAAGTCATTTTTGACAGCTTTCTCTAAAATCATGTCATATTTATTGAATCAATATCTGTCTAGTTTATTAAAAGGAAGAATAAGAACCAACAAACTTCTGGTTTAAAGGAAACCAAAATCTTGATAATCCTGCTCCTTGAGATACCACAAAAATTCAAAATGCCCAATCTTGTAAAAGCATCACCTGCTAGGTATAGAAGAGAAAGCCAAGAATCAGATTCTTACCTTCATTATTACACAAGAAGAACTAATATATAGATAATGAGTCTAAAAGAACTAATAAAGATACAAGGAAGGAGAGAGAAGGGAATAAGAAAAAAAAAAAAAAAAAGAAGAATCCAGTAGTTAAACCTCATGTCTAATGATCAAATTAAAAGACTTTTAACTCTCTACAACATGATCAAAACTATTTTGTAACCACGTTCAAATAAATTCCAAAACAAATAGTTCAAAAATACTTGCAAAAGTACATTTGCAAACTTGTAAAGAACATATGAAGTGATTCAACAATCTAAAGGTGGGGATATCAAACAAAAAACTGCATCAAAAGCTTGGCCTGCCAACATAAGGAAAAACGATGAGGACATTTATGCATATAAAAATAAAACCAAGTAAATAGCTAGCGAAAATTCTGTTGGAAACTCGCAAACATTACCATAAAGCTCCAACAATCTAAGCTGGAGATGCCAGGCCAAAAGTTTCAATGAGGTTGGCGTCCTTTGGCTTGTAGATAATCTTCTGAAACACGTCCTTTAGATCATCGTGAGTAACCATCTTCTCCAAGATCATGTCCTCAAAAGTGGTGGCATGAACAGCTGGTTCATCATTTTCTTTAGGAAGAGAAGAAACACTAGCTCTGATAAGCGATCTTTCTCAACTTGTCTACAATATTTATCTTCCTCGTTTGTCCCTGATCTTATTAAATGATAAGTGTAAACGTCCTTTTTCTGGCCAAGCCTGTAAGCTCGACTTATGGCTTGTCTTTCTACTGATGGATTCCAAAAAACATCGAGAAGAACTACCCTTGAAGCACCCACTAAATTTATCCCTTCTGAGCAGCAGTTTGCCGAAGCAAGCGGTACCTTTGCTTCGCTGACTGGATTGTTGAAGATACCTATAATTGTCTGCCTCTGAAACTGATCTTGATGACCTTGTATATGAAGCATCTCCTTTCCTTCCTTCCAATCGAGCTTTGCTTTTATTTGGTCCATAATTAATTCCAACAGGAAGATATATTGCTAAAGATAAGCACTTTCTCATTCATTGCCATGCTGAATGATGAACTTTGTTTTCACTCCAACCTCAGAATCAAGCATTAATTCTTTGAGCCTATCTTGGTTGATTCCAGAATTCTCATATTCGGATGAGCAACAAAGTGCAGCTAAGGATGGATGTATAGACAAGAGGGCTACCTTATATCCAAGCTCCAAACTGTTCTCTGAATATTCTAATGTCTGTATTAGAGACTTTTGTAGCGGTTTCGGATCCAAAAGAATCACACAGTCGGTCAATCTGGAAGAATGCTGCCCTTGTGAACATGAACAAATGGTTGCATGATACCCTTGATCTTCTCAATTGCCTTGTCGACCTCTTTAGTCCTTGAATCATGTTTAACTAAACTTGCTCGTGGTCTTTTCGAATATCTACCCCTTGATGAAACCATGTCTGCAAATGCTTTTTCTTTCTCAATGATTTCTGGTCTGACCAAGTGTAGGGTGTTGAAGAGCTCGTCAAAATTGTTCTAGAACGGAGTTCCAGAAAGAATTACCCTCTTTTCTGTACGAACTTTTAGGAGGGTTTTCCAAATGGATCTAGTTTGGTTCCGCGGGATGTGTCTTTCATCAAGAACCACTAAGTTGGGCATCTCCAGCAGTATTCTTTTTAGATTTGCAGCTTCTTCGTTAGCAACAACTTCCTCTCCTGCAAGCTTCTCATACAAATTGTAACTTATTCCCAGAATACTTTTCCCCTTTCTCCAAGTATATATTTCCCATCTAACTTTGTTATTATCTTTATTTCTGCTAATGGGGAGAATCTTAAGGAGTTCTTTGCTTTCATTTCCGGAGAACTCTAGATTGCAGAGGTTATGGAATGGAAACTCAACTTTCCATTTCTTAGATTCCTATTCCCAGTAAGGGAGCATGTTGGCAGGAGCAATTATAACTTGTCGAGAATTAGGATACATACTCAAGTAACTTTGACCAAAGACTATGGAAAGACGAGTTTTGCCTGTTCCAGGAGCATGAGAAATGATGCATCCACTAAAATCCTTTTGTTTTATACTCTTCAATTCAGAAACATCAGTTGTTCCTGCCAGAGTTTTATACTCAAAGCTAGCTTGTTGATGTATATACAAGCTTTCCCTTACACCAGGTATTGTGCTCCTGACTGTCCCATGAGTAGCATTGTTGCTAGACTTTTGATTCTCCATGATGGTTGAGACACCAAGACCCTCGGGCACAAAGAAATTCTCCTTTTTAACAGAATTGTTCCATGAACTTCAGCTTTCATTTTTTGCCTGAATACAAGAAAAAGATAGACATAATAAAAATTTCATACAAGTATTATAGTTCACTTCAAACTAAATGTATAAAATTTAAAATAACTTACAAAATCGGGAAGGATATCTGGAATATCATTCACAGCGTATTTACAAATACGACATATATCTCGAATTTCTTCATTTCTAACTAGGTCATATTTTTCTTCAGCACATAAATTGCTCTTTTTTTTCAGACCTGGAAGCTTTTAGAGTTTTTTTATCAACCTGCAATAAGAAAATACATTCAAAATCCTTAAAAAATCATAGCAGTAAAATTATCATTCAATTTCATGGACAAATACATAAAAAATTCTATCCCACCAAGTGGTCAATTTGACTATTATTATATTGAAACGAAGCATATGAAAGATTTTGCAACTACAGCCAAGAAAAGAGAGTTGTAAACTTCTCTCTTCGAGTGTGTTTCCCAAAGAGTGTGTTTAGTGTTTATGGCATGCAATGGATATAATTCTTTATGAAAACATAATTCTTTCTGGAAGATTTTGAATCAACATTATATAGGTTGAGGTTCAACAGAAGCCTAAACACCTATTTAGAGCTTAGTATCTAATTTATATGATAAATGGCTAAGTACTTCTAATATGTTAGGAGAAAAGAAACAAAAAAGAATGTCACGGTCCTTGTAATCTTTAAAGGTAACTAATAATCTTCTGGATGGGTGAAAATATATGAACAGAACACTAAATCTTGTTGTTTGAGATGTCCCAAGTCAATAAATCCAAAGCTATTAACTAGGAAAACATATTTGCAAAACATACAGTTTATATACTACAATATTATTCTAAGAAATTATTGGTATTTGGAACATAAAGAGAAAGATGTAATTGTTCTCACCTGTCTCAGCTCAAAAGTCTCCATGCTCACATATGCTCGGTCACGCTCAATCTCAGCAAACAGGCCAGCCACCATAATTTCATAATCTGACTTCTCTGGCGTTTCTGGTTCCTCATCTTCAAATCGGAATTTCAAAGGAAGAGAGGGTCCAATTGATGATGATGATGATGGCTTGTCTTGTTGTTGGCTAGGTGCTTCTATAGGAACATCTTCTCTAGGAATGGCATCAACGAGCACTTTGAAGAAATCCTTTTCCTTTTCCTGACGAACCAGCCTCGACTTAGCGAACCATGCACATTTATCTTCTTGAGTGTCTACTTTTTCACTTTGTTTTTTATTCCTTCCTTTACATATGTTTCTCTGTTCAATTGCAGCTCCATTGTCACTGTTAATTTCAGGAGCACCACATTCTTGGAGAAATTCATTGCACGCAATATTGCTCTCTGAAGTCTTCTTTCTCTGTATATCAGCAAGTTCTTGCCCCTTGAGGTGATAATTATCAGCCCTCTTTTCTTTGTGATCTTCTTTAATATGCAAAGAATTTGCAGGAGTTGATTTTACCAAATTATCACCTTCCTTTTGATGATTTCACCTTCAGGACTTTCGATCTCATTAAAAATATTATCACAATGTCCTTCGTTTTTTAGCTTCACCTGCTTGAAGGATTTCTTCAGTTGCGGTCGCTTCATCACCTGATTCCTGTTCAATAGGTCGCTTTTTACTGTCCCTCTAGAAGTCTCCATTTTCTTTGGTCCGTTCCTATAATTTCTTTTACCTTTGTCTCCATGCTGAGAATTAATTGATTTTCGTCCGCCGTCGTGACTGCTCCCAGCTAAAGTCTCCATCTTCTTTGGTTCTTGACTTCTTGCCTGTGAAACATTTCGCCATTGCTTCCATGCATATCAAAACTACTAACCTCTTCCTCACTAGTTTTTTTGTTGTCATTCTTTCCACTCCTCCTCTTGATAACATAGAAATCCTCATACTAGTATCTTCTTCAGAGGAGCTGGAAGAGTCCATACTGATAGAGGAATTACTTATCTCCGTGATAAAATCTTCCTCTCTAGAATCATGGTCCTCCTACATTGGTTCAACACTATCTTCCCCCTCTCCAAGCAAGCCTACAAAAGCAACAAGATAAATTTTACCATGGTAGTAAACATGATCTTTCGAAGGAATTCTGCAAGTTAATAGGAATATTTTTAAGTTAAAAGGATGGAAAAAGAAAAAAGTTTTAAACTCAACCAATGATAATCTTATTTAAATGAATGAAAATATTGAATATATATATACATATATATATGTCGATCATATATTTCTATATGATTTAAGTGATATATATTAATAGAAGCTCGAATTGGTTAGTAATGTTGAGGTTAAAGAAGCTTACTATATGAAAACTAAGAGAGATATTTTATTTTCTAGATAATGAATTTTGTTAATGAGAGAGAGGGAGAGATATGCAGAGAGATAAGTGAAAAAGGAAAACACAATTAAGATGTTGACATATATTTCTACAAAAGTTTATGGATCAACTTGTAAAAGTTTTGAGGTATGAAAAAAAAAATGATGTGAATTTGTTTCCTTCCTAATATATGCATAATTTTCTCTATTCTATTCCAATATAAACTTATTCAATTTAAGTTCATAACTTCTACTCACTGGTGTCATTAAGAGATATCAAGGAGGAATTTTTCTATTACGAGTCAAGGAAATAGGAGAAAAAGGAAAGTGATTAGTCCATTTTATACTTGTTTTTACATCGTGTATCTTTCAATTTTCAAAATATTTTGTGATTAAAAGGAACTATATACCCACGATTTCTCTTTTTATCATTGTAGATACATTCCATGAAGATTGCAGATGAAAACAAGTCAAAGCTGGAGCCTAAGGAGCAAACATGATGGAAGGAGGTGGAGAATTGCACAAAGAGTTAAAGAAGCAACTACCCTGCAAGACAAGCTAGCTACCCCGGCTGGCTTAGTCCTAGAGAAGTCAAAGAAGGTGCAAGGCAGTAGCTACACCATCCCGGTAAGCTATAGCTACCCTGACAAGGGTAGTGGGCGTAGTAGTAGTGTTTTAATTTGTCAGCTTTTTAAAAAGAGACTATTATTGTATTTTGAGAGACATTCAGTTAGGGCTTCGAGAGGGATACTTAGGGGCGATTTTCTTAGAAGAAGTCACTATTATAACTCCATTCTAATCACTTTAGTTCATAGATTAGGTCCTTAATTCAAGTTTTCGAAGAAGATTGAAGGCTTCTGTTCGGAGCAACTTTGGGGTTCTTCAGGTGAGAGAAGAGATTCAGCAACACAACGGAGCTATGGAACCTCCAATAATCATCCTAAGCTTTCTAAACTTACTCTTAATCATGAGTTTGTCTATGAATTTATTGATTAACACTATGTTTAGTGGTTAGGTTACTTTGTGTTTAAATGGGGATGAACCCTAAAATGCTTTAGCACCTTTTCAATTGAAATTGATGGAGTAAATGTTAATTCCTTTTGTTAGTTTTTTATTCAATTGGTTTTATTGATTCACTAATTTTAAGCATGATTGGTATTTTCGCAAGATTGTTTGGAATTGAAAAATGAAGAATAATCTAAGGCTTTAATTGAATGATAGGAATTGGTACTTGATTAGAGATAATAACTATGGTTTCTAGGTCATTAGTTAATTACTCCTATATATCGTTAATCGTTCATAATTGAGTTAGGAAGAAATATATTCTTTTCTAAGCAATTAGTTAGTAGTGAACTTTCGCCTAAAGATAAGGTTAATCCTAACAATTGAGTGAGACCTGACTAATGGTTTAACAATTCTTTTCAAACGTTTTTCCAATTGAATTAGCTAAAAGTTCTAAGGGGATTCCATCATTTGAACACTTTCTTTAAGGACCTTTTTAAACTCAAAATTTACTTGTTTCTTAGTTCTATACTTAGCTTTATAGCTTTTTACTTTAGTTTTAAATCTCTTCAAAATCTATTTTATTGATTACACAGTAAAGGCATTACTAGTGCTTGTTTGTCCTGAGAGATCGACATCCGGGGACTTTTCTAGTTATAGTCATTAATAGGTACACTTGTGTATAGTGGTAATTTACTAGTTTGGGAACCACTAGTTTACCATAGCAGAAAGTAGCGAAAAAAGAAACGAATGAAAAAGGAAATTAAGTTAAAATATTGATGTTTACTTCTACAAAACTTTATAAATCTACGTGAAATGGCCAAGAGGTATGGGTTAGCTGCCTTATTGATCAAGAAAGTTTTGATTGATCAAGAAAGGCTTGATTTTCTTGTTTTTACTGTAGCAAATATTTTTTCTAGGAACTTCACTATCATCTGATGAAGAATCATCCATCTGAATGATATCATGAGGAGTATCTTTTTCATAAGTATCAACTTCATTTTCCTAAGATATATTTCCTGCAAAACATTCAATGACATGTTTGAATTAAATGAATTACGATATAAGGGCATTCATTATGGGTATGATATGGTTATAGTTTCTACATTGATTTATGGTTCTGTACCTGAACAATACATGAGTGCTTAATAAACTAGCTCCAATTGTTTCTTTGGGTATTTTCTAATTAAATTGCATTAGCGATCCTTTCAAGTCTGTTCCTTGGGTAATTTTTATCAAGAGAAAACAGCTTCCCGCCCCCCTCAAGTATTTCTACTTTATCACTGTACCAAAAAAGTTTATTTTAGCCCTTTTTACCCTCATAAAACCATTCATGCCCAAAAGTCTCAAAATTTAAGGGTAATTTTGTTAAATCAAGTTAAATTATTCCAACCAACATGTTTTGGGTAAAAAAATAAAATAATGAAAAGAGTTTGGCCTAAACGAAAAATTAAATCCTTAATTCCCCATTTACTCTCCCCCCTCTTCTTCTCCTTCTTCTTCCCCCCCGCCCCTTCTTCTTCTTCTTCTTCCACCAGCAACTTCCTGTTTCTTCTTCCCCTCCAATTGTCTTCCTTCTTCCCCTCCCATCTTGCTGCCGCCGTCTCACTCCTCCACCACCTCCTCACTCACTAACATCTCACTCCCCGCCCCCACCTTCTCATCTCCAATTTCACTAGCGACAACCACCTCAATTTTGACTACCATTAATGCATTCAAAAAGCTCCAGCGTCTGGGCAAAAATATAGTTGCAAATTGAAGCTTAAAAAAATAAAAATGGCAGCCCACTAAGAGAATTATTCACACACTACTATTCTATCATTAAAGAACCAGTAAGGTTCCAAATACCAGGTTCCAACTTATTATAGCTTACATAGTAGGATTAGAATAAATTCTTTTATTATACCCACCATTTAACCCAACCCTGTAAAAATATGTGAACTAATCGATTAAGAGATTCGAGAACAATCTTATTCACCAGTCTATTTCTTGTACATAGCCGAGAGGCCAATATATACAAAGACCAAACCAAATCTGTACAAAATTTATACTGATCCCAAAGGGATTCTAACTCTAAACAAAGTTGGTATTGACTAATAATAAATTTACACAAGTAAAAAAGTATAAGAAAACCAAGTCTATAACCAATTCTATTCTCAACAAATCCCTTTTTCCAGAAGAACCCAAATTATTCCCAACTTTCCAACCATCATTGCTGAAACCTTTTTGAAAATATATTTTTCAATTCCTCATCATATTTTTTCCCATTATCTTAAAAGTTCCAAATTCATTATTACTAATTCTTGTTTCCCAAAAATTTAAAACAAGAAGTATTCAAGAACAATGGATGAACATTTGTTACTGCAACTCTTTCTCTTTCTCTCTTAGATGTTGCTCCTGCCTGCCCATTTGGGTTTGGATTTTGGGAGGAGAACAGATGACCCTTTTTTTAAAATGATTCGTGGTTTGACAGAGAACAAGGGATTCGTAGGGTTCTTGGAATCTCTTTTCTAGGTTGAAGTCACCATTTCTAGTCTAGAAGGAAGTTCAGCGGTAGAGGAATGAGGTACGGAGGTGGCAGCGATAGAGGAGCGAGGAGTGAGATGGTGGCGGCAGTAGATGGGTGGTCAGTCTTGGAGAACAAGGAGATGAGGGGAAGAAGAAATTGGTATCCAGACATATACATAAACCAGTTTGAAGAAGGCCGAAGGGGAAGAAGAAGGGGAGGGGGTGTGTATGAGCAGCGGGGTTAAGGATTTGGGAAGAAGAAAGAGGATGGTGAAGAAAGAGGGGGAGAGAAAATGGAGGGGTTTTTTACTTTTTTTTTAGGTCCTAAATCTTTTTATTATTTAATTTTTGACCTGAAATATATAGGTTGGAATAATTTAGCTTAGTTTGACAAAAATACTCTTAAATTTTGCCACTTTTGGGCATGAATAGTTGCTTGTAATTTTTATGAGTGCAAAAAGGGCTAAAATAAACTTTTTGGGCACAGGAGGTAAAGTAGAAATACTTGAGCGGCGCAATGAGCTATTTTCTCTTTTTATTAATTCAAGACAATTTATTTGGCCTTGGGCCTCCTATACATAATCAATCCTTAATAATGATATAATTTTGTTTTCGTAATCTAATGGCTCTTACTATAAGGGAAGAGGTTTCATTTTCGAGATTAATATTAAAAATCCTTATATTGAAAATCTAATGGTTTGATTATAAACTATAGATTCTGCAATATGATTAAAAGCTCTATGTTACATTCGTAAACTTTCAAGACCAATTATTTATTGATTGTACAATATTTGTAATTCAAGCATTTCAATAAATTAGGTTATATCTTAAAAGTCATACGTCCATCTTTTTGAAAATAACTTGAGCCAATTGCTTTAGTGATCAAGAAAGGCTTGGGTTTCTTGGCTTTACTGAAACAAAAATTTTGTCTAGGAGTATCTTTTTCATGAGTATTAACTTCATTTTCGTGAGATATATTATCTGCAAAACATTCACCATATATTTGGATATTATCTTCTTCATTTTTAGAACGATTATTCACTCTTGTCCAGTAAAATAAAATTGCATCAAGAAAGATTTAACATCACAAAATATAAAACAAATGTGTTTTATCTTTAAATCTACATGCCTAACTAGCCACACATCTCTAAAATCAGTTAAGCGATAAGTTTGTGATAAAATAGTTCTACTAGTACGAGCTATAGAGGCATCAAAATATGTAAAACTTTCTTTAATTTTTGAATGCCAAAAAAAGTAAAAATTTCGTAGATAAAATGATTACTAATATGAATCTTTGCAATTCCTTCTGTAGATCTCATTGTTGGTATGTATGTCCATCTCCTCGTTTGTCAGAGGAATCATGGCTCTTACTTGCTCCTTTTGTTGTTCCTTGATCAGATGTTGAAGAAGCACAATAGTCTTTGAGTTTTTGGAAATGCTCCTGAAACTTCTGGGCTCTTGTTCTTTGAGCGACACAAGAAGGAGGGTTCATGATTGATAGATCAATCACTCACAAGAAATGCCAAAATCAGAGATCTTGAGTAAAATAGTTTTGAACACAAAATTTTGAAATTAAAGATCAAAGGGAACTGAGATAACGAAGATCAGGCTTTCTTGCCCAAAGGAGAAAGCAAGAAAGACATCTTCTTAAGTGTAGCCCAAGCAAGTTAGGAGATACTATTTTGCCTACAAAATCTGAAATGAGAAAAGAAATGATGAATAGTTATATAAAAATTGATATCCAAACGATCAATAATGGAGAGAAATTTTGATTTTTAAGGGAATGGAATTGAAAGAAGAAATTGAATTGAGAGGATTGAGTTTTGTGGTTTCGACAGGAAGGGTATATTCAAAATTTGAAATGGGAAACGATAAGGATGAATAATAAAGAAAAGCTTTGGAGTTTGGCAGATTCACATTTAAGAGAAGAAATAGAGGAGAATCAGTTCAGATTTTGTCACGTTGAATATAGATGTCCTGTAAACAAGATAGATGGGACAATCTTTATGAGATAAATGGACCAAGATTAAGGGTTATAACTCTCGAATCTATAAGGATAACGCAAAAATAATTCATTTCAAACCCTTTCACTTTCTCTTTCTAAAACTTTCTCTCTAACCTCTCTCTAAAAGAACACCAACTTTTAATATTCAACCTAATTTGGAAGAACATATGGATCCTTTTGAAGATTATTTGCAAGGAAATGATATTTTTGAGGTAAGAAAATCGTGAAATATTTTTTTCCATTTCTGAAGCACATTCGCCCAGATGGCAAAAGTACCATACAACTTTCGCCCATCTTGGCGAAATGTTTTTAAAATTTAAGCCAAGACTGGCGAAAGTTGTATGTTTTTTCGCCCATCTGGATGAAAGTGCTGCATAATTTTTTTTTTTTTTTGGGGTTTAGTGTTAATTAGAGTGTTAGAGTTTAGGGTTTAGGGTTTATTTGTTTTTTAATTTTTGTTAAGGATTTAGGGTTTAGGGTTTTTTAAAACAAAATGTTAAGTTTTAGGGTTTAGGGTTTTTTTTGTTAATGTTAAGGGTTTAGGGTTTTTTTTAGGGTTTTACGGTTTTAGGGTTTAGGGTTCAAGGTTTTAAGGTCTCAGTTTTATTTTTTTAAATGGGGTTAGGGTTTTAGTGTTTTAGAGTTTTTTTTAATGCTAATATTTTTGTTTTATATTAATAGGGTAATGAAAATCTACGTTTGAAGATTTTTTAGAGCAGGAAGAATATATTGATCATGGACAATTATTCACAACAGACCAAATTTTCAATTCGAAAGTGGAGTTAGTCGATTGGGCAAAAGAAACTGCGGTGAAAGCCAACACATATTTGATCATCAATCGGTATTTAAAATCAAGAACATCTTATCGTCGACCATATGTTACATTGGCTTGCGAGTATGGAGGTGCACTTAGAAAAAACACGAAACCAAGAGTTGACAATGAAGAAGAAGTTCCAATAACAAAGCGGGGGCCTTACGTGACAAAAAGATGTGGGTGTTCATTTAAATTAAAAGGCAAGCAAATGGCAACAAGTGAATATTGATAATTGTTCGTACACAATGGGAGGCACAACCATAAAATAGTTGTTTACAATTACGGTCATGCTCAGGCTACAAGACTTACAAAGGAGCAGTTGAAACAGACTAAGCAGTTCAGGAAAAGTCATGTGCCGCCACGTAATATCCTAAGATTTTTTCGAGAACAAAATGTTGGTTGTGTAGTTAGGTATCTTAGAATTATTTTTAATATTTTATTAAAATATTTTAGATTTGTTCTTCTTCTGTTAATAAAATGAATTTTATGATGTATGTAGTGCACAGAAAATATACAATGTCGTTGCCAAGATTAAGAAGAACAGGATGCAGGGGCGAAACATGGTGGAGGAAGTTCTCTGCTTAAGTGCACAACGGGGTTATACCGTCTTCTATAGAAACGGTGATGACAACAACGTACTTAGTGATATTATTGTTGCATACCCAACATCAATTGTAATGATCAGAACATGACCATGTGTACTGATAATGGATACCACGTATAAAACGAACAAGTAAGTTCTCTGTCAAAGCATTGTATCATTAATTATCTGTATTAGTTTAAATGTATATTGCTTGTTAAGTTATATTTTAAAATAGTTTATAGGGTTTTGGGTTTAGAAATTATATATTTGGTTTAATCATAACGTTTCCTCTTTATTTTAAATTTAAGGTACAATATGCCACTATTGGAAGCTGTAGGGATGACTCCGACCGGTAAGAACTTCACCGTGGCAACTGCTTTCATGAGCAATGAATAGGCTACGATATACAGATGGGTACTTCAACAAATCAAGCACTTATATGTTTTATCGGCTATGTCAACTGGCAGCGAATCAATTCTTAGTGATGGTGAGCCAACTGTGATTATTACTGATAGGGAAAGCGGACTTATGCCTGTGATTGAGGATGCGTTTAGTGAATCATATCATATGTTATGTAGAAGACACATCGATCAAAATGTGTTGGCAAAATTAACAAAAATAGTTAAAGACGAAGAGGTCGCAACTCATTTCGTCAATGGCTCCTGGCACTAATTAAAAAATGAAATTGATGAGGCGGGATACCGTAGAAAATTGGATAGGTTGAAGACAAAGTGGCAAAGAAGGCCTAACTTTTTACATTACTTGTTTAACACATGGTTGAATCCACTTGCGCATAAATTTTGTAAGGCTTGGACATCTGAAGTGCTGCATTTTAGGGTTGAAACAACGAACCATGTTGAGAGCGAACATTCGGTACTGAAGTTATGGCTCTCAGCGTGTCATGGTGATTTGGACACCGTGTTTCTTAACATTAATTAACTCTCTCATCGAAGGTCAAATTGCCGAGATAAAAAGCTTATTGGAGATTTCTAAACTTAAAGAAAAGTTTAGGGCGAAGAGTAAGCCTATATTGAAGAATATAAGTAATAAAATCATTCATTTGGCTTTGGAGAAGATATGGCCTGATATGAAGAGAGCTTGCGAGATAGTTGACGATCCGCAAAATAAGTGCGGACATTATTTAAGGAAATCGCACGGTTTACCCTGTGCATGTGAGCTAGTTGGTAGGTACGAACATATACGTCCGCTCTAGGCAGAAGATATTTATATCTTTTGGAGAAAACTAGAAATTGGTGTTGACATTCCGACTGTGCATGAGAGAGACATGGATTCTGAGATACGTGATCTCACCTCCATGTTAGAGAAAATAAGTACGAGTCCAATATCGAAAGTCAGGACAGTGCGTCATCTCATCAAAGGTGTTATAAGTCTGGTGTTGCCTGACGATCCTTGTGCTCCATTGACAACCCCTCCCTTCCCTCCCTCCCCCCTCCTCCTCCGAAACAATAGTCATGAAGGAACTACGGAAGACGAATTCAACGAAAAGGGATAAGTCTTACTGGGAATACGTGTCCATTGCACATAGGAAGATAGGAAATTCAAGCGGTTCAGGGTCCGGTCAGGAAGCGGATCCGGTTCTGGGTCTGTTTCTAGTGCACGTGGAAGAGGTAGATCGCCACGTGCGAGTAAGGGTAGGGGAAGAAGACGTAGCAGTGGACGAAGCAGTTTATCTTCTGTTGTAAACCCGGACGCCCCTTCAACTCCTTTCCCATACATCCATGCATTTTTCGATTTCGTGTATGAGTTCACTCAAAACTGGAAGAATGTGGTAGCTGATGGTAATTGTAGATCTAGAGTAGTGGCCAAATTTCTGTTCGGGGATGAAAACCAGTGGCTTGAAGTTCGTAAAAGAATGTCTTATGATTTGCATCATCATATGAACATATATGTGTCATTGTTCGGATCAGTGTAACGTGTGTATGAGCTGATAAAGAAGACCTACTGGGAAGACGGTCCTATGCCTCAAGAGTATTGTTTGGATATTCTTGATCACCTTATGTCATTGCCAACACATTCAATTTCTACATGGTACTAATTGCACGTTTAGGTTTGACCACCGTCCTACATCTTTATTCGAATTTGGATTGCACTGCTGGAACGCTATGCATCGGATTCATTTTGGAATAACAACATTTCATACAAGTTATTTGATATCTATTGATAATCTAAAATATTTTTTTCTTATACCACTTGTTATTGGTTAAATTGTGAGATTTTTTTTAAGGGCTAACTTTTTCTTTTATGTTCTTCAACTACAGATGCAAGATGGATGCCCGTTGCCTCCATTGCAGGTCCAATGGCAATATCATCAAGATATACGAGTCAGTGGGTGGATAGAACTTCATTATGAACAAGATCCTATTCATGTACATATTTCTTAGTCATAACTGTTGTATATATAAATTAATTCGTAATATGTTGTAAATTGCATTATATTAACTTTTTTTTTAATATAATATTAGGGTTTTCATTTTTAGTATATCTAATATAATCTCGCTTAAAATATAAGAAAGCTGAAAACATATGAAATAAAGATAGGGATCATAAAGAAATAAAACAACAAATACGCAAACATAAAATCCAAAAAAATCTAAAGTACAATACTTAAGAAATACTATTATGGTCCTTAACGGTAATGCCGCTTCACCAAGTTGGCAATCTTATCATATTTCTCTTCCTTCCCGGCATCATCTCGGTGCACCTCACGTGCAATCATGTCCATGAGAGCTGATACTGGCATGGGGAATCAACTGGTACAGGAAATCCAAGAGAGACGTCAATGGGAGTACGAAGGGAGGAACCACTCCATGTAATTGTCTATGCATGCACTGGGAGGTATAGTTGGAACGTTGATCCAAGTCTTAGTCAATAAATGTCATGAGGCCTCAAGCCATAGTTGCTCCACAAATGAGTTCCTCACCACGTACATCCTGTTATTTGCGGGCCTGCGAGCATCCATAGGACGAATAGGGTATGCCAGAATGCATTGCCTAAACCTGAACTGTCTCACAACTCTATCAGGCACTTACGTCTCAACACAGTCGAAATATGCAATGAAGCCATGCCATAGAAACCCAAATATCTCTAATCTCCTGAAGCTTGTAAGGCGTCCACCTAACCTCATCAGCTGACATCATATCCAATCGCAGTCGAATGTCCAGCAGTTTATGCTCAATTTTATGACCAAACATGGGAAACTGCTGGATGTAAGGCTTGCAAGACTAAGTGCCCGATCTAACCGCCGGTGCAAGTGGGAAAATACATGTATCCATGTCTAAAAAAAATATAAATATAACATATAAAATATAACATATAACATATAAATATAACATATAGTATATAAGATATAACATATAAATATAACATATAATATATAACATATAGCATATAAATATAACATATAATATATAACATATAATTATAACATATAATATGTAACATATAAATATAACATATAACATATTACATATAAATATAAATACAAATATGAATATAAATACTACATCAAGTAATGACCAGCACCCAGCCAACTCCTAACATCAATGCGCGATGCCTAACCCAGGTTCTTGTACAGATAGGTAAGCGTCACGGCACCCCAAGCAAACCCCACAGAAGATCGAACATCCTTCATCAGTGGCTAAAGTTTCGATGGGACTATATTGCCACTCTTATCAGTGAACGGTGAACTACCTAACAAATACTAGATGTAACATGCAACCCTGTCTCTCGAAGATAGTCTGCTCCGAAAATTAGTGGCAACATCAAACAGCTCCTGCCCATTTATACCTTCATTAGTAAACGCTAAACCCAGGTCACTCTGGACAACAACAATTAGCTGATCCCTTGAATAATGAAGATCCACAGCTCTACCATATGCAGGAACCCCTAGTATCAGCTCCACATCAAGTAAGGTCATAGCCATCTCACCCCACGGCATGTAGAAGCTGTTGGTTTCAGTTGCCACCTCTTAACAAATGCCGATAATAACGCAGTATTGGGGTGCTGGAATATACATGACCGCAAAATGGATGAGTCCTGTCCCGTTCGCCCAAGATACAATCTCTGCATCAGTAAGGGTCCACCCTGTAAGTGCCATGTAGCACGATCAAGACTTTAATAAACCACATTCCTGAAGATGAAGCAAATAACTTAATTAGTAGCATTACATAATAAATCATAAAATATATAAATATAGACGCAGGTGAGAAATTACATAAAAAATATGTACTTGTCCATGCCAAATCGGACCTGCCACATGACCACCGTACAATCGGATCAGCTCCGGGTCAACAGGACCTCCCTCTGCTGGTTCTATGTGCTCCCAATCTGAACTCTTCACTTTCTTTCTTTGAGTAGGCGTCAAAATGTCACTCGTCTTATCGGGTATTTTGTTGCGAGACCCTGAAATCTTACTCATAACCGACATAAAACTACCAGTCAAACCTTTCCCTTTCCCGTGACGAGGCACAGGTGCCAACGGCACAGGCTGCTCCTCGTCTCCAACGTCATCACCGTCATCATCATCATCATCATCACTGTCATCATGAACTCTCTCATCGTCGTCTCCCCCAATATGTAGGGATCGGAACTTGTCAGACTCCTCGCTTAAACCCCTATCACCTTCCAACCCCATATCTCCAGAATCCCTCCCTATAAAGTGCTCAAAAGATTAAGCGTCATAATCAGTGATTGTATAATCATGTGTGCTGTACAAAGAATCTGGAGGGGCTCCACCCACAATCTGGTCGAAAAAATCTGCCCCTAACTTCCTTGCTGGATCACTAAACTCATTTAAAAGTTCCTGAGCTGAAGATCTATATGGTATATGAGGACGAACAGTAGGAGCATGTAGGTAGGGGTCATACACTATAGGTGGGGGGTGTGATGGTGGATGTGATGATCCATATACATCACATGGTACCAGAGTGTGAGGAAGATGTGATGGTAGAGGAAGTTGAGATCTAATTGGTACATGTGGTGGTTGGGTAGAAGACTTGGGTGTACCTGTATCATAATGAAAACCAGTAGCAAAAGGGGTAGGAGTAGACAAGAGGTCGGAGTTACTATATCGCACTTTCAAACCTCTAGATGAAGCTATAACAGTGTGACCCTGAACTCGACATGTCCTATCTGTGACAGGACCAAAATCATCATCTCCTCTACGGCTGCCTGGTCGAACCATCTATTATTTATTCAAACACATTAATAGTTGTTTATCATATATTTGAACATTTACTAGTTAATTATTTATTCTTATTGGGATCTGTTATTTCATTTCTACTATTTTAATTTCTTTTTTACTATTATTATTCATCACTAATATTACTTAGTAATAGTTATTAATTTATATATTATTTGATCTTATTAAAACCCTAAAACAACAAGCCAAGAATAATGTTCAAATTCTTATTAACCCTAATTTTTATTAAAACCCTAAACCATAGCAAAATGATGCATGAAGATTAACGTCCAAATTGTTCAAAAGAACATAATTCATAATCAAATTAATATAAAAATTATAACATAAAATATTTTAAACAACTAGTTACATTCATTCTACAAATACAAAATTAAATAACAATTCAAATATACATAAAATTAAATTTAAGAAACACTCCTTAAATAGTTGTGAACACAAAAGTAAAATATATAAACAAATATTAAAAAACATTCGTCTGATGACATTTCGCCCACGCTGGCCAAAAAAGCATGCAATTTCACCCAGCCTGGCAAAAATCTAAGTTTCTTACCACTAAGACTTGCGAAAATCTTTATGACTTTCACTTGACCGGGCGAAAATCCTAGGTCTGGGTGAAAGTACTACATTTCAGCAGAAAAATGAACAAACTAAAATTGCGATTTTTTTTCAATACAATGCATATTTTCATGATCTAAACCGATAAAATTGTAAATAAATGAGTATAGATCAAAGTACTAACCCTTTTTTTTGAATTGTAACGGTCGGATCTTACAAGATCTATGATTGAAGTGAAGAGTTATAGAGAGAGTTGAGAGGATTTTCTTTCAAGAGAGAAAATGTTAAGGTAAAAATGAAATTTTTTGAATTTTTTCGCGTTATCCTTATAGCTTTCCGAGTTGAATTTATTAACCCCCTTGTGCAAATGTCAAATTACCCTGCCTTAATTGCTAAAACTCATCCTCACGTTGTCTGCGAATCCAAAGGGGAATATACTCCCTTTTGGACTCTTTTTGAAAGTCATTACAAGTCCATGGTGCACCTCTTAATGCACGAGCTTCAGAAGCTTTAAGCCACTACTCTTTGGATGCAAATAATACTCTTATAGCATCATCATACCTAAAGGTATATCATAGATATCGTTCAGCTGCTCGAAGAACGACTCCGTTTTAACCTCTTGCTTGACCTCTCCATAGGATTCTAAGTCGAAACTTTAGAAATCGTTCAAGTGCTTCATCAGCCCCGGTTGCAGGAACTCGTTCGACCCTATGAGTTCCCATAGATGTCTCAAAAAACTCTATCATCCTAGCCATAAATTTCTAGAGTATTCCACTATTAACTTGATCTAGACATGGGGTCTCCTATCTTACTTTCTCTTGCTGTATGTTTCAAGGATTCTCAGTCATTGTCTCATGTGCATTATCCAAAGATTGTGTTTCAAACACCATCCTAAACAGGTGAAAATTCTCGAAACTAGTAAAGTTACAAGTCAAGACAGTTTCCATTATGTAAAATAAAGTCTCTACAAAATGCAACATAAAAAGTCATTAGAACCTACTTGTGTGGAACAAATAGCTAACACATTGTACATAACAATCTTTTGGAACTCAAGAATAAGACCCTAAGCTCTATAGGCTACACGTTGACCTAACATCCAATCTCAACATTATATCCCCCGATAAAATCCCTTAGTTGAGGCACACACAAGTGTATAGAGCACATTATTAACTAATCTCGCTCTAAGATTAAATCGCCCATCTCTTTGTCATGGGCAGCAAGTTCATTTCTTATCCTAAAAAAATTAACCTCTGACTTATAAATCATCACAATCTCCTATTATTATCCCTATTAGGCTAAAACCTATTCATGAAATCATAAAGTCTTTAGGTAATATCGAACCTAAGGCTCTGATATCAATTGTGATACCCTAAACTCCTCTACTAGGTTGACTACATTTGAGTAAGGTATCAGCGTACCTCTCGGTACTAAGACATACTAAACGAAGATTCATGTTTGGAAACTTAATGAATATTAAGCAGTGGAAACTTATATAAACTAGATCTATATCTTACGATACAAAAGCTCCAAAAATAAGATCACCCAAAATATTTTGCAACTGACACTATTCTTAACCGGTAGTAAGTTACTACAGAAACTCCTTCACAAGTCAAAACTACGTATAGTGTAGCAGTCCCACAAAATTTGCAAGTCCAAAAGCTTACGGTTCCACCTCCTATTCTAAATCATTTGAGAAAACATGCAATGCAAAAAGCATGAGCTAGAAAACTTAGTGAGTCTACCTGGGTGCAAATATGCATTTTTCAAAATAGATTATGCAACATGCAAGGATTCATGCAAAGTAAGATATTCATTTTCCTGAAAACTTCAAAAAAAATGCATAAAAATATATGGAGGTTCAAAGAGCAACTGGAAATTCTGAGCGAATCAACACATTAGTGCAACCTCCAAAACCGAGTTTCAAATCATGCCAAAAGTCGGGCTCGAAGAGCAAATATCTGGAACTCATAATGGGGTCATCATAACTATATTTCGGCATCCTGTAGTCAATAACAGCCCAAGCACCACCTTTACGAATGTTTAACTTTCACAAATACTGCACTCCCAAATATAACCAAGCTATGCCAAAATTGGGGCACCTACCTGTCCGTACCTAGTGATCACCCTAGTTCGAGCCCCTCATGACATTCTAGTAGTTGGCCCACCACACTTTTTGGTGTCAAACCAACGCAACAGTAGTTGAACCGAAATCCTCGACAACGCTACACCCCCTGTCTAGTGGATCCACATCAAGAGTCTAGACTATCTACACTATCGGAAGAGGCCCTGGTTTAGGGGATTGCACAGTGCAATCCTTTGATGCTTCTGGCAACAAAATCATCTTCATAGGAAATCTGGTTAGACCATGGTTTTCATGCATATTTCCAAATCCAAAGGCCCATACTGGATATCTAAGCAAGTTCTAAACATATGCGTATTTCAAAATCAAAAGACCACTCAAATGGTTATTCATATATTTCTGAATCATATCCAAATCAGAATAATAAAATCACCCGACGCTAGTCTAGATCATGCTTATGCAGATTTTACAAATATGACATGTATATGCACATGTATCTGATCAAATATTATAATTTCCATGTAACAGATCATTTTCAAATAAAATAAATTTTCTAGGAACCTGCAAGAGATAGTAAAATCTTTCTAACACAAAACACTTACACGAAGCACCAATCTTATGCATTTCTAATACACAAGTAAACTAAACAATTTCTAAATAACCAAATAAGCCAACAAAAGAATAAAAAGAGAAATGAGGGAATACTTATGTAGGAAATGGAATTGTTTTGATCAGAAGAAAATGAAGACTAGAAGGTCATGCTATCCATATATATAGGCAGAGGAAAGCTGTGAAGAGGAGGGGGGTCATAAGGCAGTGGAAAATGGCTTGATGAGAAAGGATGATGTTTTGCCCAATGACCAAGAAAGTTTATCACTTATCTCTCTTTTTTTTTTTTTTTTCATCCTCAAGAATTGGAAACTACAATAGGCCCTTCAAATCTTTAATATATATTTATATACTTATTTTTCTTTCTTTTTTTTCAGTCATATTTTGGTTGAAGAAAAGAAAATAAAGAATGTTCAATCCTATCATAAAATGTATCATACAAATACATCCCTAAAGTTTATATCCCTAGTTTAAAATAAAAATTTAACCTCCATAAATATTTCTATCGTTACACCTTACTTAAGGTGTTTATGGGATAGAGTGTTACAAGATATCATCACATCATCGGGATCAATATAAATTATGATCAAATAGCAAGAGTTCTACCTTTTATTTCTCTTTTCATTTATCATCTTGCATGACTTTATAGAGGAATGCCCCAAATAATAGACCTCTTGGTTGATCATTTTAGGATCCATTATTCTTTAGGCACAAGGGTACCCTAATGAAGCATTCCAGGGTCAATTTTTTTACCCCTATTAATATATTTCATAACACTTATTTGGAGTTCATTTTTTGCTTTATTGACTTCCATATTACTCCTTGTTTTCTTCCTAACCTACTTTCAGGTAATAGGAAGTCTTATCAAGATAGTCTTCGAGTCGAAGCTTTAATTAGAGGGGAGTATGGGTATACTACCCTCAATCGTGGTTCATTTCTCTTAAGCTGCTAAAAAATAAGGGAAGTGAATTTCTTAATTAATTTTCCTGATTACATTATGTTATCACATTGTGCAATTCGTTTGCAACCTTTAATAGTTAATTACTTTTACACTCCAGGTTTTGAAGTACCTTTAGGGAATCTGTGCCTTTCCAGGAACAACCCCCATCACCTTGGGAACAACCTATACTATCATGGGAACAACCCATAGCATTACAGGAACCACCCATATAGCTACTTAATGAGGCTCATGCCCGTATCACCATTCGTGCTTCACTACTTGCGATAAACATACATATCTCTCACTTGCGCCAAAATTCAAGGTTTTAACTTGTGAGTTGTATTCTAATGTACAATTCTTCTTGGAAGGGACTTGCAGCAATTGACAAAATTTCATATATGTCAACATTAAATGAGGGAATAATGATAGAATATGGTTCTTAGGCCTTTAGGAAGCCTTTTGGAGTTCCACATGGGAACTCTTTAACTTCCCATGGGGCTTGATTCTTTATAAAGGAGGTAACTTTCTAATAGTCTCTCTCGTAGACTCTTGGAAAATGGCTCTTAGACCTCTAGGACTTAATTAACCTCTAGGCTTGAATCCTACTCTCAATATTTCTTGCCTTTATTACTATTTATTTGCGGTATTGGAACTTATTTAAGCATCGGAGCAGGAATGGGGGACCAGCCCCCACCTATTTCTAACTCGCTCTTCTCTTACAGGCCAAGAACCAAAGGCAGAATCTATCATATACTGTAATATATAACTATGATTGTCATTTATAGTTACATATCAACATAGGGTTAAGATAGGCTCCAATGTTTAGGGGGCTAAAATTCAAATGTAAAACTTTAACTTTAGAAAATAATATTGGATTATCATTTTTGTACATAATAACTCAGTTTTAATTAATTACGGGGCCAAAATGACAAAATATGCTAATTTAAGTACAAAATAGACAAATTATATACATTGTGTAAGTAAAAAGTAAATTTAACAGGGACCATGGCCTTTCTTGGCCCCTAAATAGCTTCACATATGATATCAACTATAATTATATATACTATTGTACACATGTAATATTATCCGTTGTATTGAGAAAACAATTATATGTAAATACTATTAGTATGTATTTATTAGTATATTCTAATAGCTACACTATTAGTATATATATATAACTAGTAAAATATCCATGCTATGCATGGCAATCCCCATTCTTAATCAATCTACTATATCGATTCATTTATTAAGAAAAGTTACTATATCGATAAAAAGAATTGATATTTATAGTTAAATTGTTAAAGTAAATATCAATATATACGCATTATATAATCTTGCATAAAATGAAAAGTACAATAAGTTATATTTTATGGAGTTTTAAAAAAACTATTATTTAAAAGATGCAAAAATTAATATATTAATTTATAGTTCTTTTTCCAAGATGGGAATATTCCTCGCTCCAATTGACACGTAAAACAAAGACTATCTGCGCTATGCTGGTAATCTAAAATATTCTTTGGTACTCGAATCACGAATGAAGTACGATTTTTTCATGAAGAATATATTTTTGAAATTGTGTAGATCCGTTATCCTGATAAATATGATATTATAATTTAGAGTTGAATTATTAAAAAATAAATAATTAGATAATTAAATATTTGGATAAGATACTTGTGTCTGCAGTCCCTTTAAATAATTAACTGGTTATCTAAATACAATTCTACATGTTTATCTTTGAGAGTAATATTCATCTTACTATTGTAATCTCTTATAATCATATTGACATGGAACCTTAAGATTATTAGAACTAATTTTGGAAAATATTTGAGAGTAAAAAAGCCGTACCTTGTTTTTTTTTTTCCACAACATCACCACATAATGTGCAAACACTTCTCCCGAAAAATAAGTTTGTTGCACTTCCACATTCATTGTTGTATTTAAACCACATATTTGTTACATCTATATCTTCAATGTAAGCAACTATGCAAAAATATTGAACCTGGTGAAAAAGTATAGTTAATGTCAATTGTTATTGCTTTATGATCATTATAAAGAGAGTATAAAAACAATAAATTATTTAATCTTGAAATGTATTATATTCATAAATTCGAATTTTTCTTGCATTTGCAATGAGTAAGGCCCTATTCTTCATTGCTCAGCAGCTTTTAGCTTATTTTAAGCTATAAGCTGTTTTGAAATTGTTCTCGACTACTTATTATATCTGCTTTTAACTTAAAAAGAGCTAAAAAAAGCTAGTTTTGAAAATGTACTGTGGGAGTGCTTTTTAGAACTTCTTCTGCTTATT